>CM055119.1:109254652-110454652 GCA_029206835.1 Rana muscosa | reverse complement strand
TCCTGTGAATCGGAAGCGGGAGGTAGGCGAACTGCTTCGGAAAGGGGTAACAGATGGTTCCTATGCCAAGCCTTTAATGGACCTACACTCCCCTCTGGCCTGACCTGGTATACTGGAAGGCCTGGCAGCCGTTTACAGATGATGTATGGCTGGGATCTCCATCGGTCAGCTAACTTATGTTTTCCAGGGATACCCAGATTCCTCAATAGAACTCTATCCCCTGGCTGCAAGTCCTGTATTCTGAATTTGAGGTTGAACTTTCTTTTGTTCCTCAATTCCCTTTTGGTCAGATGTAGCCTGCGCCTTTTCATAGGCCATTTCCAGACTTTTCCGTAGCCGATCCACATACCCCTTGTGGGAGGTTGCTGAAGCGTGGTCCAGTGATGTGCCAAAGGCCAGGTCCACTGGTAGCCGAGTCTCTCGCCCAAACATCAATCGGTATGGGGAGAATCCAGTGACATCACTGTTGGTGCTGTTGTAGGCATGTACAATGGCAGCCACATGCTTGCTCCAGCAGGGCCGTCGGAACAGGACAGGCAAAACAAGCAATTGCCTGGGGCCCCAGCTGGCCTGGGGCCCCAGCCTAGGATGCCTGCCTGCTGCCTGTCACTGTCCTGGATTTCCAATGCCGCCCTGGGTCGATCTAAATCAAATGCACGATCGATCTGACAGTGGCTGTGGACCCCCTAGCCTAGCTAGCTGGCACTGTCTCTGCTGGTTGCTACGTGAAGCCCGCTTGGCTTGTAGCAACCAGTGACATCACTAGCAGAGCAGGAGAGAGGCAGAGTTGTGCCTATCACAGGCAGTGGAGGAAAGATCTTCTAGCTAGCTCCGCCTCCGAGTCCACCCTCCTCCTCCTCCTCCTCCCGCTCTGTCCTCGAGGCACACTGTCCAGCCACTCAGGCAGTGGCATGCTGCTGTGCTGAAGTCTGAAGAACACAGAAAGATGTGACAGAGTGAGACAGATTTCAGCCAGCTGTAGAAAGCAGGCAAGTAAGCATTGCTCACTCACCATTGTCAGCACAGCACTGACCAACACATCATAAGGGGTGGGCACTGCACTGGGCAGGACTGGAGCAGTAGTCAGCTCTGAGGGGTTCATGCTGGGACCTGTAGTTCTTCACTTTTGGGGGGGGTCACATGATTTCCAGTCCCAGCATGAACCCTCCCTGCCCTGCCAGGATAGGACACACAAACACATCCTAGCAGGGCAGGGAGGGTTCATTGTGGGACTTGAAATCATGTGACCCCCCCCCCAAAAGTGAAGAACTACAGGTCCCAGCTGAACGCCTCAGGACACACAAACACATCCTAGCAGAGCAGGGAGGGTTCATGCTGGGACTTAAAATCATGTGACCCCCCCAAAAATGAAGAACTACAGGTCTCAGCATGAACCCCTCAGAGCTGACTCCTGCTCCAGTCCTGCCCAGTGACCACCCTTATGTGGGCACTGGGCAGGACTGGAGCAGTAGTCAGCTCTGAGGGGTTCATGCTGGGACCTGTAGTTCCTCACTTTTGGGGGGGGTCACATGATTTCCAGTCCCAGCATGAACCCTCCCTGCCCTGCTAGGATGTGTTTGTGTGTCCTCTCCTGCCAGGATAAACTGTATCGTTATGCTGTGGTTCCTGTAGGCTTTGCGGGGGGGGGGCCTCCAAGTCCATTTTGCTTGGGGCCCCCAAATTCCTTCAAACGGTCCTGTGCTCCAGTGTTGTTTCTTTTCTGAGCTCAGAGTCCCCAGCATATCTAAGAGAGTCCGGTTAAACGGTTCAGGCTGAGCATCCCCTTGTAGGTGGTACGGGGTTGTACTAGCCTTTTTAATGCCTAATAGATCCAACAGCTTCCTTATCAGCCTGCTTTCAAAGTCTCTCCCTTGATCTGAATGAAGGCGTTGAGGCAAACCATAATGCACAAAGAACTTCTCCACAAGTACTTTGGCTACTGTCGAAGCCTTCTGGTCCTTTGTTGGGAATGCTTGAGCATATCGGGTTAAATGATCTGTGACCACTAACACATTCCCTTGTCCACTCAGATCAGGCTCTAGGCAGAGGAAATCAATGCACACCAGTTCCATGGGTCCCTGACTTTGCAGATGGCCCATTGGGGCAGCTTGACGGGGCAAGGTCTTCCTCTGAATGCATCTGGCACAAGAATGACAGTACCCTTCAACTTCGGCCCGCATACAAGGCCAATAGAACCTGTCTCTCACAAGATGAAAAGTTCTTTCAGATCCCAGATGACCATGATCATCATGGAGAGCAGTTAGGACTGCCTTCCGGTGTTTAGCGGGCAGGAACAGTTGCCACTTTTCCTCCAGATCATCAGAGGGGCCCCTTCAGTATACCACTCCTTGATCTATCTGCAGCCGGTCACACTCTCTGTGTAACATCCGGGCTTATTTAGTAGTGTAGCGCTACCCCCAGTTAAGAGAGCCGCTGAGTTTTGTTTCAGGCCCTGTATACAGCACCGCTAACCCCCGGCAATCTTCTCAGCCCACACTGGCACAGTTAGTCTAGGAATTGTTACCTTGTAACGGCCTATACCTGATTATACACAATCTGGCAACATTGATAGATAACCACTATCTGCAAAGATGACACTAGTACCAATGTGATAAAATATAACTGGATTTAATTTGGTATAAGGATTTAAAGTCAAACACATCACATAGTATACATGCAGAGCCCTGCAGCAATAAACATGTTCATAAGAGATAGTGCAGAGTGATCACCCGCCACGTGCAACTATCTTTTTTTTTCCCTATGCGCATATGGTGCAGCAACAAAGTTTTAACCCCCACCCTGGTCAGGCCTGACCCAGATTAAAACTCAGTCCCTTGTGAGGATAATACTTTGCATGCAACTTGAACGGTGGTGCACTTTCAGGAAACAGTATTTGTTATCCAACGGTAGTAAAATTAACGAGATGGGCCAAGGCAGTCACTAGGCCTAACAAAGTAAAGGGTAATGAAGTGAGCAAGTGCTCGCTCACCACTCCGGACGCGATCCCAGTCCGGGCTTCCACCACTGTGTATCCGCACACAGTGTCTCCAACGGCCAGGTCTCCGGTCCAGCTGATGTCCGCAAACTCGAACAGAACAGGTGCCACCCAGGCTCCGCAGTGAGGTGGAAGGTTCTTTGGTCGGTATGCAAGGCCCAGGCTTCAGGCCTTACACAGCAGCGGATCCGCGCAGGGAGTTCTATTTCTTGCAGCACGGTGTCCCAAAGAGGCCGAGCTGAGCCTCGCCCTCTTCTTATATAGCCCCACCCATGAGTCTCTGCGGCGGCCCAATGCACCCTGGGTGCCGAGCGGGGTTCTGGGTAACGTAGTCCAGGGGCCTTAAAGGAGACCCCGCTACACACTCCCCCCACTTAAACTCTTTGGTCCCCAAAGATAAAAGTTAACACATACTACGCACAACATTTGACAAAGCTGCGTATGATGTCAGCAGAGGGAGTTCCCACCAAAAACGAGGGGGTGGACTTCCTTGCCCACAGGTCACACTATCATTCGTGGCCTGCCTAGCTGTGCCAGCGGGTGAGTTGGGGTTGCCCCCCACTAAATAGACAGTGGAGGGATCAGGGTCTTTCACACTCCTCCTGGCAGTGACCACAGTGTCTTCTGAGCTCTCCCTCATTTGTGGGTAAGTCAATTTTCGGGGAGGCCTTATGGTCCTTCTCATCCTTCGTTCCCTTGGGATTTCTGGTTCTGGTAATACAGCTTCTTCTTCTGGAACCGTCTTCGGAGTTTCCACTGGTTCTGGGACGCTCGACTCAGGAGCAGGGAGGTACATAGAATCTCTCTGATCCTCCTCTAAGAGTAAGTCACAGGCATCTTCCCAAGAATCTGACAAAGGACTGGACGGGATGAACTCAGTAGCTTCTGCATTCAGTGTACTATCTATGGCGTCTTCAGTAGGTGGAAGATCTATAGCAGAAGTTTCTGGGACCTGGGATGGCCATAGCCAATCAAGTTCTTCTTTCTCATCCTCACTTAATTCAGAGACATCTGATTCATCAATCCGAGGGGTCTGGGACCGAGTGCTTGGCTTGGGAGTATCCAGGATTGAAGTTGGCTCAGGGGGATCCCTCGCAGGGGGTATCCGAACTGCTTCGGCAAGGGGGAGTAAATGGTTCCGATGCCAAGTCTTTAAGGGCCCCACTTTTCCTTCTGGTTTTAGTCTGTAAACAGGTAGGCCCGGCAGTTTCTTGAAAATAACGTAGGGTTAAGGTCTCCATCTGTCTGCAAGCTTGTGCTTTCCAGGGACCCCCAAGTTCCGTAGCAGCACTCTGACCCCAGGTTGCAGATCCTGAATCCGGACCTTTAGATCAAAGTTTTTCTTGTTGCGGGCTCCCCTTTGATCTGAGGCTGCCTGTGCCTGCTCATAAGCCAATTTTAGACTGTGTCTGAGCCTATCTACATATCCCTTGTGTGAAGTGGCCGAGCAATGGTCTATGGAGGTACCAAAAGCCAGATCTACCAGTAGTCTTGCTTCTCTTCCGAACATAAGTCGATAGGGCGAGTACCCTGTAGCATCACTTGTGGTACTGTTGTATGCATGTACAATTGCTGCTATATGCTTGCTCCAATACTGCTTCTTTTCACTACTCAAAGTCCCCAGCATGTTGAGCAGGGTTCGGTTGAACCTCTCCGGCTGAGCATCACCTTGTGGATGATAGGGGGTGGTTCGGGTCTTCTTGATCCCTAAAGAATCCAGGAGCTTCTGAATCAGCCGACTTTCAAAGTCCCTCCCTTGATCCGAGCGGAGCCGTTGTGGTAGCCCGTAGTGTACAAAGTATTTCTCCATGAGTACTTTAGCTACAGTGGAAGCCTTCTGGTCTTTGGTTGGAAAAGCCTGGGCATACCGGATGAAATGGTCGGTTATCACCAGAACATTTCCTAGTCCACTCAAGTCGGGTTCGAGGCAGAGAAAATCAATGCATACCAAATCCAGTGGGCTTTGACTTTGCAGATGGCCCATTGGGGCAGCTTGGTGGAGAAAAGTCTTCCTCTGGATGCAGCGTGCACAGGAGTGGCAGTATTCCTCGACCTCGGCCCTCATGCAGGGCCAATAGAACCGGTTCCTAACGATCTGGAAGGTCCTTTCCGCTCCCAAGTGGCCATGATTGTCGTGTAAGGCGACCAGGACGGTCTCTCTATGTTTCTCGGGCAGAAACAGTTGCCATTTGTCTTCTAGGTCATCAGAGGGGCCCCTTCGGTAGATCACTCTCTGATGTACCTGCAGCCTGTCCCATTCCTTCCTCAGTAGACGAGCTTCCTTTGAAGGGTGGCTTAAGAGTTTATCTGGATCCTGACTCTCCAGGGCTTCCAGGACCAATCTCCTCATGGGGTCTTCCAATTGGTCGCACCTCAACTCCTTCTTTGACAGTTTTGGCAAGTCAGCCTCCTCCAGCTGGGTTACCCCACAGTATTGTTTGGGGACCCCTACTACAGTGACTCCTATCTCCTCTGCTCTTGAACCGCCACTGGCCTGGAGTTCAGCCCCCTGACAGAGGGCCCGCCCCCTATCAGGTGCCACTTGGGTCCGGTCTTCTGTACTGCTGGTGGGAACATGGGATCTTCTTGACAAGCTGTCCGCATCTCGATTTCCAGCCCCAGGTCTATATTTCAGGCTAAAGTTGAACGCAGACAGGGCTGCCAGCCATCTGTGTCCTGTGGCATCCAGCTTTGCTGTGGTGAAGAGATAGGTGAGGGGGTTGTTATCAGTCTTCACGGTGAATTCGGCCCCATACAAGTAGTCTTTGAGCTTGTCGACTACAGCCCATTTGAGGGCCAGGAACTCCAACTTGTGGGTGGGGTAGTTCTTTTCTGATGGGGTTAGACTCCTGCTCACATATGCAACGGGTCGCAGTTGCCCTTCATGCTCCTGATAGAGCACTCCTTCCAAGCCATCATGACTGGCATCCACATGGAGTTCATAGGGTTTCTTTGGGTCTGCGTAAGCCAGGAAAGGGGCAGTGGTTAGGCTTTTCTTCAACATCTGGAAGGCCTCTTTGCACTTCTCGTTCCACTGGTCCTTGACTGACTCCCCGGGCTTCCTGGGGCCCGAGTCATCCTCTTCTCCTTCCGTCTTGAGCAGCTCATTTAGTGGTTTTGCAATCCGGGCAAATCCTTCTACGAACCTCCTGTAGTAGGAAAAGAATCCCAAAAAGGATATGAGTTCTGTCACAGTGGTGGGCCTAAGCCAGGAGATGACTGCCTCCAACTTTTCAGGGTCTGTAGCTACCCCTTTTTGGACACTATGTGTCCCAGGTAGTTAACGGATGACTGATAGAACTGGCATTTTTCGGGTGAAAGCTTGAGTCCCTCCTCACTGAGCCTTCTCAGAACCTTCTCCAGTCTCTCCTCATGCTCTTCCAGGCTTCTCCCAAAGACAATGATGTCATCCAAGTAAACAAGAACTTCGATGAGGTTCATGTCTCCTACAGTCTTTTCCATAAGGCGCTGAAAGGTGGCTGGAGCTCCAGACAGACCTTGGGGCATCCTGTCAAACTCAAAGAACCCCACAGGAGTTATGAAAGCTGTCTTCTCCTTGTCTTCTGGATGCATGGGGATCTGATAGTATCCGCTCTTGAGATCCATTACACTGAACCACCTTGCTCTGGACAAGCTCTGTAAGGCATCCTCTCTTCTCGGGGTGGTATACTGGTCAGGTATGGTTCTCCGGTTGAGGGTCCTGTAGTCGATACATAGCCTCAATGACCCATTCTTCTTCCTGACCACCACTATCGGATAGGCATAGGGGCTTCTGGACTCCCGGATAACACCGGTTCGCTTGAGCTCGGCGAGCTGTTCCCTCAAATCTTCGAGGTCTGCCAATGGGACTCGCCGGACCCTCTCCCTGAAGGGTATGTCTTCCTTGAGGCGGATTCGGTGGGTGGCACTCTTTGCACACCCCACATCGAACTCATCTTGGGAAAAGATACTTCTCCACTTGGTCAACTGGGCCTTGGCTCTCTCTTTCCAAGCCCTTGGCATGTTCGGGTTCTCCATGCAGAGCTTCTCCCAAATAGTCCTTTCTCCATCTGTCTTCTCCACATCTGACAAGACAATCGGGGTAGCAGGGCTCACCTGGCCCAGTAACATCCTGGCTGGGATTTCCATTGGACCATCCGTAGTATTCCTGACACTCACAGGCACTTTACAGTGTGCCTTCTTCAAGGCCCTCAACGGGACCACTTCTGGGACTACTTCTAAGCCCAAGCGTTCTTCCCTTGGGTCAGGTTCCAACATGACAAAGGGTCCAGGCTGCTCCCAAGTAAGCTTCACAGTGGCTCTGAGACAGGTTACTTCGCTGGGTTGCAGCACTATTCCTCTTCTTCCCAGCCTCCAGACTGTAAGAAGTGGGGACACTTGTAAAAACAATTAGTGTCTCCTTTCTAGACGTTTCGTTCCAAATTCAATAGAGCCAGGTTGTCTTCAAAAAAGGTTGTTTTTTCTTCAGAAAGACAAGCAAAAGACAATGCTTACATAATGACAGCTGGTAACACATGGTAAGGTGGTTGGCTTCAGAAGGAGGAATGAGGTGTCACATGGTACAACCTCCATAGTGAATGGGGTCACTTCTCCCGACATTTCTCCAGGGCCCTATTGCCCGACATTCCTAACTCATGTTCAAAACCCTTGGTTCTTATACTGTTTGTAATGCTGAGCTATACATATTTTACATTTAGCATAGCTCCAAGGAAGGTAGCATTAACTGTCCTACAGAAGTAACACCCACTTGTGTATATTAAGTAACATAACTCCACCCATTGTCCTGACATAGTTCCTTAGAATAGCTATTACATACACAGCAAATGTCCTTTGTCTGTCCTCAGCAACCTTCAAAATAAACATGTTTCAATAAAGAATGAAAATAAACTTTTATCACTAAAATAGTAATAAATTCAATATCTAACAATTCCCCCTCAATGCACTATTATTAATAAACAAAATAAGTGCATTCATCTTAAATAATAAATGTTTCTGATCCTCTTTTTTCCAATACATACAATACAATAAACATTCATACAATTAAGTATTTCAGATATTGTACATAAGCTTTTTCCAAAACTCTGAAATATTCCTGTGAAGTATTTAACTATTTCATTCCATCAAACTATAAATTATTATATTATTTATTAATTTTAATTTATTCTCCATCTAAATGATGTAATATCAAAAATTTTCTTCCTTTACCTTCATAGATTTTACTTCTTATAACTTTAACCATATCATATAGCTATTTTAACATAAAGGAGAAATTAATATCTTTGATATATTAAATTATATTGTTTTGTAATATAAATTATTAATTAAAAAAAAACATTTCTTCCATTCTTTGAAATTTCAATAACCAAATAATTTCTACAATATAAGTTTTTATACATTATCCTTGACACTGAACAATTATAAACATAATACGTAATCTACTCGTCTGTGGATACATAAAAACACAACTTTCCCATTATTTGATTGTTATATTTTATATATTCTACTTTCCTATTTATTTGTATATTTAACTATCTATCTATCTATTTATCTATTCATCTATTTATCTATCCATGACCAATAAGCATCTCTTTCCATAGTCTTTTTTTTTTCAACGTTCCATATTATTTAATTCCACAGTAACTCTGTTTAGACACATTAAATCAAAATCCTTTTCTTCCACACAAGCCTGTATGTACTCTAACTATATTAATACTTCAAATGTACACTTTATTGTACATTCTTGTAATAACAAACTATCCATCCAACTTTCCCAACTTATGTGTTCTATAAAAATGAATAAAAAATAATAATTCTATGTGAATTAATATGTGTTCCTATAAAAGATTTAGAAACCAAAAAATATCAACCATATGTAAACTAAGCTAGTATCATTACTATTAGTTATTACTGTGATATCAATCTTTCAATGATCTACTAAACTAACAAAGATTGTGTAGGAGAAAGTATCAAATTTCAATGTCAACATAGAGTCAACAATTTTTTCTGTATTTCAAAACATTCCTATATTAAAATTACATCTTAACTCCCCCTCACATAATGATCGACTGATCAATATGTCGCTTTTGATGCAAGACCATATGAATGAATCATTGAAGTTCATCCAAAAATGATAGTCCTTGATAACATAATCAAAAAATCGTTTTGAAAAAACAAGAAATAACAACAAATAGAAATTTAGTAGTGCTTGATCCATGGTCATGGAAGAATCCAAAAAAACAAATAAAAATCCATAGAATAGAATAATTTCATTAATCAATATAAACTATTTTAGACTCATAATCCTTTCTGTGTTTACCCATTTTATTCTTATTTTTACCCATTATTTTTTAAAATAATAAAATAATCTTCCCAATTGAAATTCCAATTGATATTTCAGTTGGCATCTCTATTGGCATCACTGGTACCTTCAGATCTATAATTCTTAATCATAACTTTAGCTACTGGAATACATTACTGAACATATTAATGAGAAGTAGAAATCTCATTCAAAACATCATTTCTATTTAAATTTAGCAAAGGCCTAGCCATGTTTTGTGAACAAACTTCTGAAATTCCTATACCTGTACTTTTTCCTATACAAGAGATTGTAAATAACTTAGTATGCTAATCTCAAAAGATATAGAAGAACTGACATTCTTCATCCTGTCATATAACTCAAAACAATTAACAAACCCTATGTTTAGAAAATACTAAAGTTTTTAAACTGAAAATATAACAGGTAAATAAGTCCCCTAATCTTTACTTTTTCTTGAATCATCTTACCCTATTTAGACGTTGTAATACTATTCATACGTTCTACAATACCTGAGCATTAAAGATGATAAGAAACATAAAAACTTTATTTAATAACTAAAATTGCATACTTGTCCTTCACTACCTGTCCTATAAAATAAAAAATCATTATCTGATTCCATGGGTTGAAAACCAACCCCAATGGAATATGACATAAGTTCACAACAACTTAGCTTATGTTAAAAATATTTATTTTTTTCCTAGAATTACCTCAATTAATTTATCAAAAGAAATATTAACTAAAGGAAAAAACATCCTTGTATCCTCCTTTAGCAGGTGAAAAAATAATATAATCAATCTACATAGATTGCCAAATCTCTCAATACTTTGTAGTATTGGGTTACTCTTTCCTTTTGAATTGTTCTATAAACAAATAAAACAATATTCAGAAGTTTGATGACAAGGTGCTCTAAATTGAGTAGTTCAGAATTTCTTTCATTAGCTTAGACAAAAATCAATTAATCAATTTGTCAGTCAGTCAAGTACCTGGATATGCAAAAAGAAATATTTTCATTTAAAAATAACTTCATACATTATTGTTGGAATCAATTATTTTTACAATGAATTTTATCTCCATTATCAGTCTGTACTGATTCTAACTAAGACAAAATTTCATCGTCCCCCTCTTTATCCTGTGACTACATTAAATTTTGTAAAAGTAATAATCTTACCAGATTATTGTGTTTTACTACACTTTCACTTATAACTGCTTTAACCACTTAAGCCCCGGACCATTTCGGGCCATTAGGACCAAGCCTGTTTTTGGGATTCGGCACTGCGCTGCTTTAACTGTAAATTGTGCGGACATGCAATGTTGTACCCAAATGAAATTTGCGTCCTTTTCTTCCCACAAATAGAGCTTTCTTTTAATGGTATTTGATTGCCTCTGCGATTTTTATTTTTTGCGATATAAACAGAAAAACACCGAAAATTTTGAAAAAAAATGATATTTTCTACTTTTTGTTATAAGAAAAATCGAATAAACTCAATTTTAGTCATACATTTAGGCCAAAATGTATTCAGCCACATGTCTTTAGTAAAAAAAATGTCAATAAGCGTATATTTATTGGTTTGCGCAAAAGTTATAGCGTTTACAAACTAGGGTACATTTTCTGAAATTTACACAGCTTTAAATTTATGACTGCCTATCTCATTTCTTGAGGTGCTAAAATGGCAGGGCAGTACAAAACCCCCCCAAATGACCCCATTTTGGAAAGTAGACACCCCAAGGAAATTGCTGAGAGGCATGTTGAGCCCATTGAATATTTTATTTTTTTGTCCCAAGTGATTGAATAATGACAAAAAAAAAAAATTACAAAAAGTTGTCACTAAATGATATATTGCTCACACATGCCATGGTTATATGTGGAATTGCACCCCAAAATACATTCTGCTGCTTCTCCTGAGTACGGGGATACCACATGTGTGGGACTTTTTAGGAGCCTAGCCACGTACGGGACCCCGGAAACCAAGCACCGCCTTCAGGATTTCTAAGGGCGCAAATTTTTGATTTCACTCCTCACTACCTATCACAGTTTCGAAGGCCATAAAATGCCAAAATAGCACAAAACCCCCCCAAATGACCCCATTTTGGAAAGTAGACACCCCAAGCTATTTACTGAGAGGCATGTTCAGTCCATGGAATATTTTATATTTTGCCACAAGTTGCGGGAATATGACAAACTTTTTTTTTTTTGCACAAAGTTGTCACTAAATGATATATTGCTCACACATGCCATGGGCATATGTGAAATTACACCCCAAAATACATTCTGCTGCTTCTCCTGAGTACGGGGATACCACATGTGTGGGACTTTTTGGGAGCCTAGCCGCGTACGGGACCCCAAAAACCAAGCACCGCCTTCAAGGTTTCTAAGGGCATAAATTTTTGATTTCACTCCTCACTACCTATCACAGTTTTGAAGGCCATAAAATGCCAAGATGGCACAAACCCCCCCAAATGACCCCATTTTGGAAAGTAGACACCCCAAGCTATTTGCTGAGAGGCATGTTGACCCCATTGAATATTTTTTTTTTGTCCCAAATGATTGAATAATGACAAAAAGAAAAAAAAAATGTACAAAAAGTTGTCACTAAATGATATATTGCTCACACATGCCATGGTTATATGTGGAATTGCACCCCAAAATACATTCTGCTGCTTTTCCTGAGTACGGGGATACCACATGTGTGGGACTTTTTGGGAGCCTAGCCGCGTACAGGGCCCCAAAAACCAAGCACCGCCTTCAGGATTTCTAAGGGCGTAAATTTTTGATTTCACTCCTCACTACCTATCACAGTTTCGAAGGCCATAAAATGCCAAAATAGCACAAAACCCCCCCAAATTACCCCATTTTGGAAAGTAGACACCCCAAGCTATTTGCTGAGAGGCATGGTGAGTATTTTACAGCTCTCATTTGTTTTTGAAAATTAAGAAAGACATTTTTTTTTCTTTTTTTTTTTTCTTTTTTTACATTTTCAAAACTTTGTGACAAAAAGCGAGATCTGCAAAATACTCAACATACCTCTCAGCAAATAGCTTGGGGTGTCTACTTTCCAAAATGGGGTCATTTGGGGGGGTTTTGTGCCATCTGGGCATTCCATGGCCTCCGAAACTGTGATAGGCAGTGAGGAGTGAAATCAAAAATTTACACCCATAGAAATCCTGAAGGCGGTGCTTGGTTTTTGGGGTCCCGTACGCGACTAGGCTCCCAAAAAGTCCCACACATGTGGTATCCCCGTACTCAGGAGAAGCAACAGAATGTATTTTGGGGTGTAATTCCACATATGCCCATGGCATGTTTGAGCAATATATAATTTAGTGACAACTTTTTGTACATTTTTTTTTTTTTGGTCATTATTCAATCACTTGGGACAAAAAAAAAAAAATATTCAATGGGCTCAACATGCCTCTCAGCAAATAGCTTGAGGTGTCTACTTTACAAAATGGGGTCATTTGGGGGGGTTTTGAACTGTCCTGGCATTTTATGCACAACATTAGGAAGCTTATGTCACACATCATCCACTCTTCTAACCACTTGAAGACAAAGCCCTTTCTGACACTTTTTGTTTACATGAAAAAAAAATTTTTTTTGCAAAAAAATTATGTTGAACCCCCAAACATTATATATTTTTTTAAAGCAAAGGCCCTACAGATTAAAATAGTGGGTGTTGCATTTTTTTTTTCCACACAGTATTTGCGCAGCGAGTTTTCAAACGCATTTTTTGGGGGAAAAACCCCCCTTTTTTTATTTTTAATGCACTAAAAAACATTATTTTGTCCAAATGTTTGATGAAATAAAAAAGATGATCATAGGCCGAGTACATGGATACCAAACACGACATGCTTTAAAATTGCGCACAAACGCGCAGCGGCGACAAACTACATTCATTTTTAAAAGCATTTAAAAGCCTTTACAGTTTACCACGTTAGATTTACAGAGGAGGTCTACTGCTAAAATGACTGCCCTCGATCTGACCTTCGCGGTGATACCTCACATGCATGATGCAATTGCTGTTTACATATGACGCTAGACCGACGCTTGCGTTCGCCTTTGCGCAATAGCAGGGGGGGACAGCGGTGCTTTTTTTTTTTTTTTTTTTTTTTATTATTTATTTGGCTTTTTTATTTTATTTTTAAACTGTGCCTTCCATATTTTATTTTTTTACCATTTTTATCGTTATCTCAGGGAATGTAAATATCCCCTATGATAGCAATAGGTAGTGACAGGTACTCTTTTTTTGAAACAAAATTGGGGGGTTAGACCCTAGATCTTTCCTCTGCCCTCAAAGCATCTGACCACACCAAGATCGGTGTGATAAAATGCTTTCCCAATTTCCCAATGGCGCTTTTTATATCCGGGGGGGGGCATTCCCTCCCACTGCTTGTAAAAGCAGTCTAGAGGCTAATTATCTGCTAGAATTGCTTTTAGATGAAAGCCGGCTGCTGGCTGAAAAGAATGATACCAAGATGATACCTAAACCCGCAGGCATCATTCTGGTATAAACATTCAAAGTCCAGCAACATACCAGTACGTTGCTGGTCCTTGTTGGACATGTATTGTAATCTTTTTTTTCATACAGCCTATTGGCTGAACGAAAAAAAGAGATTGATTGGTGGGTATGCCCACCATTAGAATACCTCCCTTCATCCACCCACTTCTAATGATGGGCATATATGCCGAAGCATGGGGGCATCCTCCTGCAAAAAAGTTATGCCGCGTACACACGGTCAAGCCTTCGTCGGAATTTCGACCGTATGTACGCAGCATAAAAGGTTATGCCGCGTACACACGGTCGGACTTTTCCACGGGCAAGCCTCCGTTGGAATTTCGACCGTATATACGCGGCATTAGGAGCAAAATCGCTCCTCCGCCCCTGCTGCCCCCATGCTTCGGCATATATGCGCTTTTTTTTAACTGTGGTGGTGAAATCACCTCCTACAGCGTTGGAGTCACAGCTTTATGTATCGTGGGAGCAAACGCTGTTGCTGTCAAGATAAATAGATCCGCGCTGCAACTGAATGGCGTACCTGCTAAGCAAATGGTGGTTAACATTAAAACAAAGTAACATTACAGTACAACAGTAAGACCTTACCATGCCATACCTGCAAAGCAAATACCAAAACAAAACCTAGTAAAAAATAAAAAAATGTTTTAACGCAACCTGTGCCTAAAATATATATATGCCGAAGCATGGGGGCATCCTCCCGCAAAAAAGTTATGCCGCGTACACACGGTCGGAATTTTCCACGGGCAGGCCTCCGTCGGAATTTCGACCGTATGTACGCGGCATTAGGAGCAAAATCGCTCCTCCGCCCCTGCTGCCCCCATGCTTCGGCATATATGCTCTTTTTTTTAACTGTGGTGGTGAAATCACCTCCTACAGCACTGGAGTCACGGCTTTATGTATCGTGGGAGCAAACGCTGTTGCTGTCAAGATAAATAATTCCGCGCTGCAGTTGAATGGCGCACCTGAAAACAAAAAATTACATACCTGAAAAGCAAGCATGATAAAACATTGCAGAATAGAATACAGTAAAAAAGAGCAGAACAATAGAGAGAAAATAGAGAGAGAGAGAACAATAAAACGACAACTATTTTTGGTTTTTTTATTTTATATTTTTTTTGTGTTTTGTTTTTTACGTTTTTTTTTTCTTTTTTACACTTTTTTTTGTAACTTTACAACTGTAATGGTTCGGGTCTCTCAAAATGTAATGGCATCTTGGGAGACCCTGTGTAAGTGTGTCCTTGTCTGTGAAATGCTGTACCCTACGCTAAAACTTCACTTTTGAGTGGTAGCGTTCAAAACATTCACCTTGGCAAAGACCAGGCTTGTCAGGACAGAGTGGACAAAAACTACGGGTGTCACACCTAAATCCGCGCTTGCTACAGACACGACATCTTTTTTGGGGGTGGCTTTGGGTAGGGGTACTCGGGAGGACATACGAATAATGCCTCTCATGCAGCCGGCTTACTGCATTTGGTTGGGGATGGTGAGGTGCAGAACCGCCTGGATACAGGAGTTCTGTGACTATCTCATTCTGGAATTTTAGAAGAGATAACGTCCTGCCTGAAGCTCTGTATAGCACATGAGCATTCAGCAAAGCCAATTGGAATAATGATAGAGACACTTTTTTGTACCAGCGTCTCGCCTTACGGTCAATTAGATACGGCGCCATCAACTGGTCGTTGAGGTCCACCCCTCCCATATTTTGGTTATATTCGTGGACACAGAGGGGTTTCTCCACAACACCAGTCGCCGTACGAATTTGGACTGTCGTGTCTGCATGAAGGGAGGTAAGAAGGAAAACATTCTTATTGTCCCTCCACTTCATAGCGAGCAAGTTATTACACTTCAAGCAGGCTCTCTCCCCCAGCCTAAGACGGGCATCTACAAGCCGCTGGGGAAAGCCCCGGCGATTAGGTCGCACGGTGCCACATGCTCCAATCTTATGATCAAACAAGTGACTAAACAGTGGCACGCTCGTGTAATAATTGTCCACATACAAGTGGTACCCCTTTCCGAATAAGGGTGACACCAAGTTCCACACTATCTTGCCAGCGCTCCCTATGTAATCCGGGCAGTTGACCGACTCAATCTGACTGTCTTTTCCCTCATAAACCGTAAAGTTCACTACATAGCCTGTTGCCCTGTCACAGAACTTGTAGAGCTTAACCCCGTATCTGGCACGCTTGCTGGGAAGGTACTGCTTGAAAGACAAGCGGCCAGAAAATTTAATCAGGGACACATCAACGCAGACAACTTGATCGGGAGTAAACAAGGCTGCAAATCGTTCGTTGAAGTGGTTTATGAGGGGCCGAATTTTATAGAGCCGGTCGTATTCAGGGTCCCCACGTGGACGACAAAGTTCATTGTCGTTGAAGTGCATGAACCGCAAAATCTGCTCGTATCGTGCCCTGGACATGGAGGCAGAGAACACGGGCATGTGGTCAATTGGGTGCGTGGACCAATAAGCACGCAATGACGGAAATTTATGTGTGCCCATGTTGAGGGAAAGGCCCAGAAAGGTCTTAAATTCGGAAACCGTAATTGGTTTCCAATTTCTGGCAATTTTAGGCAACTGGGGGTTAGCGGCGATAAATTGACCAGCATATAAATTACTCTGGTCCACAATAGATCTATAGAGATCTTCCGTGAAAAACAGCGAATAAAAATCAATTGGAATAAAATCAGCTGTTTCCACCTGAATACCGGGTTGGGCAGTGAATGGGGGAAGTACGGGTTCTGCAGAAGTGGTGGGGACCCAATCAGGATAGGCGAATTCTGCAGGAAGGGCAGTATGGGCACGACGGGCCTGCCTTTGTCTTCTTGGTGGCAGCGGGACACTACTTGTGCTTGCCACCTCGCCAGCTTGAACTGCACTTATGGGACTCGCCACGTCACCAAGTGTTACTGCAGTGCTGGATGTATGTCCAGGCTGTACTAGGCCGCTGGTGCTTGCCAGTTCACCAGAAGGAATAGCGGCGCTAGTACTACTCTGCTCCATGATACGAGAGACCTGCGGTTCTTGCTCCTCAACAACCTCAGAAGATCAGGATCGGGTACGCCTGACCTTAACAGGGACCTCAACTTAGTCGTCAGAGCTATCTGACGTGGGGCCGCTGACGTCACTGTCTTCTACGGGAAGATATTCTGAGCCTGAATCTGACAGATACGTGACCTCCTCTTCACTATCTGTCATGCTCAGAATCTCGTAGGCCTCTTTACTAGTGTACCTTCGTCTTGCCATTTTGGGCTCTAAATTTAGGGGTACACTAGTAAGATTCACAGGAAAAAAAGCACCTGACTGTCGTCAGCAAATATATCAAACGCTACAAAAAAACTGTTAGCGATCGCAGGGATCAGGCCTGTCTCTGCGAACGCTGCAGTTATGTGTGTTGTGTTTGGTAAGTGACAGTGATCGATCGATACTGCACTTGGGTGGGCTGGGCTGGGCTGGGCTGGGCTGGGCGGAGGGGCTAAACGCAGGCGCTAGCAGGTATCTGGGCTGATCCCGCTAACACTGCGTTTTTGGGAACCCTAAACCGCTGGGGATGCTAGTATAGATCTGATCAGATACTATACCACTAAGGGGGGTGTATGCTTTGCGCGTGGGTGTTAGCGTTACTGGCACTAACCTAACACTGCCTGGGGCGACGCAGACCCTCTCTGGCGCTAAAACCTAATTGATCTCACCCGCCGGGCGATCAGGGGGGTTAAACCTTTATTGGGTTATATACGGCGGGTGCCCTGATGCTATAAAAAGCAAACTAATCAACCAGCGTCACCCGTAACCTTTATATGGTGATCACTGGTGAAAGGGTTAACTAGGGGCAATCAGGGGGTTAAAACCTTTATTAGGTTAAATATGGGGGTACCTGACACTATATAAAAACCTGACGGGTAACCTAAATAACTAAATAACTTACTGGCTAACCAGTGACACCAGTGACGCTTATACGGCGATCACTGGTGAAAGGGTTAACTCTAGGGGCAATCAGGGGGTTAAAATAATATATGGGGGTACCTGACACCAATAAAAACCTGCGGCGAACCTAAAAAAAAAATAACTGCCTATCTAAAACACCAGCGACACGAATACAGCGATCGGAAAAACAATCGCTTAGTGACGCTGAAGTTAGGGGGTGAAAGGGTTACCTGGGGGGTGATAAAGGGGTTAAACCTTTATTAGGGGGGGTTAGGGGGCTACCCTGGACCTAAAGGGGCCTAATCCTAACTGCCCTGCAACTTTTTACAATCACAGATGACACTAAATGCAGTGATCAGTAAAATAAATGATCACTGCAATCAGTGACACTGTGATTGGGGGCTTTGGGGTGACCTGGGGGGTGATCTGGGGGTGACTGGGGGGTGATTTGTGTGCCTATGTGTACCTACGTGTCAGTGGACTGTTGGAGCACTAACCTCTGTCTTCACTCCTCGGCGCCGGGAACGAAAAGACCGCGGCGAGGGAGATGACATCACTTCCTCCAGCCTGTGTTTACATCACATGGCGGAGGAAGCAATTTCATTGGCCGGGAGCGATCGCGAGGGGGGGGGCGGAATCGAGCGGCCGCCCCCTCATGCCTGATCGCTCCCGAACACTTAACGGCCGCTCACTGCAGTGAAGGGGGGTCCGGATGGACCCCCCAACTGCACAAAGGCGATCACGTAGATCTACGTGATTCTGCCTGTCTGTGCCATTCTGCCGACGTAAATCGGCGGTGGGCGGTCGTTAAGTGGTTAATTTTGCAAAAAACATTATTTTAGGTTGGGCTTTCCTAAATATTATATTTCTGAAAGAAACTTGATCATGTTGAAGTACATTTTTCAGAACCAATCATGTTTCTCATACAGTATGATTGAATGAACCACACGTGTTCCGTCACTCTGACTGCTAAACAAAAACACATGGCAGTCTTAATCATCTTTCAGTGCAGACAAATATACAGAAAGTTCCATTGTGCCAATATATGGCACCTTTCTATAGAAGCACAAGAGATTCCTTCCCAATAAATGTTCACTAAAAGTTGATAAAGTAACTTTTGCATGATTTGCTTATACTTCAACTGTGGCTTTGTCACACTGCATCTTTAGTCTCGATGTATTTATATCTCACTTCAACTAACTTTCTTTAACAAGCTGTGTTTTGACACCTCCTGTTTGTCTTGAAATAACACCTTAAACAAATGGTGCAAAACCCACATGTTTTTTCAAAACAATTACTCTAGTAAGTAATAATACCTTTTTAAATATATTTTTTCTCATCCATGAACCCTCTTCCAGGTTTCTGGAAGTTTTAACACAAAAATGTTTTTCTCAGATTCACAGAAGTTAAAATTGTCATTGTCTGAGGCTGTGTAACTCGATCTACATTTCTCTGTTGACAGTACATTACTTTACATGTCACACTCTTCAGAGAAAGATCTGTTACTGTCAGTCTTAGCTACTATGCTTTGCATCCCTTCATAGTACAATCTCATTTATCATTTTTATAATTTTTAACCTTTTTTACCATTTTTAAAACATATTTGGTTTGTACATCTGCCAAAAATCATGTACACTATGTTATAATATGACGTTACTGATTATAGTAATGACCAAAAATTGTTTAGAGGACAAATCTCGTGAAACTCACAGATTGGTTCCTGCCCATGAACTGTGATTGGCCATTTCCCCGAGAAAAATTCCTCCCCCAACCAAAGTCTTTACTTTTATCAGAAATACTCAATTACAAAAACTTTTAACAATAGTTTTTTTACAATTTTTGATAGTTTTTAGATTGAACAAAACTTTCATATTTAATATGTTTCCTGGGTAACCTTAAGTAAATTAGAACAATCTACTACTTTTCTTTTAATAACCAAATCCTAGTTTGGAATATTTTGTAAAAATTGCTCAATCCTTAACTTATTATTTCCTGCAACCAAATCTGTAAGATATTTGTTGAACACTAAATACCATGTTTTCCATTATCTTAATCAATAGTTTTTTCTTAAAACTTAGTTCTGCCCCTTGTTTGTGCTTTGAATGACCACATTTTGTAATAACACATTTTCTGTTGTTTAGGGCTTAAATATTCATAAACATTTTCATGCAGCATTAAACTTAGTTTTCTTATTAAAGAACTTCTTTACAATCTGGCATTAATTAATTAATTACTCTACTACTGCTACATGCCTGTATTCCATATATATGAAATATATCAATTCCCGATAGTACAGGGACATACTTCTGAGCTTTGAGATGTTAACCATCCCATGTTATCCTCTCACTTAAATAAACCAACACATTTACCCCTTGTTTAGAATGATTGTCCTGTGTACACTTAAAAAAATAAGAGATGAATAATGTCCTTTAGCTTTGTTGTTCGTTTCTTTTCATTTGTTTCTTTGTTCGTTGCTTTTATTCGTTGCTTTTTCTTGGAAGAATATTGTCCTCATCTTTTTCTTTGAAGAATAGTTTTCTTGTAGCTTTTGCCTTGTTCCTTGACTCGTGTAAATGTAATGTTTCTGTAGGCTGTAAATAGGCCTAAGTAAACAAAATGTAAAGATGCGTGTGTATTGAAAAAAATGTCTTTCTCCTTCTGTGTTTGCTGAAGGAATGAGATGTGTAAGTGTTTGCCTTTATCCTTGGACCGTCCAAAACATCAGAATCCGACTTTTCATATTAGCTCACCCAAAGAGTACATCTGCCTGTTGTATCTACAATGGTGGCCTTTATAACGTGAAGTCTTAGTTCCCATTTCAACACTCCTTCTGTGAGACTTTTCCTCACCTTTTGTAGGAACTGAACTTCCTTGGCAGAAATCTTCACGTACGTAAACATTTACGCTTTTCCTCAACCTGAAAGTCCTCGCTGGATTTCCTACGATATCTTGAAACAAACATACTGTCCAAAAGGCCTTGTCAATCAACCTCGTAAGCTGAGTCTTTGTTTTTTTTCTTTTTTTTTCTTCTGCTTGCAAGTTTACAAGTGATCTGTAGGTGAGAAAACAGACAGAGAAAAACTCACCCGTGTGCTTTGGAGTCAAGATCAATAATTGGCTTTGTTTCACGGCTGCAATTCTTCTCGCCTTTAGCTGGCTCAGTTTCTCGGACCTTCTGTCCACGTGTGATGGAACACAAACGCCTTTTTCTTTCTAAGTTCTTTGGTTGTTTTCTTTTCCCAAGACTTGACAAAGTTTTCGTCTCATCTCTTCATCTGAGGCCCTCCTGTTGTCAAGTAGTTAGGGAAAAACAAATTCTGGGGCTCGCCACTGTAAGAGTGGGAGACACTTGTAAAAACAATTAGTGTCCCCTACCTAGGCGTTTAGTTCCATTTTCAATAGAACCAGGTTATCTTCAAAAAAGGTTGTTTATTCTTCAGAAAGACAAGCAAAAGACAATGCTTACATAATGACAGCTGGTAACACATGGTAAGGTGGTTGGCTTCAGAAGGAGGAATGAGGTGTCACATGGTACAACCTCCTTAGTGAATGGGTCACTTCTCCCGACATTTCTCCAGGGCCCCATCGTCCGACATTCCTAACTCATGTTCAAAACCCTTGGTTCTTATACTGTTTGTAATGCTGAGCTATACATATTTTACATTTAGCATTGCTCCAAGGAAGGTAGCATTAACTGTCCTACAGAAGTAACACCCACTTGTGTATATTAAGTAACATAACTCCACCCATTGTCCTGACATAGTTCCTTAGAACAGCTATTACTTACACAGCAAATGTCCTTTGTCTGTCCTCAGCAACCTTCAAAATTAACATGTTTCAATATAGAATGAAAATAAACTTTTATCACTAAAATAGTAATAAATTCAATATCTAACACAGACCTTTCCTACCCCCTCTTCCGAGGCCTTCTGCTCTAAGACCAGTTGCTGGTAGGCGGTCTTCAGCATTGGGTGGATCTTGGTGACCGTGGGGTCCTTCTTTCGTACTAGAGGGGCCAAGAGTCTCCGCACCAGGTCCCCGTTGGTCCCTATTATTATAGAGCTCTTGCTAGCTCGAGGCGGACGGGGCATACCACAGCCAGAGTGTCGAACACTTCAGCCTTCCTGGCTACAGATGGATCAAAGGTCAGTTTTATGGACAGATAGCCATCATAAGGGAAGCTCCTGGTCCCAATCCCCCATATCTTCAACTCTTCAATCTTCTGGATGGGTAATTGGCTCAGATGCTTGTCATAAAAGTCTCTGTATAACAAGGTCACTTGTGCCCCAGTATCCAATATGGCTCTTGTGTAGACTCCCTCCACTTGGACAGGTACTATGGGTGAGGGGCCTACCAGCTTTTCTGGATATTGCTTCGAAGGGGTTCCTTTCTTTTGATCCTTGCATTTCCCTTTTGGACTCTCTTTCTTCCATTTCTCTTTGGACTTTAGTCTCTCTTGGGCTTGGTATGCATTGATCTCCCTCCTCTTAATGGGTGTAGCTACCCGCTGAGGGACACTATTCTCTTTCTTTGGTGTGTATTCCCACTGAGGAACACTGTGTTTCTTCTGAGGGGTGGTGTCCCCTTTCTTTCTTTGTTTCTCATTCAGTTTGGAGCTCACTGGAGATGATGGGCACCCGGTTGACTCCTTCACCGGGGCCCTCTGAAGTTTTCCGCCGGCTTGCGTTATTCATCTTTTTCTTCTTGGGACTGGAACACACTTTAGCGATATGACCAGCCCCTCCACAGTTGAAACAAATCGCATCCCCCCAATCTTGCAGGGATGCGGGCGCTGAGGTGTTTGGAAACAGCTCCTTCTTCGGACTTTCCCTCTCTGGTACCCCTTGATCCTTGGCCATCAGGGAGGTCAGCATCCACAACACTTGGGACATCTGTGACTTCAAGGTATCCACCTCTGAGTCTCCCTCTAGGGTCATGGCCGTCCTGACCATCACCGCCGGAGGATGGGTTGGCTCAACTGTTTGGTTCCTACTTTTGTCTTCCAACATGGCCTCTTCCTCTCTGACCACTCGGATTAAGTCGGGGTACTCCAGGCTCTTCCCGTCCTGTCGAGTGCCTAACGCCAATGCGATGGGGTCTAGGGGCTGAGCTCCCCGTACCACCTGCTGAACACGGGCCTCATCCATCTTCCTTGGATCAATTCCCTTCTTCAGTATAATTTTATGCAGGATCTTATCCAGACGCCTCATGAACTCTGACAGTTTCTCTCCTGTCTTTTGGTAGCAGTGTTCCAGCTGGTAAGTGAGCTCAGTGACTTTCTCTGTTCCACCGAACACATTCTGCAAAATGTACAGATAATCCTGTGCATCACAGTCTTTCTTGCTCAGCTTGAGGTTGCGTATGGCCTCCAAGGCAGACCCTTTCAGACTCTCTGTGATTCTCTGTTTCTTTCGGTGTTCTGGGACTTCCCATTCTTCTAAAGCCTGAGTGGCACCGTCTAGCCACTCCTCAAATCCATCTTCCCCGAAGGTACAGGCTTCCTTCCAGAAAATATCCTATGTTTTCTGTATCCCGACATCGAGTAGTCTGTAGGATCCTTCTTACACTGGGCTACAATCTCCCCCAGGACCGCGCATAATTCGGCGCTGAGGGTGGCCGGTGGTGATCCGGGACTCTCTTTCTTATGCCTTCCTGCTTTTGGGGACTGCACTGGAGATATCTGTGGAGGTGATGGAATTGGTGTCTGAAACCATCCTCCCCTGACTGGCAGCGCATTCATTAAACTATAGGTCTGATAATTCGTTGCTGTTATGCTTGGACTTTTGAAATGCTCTGGGATTTCCTTCTTCCATTCTATTAGTGCGTGGATCAGTGAAGAATTCGACCTGACATCCACGACCCATGCTTTCTGGTGTAGGGACAGCGACATTATTAGCTGATTTACCGCTATTTCTTGCCAGATCCCCGGGAGTTCAATAACTACTGCCGCGGCTGAATCAATGCCATCCACTGCGCACCACCGTTCCACTTCTAATGGATCCATGCCGGTACTTTTGGCGCATTGCTTGATGTATCAGGATCCCGGACTCGAGAGCCCCCACGTGTAGCGCTACCCCCAGTTAAGAGAGCCGCTGAGTTTTGTTTTGGGCCCTGTATAGCACCGCCAACCCCTGGCAATCTTCTCAGCCCACACTAGCACAGTTAGTCTATGAATTGTTACCTTGTAACGGCCTATACCTGATTATACACAATCTGGCAACATTGATAGATAACCACTATCTGCAAAGATGACACTAGTACCAATGTGATAAAATATAACTGGATTTAATTTGGTATAAGGATTTAAAGTCAAACACATCACACAGTATACATGCAGAGCCCTGCAGCAATAAACATGTTCATAAGAGATAGTTGCACGTGGTGGGTGATCACTCTGCACTATCTCTTTTTTTCCCTATGCGCATATGGTGCAGCAACAAAGTTTTAACCCCCACCCTGGTCAGGCCTGACCCAGATTAAAACTCAGTCCCTTGTGAGGATAATACTTTGCATGCAACTTGAATGGTGGTGCACTTTCAGGAAACAGTATTTGTAATCCAACGGTAGTAAAATTAACGAGATGGGCCAAGGCAGTCACTAGGCCTAACAAAGTAAAGGGTAATGAAGTGAGCAAGTGCTCGCTCACCACTCCGGACGTGATCCCAGTCCGGGCTTCCACCACTGTGTATCCGCACACAGTGTCTCCAACGGCCAGGTCTCCAGTCCAGCTGATGTCCGCAAACTCGAACAGAACAGGTGCCACCCAGGCTCCGCAGTGAGGTGGAAGGCTCTTTGGTCGGTATGCAAGGCCCAGGCGGATCCGCGCAGGGAGTTCTATTTCTTGCAGCGCGGTGTCCCAAAGAGGCCGAGCTTAGCCTCGCCCTCTTCTTATATAGCCCCACCCATGAGTCTCTGCGGCGGCCCAATGCACCCTGGGTGCCGAGCGGGGTTCTGGGTAACGTAGTCCAGGGGCCTTAAAGGAGACCCCGCTAAAGTAGGATTTGTTAATAGCATCTCAGGGCACTGGTTCTCCAAGGCCTTCAATACCAGCTTTCCCAGAGGGTCTTCCAATTGATCCCTTCTTAAGTCTTTCTTGGACAGTTTAGGTAACCCCTCTTCTCCAACTTGGGTCACATTACAATAGCATCCAGGTACTCCGACAGCTGAAACCCCAATCTCTTCGGCCCTGGATCCTCCTCTGGCCTGGAGTTCCGCTCCCTGGTATAGGGCTCTCTTTCCTTTTGGGGTCAACTGAGTCCACTCTTCAGTAGGGTCACTGGGGGCATGGGATCTTGTCGAGAGGGCAACTGCATCCCTATTTCCAACTCCAGGTCTGTATCTTAAGCTGAATGTGAAACCCGAAAGGGCAGCCAACCATCTGTGTCCTGTCGCATCCAGTTTGGCGGTGGTTAGGAGATAAGTGATGGAATTATTATCCGTCTTAACTATGAACTCGGCCCCGTACAAATAGTCTCTCAGTTTTTCCACTACATCCCACTTTAGGGCCAAGAATTCCACTTTGTGTGTGGGGTAGTTCTTCTCAGCAGGGGCCAGACTTTGGCCAGACTTTGGCTCACGTATGCAACAGGCCTCAAGTGACCATCGTGTTCTTGGTATAGTACCCCACCTAATCCATCTCTACTGGCATCAACATGCAACTCATAGGGTTTAGTAGTATCTGCGTAGGCTAAGACGGGGGCCGTGGTTAGGCTTTTCTTCAACTGGATAGAGGCCTCCTCACACTGGGTGGTCCACTCTTCCTGGATAGACTCTTTGGGTTTTATGGGTTCTGTGTTGGGTTTCATTGAGTTGACTGGTTCTTGGACATCACCTTCCCCTTCATTCCTCAGTAGTTCATTGAGGGGCCGGGCAATCTTGGCAAATCCCTCCACAAACCTTCTATAATAGGAGCAGAATCCCAGAAACGACCTAAGCTCAGTCACGTTGGTGAGCCTTGGCCAAGAGGTGACAGCATCCAGCTTCTCAGGGTCTGTGGATACCCCTTCAGCAGACACGATATGGCCCAGGTAATGGACCGAAGACTGGTAGAATTGGCACTTCTCTAAAGAAAGCTTCAGGCCTTCTTCATGGAGCCTCTTTAAGACCTTTTCCAACCGCTCTTCGTGTACTTCGAGAGTCCTACCGAACACAATAATGTCGTCTAGGTACACCAGCACTTCAATGAGGTTCATGTCTCCCACCGTCTTCTCCATCAGCCTTTGAAAAGTGGCTGGGAATCCCGACATGCCCTGGGGCATGCGGTTGAACTCAAAGAAACCCACTGGGGTGATGAAAGCCGTTTTCTCCTGGTCTTCTGTGTGCATAGGAATTTGATAGTACCCACTCTTCAAATCCATCACACTGAACCACTTAGCCCCGGACAAACTCTGTAAAGCATCTTCTATCTGGGGGGTGGTGTACTGATCAGGTATAGTCCTGCTATTCAGTGTTCGGTAGTCGATACACAGCCTCAAGGACCCATTCTTCTTCCGGACTACCACTATTGGAGAGGCGTAGGGGCTTCGGGACTCTCGAATAATGCCTGTTCTCTTCAGTTCTGCTAGTTGCTCACGCAGGTCTTCTAGGTCAGCCAGAGGGACCCGTCTGACTCTTTCTCTAAGCGTCTTATCTTCCTGCAGGCAAATCTGGTGAGTGGCACTCTTCGCATATCCCACATCAAATTAATTCTTGGAGAAGATCTTCTGCCATAGAGCAAGCTGGGCCTTGGCCCTCTCTTTCCATACTGGTGGGAGGGTCATGTCTTCGGAACAGAGCTTCTCCACAGTGACTTCACCCATTTCCTCCTTCTCCAAATCAGATAGGGCAACTGGGGTGGCTGGGTTTACTTGGCCCAACAGCATTCTGGCTGGTACCCTTACCGGTGTGGTAGTGGTATTCCTAATGCTCACTGAGATCTTCCCGTGGCTCTTCTTAAGGGCCTTCAGTGGGACCACTTTGGGAATTACTTCTAGTCCCCTTTGATTTCCATGTAGATCTGGTTCGAGAATGACAAAGGGACTGGGTTGTTCCCAGGTAAGCTTGATAGCGGCTCTCAAACAAGTCACCTCTCCTGGTTGTAGAACTTTTTCCATCCTATCCAGCTTCCAGATCTTCTCCACCCCCTCTATTGGGGCATTCTGCTCCAACACCAAGCGCTGGTAGGCCCGCTGTAGCATGGGGTGTTCCCTTGGGATGGAGGTATCCTGTTCTTGGGCCACAGGTGTCAACAGCCTCCTGACCAGGTCAGTGTTGGTTCATATGATGAGGGAACTCTTTCTGGCCCCTGGCGGTCAGGGACAAACTACAGCCAGGGTGTCAAAGGTCTTGGCTTCTCGCGCTACTGAGGGGTCAAAGGTCAGCTTGATTGGAAGGTATCATCATAAGGGAAACTCTGTGTCCCAATGCCCCATATCTCCAGGTCTTCAAGCTTTTGGAGAGGTAGATGCCTGAGGTGTTTGTTGTAAAAGTCTCTATATAGAAGAGTCACTTGGGCTTCAGTATCGAGGAGGGCATTTGTATAGATTCCTTCTACCTGGATAGAGACAGCTGGGGAGGGCCCCACCAGTTTGACAGGGAGTTTCCTTGGAGGAGCCTTCTTGCTTGACTCTGAAACCTGTACTTTTTTTTCTCTCTCTTTCTTCTTGAGCCTTTTCCTGGATCTCAACCCTTGTTGGGCCTGGTATGCACTGATCTCCCGCCGTTGAGCATTTTTAGACATGAAGTGGGAGGTATTATGTCGCTCAGAGGTGACAACAGGGGTATTTGATGAGGAATTATTTTCCCTCTGTTACCTTTCTGTGTTATTGAACTTTCTGGAGTTGGCTGAGACTGATGTGCACCCGGTTGACTCCTTCACCGGGCCCTCTGAAGTTTTCCACCGGCTTGTGGTAGGGTGCTGCAGCTTTCTTCGGGCTGGGGCACACTTGACTATAGTGTCCTGTCCCTCCACAGTTAAAGAAAATCTCCTCATCCTTTGGGCATTAGGAAGGAGAAGTGGATGCAGTCTGATTCACTTCCGTTGTGATTTCCCCTTCCTTACTTGCTCCTGAAGCTTTGGTCATCAATGAAGTCAGCATCTCCATCATCTGTGTCATCTGGAACTTTAGGATAGCTACTTCAGAATCCCTTTCCATAGTTATTGCAGATCTGACCCCGGCTGAAGGAGGAGGGCTGGTTTGTATGGTTGCTCCTTGGTCGTTCAACAGTGCCTCTTCATCTCTCACCACTCTGATGAGGTCAGGGTAACTTAATGAAATAACACCCTCTGAAGTTTTCAAGTGGAGCCAAACTGGATCAGAACGTATAACCCCTTTTAGGATTTGCTGCATCCTAGCTTGGTCTATAGCAGATGGTGCCATTTCCTTCTTCAAGACTATTTGGCATAACATTTTGTTCAGTCTTCTGATATATTCAGACAGGCGCTCTCCTGGCTGTTTGAGAGTGTGTTCAAATTGATAGATGAGGTCAACAGATTTTTCCAACTGTCCGAACACTTCCTGTAGCATGACCAAATAGGCGTAGGCTGTACAAGCGGCGTTACTGAACCTTAAGTTCCTGACCGCTTCCGCAGCAGCTCCTCTCAAGCTCTCGTTTATGCGCTGCTTCTTTTGGGCCTCTGGCAATTCCCATCCTTCTAAAGCTTGCATGGCTTGCTCTATCCAGGTGTCAAATTCTCCTTCCCCAGCTGGCACTGACTGTTTCCCTGAGAAAATCCTCAGTTTCCTGTATCCAGCCTCTACACATACTGTGTTGCTCTTCTGACACTTTGACACGAAATCTCCCAAAGCGTTAAGGAGCTCTGGACCAATCGTGGTCAGGGGTGCAGGGGAGGTTGTGGCTCCTCCTTCCCGACTTTCTCCATCATCTGGGGCTTATTGACTAGTACCAGTAGACTCTTCACTTGGGGCTCTTGGGTGTACTATATAAAGCTTGGTCTTGCCTCCCAAGTGCACACTCTTTCCTTTGAAGATCTCTGGTATTCCCTCTCTCCATTCCAACAACACATGGGTGCTAGAGGTCCCCTGATCTAGCCTGAGAGCCAGTACCCTTGCTTTCCTATGTGGAGATAGTGTCTTTATAATCTCGACAACTTCTTCCCTGTCCCAGTTCTTACCCGGGAGTTCAATTGCCATGCTCACGTCCGAGCGGGCGCCTAATGATTCGCACCACTGGTCCACAATGAAAGGGTCCATGCTGGTACTAGCGGGATGGGGCTTGATTGTAGAGTACAGTATCCCGGACACGAGCCCCCACGTGTAGCACTACCCCCAGTTAAGAGAGCTGCTGGTTTTGTAGGCCTGTACCCTAGCTATCAACCCCAAGAAACTTGGCTCGAACCCTCCCTTGGCACAACTGGTCTGTACTGCAATTGTGAACCCACTGAAGGTTGGGAACACAATAATACCACACAACAGTAAAATGGTACCTAAATGTGTTACCTGGTATAACCACTCATCCAGCAGGATAACAGAGAACTTCACACAGTGTTCTGCTTAATCAAAGATCAAGTTTACTTAATAATAATAAAAAAAGATAGCAGAGTTAAACATTATTGCAGTTGACTAATGCAGGGCCCTGCAAGGTCAATAATATATCTAGGGCAATAGTAAAACGCAGTGTTAACACACACTTTCTACATGAGTAACAGCCTTATGCTCGTGAGCTCCCCCTAATGGGCAATACTATACCCGTGTCCCGTCACTAACAGTTCTGTATATGAGGACAAACTTTCTCTTTTTGCACATAAATTCGCTATGCTTTGAAACTGGAGGGAGGGGGGAGGGGATATGGAGTTCTGCACCCGTTCATCGCAGACACAACCCCCAAATAGGTTATTGCTTAATACAGGTTTAGAACCGAGGAGCGTAGTTAGCAATACTGTGCTAAAGTATTTTAGAAGGGTTTTTTTTTTTTTGTTTGTTTTTGTTTGAGATTGGGATTGGGATATGAAGACCATTAAGGTGACCTTGTTTAACGTTAAGGGGCTAAACACGCCGGAGAAGAGACAGATGCTTTTACATGATAATATGCGAGGATCTAAAACTGATATTGCCTTCATAGAGGAGTCACACTTTAGAGGAGATAAAGTACCTAGCGTACAAAGTAAGTCATTTCCGGTGACAAATCATTCAACCGACCAAGTAGCAAAATCAAAGGGGGTTTCGATCCTCGTCTCAAGTAAAGTACCATGGGTGTATATAAACCAAATTAAGGATCCAGGAGGACGTTTTTTGTTTGTGAAGGGCACAATAGGGGAAATGGAAATTACATTGGCAGCATTATATGCTCCCAATGAACACCAAGAGATTTTTATAAGCAAAACGCTAAGGAAACTGATGGAGTTTAAAACAGGACAACTGATTATAGGTGGAGACCTAAATATCCCTTTAATACCAGCAGAGGATACATCTACTGGGGGGTCATCTATCTCTGTTAGGGCACGTAAAAATATAGCACAATCCCTCTATAAAAATCAATTAATTGATGTATGGAGATTACTCCACCCCACAGAAAAGGACTATACTTTTTACTCTTGCCCTCATAAAACATAATCTCGCATTGACTATTTCCTTATCCCACACGCCCAACTTCATGCAGTTCAAGATTTTACCATTGGCTCTATTACTTGGTCGGATCACGCACCGATGTCCCTGATATATGCCTTACAAGACTCTTCCTTGACTGGGTCTAACCACTGGCGACTGAACGAAAGCCTCTTACAAGATGAAGAGGTACAAGAAGATATAGTCAAGGAAATTGAATTTTTTTTTAGTATTAATGATCCCCCGGATTGTGACCCGGGGATCATCTGGGAGGCACACAAAGTGGTCATTAGGGGCGTCCTGATCAAGCATGGAGCCAGATTAAAGCGTAATCAAACCCAACAACTAAAGCTACTTGTAGAAGAACTATCTATATTAGAGGATCGACATAAAAAAGCTCAAACTGAAGAGGTGGAGAAAGAACTTTTGGGTAAAAGAACACAAATTGTAGACTTTCTGCAGTATAAGGCAAAGGCGGCGCTACAGATATGTAAAAGATTCTCAGCACAGACCTAGAATGCCGGGAGGACGTCAATTGACGTCCGCCCCTTTCCTCGTCCCCGGCGCGCGCTCCCGAGCGCGCATTGGGGAACTTACGTGCCCGCCGCGTCACGCGGGTGCCGATACGCGTGCCTGGCGGCCGCGATGTCCACCAGGTACCCGCGATCGGCATTTACAGAGACAGGGATGTGGATCCCTGTGTGTAAACACAGAGATCCACGTCCTGTCATAGAGAGGAGACAAATGGTGTGTCCCTTGTACATAGGGACAACCATCGGTCACCTCCCCCAGTCAGTCCCCTCCCCCCACAGTAAGAATCACTCCCTTAGGCACACTTAACCCCTTCAGCGCCCCTAGTGGTTAACCCCTTCACTGCCAGTGTCATTTTTACAGTAACCAGTGCATTTTTTATAGCACTGATCGCTGTAAAAATGACAATGGTCCCAAAATGGTGTCAAAAGTGTCCGATGTGTCCGCCATAATGTTGCAGTCACAATAAAAATCGCTGATCGCCGCCATTACTAGTAAAAAATAAATTATTAATAAAAATGCTATAAAACTATCCCCTATTTTGTAGATGCTATAACTTTTGCGCAAACCAATCAATAAATGCTTATTGCGATTTTTTTTTACCAAAAATATGTAGAAGAATACGTATCGGCCTAAACTGAGAGAAAAAAATATTTTTTAAAAAATGGGGATATTTATTATAGCAAAAAGTAAAAAATATTGTGTTTTTTTTTTGTGTATAGCGCAAAAAATAAAAACCGCAAAGATGATCAAATACCCCCAAAAGAAATCTCTATTTGTGGGGGAAAAATACGTAAATTTTGTTTGGGAGCCACGTCGCACGACCGCGAAATCGTCATTCAAAGCGTGACAGTGCTGAAAGCTGAAAATTGGCCTGGGCAGGAAGAGGGTTTAAGTGCCCACTAAGCAAGTGGTTAAGGAACCTGGTTACCACACTTCCAAATCTGATGAAAGAATTTGAGAAATACGGCTCGCTTTCCAACCTTAGCATTAATTTTTCAAAATCAGAAGCAATGGGGGTGAATTTACCTCAAGAATTAACTAAGCAACTTAAACAAAATTTCAAATTTAAATGGACCGAGAAAGCATTAACATATTTGGGTTCGTTGATCCCTTCTAAAATAGAAAACGTTTTTGAGCTAAATTTCCCCCCTTTATTATCAAAAATTAAGATATTGTTACTGGGTTGGAACACGGGTTTACTATTCCTGGCTAGGACGATGTAGTATTATCAAAATGAACATACTTCCCAAGCTATTGTACCTATTTCAGACACTGCCAATATGTATACCGCCTAGCTATTTTAAGCAGAGTCAAAAGCTATTGTTCGACTTTATCTGGGCATATAAGCATCCTAGGATACAACGCAAAGTATTGATGTGTCTAAAAGAATATGGAGGATTGGCAGTGCCGGATATATGAAAATATTACTTAGCAACCCACTTAAGTAGGGTAATTGACTGGAATAGGCACAAAGATAGTAAATTATGGGTACAGATGGAAGGTGCACAGTCCTTGATACCCTTGGGCAGAGCCCCTTTGTGTTATGCCTCTCTCCCGAAACAAATAAAAAAACATCCTATGATAGGGAATACTGTAAAAATCTGCTCTGATCTATTACCCAGTATGGGTATAATACCTGAAGCTTCTCATTTGTACCCGATACTGGGAAACCCTCTTTTCTCACCGGGATATGAGGATATAAGTGTAGGGGTCCTCCCCCAGCTTCTCCCCTCTCTTTTTGGCTGGTTTTACTCATCTAGGGGTATCTAGGAGAAGGGGGAAAGATGCACATCAGCTCGGCTCTCTGATGTAGGATGCAGAGATATGAGCTAAACCGTTTACCTTCGGGTCTGCGTTTTAGGCCGGAGCCTCAGCTTCTCCTGTGGAGGATGATTGCCACTGTCACTGACAGGGACACTTAGCTTCCAGTACCACGAGTTCCACACCATAAAAAGTTCAACTCTGTTTTATTGCTTTGATCAATAGGTAGACTGGTTGACTTTTAAAAGAACAGACAGGGTGTGGGAAAGAGTAGGTCCAGGGTAGGTCCAGGCACAACACAATGAATAGAGTTTCTCCTGTTTCGTTTAGTTCAAACAGGCTTGGCGCACAGTCACTGCCACCGACCGTGAATTTGGTCACTGCCACTGACCTGGGTGAACGTTGAGGCCTCTGCCACAGGCATTGGATGAGGCCTGCCACTGACCTGAGGAAGATGGGTCCCTGCCACAGACCATGAGAACACGAATTACCTCCTTTAGAACAAACGACCCCTGTCAGAGGAAGACATCCATCCAGACGGTCACCAGAGGCCTCCACCGTCACCAGCAAATGCTGCGCTGGCTTTTCGGGGAGGTCATGTCTCCGGTCCCTTACGCCCTGGATTCAAGCACCCAATACCAGGGGCACCTTAGGAATGCTTCGCCCTCGCGGGACCCAGTCGAAGGTACTGGGCCCCAGGCCTCCTGGTAAAGTACCTCACCCCAGGCTGAAGGTGCCTGGGATGGAAATCGACTCCACGCGCCCAGGCCGAGGGCGCCTGGGCACAGACGAACCGCAGCAGCCCCCAGGCCGAAGGTGCCTGGGGAACGGACCTCGTGCGCAAGATGTCCGCCCCCTTTTATATCCTCTCACAGCAGGCACAGTGGGTTCCCCGCCCCGCCGTACTACTGCCGCGAGAGGACAAAAAAGGCACGGCTCTAGAATGGCAGTTCAACCCCGGTCCCAGGTGACAGCGCCACCTAGGGACCGCAGGGAACATGATACCATTCATACCTCCCACACTCCAAAGTGTCCATAAATCCCTAAAAATCAATGTATCTGGGCCATCTATTGCCCAGATACACCCCACTAAATTTGACACCCGCTACATAAGTTTCCGGCATTTATTAGAAGCAGGATACATACAAGCATCTTCATATATAAGAGAAGGAAGATGGGTAAAGATTCCGGAGCTAATGACACAAGCAGATATATATAAATTAGGACTCTGGAGCTCTCTTCAGATCACACATTTTTTTAAGACTCTTCCGAATCCGGAGGTGTTTGCTAGAGCCTTGACCACGTTTGAAAGGTATTGCTATGAGAGGGAGGCATCTTCCCATACACTATCAATTAACTACAAACTGCTAAGTATGCCTGGGCAGGACTATGTACAGGAATTTATTCAAAAATGGGAACAGAACTTAGGAACATCATGGGATAGTGTACAAAGACAGCAGATCTTCAGTCTCACACATAAAATATCAATCTGTGCAAAAATACAAGAAACAAACTATAAGATCCTTAGCCGATGGTATAAAACTCCAGAAAAAATGAATAGAATCTTTCCTGAATGTTCAGATTCGTGCTGGAGGTGCCAAGGAAACAAAGGTACTATTTTCCATATATTTTGGAACTGCCCTAAATTAAAAAAATTTTGGACAGTGTTGAGACACACGCTTCAGAGGTTTACTGACCATACGCTACCAGAGGATCCGACCTTTTTTCTTTTTCATAAATCAGATATACCAGAGAAAACATATAGAGAATCGATTGTTGGCCACCTCTTGGAGGCGGCAAGGGCATGTATCCCTCTGAGGTGGAAATCAGCACTGCCACCGACAGTAAGGATGCGGTTAGATAAGGTTAAAGAAATTAGTAGATTGGAAGACTTGGTATCCTCAGTACAACATCAACAGGAACTATATGCCAGGACTTGGTCAGAATGGAATGATTTTGTACTATCAGAAGAAGGGAGAACTCTCTATGATAAAAATTAGGAAGATCATTACAAGTCTCAGTCTCCGGCGTGTTTGCGTGTATGTTTGTCTGTTTGGTTTCCCCCTTCCCCCTTTTTTTTTTGTGGTGTTTTGGTTAGGTTATTGGGTTTTCGGGGTTATTTGGGACTAAAAAAATGGAACGGGACAGGCTACGGGGTGGGGAGAAGGTAGTAGGGGGAGACTTCTAAACCAAGAATTAAAGAGAAGAGATATAAGTATAAGTATAGATATTGGATAATACTTGTAGGTTTATAATGAGAAACAGAGATGAAATCTTGAAAAATTTAATAATATTTATTCTCAGTTATTATGAGTTACCTTAACGATATGTTAATAGATAAAGTTGTGTAATGTCACATATATGTCTTTGAAATGTCCTACGATTAAATAAAGAAAAATTTGAAAAAAAAAAAGAAAGCAAATAACCTCCACAATGTTCAGGAATGTGAAAACTCTCCGACGGTGCAAACGCCAATCTTTTAAACTACGCGGCCACCGTGAGATGTGCTATGTCCTGGCGTGTGGCGCACTACTAATAATGGTGGGCCTTAACAAAGTCACGGGCCTACACAAACAGTTAATGGATTCCGGGCAGGTGCTCTCTCACCGAAACAGACCTTGTCCCGCTGACACGTCTCACTATCAGTGCCTCGATCACCGGCCTCTCCGCAACTTGCAGTCTTCGGTTCCTCTCACAGTCGCACTAGATGTCGGTTGTTGGATGACACCGGTCTCTGGGAAGCGAGGGCTGAACACACGGAGAAGGGATCCCTCTTTAAAGGAGTAGTAAAGTTACATGTTTTTTCACCTTAATGCATCCTATGCATTAAGGTGAAAAAACATTCGACAATACCGCCCCCCCCCCGAGCCCCCGTTTTACTTACCTGGCCCCTCGAAAGTCCCACGCTCGTCCCCGTCATCCTCTTAGTTTTTCAGCCTGGCCGCCGATTGGCTACACTGGATGGATTGAAAGCAGCGCAGCCATTGGCTGGCGCTGCTGTCAATCACATCCAATGACGCGGCGCGCGGGGGGCGGGGCCGAGTGATACAGTCGGCGGCTATGGCCGCCGCTGTATCACGGGAGCGCGCCCGCAATCACTCCACACCATGCGAGCTCACTCGCATTATGGTGTGGAGTCCTTGCGGGGAGGAGCCAAGACAGCCGCCGAGGGACCCCAGAAGACCAGGATCGGGGCCACTGTGTGCAAAACGAGCTGCACAGTGGAGGTAAGTATAACATGTTTGTTATTTTTGGGCAAAAAAAGGGAAGCTTTAGTGCTCCTTTAAGCTGAGTGATCCTCCGCAAAAGGCTGTAGGTCCAGGCTTTAGGCCTAGATGCTCCAGCAGCAGGCCTCACACAGACTTCCTGCATGATAGAAGGCGAAGTCCAGAGAGAGTGAGCGTAGCTCCTCCCTTGCTTTAAGTAACCTCCCCCAGAAAGCTGTGCGAAGATGCAATGCACTTTGGGAGTACAGCTGCACTGTGGGTACCATAGTCTATTTGATACCCCTGGCAATGAAGTCCATTTCTTCCTGTACCATTGTTCCATGTAGTTGAACCACAGTTACTGTAATATCATGAGTGGACTCCGGAGGGAGCTGGGGTCAATTCTCAAGTTAACAACAGTCTTTAACCCGCTATAAAGTGACTCCCTGCTATATATATATATATATATATATATATATATATATATATATATATAAAGCCGGGGTGTGTATATATATATATACTAAATACTCTGCAGCTAACTAAATCAACTGCCTGCCTGAAGTATATTAGAAACAGTACACCAGGAACGGTCTGCAGTGAGATCTAGATAAAGTGGATCTCACAAAGCCCGGGATTATATATATACTAAATACACTGCAGCTAACTGAATCAACTGCCTGCCTGAAGTATATTAGAAACAGTACACCAGGAACGGTCTGCAGTGAGATCTAGCTAAACTGGATACAGTGTATATATATATACATACACAAAGCCTGGATGTATATATATACTAAATACTGTACACTGCAGCTAACTGAATCGCCTACCTGCTCAAAGTAAATGAAATGACACTCTCCCTCTCTCTCTATCTCTCTCTCCGCCAGCAACACACTACATAAGGCTGACGTGCAGGTGGCCTTATATAGTGTGGGGCGCAGACTTAACCCTCGAGCCATAATTGGCCAAAGGCACCCTGCCTTTGGCCAATTATGGCTCTCTTTGTTGACGGCGCTGTGATTGGCCAAAGCATGTGGGTCATAGTGCATGCTTGGCCAATCATCAGCCAGCAATGCACTGCGATGACGCAGTTCATTATGGGGCGTGACGCGCCGCTCGAATTTGGCGCGAATGCCCCATAATGTTCGATCTTCGCCGAACGAACGAACAGCCGATCGACTCGAACAGAAAGCTCATCCCTAGTGGTCACATGTTCTGAGGTGAGCAGATCCACAAGGGGGGGGGGGGGAGCACGAGTGTGCAGTCACGTTGAAGAGTTTGGAGCACCATCACATGAATTTAAATCACTGTACATTTTGAAAGGATTTTATTGATGAATTATCAATATTGATGCACCTGAATGATCAAATCTATGAATTATTATTATTGATACACTTGTATGTTTAAACTCATGTTTTAGTTTATGCACTTTAGCACTTTATTCACAACCCATTGTATAATTTTGCATGAATATTGCTCAGCATTATTTGTTTTTGTAATATATATATATATATATATATATATATATATATATATATATATATTTTTTTTTTTTTTTTTTTTTTGTTTAAACATAATTTTGGAATTTTCACAAAAGTGTACAGCGCGGTACTAGTTTTTTTTTATTGGATTAAATTAATTATTTTCCTTAGAATTCTACAAACAATACCCCAATGATGACAACGTGATAGAAGTTTGTTTGAAATCTTGAAAATGTAATAAAAATAAAAACGAAAAAAATCCCATGTACAAAATCCCATGTACATAAGCCTTTGCCATGACACTCAAAATTGAGCTCAGGTGCATCCTGTTTTCACTGATCATCCTTGGGATTTTTCTACAACTTGTTTGGAGTCCACCTGATTTGGAAAGGCACACACCTGTCTACATAAGGTCCCACAGTTACCAGTGCATGTCAGAGCACAAATCAAGCCATGAAGTCCAAGGAATTGTCTGTAGCCCCCCCAGACAGGACTGTACAGATCTGGGGAAGGGTACAGACATTTTTTTGCAGCATTGAAGGTCCAAATGAGCACAGTGGCCTCCATCATCTGTAAACAGGAGAAGATTCGAACCACCAGGACTCTTCCTAGAGCGGACCGCCTGGCCAAACTGAGAAATCAGGGGAGAGGGGCCCTAGTCAGGGAGGTGACCATGAACCCAATGGTCACTCTGACAGAGCTCCAGCATTTGACTGTGAAGAGAGGAGAACCTTCCCGAACAACAACCATCTCTGCAGCACTCCAATCAGGCCTGTATGGTAGAGTGGCCAGACGAAAGCCACTCCTTCATAAAAGGCACATGACAGCCCACCTGGAGTTTGCCAAAAGGCACCTGAAGGACTCTCAGATCATGAGAAACAAAATTTTCTGGTCCGATGATGAAACACCGCTCATCACCTGGCCTATACCATCCCTATAGTGAAGCATGGTGGTGGCAGCATTATGCTGTGGGGATGTTTTCCAGCGGCAGGAACTGGGAGGCTAGGCATGATCGAGGGAAAGATGAATGCAGCAATGTACAGAGACATCCTTGATGTTCATCTTCCAACAGGACAACGACCCTAAACACACAGCCATGATAACAAAGAAGTGGCTACAGAACAACTCTGTGAATGTCCTTGAGTGGCCCAGACTTGAACCCAATTGAACATCTCTTGAGAAATCTGAAAACTGCTGTGCACCGACGCTCCCCATCTAACCTGATGGAGCTTGAGTGATCCTGCAAAGGAGAATGGGAGAAACTGCCCAAAAATAGGTGTGCCAAGCTTGTAGCATCATACTTAAAAAGACTTAAGGCTGTAATTAGTGCCAAAGGTGCTTCAACAAAGTATTGCGCAAAGACTGTAAATACTTCTGTACATGATTTTTTTAGCTTTTTTATTTTTAATAAACTTGCAAAGATTTCAAACAACTTCTTTCACGTTGTCATTATGGGGTATTGTTTGTAGAACTTTGAGGAAAATAATGAATTGAATCCATTTTGGAATAAGGCTGTAGCATAACATAATGTGGAAAAGGTGAAGCAATATAAATACTTTCCGGATGCAATATATGTATATATATATATATATATATATATAGTGTATAAATGTGTATACTGTGTGTGTGTGTGTGTATATATATATATATATATATATATATATATATATATATATATATATATATATATATATATATACTGTGTATATATATATTTATGGTCGGAGCCCTCAGTCCGAAGAGATATGGATCACATAAACACATCACAAGACTAACAACACAGATAAGACCTGAAGTGTGGCCTGGCCTGTTGGACGGTATGCCAAGAGAAGGGGCCATACCTAAGATAGAAGTAATGAATAATTCTGTTGAGAATTGTTTGAAGGGAAGTGCCCTAAAAAGGGGTATGGGTGGGTGGGTACCGCGCACTGGAGCCGACACTGACGATGGTGGAAGGCCTGCTTAAGTACCCCTCGAACTCCTTCCATAATTTCAGGCCAGCATACTGGCCTTCCTATTTATGGTCGGAGCCCTCAGTCCGAAGAGATATGGATCACATAAACACATCACAAGACTAACAAAACAGATAAGACCTGAAGTGTGGCCTGGCCTGTTGGACGGTATGCCAAGAGAAGGGGCCAAAAAACACACTTGGTTAGGGAAGAAATTGTTTCACTGTACGAGGCAATAACAACTGAGCGAGACTGTTGGAGACTTGTGACGATCCGTTTGAGGATTGGGGACGTATCGGGCGAAACGCGTGGACTTCCACCTGCCCATCATCCTGATTGTGTGGTCTGGAACTCTGTTACGCGATGCGGCTAAGGCTGCTCCCACGCGAAAGAATGTCCTGAGTAACGACCTGGGTTTAAGGCCTAAGATGCATGGGAGCGTTCTGACTTAACTGATGAACTGGTACTTGCTTAGAGGTACAGTTGGGAAACGTAGAAGAGGCTGTCCTCTGAAAGGACGGGCAGTAGAGTATACCAATTGCTTTAGAACGGCCATAGGGCACCAGGCGTTGTGTGTCTGGAAAGTTTGACGTCTACTGTGGGACCGGATTGTAGCGTTTCCCGACACCGTCGGGTGTAGGGTGAAACGACTCTGGTGGTGAGTCGGGTGGTGCCTGCGTAGTACTTGGTACTCGGGTTCGTGACAGTAAATTCGCTGGCCCGTAGAAAACCGGGGAAGGCTACGTGATGGCTGCTCGAATTACCAGGCTGGGTCATAACTGAAGGGGGAACGTGGAAGCATAGCAGACATGTGCTGGAATACGGCGTTGGTCACTAGTAAGCGTTAGGAACCAGTGTGTGGTTGCTGCCTGTGGATGCCACGTGGTATGGTTTTGACCGCATGAGCGGTGAACAGGGAAGGTTTGGTAGTGTCTAGTAGAGAGGAAAATGCTGGATGCCGGCTGAATAGAGTCTGATGGTATTGTGTGACAGAAGGAACGAAGGCCAGATATGTCTGAGTTTCCTGGAACCGCCCCGGGGTTAGCGGCTAGGAACCTGCCGGTCTTCCAGGCAGTATGGTGGCCTTTAGTGTATTGGAAGAATAGAACACATTGACGAGGGAGGTAGCACCAGGAGGTGCTATCTCGTTGCAGAGTCGGTTGCGACTAACGTGGGAAGCTCTGGGCTCCGGTGAAAGGATGAGGCATAGTTAGGCGGGAACGTGCGTCGGCCGAGGTATTGCATTTACCAGGGATGTGGACCCTGAGGATACTGAACTGACGTTGTAGGGGCAGTAGTACCAGGCCTGCGTAGGAAGGCCATGGTGGCCACTGATATTGACCAGCCTCTTTTAACGACTGTGACTGTGGCCTGGTTACCTGTGGCGAACGTGGCGGCCTGTCCTGCCCAGGTGCGGCCGCATACTTGAGCCGCTGCAACTATGGGGTAGATCTCGAATAGAGAGGATGACTGACTAAACGCGGATTTGTGAGTATCTCTGACGGGCACGGACCTGCGAACCAATGATGGCCAAAAATTGCAATGAAGCTTGTGGAAGCTGCTATGTCTTTGACTATCTGTGGTGACAAAGGGATGCTGATGGGATGAACGTGGGTCTATTATGCTAGTTCTCGAGGAAGTGGGCCCAGATGGCCAGATCCGCTATAGCGGCTGCGTCTAGCTAAATGACTTGGTCAGGGTCTAGTGCCTGGGAGAGGGACAATAAGAAGTGTGAGACAAAGGATCGCCCTTGAGAAATGAACCTCATCGTGAAGTTGAGCATGCCCAGTAGGGGTTGTAGCTGTGTGTTCGGAGCACCCTGGCGTGACGGTGACGTATGGACGACAGTCCTGTGCGGGTCAAACTACCGAGAGGTGGGCTGGCCTGCATGGCGCGTTTGTCTAGGATGATGTCCGGAAGGAGATGAGCTAAGCCAGGCTTCCTACGTTTTTCTCAGTTACGGGCATATTGATTTAAGAGATCTCTTCTAGAATTCCTAGGACTGCTGGGGGTTTAGTATTTGGTGAGAACTCCTGTGAGGGTATGAGGGAGTTTAGCTGGGTACGTTTCAGAAGAATGAGGCGCGGATAAGTAGTAGACTAAAACAAAGTTTATTGGAAAACTTGCCCTCGACAAGATCGAAGACTGACTCTCCGTACTGTGAACGGTGACTGCGAAAAGAGGGGAGGGGCTGACCGCATGCCCCCGGTCCATTTCGACCTGAAGCGGAGTGCTGATAACTTCTACATCGGGGCTACTGAGAGCGTGTTTTACCCCCTTTTTTTTTTTTTCTGGGTAGAGACGGGTAAAGTGATGAGTCCAGTGTGGAACCCTGTAGTGAACACCTGCCCTAGAAAGGCTGTTAGAGGGGGAGTTGGATGTGAGGAGAGAAGCCAAGCCGCCCGACGTGCATGCGGCCTAGATAAGCTGGGTTCTGCTGCTCTGTGCCGCAGGTACTTCGAGGGGAGCCGTCTGGAGTAGGAGACAGATGTGCCGAGGTTTGCAGTGTGGGTAAAATCAACCCTAGAAAGTTGTTGGAGATGGCTGCGCCCCCCCGGTGCACAAATTAGACGTCCTAGTGTGCCCGACTGGGAGGACTGTGGCATGCTGATAAACTACGAGGCGCATAGTCTGCGCCTCAGCTCGGAGCACCAATTAATCGTGAGGGTGGCAGATTGACAGATTGCACAGAGTGGGGAGCGAAGGTCGGTGAAGTGGCGGTAGAATGGTTCTGTGTCAATAGTGCTCCAGTTGGTGTTAGCTGGCACTGTGCCAGCCGGTGGAGACTGGGGCTAAGGGGGGCGTGGCTGGTCATGTTGCAGGGCCCCTTACTCTAGCCTGGACATCGGTGACTGCAGTTTCCAGTGTGGTCGCCAAGGCGTGCAGCTGGATAATTGCAGAGTATATCGACTGCGATGGAGCTTGTGTGTCTGGTAAGGCTGCCGCTGGTGGTGGCAAGAGCAGCCTAAGCTTGGCTTTCCTGGCTGAGGCCAGGTAGGGGGTGCTCATATGTCGTAGTTCGGCCGAGGCCTGGGGGTGGTCCAAGGTCTGGGGAACTGTGTATTGCCGACCGCCGGACCCGCGAAGGGTGATGGTGAGGCAAAGTTTGCTGTCGGCTCGCGGCATGGCGTCGGTTAAAAGGAGGGGAATGCATATGTTCAGAGTAAGTTTGCGAGGTTTGGAGGGGATAGAAGGGTTTAAGAAAACGGGGAGGAAGAAGGAGAGCAGTGAGGACAGGGCAAGGAGCGATAGGCGTAGATGACAGATTAGTTTGCGTACGAGCGCGGTTGAGTGAAATTTGGAAAACTCGAAAGAATGCGAGGCAACTGAGGTGAGCCAGGAGGTGACTGGCTAGATAACCGATAGCTCAGGTGCCGTCTGTGCTCGGCACAGACTAATGAACCAGAGCCCCCAGGGCGTGCTGGGGCGAGTGGCTGAAGTCTGGTATGCTAAGTAAGAATGTTTCGATCTGTAGTGGTTGACGTGTGGTCGGTCTGCTAACCCTCGCACTGCCAGCAAGGTGGATGTTAGGCGACCTTGTCTGTGTGGTGAAGGATCTCGGATCGCTCTTCGAAAACAGAGTGTAGTGCACAGAAATATGTGACAGTTACTAACGCCTCACGAGCGGTCAAATTGTGTATGTGAAAAAACATATGTCGTGAAAGAGTGCGAGGAGAAAGCAAGGAGGGGCCTTGCACTGACGCCCTGACTTGTGCGCCAGTAGTTTAAGTCTGGTCGAGGTCGAGACATGGGTTGACCCGAAACCTGTGACACTGAGCTGCATGGGGAAAGCGACAGAGAAAAAGGTGAGTAGCCGTGTTGCTACTGGAGATGAGGAGTGGCTGATTTGAACCACTTGTTGAATGCTCGCAGCGATTGCGAGGGAAAGTAGCCTTGCTGAGAGGCGAAAGAAGGAAAGTTTGTGAATTGTGAGTATGTAGGGATGACCGTCCGTGATGAACCTGGAGTAATTAAAGTAAGGTGTGTAATGCATGAAGAAAGTTGCATTTTACTACTAGTAATTTATTTACATTCGACTATTGTTATTTATTGGTTCATTTATTATTTATGTTTTTATTTATTTATTTTTTTTGGTTTCTTATTATTATAATTTTTTTTTTTTTACTTTTTTTATTTATTTATTTATTTATTATTATTATTTATTTATTTATTTATTTTTTTCTGGGAATGATTCAAGCGTGAGGCGCGGCTAATGCGACCGGTAATGTACTAGCACTTTGAATGGCCAATGAACTGAACGTCTGAGCTGCTGCTACGACTGAGTACGGATCGATAGGATGGGTCTGTAGTGCTGGGAAGCTGAGTTGCTGCGCTGGAGGTGCGACTGTACTAGAATTGATAGTGTTTGAAAAGGATCCGAATCTTAGAGCCGACGTTACGACTGGATTCGGATGGATTAGAAGGTTTGATGCTGCGGATCCGACCGTTTGAGCCGGTGGTGCGACTATGCTCGGGTCGGTCGTGTTAGCGGAGGATCCGCACCTTTGAGCCGATGCTACGACTGGGTTCGGATCGGTTGGATGGGTCTGATCAGTTCTAAGTTTGATGTTTGTAGATCCGAGCCGATGAGCCGGTGGTGCGACTATGCTCGGGTCGGTCATGTTAGCGGAGGATCCAAACCTTTGAGCCGATGCTACGACTGGGTTTGGATCGGATAGAAGGGTTTGTTGCTAGAGATCCGAGTCGATTGAGCCAGTGATGCGACTGGACTCGGAACGAGTGTAAATGCCATAGATTCGAAAGTTTGAGCCGATGCTACGACTGAATTCGGAACAGTTCGAAGTTTGATGTTTGTAGATCCGAGCCGATGAGCCGGTGGTGCGACTGTGCTCGGAACGTTCGTAGATGCCAGAGGACCGAACGTCGAGGCGATGCTACGACTGCGTTTGGATCGGATAGAATGGTTTGTTGCTAAAGATCCGAATCGGATGAGCCGGTGCTGCGACTGGACTCGGATTGCTTGGGAATGCCATAGGTCCGAAAGTTTGAGCCGATGCTACGACTGAATTTGGATGGTTTAGAAGTTTGATGTTTGTCGATCCGAGCCGATGAGCCGGTGGTGCGACTGTGCTCGGAACAAACGTGGATGCCAGAGATCCGAATCTCTGAGCCGATGCTGTCTGTATTCGGGCTGATAGCGGGTGCATGGAGGGGTTTGTTTTGCCGGGTCCGAATCATAGTGCCGGAGATACGGCTGGACTCGGACGGCTGTTCGGTGTTTAGAAATTGAAGGGGCTTGTGATTTGCCGAGGGTCCGGCCTGTAGTGCCGATTGTTAGCGACCAGAGCCGGACCGGACTGTTCGGTGTATGGTGTGAGTAGTAGGAGGTGTGGGGCATCAGTAAGGTGAAGGGAGAGTATCGTAGGAGGTGTAGGGCATCAGTGACTAGGGATAAGGAAGTGCAGTGTGGGATACCAGTCCGATGACTGGGTATCGGATGGGCGACTTGAGGTAAGAGATTTGCGAGCTGCGAGTAATTCGTACAACAGCTCTGTGAGACGTAGTGTCTAGGCGGGCCGTTACGGTGGTAACGTGCGTGCGACAGGGTTCGAAAGACAACTGTACTAGTTGGTATACATACGATGCAGACGGAAAACATGGGGTTATGAACCGTGTGATTTGTAAAAGAAAGAAACGTGTACCGGCGCTACGATTCGTACGAACGGTAACGGCCGGTCCTACCTGCGACCGCGAGCGGGGATACGATCAACTGCGAGCGAAGCTGGAAGGTACGAAGTAACTACACGGACGTTGCGAGTCGTATGGCGTCGGCTGATGACGACGAATACAGCGCACTGGAGCCGACACTGACGATGGTGGACGGCCTGCTTAAGTACCCCTCGAACTCCTCCCATAATTTCAGGCCAGCATACTGGCCTTCCTATATATATATATATATATATATATATATATACTTGTAGCGCTACCCCCACTTAAGAGAGCCGCTGGATTTGTTTTCGGGCCCTGTGTACAGCACCACCAACCCCCGGCAATCTGCTCGACCCACACTGGCACAGCTAGTCTAGGGGTTATATTTTTATCATAATCAATGGGTATGGTAAAGGCACCCTCCTTTCAGTAAGACAACACACAAATGTTAAAGATTAAGTATAACAGTTTACTTTGGCACACAATAATGGCGCTGCGCGGTAATCCACCACGCGTAGCTATTATGGTATACACGCCCTGTGGCGCACTAAACAATATCCTATCTCCCCACCCTGGCCAGGCCTGACCCAGAATAAATCTTAGTCGTTCCTACAGGGATTTCTTCGTATGCAAACTTTCGGTGGTGCACTTGATGAATGGTATTTGTAATCCACAAACTGGCAATCACTAAGAACACTATGCCAAGGGGGGACACTTCAACTCTGTCCTGCTACCGGTCCCCCAGTGAAACAACAAGCAAACGATTGGTGAGCCACAGCAGTCTATAGGCCTAGAATCTGTAAAGTCTATTTGATTGAGCAAGTGCTCGCTCACCACTCCGGGCGCGATCCCAGCCCGGGACTTCCACCTGCTGTGTCTCCGCACACAGCGTCTGCAACGATCGGGTCCCCGATCCAACTGATGTCCTCACTCGACAAGTCAGATGCCACCCAGGCTCCGCAGTGGGGTGGAAGGCTCTTTGGAAGTTGCGCAAGGCCCAGGCTTCAGGCCTTGCACTCCAGCAGATCCGCACAGGAAGAAGCTCTTGCTTACAGCGCGGTGTCCAAAGAGGCCGAGCTCCGCCTCACCTCCTCCTTAAATAACCCCTCCCATGAGTCTCTGCGGTGGCTAACTGCACTCTGGGTGCCGAGCGGGGTTCTGGGTAACGTAGTCCCGGGGGCCTTAAAGGAGACCCCGCGGGGAGCCGACTGAGGAAGACGTGCAGACATTGAGCTCTGCAACCATACCTTCCATCCATAGCCATCCTCGCTACATATTACTTGGATGATACTCCAAATCTACCCCCATTGCTCCTGAGGGTCTCCTACCTGCAATCCGGTGTACATTTTTGACTTTGGGCCGGCCGTCCAGAACTTGCCAGGCCAGTTCCATGCAGCTCGGGCCCAACGCCATCTTGGGGCCCACAAAGCCTCCAACACCTCCCAGGGGGTCTACGGATACCCACAGGACACCCTGCGTCTCCATCCAGGCTTGGATGGGGGTGTCTGTACAGTAAGGAGCCCCCTCGGTCTTCTTCCTGGCCCGTGGTCGGCTCCGGAGCCTGACAGCCATCTTGCGGCCTACAATAACATCTGCATCCTCCGGCCTGGAGTGCCGCGGTCGGCGGGGTTTACGGCGAGAGGCTCGGCCACACCTGTGCCTGCACTGGATGGAGCTAGCTGCCTGAGAGATCCCGGAACGTTCGGCCTCACACACCCGCGGCGGCCAGCCTTAGGAAAGTCCGCGGCTCCGGCCTACCTCTGGAAGTCGGCGGCCATCTTGCTGCTCCCACTACACCCAACGCAGCATCCAGCAGGAAGGACCATCCCACACAGGGTAAGCGGGGCAGGGGTGAAATACAGGACATTAGACCTAGGCTAATCCCCCCCCTGGCTGGCAGACGGGAGTACCTGGTGGGAGCCCTGATCCCATAGGCTTAAGGGGCGGCCATCTTGCTACACCCGACCATAGTGCTGCTGGGTCCCCCCCCTGCCCACTTCAACCTGCTTCACCCTATACATCAAATCCTGGCTATTCTGGCCTACGGGGCAGCTGAGCCTATACCTCATCCATCTCGCCCTCCCCGCACTCCTCCAGTCACACACTGCCAAGAAGTGTAGCGGCCATCTTGCTCCACCCGGACTCAGTGCTAACTCTCAACTCTTACCACTGACCTCCATCCACTCCCTCCTCGGCCACCGGTACTGCCTAAACTGCCGTGTCGCTGTGCTGCAGCACATGCACAGGCACTCCAAAAGGACAGTAACATCACAGTAAGCACTGATCCCCATTTGCAACACGGGTCACATCCTCTGCTCATCCATTCCACCTTTGATGATGCGTGGCTGAGGATGGAGGGCTGAAGACATGCACCGCTGAGCTCTGTGCTCTCCCGACGACCGCAGGCTACGTTCCCACCCAATCACGCCCAACCGGCTGATGGCGGCTTCCAGCTCTACCTCTGCTGACTCCGCTGAACTGCAACAAGGTACTATTCAACGGTACCTGCTACGCACAACATCGCAGGACTCCCGTACAGGGAAGGATAAACCTTCGTCAACCCGAGCCTCAGGCAGATCACAACCTCCTCCCCCGACTGCAGCAGCTTCCTCTGCCAGTGGGACCGGCCCGGGTACACACCCGACTCCTCTGATGGATCCCACTGCCCTTGGCGAGGGCACTGTCTCAGCAGAGACGCTTTCCCCAGGCGCCACATCCACTGCCATACTGTCTGCCTTCCGAGCTGACTTTGATTCCTGGGCTTCCAAAATGGAAACTTCTCTCCATGTTGAACTAAATGCCCTCAAACAACGGGTCTCCGCGTCTGAGGTCACGGTTTCTGCTATGGTCACCACCCAAGAAGACCACTCAGCCCGCATAACGGCGCTTGAAAATGCATCTACGGCTCATCTCTCCCGTCTAAGGCAACACCAGCTCCGGATAGAAGATAGTGAGAACCGGAGTCGCAGGAACAACATCCGGCTGCAGGGGGTCCCGGAGGCGACCTCAGGTACTGATCTCAAACCCACTGTCATTGCTATCCTTAACCAGGTCCTGGGCAGGGAAGTTACATCTCCCATTGAATTGGACAGAGTACATAGAGTGGGAGGCATAGGAGGGGATCGCAGGGACCGCCCTCGTGACGTCCTCTGCCGGGTGCACTACTATACCCTAAAGGAGGAGATTTTGCGCAAGGCCTGGCGCCTGGGGCCACTAGACTTTCACGGATCATCTATACACCTCTATCCGGACCTTTCCCGCAACACGCTGTACATGCGGCGAATGGTCCGCCCTCTGCTGGACTTGCTTCGCCAAGTAGGCGCCACGTACACTTGGGGTCACCCATTCAGCATCAAAGTGACCCGGGAAGATAACCACAAATTTGTCCTCTCAGACCCGGACCAGCTTCCTGCCTTCTTCCTGTTCCTGAGCCGGGACCCTGTTGTCGTCCCGAACTGGTTGGACCCCCCAGATGACCGTCAGCGGCTACCGGGCCCTCCTCTGCAACGTCGAGGACGCCCTCAGTCTAGATCGGTACCTTCTGGTCCTAGAGAGCGGCGAGCCACGTCACCAGAGGACTGATCCGGACTCTGTCGTCTGAGACCTGAAATGGTTCTTTCTGCTATGTCCTTTTACTTACTAGGTGGATACAGCTCTTTTATGAGACTCCGGCCAGGTCCACCTTCTGTTTTCCCTGTTTTGTTATGTCTTCACAGTGTACTTGCACTCTCAGCCCACTGACTCTTGCTAACGTTGCTATTTAAATGCTGCTGACGGTTTAGTTGTCTCACATGGCTCGAAAAGCACTTCGCTGCCCTCGGCTGGTGCGGTTGTACTTGATGGGGTTCTGGAAAAGCGGCCAGTGATGTTGATATGTTCTCTCACGGCTCTGGCTCTGCGGGTTGGCTTGGGGTTTCCCGGACATAGCCCTTTGGCTCGTCCGGGGACCTCCGGGTCTTCCCTTGGGCTCTGGGCATTTATGTCCTGGGGGCTTGAAACTGGCTGACCTTGGCACTGACACCTTCTGTGCGTTTACACAGATATCTGAGCTGAGCCGTGATGACAATCATAGTTAATGCTGCTATAAATGTAGCAATTGATGTTTCCTACCCCCGCATGATTACGCGGGAATACCTGTGCCTTTATCTTGCCACCAGTTTGTATACACCTTGTTCTTCACTGATGTTCTTTTTTCTTTTTTATGTCATTTTTGATTGTTTATTGTACTCAAGCGTACCAATGGTATTTAATCTGACATTGCTCTTTAGTGACTAGACAGGTAAGCTTTAAATACCACGGTCATTGGGTGTGTTACTTTACAGTTATGTTATTTATGCCTGCTAGGTTGTCGGGAACACAACTCAGCTGTTCTAATCCCGTTCTCTCCCCCTAAATAGGATTGGCACAGTTCGTGCCTACTACGTGATATTTCACGAAGTGTTACGTTTTTGCGCACACTTTAGTATTTTTGAGCCACCTTCCCCAGGTGCTCTCTCTGTTCAATCTCTTCCCCACATCGCTCTACCTCCTCTCTTCCTCCCCTGCTGTGTTTTCCCCCTTTTCTGTTTCTTTCCTTATTTCTCTCTCACCTCCCCTCACCCTCCCCCCCTGTCGCTCCGTCATGGCTCACACGGTGATCTCTCGCCCTAGGCTACAATTCTGTTCCTACAATGTCAATGGGCTTAATATTGCCACCAAAAGAGGACAAATCCTGTATCAAATGCACAAACGCCAGGTCAATGTGCTTCTTCTCCAGGAGACACATTTTCACTCTGCCTCCACCCCTTCCTGCTCCAGCAGATATTTCAACAGGTGGTTCCACAGCACTAGCCCAACCCAGAAAGCCAGGGGAGTGTCTGTGGCTTTTCATAAGACGCTCCCTATAGAGGTACTTGATCATCTCTCGGACCCACAGGGGAGGTATGTGTTTGTGAAATTCATGTTATGGGGTACCAAATTTACGGTAGCCAACATTTACCTCCCTAATATTAACCAAGTATCGGCCGCGTTACAATACTTGAGGGTTCTGTCGGGATTCATGGAGGGTAAGCTCGTACTGGGGGGAGATTTTAACACCCCTCTTGAACCACTTTTAGATTCCTCCACCTCGCGATCGTGTATCTCCTTCCCCAAACTGAGGGCTCTAAAACGGGCATTTTACGATCTGCGTCTAGTGGATGTTTGGAGGGTGTTGCACCCCACGGCCCGCAACTATACCCACTTCTCCCATGTCCATCACACCTATAGTCGCATAGACTACCTAATGAGTGACCATAGCTGTCTAGACTGGTCCCCGGACTGCACCATAGACCCAATGGTCTGGTCTGACCACTCTCCTATACATATGACGTTCTCGCTCCCCTCCACTCCGAATAGGGAGTGGTCATGGCGCTTGAACGATTCGTTGCTTACGAATCCAGAATGTGTGAAAAGGGTTTCGGATACAATATCTAATTTTTTTGCGGACCACGCTTCAGATACGACATCGTTGCCCTTTCAGTGGGAGGCACTGAAGGCGGTTCTACGAGGTGCCTTTATCCAAATGGGTACGCGTCTTAAAAAGGAGCGCTCAGCCGCCATTGAGGCAGCAAACCAAAAGCTTAGGAACTTAGAAACTGAACACAAGCGATCCCCGACAGTGACAACACTGGCGGACGTTTCTAAGGCGCGATCACAACTCAGAGAGCTTTATGAAGCCTCTGCACGCACATATGCAGATAAGCTCGCTTTCCATCAATATAAGTTTCGAGATAAATGTGGTAGGCCATTGGCTCGCGCCCTGCACCCAAAAGCGACTTCCACCTTTGTGCCTCATATTCGGGGGGCACAGGGAGAATTGGTCTCCTCACCCACTAAGATGGCAGAGGAATTCAGAGACTTCTACCAGTCCCTGTACAATATATCTAAGACTCACGGGACTGGTTCCCCTTCTTCCAGGGTGGAAGACCAGGTGCCATATATCTCAGAAACCGCGCTCCCCACATTAGATGATGACATCATCGCTGATCTGGAAGTCTCAATCACAGAAGAGGAGGTTGCCAAAGCCATAGCGGGTACGCCGAGTGGAAAGAGCCCGGGCCCAGACGGCTTCACTCCTAAGTTTTACAAACTTTTTGCCGCCCTCCTCACACCTTTTCTAACTAAGATGTTCAACTCTTTGTCGGAGGGCTCCTTGTTCCCCTCACAAACACTTGAGGCCCACATATCCCTCATCCCAAAGCCAGGCAAAGACCCTACTCTATGTGCAAGCTACAGGCCGATCTCTTTGATTGGGGTCGATCTGAAAGTCTTTGCTAAAATTCTAGCCAATAGAATACAACCGTTGTTGCCTGGGATAATACACTTAGACCAGGTCGGCTTTGTGAGTGGCCGTGAGGCTAGAGATAACACCCTGAAGACCCTTCTTCTAACCAACTATGCCCGGTCCCACGATATCCCACTATGCCTCTTAACAGTCGATGCCGAGAAGGCATTCGACCGAGTCGACTGGCAGTTCCTTCGATTATCCCTGCAACAAATAGGTGTGGGAACTAATATGATGGCGAGAATAATGTCCCTTTACTCCTCTCCGTATGCTAGGATTAGACTGAATGGCTCGCTTTCTCCAGCCTTTTCTGTATCCAACGGGGCACGACAGGGATGCCCACTATACCCCCTCCTGTATGTTCTCACTATGGAACATTTGGCTACTGCTCTACGTAACAATCCCTCTATCCACGGCATAACAGTCGGGCCCACACATACGAAACTCGCTCTTTTTGCAGATGATCTGCTCTTGTTCGTGACACATCCACACACATCTTTGCCCTCGGTATTGCAGGAATTTCAGAAATTTGGAGAAGTTAGCAACTTCAAGGTTAACTACAATAAATCGGAAATCCTTAACATATCTCTGCCCACATCGGCCCTACGACGACTAGCGTCTACTTTCTCCTTCAAAACTGGTTCCCCCTCCATAAGGTATCTCGGAATTCAAATACCGGCGGATGCTTCCCAACTTTTTTCCCTGAATTTTGCCCCCCTACTCCTTAGGACCCAAGCAGATTTAACCAACTATGCGTCCAAACAGCTCTCTTGGCTGGGTAGAGTGAATGCCCTGAAAATGGACGTTCTCCCTAGGTTCTTATATTTGTTTCAGACCATCCCTATTCACATACCCAACTCGTACTTCAAGAAAATACGCCAGCTGTTTTCCAAATTTATTTGGAATGCGGCCCGTCCAAGGATACGGTATGAAACACTGTCTCTCCCAAAGGCTCGGGGGGGGGGCCGGAGCCCCAATTGCCTCCCTATACCATAAAGCAGCGGTGCTTACCCGCATATTAGACTGGTTTCACCACTCTTCCACCAAACTTTGGGTCCAATTAGAAGGCCACATGAACCCAATTGAACTCTCCACTCTCCCGTGGACCTTGCCCACGGTCCGGGGGGGTTCAGGCCCTCTCAATGACCTTACCCGTCAAACGATTCGGATCTGGGACCGCATGTTGTCCAGAAGGGGCTTGTCAAACCACATGGGGCCTATGACTCCCTTCTTTGGGACACCGGCCTTTCCACCAGCTATGTCTGTAACAAGATTCGGACCATGGCGAAAGGAGGATCATAGACGACTTGCCCAGGTCCTTCGTGCAGACCCCACTTTACGGTCAGATACCCCTGCCGGTCCGACCCCCCGTCACCCCATGCAGTGGCTTCAGAGGCAACAGACTATCTCCTACATCCGGACTTTCCCGTCTATTACAGACATTCTTGCTGAACTGACGAGATTCGAGGAACTGCTCATGCAGGTGGAGCCTCCAACACATGTTGTATCTCAACTGTACTCCATTCTGCTCAATATCCACTCCCCTGACCTTCCACCGTACACGGTGGCCTGGGAGACAGATCTGCATCACCCTATCTCCCCTATTGACTGGCAAAAATGTTTCATCCTCACTCACAAATTATCCCTAGCCACTAAGACCCAGGAGAAGGGGTTTAAACTAATAACGAGATGGTACAGATGTCCATCATCTATTCATCACTTCAATCCGGAAGTGTCGGATGCCTGCTGGCGGTGTCTCGACTCCCGGGGAACCATGCTCCACATCTGGTGGGAGTGCCCTCCTGTGCGGAGGTTCTGGCAGCGAATTTTCACACTTTACTGCAAACTGATGGCGACCTCTATCCAGCCTTCACCTGAGGTGGCCCTCCTGTCTATAATCCCGGGGTCATTTAAATCCATCAGAAATGATGTATTGCGACACTTCTTGGCGGCGGCCAGAATAGTGATTCCCCGTCATTGGAGATCGACAACCATGCCTTCCCTGGGAGATTGGGCTGTTGAGGTGGACCACATTAGAGACCTGGAACGCTTGCTGGCGGAGGAAAGTGGTAAAAGTGAACAGTTCTCTCTCACATGGACTTCGTGGTCCGTGTTCCGATACTCCTCTGAGTTTGTGTCCTGGGCGGGACGTGACCTGGACGGGTCCGCCGTGGGACCGTGATGGAGTGATTGGGATTCTGATTCCTGTCCCCTACCTAATTGTCCCCTTCTATCTGCCCCTGACCCTGATTCTTTTTTTCTTTTCTCTATATCTAATTACACCTCTAGGAATACAGTGAGAAAACGTACCAGGGCTTCGATCTACTTAATGCCAATAACCCAATGAGTGACCCTACGTCATATTCTCCAAACAGATTTGTGTATAATCTCATCTGATAAGTTGCATACGGAGGACCTAGGATCCCCTTTGCAGAAATACAGATAAAGGTTTCCTTACCTCATTTATTCTTGTACAGGGACTGATATTACAAAAATCCCACGGAGGTCCTCCTACACAGGTGCTCAATCCTTATATGTGTAACTTAGCCCTGCTTTGTTTTGCCATACATGATACCTGTCGATGGTGTATCCTATCACTGTTTGTAATGTTTAAGACGAAGTGTGTCTTTTTCTGTCTTTCTCTTGCATATAATATAATAAAATAAGATTGAATTAAAGGAGACCCCGCTACATACTGTATATATATATATATAATTCAATGGTACAGATCATACAGCTATAATCAAATTTATTGAAAAGGAAGATGCCTGCATGCATTTTTATTTGAAATAGACAGCCTCCATGTTAAAATACAGACAAAGCTTGCAAAGTGATTTAAATTATTTACTAAAATAAATAAATAAAAAAAACATAAAATAACTGACTAAAGTATTCACCCTCTTAGACATGAGACACCTAGGTTATCATTGGTGCAGCCAAATTCTTTAATGTTTTTTTTTTTTTTTTTTTTTTTTAATGTTGATGTGTCATTTATGTAGTTACTTCTATAATAACAAAAAAGTACAAAAATAACATTATATGGATGATTTTTTTTAGTTTTTAGCATTATATGGATGGTCAGCACACATGACATTAAGGACCACACATTAAACATAATTGAACAATCTTTTATATACATACAGTATGTCCAGTGATTAAGATTGTTATGTTTGTGGACATCTGTACAAATGTGCCTTTAAAACTAAACTCCAGGCATAAAAATTGTAATTTAAATATAATGCTCAATAGCCCCAAAGTTTGTAAACCAATTTTGCATACTCTAAATGACTCTGTAAATCCAGATATTATCCTATAAAAGTAGCAACAACATGATCACTGTCCTGAACGTAGCCTGTGCAAAAGAGAGAGGGACGGGGCTGAGCTGCGGCTCTTTGTGTGAATAGACACACAGAGCAGGGGCTCGGGAGCACACCTGCTTGGGTGCCCACACAACTATAGGGTGACCACATTTCCAAACTACCATTCAGGGACACCCTCCCTTCCCAAAAATCAGCATGTGCTGTAACGAATCACAGCACAGTGATTGGACATAAGAGGTGGGATTTATGATTTCTCCAATCACAAGCAGGGGGCGGGATTGTGCTCCTCCAGGCATTCCTGACCAAGACAAGTACTGTCAGTGAGTAAAGCAGTGATGTGGCGGCCTTTTTTGGGGGCATCAGATTGGCCCGGGGGGGGGTGGCTGTGTCAGTTTCATTCCGGGACACTGTATTGTCCAGGAATGAAGGTGCCCGGGACAGACCTGCAAAATGCGGGACTGTCCCGGGCAATCCGGGACACGTGGTCACCCTACACAACTAGCTGCTTGCTGTGGGGACACTTGGCAGGAGGGAGGGGTCAGGAGCGTCGGCGGAGGACCAGAAAGGTGGAGGATCCAGGCTGATCTCTGCAAAACCACTGCACAGAACAGGTGAGTGTAACATGTTTATTATTAAAAAAACAAAAAACAAGCCCTTACTATCACTTTAAATATGCCATCAGAAGCCTTTTTTTATATCTTTTTAGCCTCTGCTTCACTAAAAGTTATCAGCCATGCCCGTTCCAAATCTGACCCATTTTACCTTGGAAATAAAGTCTGTATTGTTTTATATTTGTTTATACTAAACAGAAATGTATTTGCCTTTCATGGTCCTGTTTGTAATGTTTCTTGCTTGTAGAGATGCTTGTATGATGCCTGTTTGTGCAAGAGATCAGAAGACTGTTTATGTGCAGTATTTTCAAACTACATCCGAGCTTGTACTGAGCGTGGAATCAGGCTTCAAAACTGGAGAGAACATATTTGTGGTAAGATCCAGGCATTTGTATTTTCTGCGGAAGCCTACAAATGGGCCTGCAAACTTTATTATGCTGTGTTATGACAAGTTTACCATCCCTACAGACAAATGACATGTAAGGGTAGCCAGTATACTTATGGTTATCCCTTCACATAGTAAGGGGAGAAGGATGTGTGGGTAGATCCTGGCTTATCTTCAGGGCCCAATCACAATAATGTGTTCTGTTGCAATGCAGTAATGCATTAACAAGAGCTACAGCATGCATTAAAAAACATTCTGGAGCCAAAACAAAACTTTTCTGGACACAGTGTAGGAGGGTAGTACCGCTGTGAAAATTTATTGCCATCTACAACCCAATTTGGCAGATTTCCACTCACTGCTTGTGTATATGAAGACAGAACAGGAAGTACAGGAAATGTTTCTCAATTCCTATTTAAAGTCCCAGTTGAGGACCTGAAGCAATTAATTTTATGTAGAGTCAGGGAAACTTAGAATCTTTTTCAGTATTTAATTGCTGTCTTTGACCTTATGATGGAGGAAACATCTCCGTACTTCCTATTTGATGTGTGTCAGGCAGAACAAAAAAAGAACAGTCAATTCCTGTCTGCAGTAGTCTAGATTTAAATGGGATATTTCTATACTGTGTACTGTATGTTTAGAGATATTGCCTCATTTAAAATCCTTCAATATATCACATTATTTTATTTGATAAGCAACATCAACAGTTCTTCTTCCTTTCAGATAAATATGAAAAAGAATGTCCATCTACAATGAACTTCCAGTACAATGTAGATAAATGCCAGCCCACCTGCATGGCTTTGAGTGAAACAGATGAATCCTGCTTATTGTCATTTTCCCCTACCGAAGGCTGCGTCTGTAACCAAGATTTGTACATGAATGAGAAAGGTGAATGTGTTGCCGCCAGCCATTGTTCATGTTATCATGCTGGATTCTACCACAACCCTGGAGAAAGGATTTATCGAAATGGCATAGAGTGGTATGTATTTGATTCCAAGATTGGGGGCTTAGTCCTGATCAGGGAGTATAAATTGGTTATTTTGTGACTAGAAAACACTCACCGGGTCTGTGTTAGGACTGGTGCACATTGCAGTGTTAGCCTTGAAGCTTGTTTGGCCATACTTCTTTTCTGGGTCACAGAGTGCACTTATTTCTGCACTCCTGTCTCCCAGATTCAGCTGACAGCTGGCCCGCTATCTGCTGACAGCATAGAGCTGGTCCAGGCTGTGCAAGGATCCTGACTTTAATGTCAGGATCCACCCAGATGCCTGACCGGCAGCTGGCTCAGCCTCTGTGTGCCACTGAGTTAGCTGCTCCTTTCCTCTCCCCAGCCTGGCACTCTAGTGAGCACTGGAGGGGCAGAGTAGATAGCTGGTGACTGACAGTCACTGTTCTATGCTCAGTAAAAACTGAGAACTGAGTGTCAGTGATCATGTGATCACTCGGTTCTCAGTCTTAGAGCCAGCGGGGGGAAATCTGCAGCATCAGATCGATGCTGCAGCCACATAGGTGAATATGTATATTAAATCCCACAATTCTCCTTTAAAGTGGTTGTAAACCCTTACATATACCCACTAAAGTGACTAGCCTCAAGTGATAACATGAATGAAACAAATCCTCCTACATAAGTTGTACCTGTTTATCTGCAGCCATCTCTTTTCTACATCTATTCAAAGTACAGAATTTATACAGTTTGTCTAAGATTTCAGAAAGGAGAGAGCAGGGAGCTAAAGTTACTCTGCAGAGTTCAGTGGGAGGTGATTGGAGGGAAGGGACACACCCCCTTCACCAAGCACAGAGGAACAGAGCTGAAGCTGTCAATTACAGGCTGTGTGCTGGAGCTCCCTCCCCTGTCACATTTTTTCTACTAGTACCAGGAAAGGCAGCAGACAGGAATGACACTTTGTGCTTTGGATTGAGACAAGTACACACTATAGAGAGGTATGACCTACAAAAGTTAACTGCATGTGATGTCTAGGGGACAAAAAGCACCTTTAATTCCCTGATCCTCTGCTCCCCTGGCAGACGGCACTTCCCTATGTCCCAATGGTGGACTGTTTCACAGCGTCCTCCTGTCCAGTGCTGGGCTATTGTCGCTGCATCAGTCTTAATGCTATTAGAATACATTAGACCACTAATGCATAGGGAAGAAGAGGCTGTGGAGAGTGGTCTAGCAGTGCAGATGAGCCTGCAGGAGCAGGGGAGTAGTTAAGTAAAAGTGCTTTGCTAAGTCCCCTGCACTTTAACAAATTGCTAACTCTTGCAGTGCAGGTCCATCTTTCACAATGGTACTGATGTGAGCCCACAGACGAGCAGGTGACACGGGATCCCCCAGGGCGTGGAATCTAAGGGCCAGCCGTTATTCTGCCAGGGACCCCTTCATGAGGGTTTGGGCTTAGCTGCGTGCTGACCCCAGGTCACGACCCCCAGGTTCACCCTGCTCGCGAGGAGAGTACCAGAAGACACAGTCAGACATGGATGGATGAATGGATGAAGCAAAAGGAGAGCCGGATAGCGAGCCAAGGTTGGTGCGGGCAGCAGACAACATTTTTTAGGAGAACTAGCCGATTCGGTACACAAGAGATCAGTTCACAAGAAGTCAGGTTAAGCAGGTTACAGGAAGGGTGCTCAGAAACAAGTGTTGCTCAAGAAACCAGAAACTGGTCTGAGTGGAATTTAAATAGGGAGGCACATAGGGGGCTGGACAGGAAGTAGCAGGAAGGAAGGATATATTAAGCAACAGGTGAAGCCGGCGACACCCATAACTGCTGAGTGCAGCCAGAGCTGAACATAAGCTTGTGGAACAACAGGTGCCAGCCGACCTACAGCAGTAAAGGTAAGACACAGATCAGCTCTGCAGCTGATCTGTGACAGTACCCCCCCGCTTACAAGGTTCCCCTACACATATGGGGGCTGGCTTGGAGGGAAATTTCCAATGAAATCTGGTCACCAAGCGTGGGGCTGAGACATCTGCAGCAAGAACCTAAGACCTCTCCTCTGGGTCGTAGCCCTTCCAATCAATCAGATAGAGTAGCTTCCCTCAGGAGTATTTGGAGTCCAATATTTATTTAATCTCATACTGATCCGTGGTATCAGCCACAGGAGCGGGGCGAGAAGAAGAGCGAGAAAAGCGATTGAGGACCAGTGGCTTGAACAGGGAGACATGGAAGGCATTGGGGATCCTTTGATGAGAGGGCAGATGGAGCTTGAAAGCAACTGGATTAATCTGACGGAGAATGGGAAAGGGACCAATGAAGCGAGGGGCAAATTTCATTGAGGGCACCCGGAGTCGGATGTGCTTGGTAGAGAGCCAGACTCTATCGCCAGGTAGGAACTTAGGAGCCGGACGGCGATGACGATCTGCTGCCGTTTTATGGCTGGAAGCAGCCAGATGAAGATTCTTAGAGACTTCTGCCCAGATTGAGTTGAAGGTCCTTTGGGTTTCAGCTGCTGCTGGTACAAGGGGAGAAATGGGAACAGGGAAGGGAACAGATGGATGCTGCCCGTAAACAGTGAAGAAGGGAGATTTTCCAGAACTGGCATTGGAGTGTTGGTTTAAGGCAAACTCTGCCCAGGGCAAAAGGTCCACCCAGTCATCTTGGTGGGCTGAGATGAAGGCATGGAGAAAATGTTCTACATTTTGATTGACACGTTCCGTTTGCCCATTGGACTGGGGATGAAAGGCAGAAGAAAAATCCAATTTAATCCCAAAGGATTTGGCCATGGCTCTCCAAAACCGAGCAGTAAATTGAACTCCTCTGTCAGAGGCGATATGTGAAGGCATCCCATGAAGACGAAAGATCTCCTTAATGAAAGTTGTGGCAAGACTGGGAGCAGAAGGTAGGCCTGGGAGAGGGATCAAGTGACACATTTTGGAGAACCGATCCACCACTACCCAGATGACTGTAGAACCTGTTGAGGGGGGCAGATCCGAGATAAAATCCATGGAAATACAGCGCCAAGGTATATCGGGAACTGGTAAGGGCAGAAGCAACCCAGCTGGGGCGGTCGTGGAAGACTTGGATAGTACACAAACCGTACAAGCTTGTACGTAATCTTTGACATTCTTACGAAGAGAGGGCCACCAGTAATGAGGCTGAAGAAGGTCACAAGTATGAGGTATACCAGGATGTCCAGAGAACTTGGAGTCATGAGCCCAAGCAAGGAGTTTGGGACGAAGTGCGGGAACTACAAAGGTTTTACCTGGGGGAGGCTGCATAGACCGGATCTGAGTAGTGGCTAGAATTCGATGCAGAGGGATGATGGGACCAGGATCTAGGTGATTCTCAGAATCATTGACATCAAATGACCTGGACAAGGCATCGGCACAAAGGTTTTTGGCATCAGGACGAAAGGTAATGTTAAAGTTGAAGCGGGCGAAAACAAGAGGGCCCAGCGAGCTTTACGTGGGTTCAAGCGTTTTGCGGATTGTAAATCCTGCAGGTTTTTATGATCAGTATAGATGGTAATGCAATGGGGAGAACCCTCTTGTAGATGTCGCTATTCTTGAAGAGCTAGTTTAATAGCCAGTAGCTCATGGGCCCCAATGGTATAGTTCGTTTCCGCATCAGAAAACTTCTTGGAAAAGAATCCATAAGGCTGAGACTTGCCCTTCTGAGCTTGGAGTAGGACGGTACCGACTCCTACTGAGGAGGCATTAACTTCCATAGAAAAGGGTTTCGTAAAGGCTGGACATAGGAGAATAAGGGCGGAGAGGAAGGCTGCCTTGAGTTTGTGGAAAGCATCAATGGCTTCAGGGGACCAGAGCCAGGCATTGACACCCTTGTGGGTGAGAGATGTAATAGGGGCCACCAAGGTGGAGTCGTTACGAATGAATTGGCGATAGTAATTGGTGAAGCCCAAAAAGCGTTGGGTTGCTTTAAGACCAAAGGGCTGGAGCCACTCAGAGATGGCCCGAAGTTTGGCTGGGTCCATGAGGAGGCCCTGTGACAAGATTATGTAGCCCAGAAATGGAACTTGTGTTTGTTCAAATAGGCACTTCTCCAATTTAGCACATATACAATTGTCCCGTAGACGCTGTAGACGCTGTAGCACAGCTTTCACATGGAGACAATGGGTATGTCTGGTGAGAAAATAAGAATATCATCCAGATTTACAATAACACAGACATACAGAAGGTCACAAAAGATCTCATTAACCACATTTTGGAAGACAGCTGGGGCATTGCATAAGCCAAAGGGCATCACAAGATATTCATAATGTCTGTCCCTGGTGTTAAAGGCGGTCTTCCACTCGTCTCCTTCCCAGATTCTTATTAAATTGTAGGCCCCACTAAGATCCAATTTGGTAAAAACATGAGAACCTTGCAGTCTGTTAAAGAGTTCCGAAATTAAAGGAAGAGGGTATCGGTTCTTCATGATGATGGGGTTAAGGTCCCTGTAGTCGATGCATGGACGGAGTGAACCATCTTTTTTCCCATCAAAGAAAAACCTGGCTCCGGCAGGTGAGTTGGATTTCCTGATGAAACCCTTTTGCAGGTTTTCCTGAATGTATTCAGACATGGCTTGTGTCTCTGGGATAGATAGAGGGTAGACTCGGCCTCGGGGAGGAGAGGTCCCTGGTAACAGATCAATGGAGCAGTCATAGTCTCTGTGAGGAGGAAGGCGATCAGCTGACTTTTTGCAGAAAACATCTCGGAAGGACTGATATTGGGAAGGCAACATGGGATTTGTGGAGGTTTCAGCCAGAGGAATGGAAGGAGGTGGTAGCACCTTGGAAACGCATTGTTGCTGACACTGAGGACCCCAAGCCAATACTTGTCCAGAGTTCCAATCAAGATGCAGGGAGTGTTTCTGCAACCATGGAAGACCCAGAATGATGGGACTGGAGGATTTAGGCAGAATTAGGAAAGAGATTTCCTCACCATGCAAAACCCCAATGCGTAACGCCATATGAGGGGTTTTAAACTGGATGGGGCTCATTGGCAAGAAGGAGCCATCTACTGCAGTCACGGAGAGGGGTATAGCCAGGGCAACAAAGGAAATGCCCAACTCGGAAGCCAAAGATTGTTCAATGAAATTCCACTGGGCATTTTGAGCCCAATGGATAGACACGGGTAGGGTGAAATGAGAGAAGCTAACAGAATTAAAGAATCGGCCTAGATCACCTCTCTCCGAGTGACCTAGACCCTGGAGTTTCCCGGACGAACTGGACAGGAGTTCAGAAGATGTCCTTTATCGCCACAATAAAGGCACAAGCCCAAACCCATGCGCCGGGCACGTTCCTCTGGAGAGAGGCGAGTTCGCCAAAGCTGCATAGATTCTTCCAACGTTTGAGAAGTTGAAGATGGAGAGGGTTCCACAAGTCTTTGGAGTGCCTGTGCTGGATGGCCAGCAGGGGGATGACTGGATCTGGATCTCTCCAGGGCCCGCTCCTGGAAACGAATGTCTATTTGAATGCTTAATGCTATTAAATCATCCAATGTGGTAGGAATGGTGCGTCCAGCGAGTTCATCCTTTACACGCTCAGATAGGCCTTGCCAGAAGGTAGCGGTAAGAGCCTCATTATTCCGTTTGAGTTCAGCGGCCAGCGTACGGAATTAAACTGCATATTGACCAACTGTCATTCCTTGCTGACTGTGACAGGAGTCACTTTGGGGCCAGGGTTTGTGCGGCTCAGCTTGCCCTGAAGAGTTCTGGAGGTTCCTTGTCCAGCTTCCCTGATGCCTCTTATGTGTAGGTCACCCTGTGTCTCTAACAGGGGCACAGGGTGAATGAGAACCCCACTATGATCTGTGCTAGTCAGATTCAATGCTGTATACATTGTATATATTGTGTGTCATGCTGTTGGACTATTTGCTGTGATGGTTTGGGGTGGGACTGTATTCTATTGTCTATTGTGTCTGATGCCTCAACTATTATGGGATGTGTAGTGTCTTGCTGTGAGGGAAGAGGGAGGGGGGATTTCTCCAACCCCCCTGCTGATAAGACTGTTTACTGAGAAGTTGGAACACACCTGACCTGTATAACAATTGTCATTGGACAGTTTAACCCGCCCTGTTTCCCAAGGGTGGGGGGGAGTGTTTTGAAGAGAGATATCTGTGAACATGTGCTTGCAATAAAGTCGTTCCTGTTTGAACCTCATACAGAGTGTTGTCTCGTATTTGGGGGAGAATTATTTGTATGGGGCCTTATTCGGCTGGTTGGAGTGTCTGGTAGCTGTCTTGTGTTTGGGAATGGAATATCTTAAACGGCTTTAACCCCTTTCATACTTGGGGTGCCGTTACACTGACGAAGACGAAGGAGGGCCACAGCAGCAGAAGACACTCTGCCGGGCTCATCAAAAGTTTTCCAGAAAACATCCAAAAAGGCCTGGAGGTCGGAGGTGATAGAATCGTGTTGTTCCCAAAGTGGGGAGGCCCAAGCTAGGGCATCACCAGAAAGTAGAGAGATGATATATGCGACTTTGGTGTGATCAGTTGGAAAATGGAGGCTGGAAAGTTCAAAGTGGATGGAACACTGATTAATGAAGCCACGACAAGCCTTAGGGTTGCCAGAAAAATGAGGTGGTGGTGGCAGATGCAAGCAGGGATTGCCAGGTGAGGCAGATAACACGGGAGCTGATGAGACAGAAGCAGGAGCCGAAGGAGCTGAAGTTGCAGCGACTTGCAGGCGATCCAGGCGGGTAGCAAGAACCTGTAGAAACAGCATTATTTGCTCTTGATTTGCTTACTGGGAGTTAAGTCTCTGAACTAGCTGTTGCATTTGGTCCTTAGTCAGTGGCCGACTCTCTGAGGAGCTCATGCTTGAGCAAACTGTCACAATGGTACTGATGTGAGCCCACAGGCGAGCAGGTGACATGGGATCCCCCAGGGCATGGAATCTAAGGGCCAGCCGGTATTCTGCCAGGGACCCCTTCAAAAGGGTTTGGGCTTAGCTGCGTGCTGACCCCAGGTCACGACCCCCAGGTTCACCCTGCTCACGAGGAGAGTACCAAAAGACACAGTCAGACACGGGTGGATGAATGGATGAAGCAAAAGGGGAGCCGGATAGCGAGCCAAGGTCGGGGCAGGCAGCAGACAACATTATCAGGAGAACTAGCCGATTCAGTACACAAGAGCTCAGTTCACAAGACATCAGGTTAAGCAGGTTACAGGAAGGGTGCTCAGAAACAAGTGTTGCTCAAGAAACCAGAAACTGGTCTGAGTTGAATTTAAATAGGGAGGCACATAGGGGGCTGGAAAGGAAGTAGCAGGAAGGAAGGATATATGAAGCAACAGCCAGAGCTGAACACAAGCTTGTGGACCAACAGGTGCCAGCCGACCTACAGCAGTAAAGGTAAGACACAGATTAGCTCCGCAGCTGATCTGTGACACCATCCCCACTGCAAGGGAACATTTTTAGGTTCCCTGGTGTTCAGCTTTAAATGTTATTTATAGCCAAAACTGTTTGAATTTGGGAAAGCATAGGAAAGGGTTAAAACAGCTATTGCTGTCTGTGTAATGTTGGGGACATTTCTCTTCACCTCCTGTCAAAAGGGACACAACAGGAAGCAAGAGGAAATCTCTACAAAATCTTTACATCTCTTGTTCTGGTAAGCGCCTAAAAATTTGGGATTTATCATTACTTTCTGTCTCAGCAAAGATCAGTTCAGGCATTTTGGAGCCTAGTCCAAACCAGAAAGTTATCCTGGAAGTGCTATTCACTTAGCAGTTCTGGGTTTGCAGCTGTTAGATTCTGGCAGGAATGTGAACAAGTCAGTGCTTGACTTGCATGGAGACAATGCAGAGCTGACCCCAGATGTCTGCATGTAGAGGACTAGGGATGAGCCAAACACACCTTGGTATGGCTCACTGAGGTTCAGCCCAACATATCAAAAGTTCAGATCCTGAATCTGAACCCCGTTCAAGTAATTGGGAACCAAATCTGTCAAATACAATTTTTCCTTATTAAGGCTAATAGTCAAGAGACTGGCAAAAAAGTGTATGAGGGAGCTGGACATGTACCAATGCAAAAAAAAATAAAAAATTGCAGGGAGCAGAGAATTTAATAATGTTGTAAGTGCAACATTAAAAAACAAAATATTCTTTAAAATAAGTGCTTTGAAGTGGCATATCACTACCATATAAACAAAGTAGTATAACAAAAGCAACATGTATAATGGAAAAAAATGCAGTTTAACTATTACCTACTGGGCACTTTTAACCCCTTCCTGCCCAGGCCAATTTTCAGCTTTCAGCGCTGTCGCACTTTGAGTGACAATTGTGTGGTCATACAACGCTGTATCCAAAAAATTTAGATAGACAGAGATTTTTTTTGTGGTATTTAATCACCACAGTTTTTTTTTCTTTTTTGCAAAAAAAAAAAAAGACAACGTTTTGAAAAAAAAAAAAGTTTTTCTTTGTGTTATAAAATTTTGTAAATTAGTAATTTTTCTTCTTCACTGATGTGTGCTGATGAAGCTGCACTGATGGGCACTCATAGGCTGCACTGATGGGCACTGATGAGACTGAACTGAAGGGCACTGATGAGGTGGCACTGATATGCAGCACTGATGGGCACCGATAGGCAGCACTGATAGGCAGCACTGATGGGCACTGATAGGTGGCATTGTTGGACACTAATAGGCAGCACTGATAGGTGGCAAGGATAGGCTGCACTGATTGGCGGCACCGCTGGGCACTGATGGCCGGCACTGGTGAGCAGGCATTATTGGGTACTGAAAGGCAGCACTGACTGGCATCACTAATAGGGATGAGCCGAACACCCCCCCCCCGGTTCGGTTCACACCAGAACCTGTGAACGGACCAAAAGTTTGCACAAACTTTAGAACCCTATTAAATACAATGGGACTCGAACGTTCGAAATCAAAAGTGCTAATTATGAAGGCTAATATGTAAGTTATTGTCCTAAAAAGTGTTTGGGGACCCGGGTCCTGCCCCAGAGTACATGTATCAATGCAAAAAAAAGTTTTAAAAACAGGCGTTTTTTCGGGAGCAGTGATTTTAATGACGCATAAAGTGAAAAAAAAAAGTGGATGAAAATCATCGAGAAAAATGGCATGGTTATCCCCCCCCCCCATTACCAGCCCCTTTTGGGTCTTGTATGGATATTAAGGGGAATCTCACACCCAAATTAAAAAAAGGAAAGGCGTGGGGCCCCCAGGCCCTATATACTCTGAACAGCAGTATACAGGCGGTGCAAGCAAGACAGGGACTGTAGGTTTGTTGTTACGTAGAATCTGTTTGTAATTTTGAACTCCCTGCCTGTGGTATTAGTGTGAGAACACCAGCAATTGTATTCAGGTAAGCTTTAGGTGCACACTGTGCAAAGGACACAAAATCAAAATACTGCAGCTCCCTGCCTGTATTTGTATCAGAACATCAGCAATTGTATTGAGGTAAGCTTTAGGTGCACACTGTGCAAAGGACACTAAAGCAAAATACTGCAGCTCCCTGCCTGTATTTGTATCAGAACACCAGCAATTGTATTGAGGTAAGCTTTAGGTGCACACTGTGCAAAGGACACTAAAGCAAAATACTGCAGCTCCCTGTCTGTATTTGTATCAGAACACCAGCAATTGTATTCAGGTAAGCTTTAGGTGCACACTGTGCAAAGGACACTAAAGCAAAAGACTGCAGCTCCCTGCCTGTATTTGTATCAGAACACCAACAATTGTATTGAGGTAAGCTTTTGGTGCACACTGTGCAAAGGACACTAAAGCAAAATACTGCAGCTCCCTACCTGTATTTGTATCAGAACACCAGCAATTGTATTCAGGTAAGCTTTTGGGGCACACTGTGCAAAGGACACTAATGCAAAATACTGCAGCTCCCTACCTGTATTTGTATCAGAACACCAGCAATTGTATTCAGGTAAGCTTTTGGGGCACACTGTGCAAAGGACACTAATGCAAAATACTGCAGCTCCCTGCCTGTATTTGTATCAGAACACCAGCAATTGTATTCAGGGAAGCTTTTTTTTGTGCACACTGTGCAAAGGACACTAAAGCAAAATACTGCAGCTCCCTGTCTCTATTTGTATCAGAACACCAGCAATTGTATTCAGGTAATCTTTTGGTGCACACTGTGCAAAGGACACAGTACACTTAGTGAAACACTGCAGCTAGCACAATCACCTGCCTGCCTGTCAGTATAGAGAATAACAGGAACGGATCTAGCTAAACTCAATACAGTGTGTAAATATATATACAACACCTAGGATGCATATATATCCTCTACACACTGTAACAGCAGCTAACTGACTCGCCTGCCTGCTCTATCTAACTCAAATCAAATTACACTGTCTCTCTCTCTGTCTCTTTCCTTTAACCAACGCCAACACACTACACAAGGCCGCCAAGCCGGCGACCTTATATAGTGTGGGGGGTGTACCTACTCCTCTGAGCCATGATTGGCCAAAGCCACCCTGTACCTACGGCGCTGTGATTGGCCAAGCATGCGGGTCATAGTGCATGCTTGGCCAATCATCAGCCAGCAATGCACTGCGATGCCGCAGTGAATTATGGGCCGTGACGCGCCACTCGAATTTAGCGCGAACGCCCCATAATGTTCTAAATTCGACGAACGGTCGAACAGCCGATGTTCGAGTCGAACATGGGCTTGACTCAAACTCAAAGCTCATCCCTAATCACTAATTGGCACTGACTGACATCACTGCTGGGCACTGATTGGCCTCACTGCTCGGCACGGTTGGGGCTGCACTGTACCCTGATTATCTGTACAGATCTCTACTGTGAGGAAATGTCGTTGATCGGCTCTCCTCTCCTCACTAGACATGGGCCAAACATCCGCCTGTTTGGTTTGCAGCAGAACTCCCGAACAGGGGAAGTGCTCTAACCTGAACGGCGAACCTCCATTGAAGTCTTTGTGACCCGAAGAGGAAAAATCAAAAGTGCCCATTTTGAAGGCTTATATGCAAGTAATTGGCCATAAAAGGGTATCGGGATTTGGATACTGCCCTGGGGGACATGTATCAATGCAAAAAAAAAGTGATTTTAATTATGCTTAACCACTTTAGCCCCGGACCATTTGGCAGCCTAAAGACCAGAGGACTTTACAATTTGGCACTGCGCTGCTTTACCTGGTATATGCGCGGTCATGCAATGTTGTACCCAAATGAAATTTGCGTCCTTTTTTCCCCACAAATAGAGATTTATTTTGATGGTATTTGATTGCCTCTGCAATTTTTATTTTTTGCAATATAAATAGAAAAAGACCTAAATTAAAAAAAAAATGATATTTTCTACTTTTTGTTATAAGAAAAATCCAATAAACTCAATTTTAGTCATACATTTAGGCCAAAATGTATTCAGCCACATGTCTTTTGTAAAAAAAAGTTTTCAATAAGCGTATATTTATTGGTTTGCGCAAAAGTTATAGCGTCTACAAACTAGGGTACATTTTCTGGAATTTACACAGCTTTTAGTTTATGACTGCCTATCTCATTTCTTGAGGTGCTAAAATGGCAGGGCAGTACAAACCCCCCCCCCCCAAATGACCCCATTTTGGAAAGTAGACACCCCAAGGAAATTGCTGAGAGGCATGTTGAGCCCATTGAATATTTTTTTTTTTGTGCCAAGTGATTGAATAATGACAAAAAAGAAAAATACAATTTGTTTTTACAAAAAGTTTTCACTAAATGATATGTTGCTCACACATGCCGTGGTTATATGTGGAATTACACCTCAAAATCCATTCTGCTGCTTCTCCTAAGTATGAGGATACCACATGTGTGAGACTTTTTGGGAGCCTAGCCACGTACGGGACCCCGAAAACCAAGCACCGCCTTCAGGATTTCTAAGGGCGTAAATTTTTGATTTCACTCCTCACTACCTATTACAGTTTTGAAGGCCATAAAACCCCCCAAATTACCCCATTTTGGAAAGTAGACACCCCAAGATATTTGCTAAAAGGTATGTCAAGTCCATGGAATATTTTATATTTTGCCAAAAAAAGTTCAAACTGTTTTTGCACAAAGTTTTCACTAAATGATATATTGCTCAAAACATGCCATGGGCATATGTGGAATTACACCCCAAAATACATTTTGCTGCTTCTCCTGAATATGGGGATACCACATGTGTGGGACTTTTTTGGGAGCCTAGCCGCGTATGGGGCCCCGAAATCCAAGCACTGCCTTCAGGATTTCTGAGGGCGCAAATTTTTGATTTCACTCCTCACTACCTATCGCAGTTTTGAAGGCCATAAAATGCCAAGATAGCACAACACCCCCCCCCCCAAATGACCCCATTTTGGAAAGTAGACACCCCAAGCTATTTGCTGAGAGGCATGGTAAGTATTTTGCAGCTCTCATTTGTTTTTGAAAATGAAGAAAGAAAAGAAAAATTGTCTTTTTCCCACAACTTGTGTCAAAATATTAAATATTCCATGGACTCGACATGCCTCTCAGCAAATAGCTTGGGGTGTCTACTTTCCAAAATGGGGTCATTTGGGGGGGGGGGGGGGTTTGAACTGTCCTGGCATTTTATGCACAACATTTAGAAGCTTATGTCACACATCACCCACTCTTCTAACCACTTAAAGACCTTTCTGACACTTTCTGTTTACATGAAAAAATATTATTTTTTTTGCAAGAAAATTACATTGAACCCCCAAACATTATATATATTTTTGAAGCAAAGGCCATACAGATTAAAATGGTGGGTGTTGCATTTTTTTTTTCACACAGTATTTGGGCAGCGATTTTTCAAACGCATTTTTTTTATTTTAATGCATATATTGCCCAAATGTTTGATGTAATAAAAAAGATGATCTTAGGCCGAGTACATGGATACCAAACACGACATGCTTTAAAATTGCGCACAAACGTGCAGCGGCGACAAATTACATATGTTTTTAAAAGCCTTTACAGGTTACCACTTTAGATTTACAGAGGTCTACTGCTAAAATTACTGCACCCTATCTGACCTTTGCGGTGATACCTCACATGCATGGTGCAATTGCTGTTTACATATTATGACTATGACGCCAGACCGACGCTTGCATTCGCCTTTGCGTGAGAGCAGGGGGGAACAGGATGCTTTTTTTTATTCATTTTTTATTATTTATTTTGCTTTTTTATTTTATTTTTAAACTGTTTCTTTCAGTTTTAATTTTTTTTATCATTTGTATTGTTATCTCAGGGAATGTAAATATCCCCTATGATAGCAATGGGTAGTGACAGGTACTCTTTTTTTGAAAATATTGGGGTCTATTAGACCCTAGATCTCTCCTCTGCCCTCAAAGCATCTGACCACACTAAGATCGGTGTGATAAAATGCTTTCCCAATTTCCCAATAGCGCTGTTTATATCCGGCAAAATCTAAGTCATGAAATGCTCGTAGCTTCCGGTTTCTTAGGCCATAGAGATGAGTGGGGCCATTCTGGTCTCTGATAGGGATGAGCTTTATGTTCGAGTCGAGCATGAGTTCGACTCGAACAATTTGAGGTGTTCGCGGCAAATTCGAAAAACTGCGGAACACCCTTTAAAAGTCTTTGGGAGAAATCAAAAGTGTTAATTTTAAAGGTTAATATGCAATTAATTGTCATAAAAAGCAGTGATTTTAATAATGCTTAAAGTGAAACAATAAAAGTGAAATATTCCTTTAAATTTCGTACTTGGGGGGTGTGTATAGTATGCCTGTAAAGTGGCGTGTGTTTCCTGTGTTTAGAACTGTCCCTGCAAAAAATGTAATTTCTAAAGGAAAAAAAGGCATTTAAAACTACTCGCGGCTATTAATGAATTGTCGGTCCCGGCAATACAGATCAAAGTCATTGACAAAAACGTCAGGGGTTCCCCCTTCAGTCCATTACCAGGCCCCTGCCATTTTTTTCAATTACTTTTATCTATATTGCCGGGACCTGACAATTCATTAATAGCTCGAGTAGTTTTAAATTACTTTTTTTCCTTCAAAAATTAAATTTTGTGCAGGGAACCAAAATTAAAAAAAAAAATATTGCGTGGGGGTCCCCCCAAAATTACAATACTAGGCCCTTCAGGTCTGGTATGGATATTAAGGGGAACCATGCACCAAATTAAAAAAAAATGACGGGGGTTCCCCCTCAAAATCCATACCAGACCCTTCAAGTCTGGTATGAATTTTAAGGGGAACTCCACACCAAATAAAAAAAAATGGCCTGGGGTTCCGCCAAAAATCCATAACAGACCCTTATCCGAACACGCAACCTGGCAGGCCACAGGAAAAGAGGGGGGACGAGAGAGCGCCCCCCCTCCTGAACCGTACCAGGCCACATGCCCTCAACATGGGGAGGATGCTTTGGGGGTCTGTGACTCCCAAAGCACCTTGTCCCCATGTTAATGGGGACAAGGGCCTCATCCCCACAACCCTATCCCGGTGGTTGTGGGGGTCTGCGGACGGGGGGCTTATTGGAATCTGGAAGCCCCCTTTAACAAAACGTTCCCCCAGATTCAGCCCCCCCTATGTGAATTGGTAACGGGGTACATTGTACCTCTACTATTTCACAAAAAAGTAAAAAAAATTAAAACCACACAGACACAGTTGGGATAAGTCCTTTATTAAAAATTAAAAAATTACAAATAAAAAAAAGATTCCAGTGGCAGCGATGTAATCCACTCGATCTCCAGCGTTGTAATCCATTCTCCACTCTCCAGCGATGATACACACACACACACACACACACACACACACGATGCTGGCTCCACCGGAGGAACCCCACGAATGACACGCCGCCAGCCTGGGGTTACTCAATGACGTGACGGGTGCCCCCGCCCCCTCTGATGCAACGGGAAACCCACACATCAGAGGAAAACCCTGCCCCCCTGATGCAACAGTTTCCCATTTTATCAGAGGGGGGCGGGGTCACCCATCACGTCATTGGGTAACCCCGAGTTTCCCGTTGCATCAGAGGGGGCGGGGTCACCCATTCACGTCACTGGGAAAGCCCGGCGTTTCCCCTTGCGTCAGAGGGGGACGGGGTCACGTGACGGGTGGCCCCGTCCTCAGCTAAATAAGAACTGTCAGGCTAGTGCCGCGTTATTCCCGGGGTGTGTCCGGTGGAGTCAGGATTGTGTGCGTGTTCCTCGCTGGATATCATCGCTGGAGAGTGGAGATTATCCATCGCTGGATACCGAGAATGGATTACATCGCTGGAGTTGAGATCGAGAGTGGATTACATCGCTGGAATCTTTTTTTTTTTTTTATTAATTATCAATTCACATGGGGGGGCGGGATCTGGGGGTCCCCTTTGATAAAGTGGGCTTCCAGATTCCGAATAGCCCCCTGCCCGCAGACCCCCACAACCACGGGCAAGGGTTGTGGGGATGAGGCCCTTGTCAACATGGGGACAAGGTGCTTTGGGGGTCACAGAATTTGGTGCGGGGTTCCCCTTAATATCCATACCAGACCTGAAGGGTCTGGTATGGATTTTGAGGGGGACCCCCACGCCTTTTTTTTTTTGGTGCAGGGTTCCCTTTAATATCCATACCAGACCTGAAGGGCCTGGTAATGGAATTTTGGGGGGACCCCCATGCATTTATTTTTTTTGGTTCCCTGCACAAAATTTCATTTTTGAAGGAAAAAAAGTCATATAAAACTACTCGCGGCTATTAATGAATTGTCGGGTCCTGGCAATACAGATAAAAGTCATTGAAAAAAACGGCAGGGGTTCCCCTTAATATTCATACCAGACCCAAAGGGCCTGGTAATGGACTGGGGGGGGGAAACCCCTGCCGTTTTTTTCAATGACTTTTATCTGTATTGCTGGGACCCAACAATTCATTAATAGCCGCGAGTAGTTTTAAATTACTTTTTTTTCTTCAAAAATGACATTTTGTGCAGGGACAGTTCTAAGCACGGGAAACACGCGCCACTTTACAGGCATACAATAGACACCCCCCAGGTACAAAATTTAAAGGAATATTTCACTTTTATTGTTTCACTTTAAGCATTATTAAAATCACTGCTCCTAAAAAAAAGGCAGTTTTTAAAACTTTTTGTTTTCATTGATACATGTCCCCTGGGACAGGATCCGGGTCTGTTCTGGATGCGAACCGAACCGCAGGGTGTTCGGCTCATCCCTAGTCACCACGTGATACTGCAGTGCTGAATGTACGACCAGGGTGTACTGGGCCACTGGTGCTTGCCAGTTCACCAGAAGGATGAGCGGCACTAGTACTTCTCTGCTCCATACGAGAGCCCTGTGGTTCTTGCACCTCAACAACAGCAGAAGAACAGGGTTGGGTACGCCTGACCTTGGCAGGGACCACAACTCCGTCGTCAGAGCTATCTGTCATGGAGCCGCTGTCATCTACAGGATTGTATTCTGAGCCTGAATCTGACAGATGAGTGACTTCCTCCTCTTCTCTGTCATGCTCAGAAACGTGTAGGCCTCTTCACTACTGTACCTTTGATTTGCCATTTTGGGCTCTAAATTTACTGGTAAGATTCACAGGGAAAAAAATGCTCCTAGGCTGTCAGCAACTGTATCAAACGCTACCAAAAAAACTGTTAGCGATTGCAGGGATCAGGCCTGACTCTGCGAATGCTGCAATTATGTGTTTAGTGTTTTGTAAGTGACAGTGATCGATCGATACTGCACTTGGGTGGGCTGGGCTGGGCGGAGGAGCAAAACGCAGGTGTCAGCAGGTATCTGGGCTGATCCCGCTAACACTGCGTTCTTGGGAAACCTAAACTGCTGGGGACGCTAGTATAGATCTGATCAGATAAGATATCGATCCGTTCAGACACTATACCAATAAGGGAGGTGTATGCTGCGTGTGTGGGTGTTAGCGCTACTGGCACTAATCTGACGCTGCCTGGGGCGACGCAGACCCTAACTGACCCTGAAACCTAACTGATATCACCCGCAGGGCGATCAGGGGATTAAACCTTTATTGGGAAATAAACGGCGGGTGCCCAGATGCTCTAAAAAACAAACAAACTAACCAGCATCACCCGTAACACTTATACGGTGATCACTGGTGAAAGGGTTACTTATTTTTAGGTAATATATGGGGCTACCTGATGCTATAAAAAGCTGACGGTGAACCTAAATAACTAACTGGCTAACTAGCGTCACCCGCGACACTAATACAGCGATCAGAAAAATGATTGCTTAGTGACACTGGCGACAGGGGGTGAAAGGGTTAACTGGGAGGCGATCAAGGGGTTAACCCTTTGCGGCTTGCTCAGTCTTAGAGAAACACTACGGGACTTCCGCTTTCCGGGGGGAGTGGCAACGGCGCGATGGAGTGAGCCGGTGCGCAGAGAGAACTAGGCGCCTGTAAATGCACCCTCTAGGAGACCGTCAGTGAGTGCTGGGAATTGCTTAGAACCCCTTAATAGGGATGAGCCGAACACCCGTCTCTCTCCCCCCCCCCCCGTTCGGTTCGCACCAGAACCTGCGAACAGACCTAAAGTTTGCACGAACTTTAGAACCCTATTAAATACAATGGACTCGATCGTTCAAAATCAAGAGTGCTAATTATCAAGGCTAATATGCAAGTTATTGTCCTAAAAAAGGTTTGGGGACCCGGGTCCTGCCCCAGGGGACATGTATCAATGCAAACATTTTTTCGTGAGCAGTGATTTTAATAATGCTTAAAGTGAAACAATAAAAGTGAAATATTCCTTTAAATTTCGTACCATGGGGGGGGGGGTGTATAGTATGCCTGTAAAGCAGCGCTTGTTTCCCGTGCTTAGAACTGTCCCTGCACAAATTGTCATTTCTGAAGGAATAAAAGTAATTTAAAAGCCCTCGCGGCGATAATGAATTGTTGGCTCCCGGCAATACCAAGAAAAGTAATTGATTAAAAAAAAAATGCGTGGGGGTCCCCCCAAATTCCATTACCAGGCCCTTCAGGTCTGGTATGGATATTAAGGGGAACCTTGCATCAAATTTTTTTTAAAAATTACGTGGGGTTCCCCCCAAATATCCATACCAGACCCTTCAGGTCTTTTATGGATTTTAAGGGGAACTCTACGCCAAATAAATAAAAAAAAAATGGACGAGAGCCGAGGAAGACGTGTTTGGATGGAGCTCTGCAGACCCTCTTACAATCCACGGCCATCCTCTGCATGATCCACTCTGGTGAGCCTCCAAACGAGCCCCAAATGTCCCTAGGCATCCTCTGCCTCGGCTCCGCTCTATATTGGGGGCACTGGTTGGCAGTGGCTTCGCCTGACCTGAGGCCATCTCCACACATCCGCCGCCATCTTGAGGCCTGCAGAGCCTCTGGCATCCTCCGCTTTCAAGTACTGCAACCCGCAGGATGAACGGTCGCCTCATCCCCCTGTGGCCGCATCTCTGGAGGGGGGCAGACAGAGTCGACACCAGCGGGGACCAGCCAGAAGATCCCGGGCGAACATCCGCGGCCCGCTACCGTCATCTTGAGGCCTACGGAGCCAGCCGCATTCTCCCTCTCCAGGTACAGTGCTCCACAAGCCATACGGCCATCTCGCACTCCTTCACCTACGCCAGCAACCCTAATAGAGGCAGAACACCTCCATGACAGCTGTAGGCAGTCATCCCCTAGAGCAGTGGTTCTCAACTCCTGTCCTCAGGACCCACTAACGGGCCAGATTTTAAGTATTACCTTGGTGAGATGCAGACTAGAATGCTGCAATCCCTGAGCAGCAAATGATATCACCTGTGATGTATTTCAGTTATCTTGCAAACCTGGCTTGTTGGTGGGCCCTGAGGACTGGAGTTGAGAACCACTGCCCTAGAGAGAGAGCTGTGGCCCAGACGGATCGCCGCCCCTCCGCACGGCGGCCGGTTTAGGACAGGCCGCGGCTTCGGCCTAGTCCCGGAGCTCAGCGGCCATCTTGCTACACCCAGACTCCTGGCCTGCTCTTGTTTTCAGCCTCTCGGACGCCTTATTCTCTCCTTACACATCACAAGGGGTGGATCGGTCTGCTAACCTTTTAAATACATATTGTCATATGCCGATCTCTGGTCAACCTTTGGTCCCAGCCTGTGTGTTACATCCACGGTCCCCACATCTTCCCCAGGCCTGATCTACGCCACTCCGGATTTCCAGAGTTCCTTAAATCCCTAATTGGCCCCCTCTTGCTGGACATCCTGGGCCTCCATATCTCATAAGCCTCTGTTTGCTGGACTATTTAGGCCTCCACCTCTGACAAATCTCCGCTCCCTCCTGTGCTCCCCACAATGCAGATGTCATTACAGGGGACACATGCGTGACGCCCAATAATGAAGGACATGTAACTCCTTTGCTCCGATCCCTGCCGCCTTCCACCGCTCCCGCACAGCGTACGACTACTACATCAGCCACGTGAGGCACCGCAATTGACCACTAACTTGTCCAAGCACCCCATGGTGAAATACGGGCCGAAGCAATCTGCTCAATCCCACACACCGGAGCTGCGGCCTATACAGACACTGGACCGTTTCCTGAGTAGGCCCGAATCACCAGCCCCGATTATGCCGGCACCGCGCCGGCACTCGCGGACACTCGCGGAGAGGTAAGAGACACTCCTCAGATCTTTATGCCCACCCCATCCACAGAAATGTCAGCTCCCGTCACAGTGGACATATTGGACAATAAGTTACAAGCTCTCTTGCAGGATTTGACCAGCAATGTCTCCAGGGAGATGGGGAAGCTTGCGCACAAATTGAGGGGGGAGATTGCTCATATTGGTGAGCGCACTGATGTTTTAGAAACAAAATTTGATGACTTGATACAGTACGTTCATGTCTTGGAAGAAGACAATGCTGGTTTAAAACAATCCATCTCCCAGCTCCAATCCCAACAGGAGGATTTGGAGAACAGGGAACGTCGCCAAAATCTGCGTATTAGAGGTGTCCCTGAAGCCATAGGAGATGGAGAGATCCGACCATATGTACTAAGCCTCTTTAACACCGTGGTCCCTCTGATACGGGACATAGACTGGAGACTAGATAGAGCACATAGGTCACTGGCTCCTAAACCCCCTGAAGGAGCGAACCCCAGGGACATTATAGTGCGCTTTCACTACTACGACAGCAAAGAAGCTTTGACCATGGCCGCTCGCAATAAATCTTGGCTGGAATTCAAGGGGGCTAAAATACAAATTTTAAAGGTCCTTTTTTGACCTATTTTTCACTTTTTGCTTGTTTTGCTTACTTATTTTTCCATCATCATTCCTCACTAATGTTGAGTACTATTTCACGTTTTTCCTCCACAGGATGCACCATGGACTTTTTTGCCAATTTTGTCTGTTTATGTTTTCGTGGATGTTTTTTCTTTTTTATTATGGTCATCATAGCTTAACCTTGTTTCATCGTGATGGCTTTAGGGGTTCTTACTTATAATGTGAAGGGTTTGAACTCTGTTCATAAGCGCTGGTTAGCCTTAAAAGAGTTCGGCTGCGAACATAATCCCTGTCCAGGAGACACATTTCCGCTCGGGGGGATCCTTTAAATTTGCTGCAAAACATTTTCCTGTTTCATTCATAGCTTCTGACCCCTCTGGCAAAGCGGGGGTTGCCATATTGATTAGAAAATCCTGCCCCTTGAGAGTAAAATCCTCATTCATGGACCCTCGGGGTAGATATATTTTCCTGGACTGCGATTATCTCTCACGCTCTTTCACTTTGATCAATGTTTATGTCCCCAACTCAGGTCAAATCCAATTTCTCACTGATGTATTTCGGAAACTCGGCAAATATGCTCAGCCCTTTATGATTGTTGGGGGAGATTTCAATATGACCTTATCCCCTAGAAGAGACAGACGCACACTATTCTCTACTACCCCTTCAGCTAAAATAGAACGCCAATCTGCCTCTTTTTGTAGACTCATCAGCTCTCATAACCTACTGGATATCTGGAGAATCAAACACCACACGCACAAACAATTGTCTTTCTTTCCCCCCCCCCCCCACATAAGATGTACTCCAGATTGGATTATCTTTTTGTCATGGCCCCTTTACTAAAATCCTCTGTAGCCTCGGAATTGAACCCTATGAATTGGTCAGACCATGCATCTGTTCAGGTCGATCTCACACTTTCCTCATCTACACCTAAAACTTGTCATTGGAGACTTAATGACTCTCTCCTCCACAACCCTATCACTGAAACTCAATTGTCTCAAAATGTAACTGAATTCTTCCAACTGAATGACAACTCTGTGGCAAATGTGTCTACCCTGTGGGAGGCCCATAAAGCATACTTTACATACTTTAGAGGCTTATGTATCTCAGCTGGCTCCCGCTTAAAGAGGGATTCTGCAGCTCAGAGACTTGATATTCTTTCCCAGCTACGAAAAGCAGAAAGTCTGCTACTAGCCTCCCCTACGGTGACACGTCTGCACACAGTCACCTCTTTACGCGAACGGTTAAAATCTATTGATATGAACAAATGCTCCAAATCCTTAATCTGGGCTAAACAGAAATTCTACGAATTCGCTAACAAACCGCATAGGTTGCTAGTAAATAAGCTCAATCCGTTTCACTCCTACCCCGAATTTCTCACCCAGGCTGATGGAACCCCAACTCACTGTCCACAAACGATGTCCAATGTCTTTGGGACATTTTATAGTAGGCTATATAATTGTATAAACACAGACCCCAAGCACCTATTCTCCCAGGATGAATTTAACTCCTTTTGTGACTCTTTAAAATTGCCCAAACTGTCATCATCTCAAGCTGCTATCACGCCAGAAGAACTAGCTGAAGTTGTTAGGCCCCTTTCACACGGGCGGCTGTTCTGCCGCAGTTAAAAGCATGTTTCTTTCTTTTGAAATTCAAGACCCCAGGCACAGCGATCAGCTGCATTTGTACACTGCGATTAGCTGCGTTTACGTGCGTTTACATGCGGCTGCGTTTAGCTGCGGTTGGCCATTATTGTCACCCCCATAGCAACCATTTTTATTTTGATGTGCTTCCTGTTGTTTTTTTCTTTTGTTCACGCTGCTATGTGCAGCTGACACAGTGCACTGCGATTACCTGCAGTTATGTGCAGATAGCTGCGCTACATCGCACCTGGACGCATTCAATTCTATTTTTTCTATTCGCACCGAACCGCATGTAACCAAATCGCAGCTAAATGCTGTGTGTGAATGGGGCCATAGGAAAGCATTGTGTGCTTTTAGCTGCGGTAGAAAACTAGAAAATCCGCAGCTAAAAGCACCATTCTATCCGTCCGTGTGAAAGGGGTCTTAAAGAGCTGCCTTTGCATAAGTCACCGGGACCAGACGGTTTACCCTATCTTTATTACAAAACCTTTCTCCCAATTCTAAGCCCATATCTAATAGACCTTTTTACTTCTTTACAGAAGGGCATTGTCCCTCACCCTCAATTTTTACATGCCCACATTACAGTTCCCCCGAAACCTGGCAAACCCCCATCATTACCAGATAACTACAGGCCCATAGCCCTACTCAATTCGGATTATAAAATCTTTACAAAAATCATAGCCAACAGACTTTCCTCCATTATACCTAGCCTTATTCATAACGATCAGGTAGGCTTTGTCTCAGGTAGACGTGCAGGGGACAACAATAGACGCACCATTGACCTGATAGATTTACTCGACAAAACATCCCGATCTGCCCTTATCTTGAGCTTAGATGCTCAGAAATAGGGATGAGCTTTGTGTTCGAGTCGAACATACGTTCGACTCGAACATCGGCTGTTCGATCGTTCGACGAAGATCGAACGATTTGGGCCGTTCGCGCCAAATTCGAGTGACGCGAACGGCCCACAATGCACTACGCCATCGCAGTGTCATCCAGGCGCTGTAATTGGCCAAGCATGCACTGTGACCCCGCATGCTTGGCCAATCACAGCGCCGGCAGCGAGGAGAGCAATGATTGGCCACAGGCAGGATGCCTGTGGCCAATTATTGCTGAGGGTGTTTAGTACACGCCCCACACTATAAAAGGCCGCCAGCACGGCGGCCTAGTGTAGTGTGTTCCGGAGCAGGGAAAGACAAGCATAGGCAGGGACAGTGACATTTATTTCTTTCTTGCTTAACCTGGATTCCTTTAGTTTAGGGAAAGAGAAGGATAGGTAGGGAGAGTGTCAGTGTGTTTTACTGTGCGAGTCCTTGTTTCTAGGGACAAAGAAGGAAAGTGAGGGGATTTCTCCTTGTGCTATAGTGTGCTTTAAAAAAACATTTTTTCTAGGGACAGAAAACTGTAGGTAGGGAGAGTGTCAGTTTCTTTCACTGTGCCAGTCCTTGTTTCTAGGGACAAAGAAGGAAAGTGAGGGGAATTCTCCTTGTGCTATAGTGTGCTTTAAAAAAACATTTTTTCTAGGGACAGAAAACTGTAGGTAGGGAGAGTGTCAGTTTCTTTCACTGTGCCAGTCCTTGTTTCTAGGGACAAAGAAGGAAAGTGAGGGGAATTCTCCTTGTGCTATAGTGTGCTTTAAAAAAACATTTTTTCTAGGGACAGAAAACTGTAGGTAGGGAGAGTGTCAGTTTCTTTCACTGTGCCAGTCCTTGTTTCTAGGGACAAAGAAGGAAAGTGAGGGGAATTCTCCTTGTGCTATAGTGTGCTTTAAAAAAACATTTTTTCTAGGGACAGAAAACTGTAGGTAGGGAGAGTGTCAGTTTCTTTCACTGTGCCAGTCCTTGTTTCTAGGGACAAAGAAGGAAAGTGAGGGAAATTCTCCTTGTGCTATAGTGTGCTTTAAAAAAACATTTTTTCTAGGGACAGAAAACTGTAGGTAGGGAGAGTGTCAGTTTCTTTCACTGTGCCAGTCCTTGTTTCTAGGGACAAAGAAGGAAAGTGAGGGGAATTCTCCTTGTGCTATAGTGTGCTTTAAAAAAACATTTTTTCTAGGGACAGAAAACTGTAGGTAGGGAGAGTGTCAGTTTCTTTCACTGTGCCAGTCCTTGTTTCTAGGGACAAAGAAGGAAAGTGAGGGGAATTCTCCTTGTGCTATAGTGTGCTTTAAAAAAACATTTTTTCTAGGGACAGAAAACTGTAGGTAGGGAGAGTGTCAGTTTCTTTCACTGTGCCAGTCCTTGTTTCTAGGGACAAAGAAGGAAAGTGAGGGGAATTCTCCTTGTGCTATAGTGTGCTTTAAAAAAACATTTTTTCTAGGGACAGAAAACTGTAGGTAGGGAGAGTGTCAGTTTCTTTCACTGTGCCAGTCCTTGTTTCTAGGGACAAAGAAGGAAAGTGAGGGGAATTCTCCTTGTGCTATAGTGTGCTTTAAAAAAACATTTTTTCTAGGGACAGAAAACTGTAGGTAGGGAGAGTGTCAGTTTCTTTCACTGTGCCAGTCCTTGTTTCTAGGGACAAAGAAGGAAAGTGAGGGGAATTCTCCTTGTGCTATAGTGTGCTTTAAAAAAACATTTTTTCTAGGGACAGAAAACTGTAGGTAGGGAGAGTGTCAGTTTCTTTCACTGTGCCAGTCCTTGTTTCTAGGGACAAAGAAGGAAAGTGAGGGGAATTCTCCTTGTGCTATAGTGTGCTTTAAAAAAACATTTTTTCTAGGGACAGAAAACTGTAGGTAGGGAGAGTGTCAGTTTCTTTCACTGTGCCAGTCCTTGTTTCTAGGGACAAAGAAGGAAAGTGAGGGGAATTCTCCTTGTGCTATAGTGTGCTTTAAAAAAACATTTTTTCTAGGGACAGAAAACTGTAGGTAGGGAGAGTGTCAGTTTCTTTCACTGTGCCAGTCCTTGTTTCTAGGGACAAAGAAGGAAAGTGAGGGGAATTCTCCTTGTGCTATAGTGTGCTTTAAAAAAACATTTTTTCTAGGGACAGAAAACTGTAGGTAGGGAGAGTGTCAGTTTCTTTCACTGTGCCAGTCCTTGTTTCTAGGGACAAAGAAGGAAAGTGAGGGGAATTCTCCTTGTGCTATAGTGTGCTTTAAAAAAACATTTTTTCTAGGGACAGAAAACTGTAGGTAGGGAGAGTGTCAGTTTCTTTCACTGTGCCAGTCCTTGTTTCTAGGGACAAAGAAGGAAAGTGAGGGGAATTCTCCTTGTGCTATAGTGTGCTTTAAAAAAACATTTTTTCTAGGGACAGAAAACTGTAGGTAGGGAGAGTGTCAGTTTCTTTCACTGTGCCAGTCCTTGTTTCTAGGGACAAAGAAGGAAAGTGAGGGGAATTCTCCTTGTGCTATAGTGTGCTTTAAAAAAACATTTTTTCTAGGGACAGAAAACTGTAGGTAGGGAGAGTGTCAGTTTCTTTCACTGTGCCAGTCCTTGTTTCTAGGGAAAAAGAAGGAAAGTGAGGGGAATTCTCCTTGTGCTATAGTGTGCTTTAAAAAAACATTTTTTCTAGGGACAGAAAACTGTAGGTAGGGAGAGTGTCAGTTTCTTTCACTGTGCCAGTCCTTGTTTCTAGGGACAAAGAAGGAAAGTGAGGGGAATTCTCCTTGTGCTATAGTGTGCTTTAAAAAAACATTTTTTCTAGGGACAGAAAACTGTAGGTAGGGAGAGTGTCAGTTTCTTTCACTGTGCCAGTCCTTGTTTCTAGGGACAAAGAAGGAAAGTGAGGGGAATTCTCCTTGTGCTATAGTGTGCTTTAAAAAAACATTTTTTCTAGGGACAGAAAACTGTAGGTAGGGAGAGTGTCAGTTTCTTTCACTGTGCCAGTCCTTGTTTCTAGGGACAAAGAAGGAAAGTGAGGGGAATTCTCCTTGTGCTATAGTGTGCTTTAAAAAAACATTTTTTCTAGGGACAGAAAACTGTAGGTAGGGAGAGTGTCAGTTTCTTTCACTGTGCCAGTCCTTGTTTCTAGGGACAAAGAAGGAAAGTGAGGGGAATTCTCCTTGTGCTATAGTGTGCTTTAAAAAAACATTTTTTCTAGGGACAGAAAACTGTAGGTAGGGAGAGTGTCAGTTTCTTTCACTGTGCCAGTCCTTGTTTCTAGGGACAAAGAAGGAAAGTGAGGGGAATTCTCCTTGTGCTATAGTGTGCTTTAAAAAAACATTTTTTCTAGGGACAGAAAACTGTAGGTAGGGAGAGTGTCAGTTTCTTTCACTGTGCCAGTCCTTGTTTCTAGGGACAAAGAAGGAAAGTGAGGGGAATTCTCCTTGTGCTATAGTGTGCTTTAAAAAAACATTTTTTCTAGGGACAGAAAACTGTAGGTAGGGAGAGTGTCAGTTTCTTTCACTGTGCCAGTCCTTGTTTCTAGGGACAAAGAAGGAAAGTGAGGGGAATTCTCCTTGTGCTATAGTGTGCTTTAAAAAAAACATTTTTTCTAGGGACAGAAAACTGTAGGTAGGGAGAGTGTCAGTTTCTTTCACTGTGCCAGTCCTTGTTTCTAGGGACAAAGAAGGAAAGTGAGGGGAATTCTCCTTGTGCTATAGTGTGCTTTAAAAAAACATTTTTTCTAGGGACAGAAAACTGTAGGTAGGGAGAGTGTCAGTTTCTTTCACTGTGCCAGTCCTTGTTTCTAGGGACAAAGAAGGAAAGTGAGGGGAATTCTCCTTGTGCTATAGTGTGCTTTAAAAAAACATTTTTTCTAGGGACAGAAAACTGTAGGTAGGGAGAGTGTCAGTTTCTTTCACTGTGCCAGTCCTTGTTTCTAGGGACAAAGAAGGAAAGTGAGGGGAATTCTCCTTGTGCTATAGTGTGCTTTAAAAAAAAATTTTTTCTAGGGACAGAAAACTGTAGGTAGGGAGAGTGTCAGTTTCTTTCACTGTGCCAGTCCTTGTTTCTAGGGACAAAGAAGGAAAGTGAGGGGAATTCTCCTTGTGCTATAGTGTGCTTTAAAAAAACATTTTTTCTAGGGACAGAAAACTGTAGGTAGGGAGAGTGTCAGTTTCTTTCACTGTGCCAGTCCTTGTTTCTAGGGACAAAGAAGGAAAGTGAGGGGAATTCTCCTTGTGCTATAGTGTGCTTTAAAAAAACATTTTTTCTAGGGACAGAAAACTGTAGGTAGGGAGAGTGTCAGTTTCTTTCACTGTGCCAGTCCTTGTTTCTAGGGACAAAGAAGGAAAGTGAGGGGAATTCTCCTTGTGCTATAGTGTGCTTTAAAAAAACATTTTTTCTAGGGACAGAAAACTGTAGGTAGGGAGAGTGTCAGTTTCTTTCACTGTGCCAGTCCTTGTTTCTAGGGACAAAGAAGGAAAGTGAGGGGAATTCTCCTTGTGCTATAGTGTGCTTTAAAAAAACATTTTTTCTAGGGACAGAAAACTGTAGGTAGGGAGAGTGTCAGTTTCTTTCACTGTGCCAGTCCTTGTTTCTAGGGACAAAGAAGGAAAGTGAGGGGAATTCTCCTTGTGCTATAGTGTGCTTTAAAAAAAAAATTTTCTAGGGACAGAAAACTGTAGGTAGGGAGAGTGTCAGTTTCTTTCACTGTGCCAGTCCTTGTTTCTAGGGACAAAGAAGGAAAGTGAGGGGAATTCTCCTTGTGCTATAGTGTGCTTTAAAAAAACATTTTTTCTAGGGACAGAAAACTGTAGGTAGGGAGAGTGTCAGTTTCTTTCACTGTGCCAGTCCTTGTTTCTAGGGACAAAGAAGGAAAGTGAGGGGAATTCTCCTTGTGCTATAGTGTGCTTTTAAAAAACATTTTTTCTAGGGACAGAAAACTGTAGGTAGGGAGAGTGTCAGTTTCTTTCACTGTGCCAGTCCTTGTTTCTAGGGACAAAGAAGGAAAGTGAGGGGAATTCTCCTTGTGCTATAGTGTGCTTTAAAAAAACATTTTTTCTAGGGACAGAAAACTGTAGGTAGGGAGAGTGTCAGTTTCTTTCACTGTGCCAGTCCTTGTTTCTAGGGACAAAGAAGGAAAGTGAGGGGAATTCTCCTTGTGCTATAGTGTGCTTTAAAAAAACATTTTTTCTAGGGACAGAAAACTGTAGGTAGGGAGAGTGTCAGTTTCTTTCACTGTGCCAGTCCTTGTTTCTAGGGACAAAGAAGGAAAGTGAGGGGAATTCTCCTTGTGCTATAGTGTGCTTTAAAAAAACATTTTTTCTAGGGACAGAAAACTGTAGGTAGGGAGAGTGTCAGTTTCTTTCACTGTGCCAGTCCTTGTTTCTAGGGACAAAGAAGGAAAGTGAGGGGAATTCTCCTTGTGCTATAGTGTGCTTTAAAAAAACATTTTTTCTAGGGACAGAAAACTGTAGGTAGGGAGAGTGTCAGTTTCTTTCACTGTGCCAGTCCTTGTTTCTAGGGACAAAGAAGGAAAGTGAGGGGAATTCTCCTTGTGCTATAGTGTGCTTTAAAAAAACATTTTTTCTAGGGACAGAAAACTGTAGGTAGGGAGAGTGTCAGTTTCTTTCACTGTGCCAGTCCTTGTTTCTAGGGACAAAGAAGGAAAGTGAGGGGAATTCTCCTTGTGCTATAGTGTGCCAAAGCATTCCTCATCAACCATCTTTGAAATCCTTGTTTTTTGGACAGTCAGGGAAATTGTCGTTGTGCTATTCTGTGCAAAAGCAATAATCCTCAACCATATTTAGAAATCCTTAAGTAAAGGGACAGAGAAGGACACCTGAAGGTAGCCCTTATTGCTTTTTTCCCATCTCCCTGCAGGCCATCTATTAGAATGTCTGGAAGGCAAACAAGGAGAGGCAGACAGTCAGGAGTCAATAAAAGAGGGCAAGCAGGCTCTGTGTCTGGGGGCAACAGTGCTGGTCGTGGACGCGGTGCATTGTCATCAGCACATGGCCATGGGACACGCTTGTCCTTCTTTTCGGCAGCTGGACATGTTGAGCCACATCATGCCGAAGACTTGGTAGAGTGGATGACCAAGCCCTCCTCCTCCTCCTCATCCTCTCTCACCCAGGCTCAGGGTACTGGCAAACCAGCTGCCAAAGCGTCCTCTTCCCTGGTATCAATGTCAGACTCATCATCAGTCACTCCTTCCCTAGACCCACCATGTCCTCCTCCTGAGGAGTCCCCCGAACTGTTTGAGCACAGTGTTGGGTACATGCTCCAGGAGGATGCCCAGCGTTTCGAAGGGTCTGATGATGAAACCCAGCTACAGGAAGGCAGTAGCGTGAGAGCAGACAGAGGGGATGCTCAAGAAGGACACCAATCTGGCAGTCATGTTCCAGCAGCTGCAGCATACTGCCAGATTGGCTCCAGTGATGAGGAGGGAGGGGATGATGAGGTCACTGACTCCACGTGGGTGCCTAATAGGAGAGAGGAGGATGAGGAGGAGGCACATCTCCAACGAGGCAGGATGCCCTTTGGTGGCCAGCGTAAGGGCAGTACACCGACGGAATCACACCGCAGAGCTCCGCCTGTGCAGGGCGCAGCCTCTGCCCATCATTCAAAAAGTTCCTTGGTGTGGGCCTTTTTTGAGGCTAGTGCATCAGATCGCACAGCTGCTGTTTGCAACATATGTCTCAAGCGTATATCGCGTGGCCAAAACATCAGCCGCTTGGGTACCACATGCCTGACCAGACATATGTTGACCTGCCATGCAGCTCGTTGGCAAGCCTACCTCAAAGACCCACACCAAAGAACAAAGCGGACCTCTCCTTGCACCGCATCAGCTGGGATCTCCAACCCCACTATAACTTCAGTCCTCTCTGAAACATGCACTGAGAGGAATGAAGGTGTAGAATTAGGTGTGTCACAGCCAAGTACTTGCGGCCACTCTGCTAGCAGTACACCAACGTCCGATTCTAGCAGGCAAATTTCCCTGCCCCAGCTGCTGGACCGTCGAAAGAAGTTCACTCCCAGCCATCCACATGCCCAGCGGTTGAATGCTAGCTTGGCTAAATTGCTAGCGCTTCAACTGCTGCCTTTTCAGTTGGTAGACTCGGCCCCCTTCCGTGAGTTTGTGCAATGTGCGGTTCCTCAGTGGCAGGTTCCCAAACGCCACTTTTTCTCACGGAAGGCTATTCCGGCTCTCTACCGGCATGTGGAAGGCAATGTCTTGGCCTCGCTGGACAGGGCGGTCAGCGGTAAGGTGCATATTACCGCTGACTCATGGTCCAGCAGGCATGGACAGGGACGTTACCTTTCTTTCACGGCCCATTGGGTCACTCTTTTGGCAGCTGGGAAGGATGCAGGACAAGGTGCAGTAGTGTTGGAGGTTGTTCCACCGCCACGCCTCCAAAATGCTACTACTGGTTGTGACACACCTCTCTCCTCCACCCCCTCCTCTTCTTCTTCCTCCATGGCCTCTTCCTGTGGTTTGTCCTATGAACCAGCGGTGCTCCGTAGCCATTCACGGGGCTACGCAAGTACGCAGGCAAAAAGATGCCATGCCGTGCTTGCGCTGGTGTGTTTGGGGGACAGAAGCCACACTGGGGCAGAGGTCCTGTCTGCTCTGCAGGGCCAGGCCGAGAGGTGGTTGACGCCACGCCAGCTTAAGCCAGGAATGGTGGTTTGCGACAATGGCACCAACCTCCTCTCCGCCCTCCGACAGGGACAACTGACCCATGTGCCCTGTGTGGCTCACGTCCTTAACCTGGTGGTGCAGCGGTTCTTGGGCAGGTACCCGGGCTTACAGGATGTCCTGAGGCAGGCCAGGAAAGTCTGTGTGCATTTCCGCAGATCTTATAATGCCAGTGCTCGCCTGGCTGAGCTGCAAAAGGAGTTGAACCTGCCCAAGAACCGCCTTATATGTGACATGCCCACCAGGTGGAACTCAACGTTGGCCATGCTGCAGCGGCTGCACACGCAGCAGAGGGCCATCAATGAGTACCTGTGCGACTACGGCACCAGGACAGGGTCAGGGGAGCTTGGTTTTTTTTCTCCACGCCAGTGGGGCATGATCAGGGATGCATGCACTGTCCTGGCACCATTTGAGGAGGCCACGAGGATGGTGAGCAGTGACAGTGCATGCATCAGTGACACTGTACCTCTTGTCCACCTGTTGGAGCACACGCTGCGTGGAATAATGGACAGGGCACTTGAGGCAGAACAGAGGCAGGAAGAGGAGGACTTCCTTGCCTCTCAAGGCCCCCTTTACCCAGACAGTGTTCCTTCTGTCCCACCCATCGCACAGGAAGAGGAGGAGGAGGAGGATTGTGTCAGCATGGAGGTGGAGGCTGGCACTCAGCATCATCAGCAGCAGTCTTTTAGGGATGATTTACAGTCCCAAGAAACCAGTGGACTTGTACGTGGCTGGGAGGAGGTGGCTGCGGATCATGTCGTCCTTAGTGACCCAGAGGACTCCGGAGCGAATGCCTCAGCAAACCTACGCTGCATGGCCTCCCTGATCCTGCAAAGTCTGCGGAAGGATCCTCGTATTCTTCGGATCAAGGAGAGGGACCATTACTGGCTGGCCACTCTCCTTGATCCACGGTACAAGGGTAAGGTTGCGGACCTTATGTTACCTTCGCAGAGGGAGCAGAGGATGAGACAACTCCGGGAGGCCTTGCAGAAAGGTCTGTGCAACGCGTTCCCAGAGACTGGGAGGTTACAAACTCCTGGTCCTGGACAACGAGTTGCTGAGGCTTCGGCCAGTCAAAGAAGCGGTGGGGAAGGTGGCCGTCTGACCGATGCGTTCAGACAATTCTTTAGTCCGCAGCCCCAAAGTATGATCGGTTCCAGCAACCATCGCCAGCGTCTGATAAACATGGTGCAGGAATATCTAGGGGCAAGGTCAGATTTGGACACCTTCCCCACCGAAAATCCTCTGGCTTACTGGGTCTTGAGGATGGATCACTGGCCAGAGCTTGCACAGTATGCAATTGAGCTACTGGCCTGTCCTGCATCCAGCGTTCTTTCGGAACGCACATTCAGTGCTGCTGGAGGATTTGTCACGGATCACAGGGTGTGCCTGTCCACCGACTCGGTTGATCGACTGACTTTCATCAAGATGAACCAGTCTTGGATCACCACCAGCTACCACACACCTGATGCTGATATAACAGACTAATTGATTTTAACATGTCACATCCCTTCAAGACTGATGCTGATGCTGAGTGCCTGTGCTGTTATGTTGACTGGCTATCCTCCTCCTCCGAGTCCTCAATGATACGATTGATGATGATAGCTTGGAAGATCATTTTTGTTTATGGGTGCCGCCACCAGTGGCTAAGGCCCAATTTTTCAGCCCCTGTTTTACAGGGGCGTGTAATTACAATTTTTTTAGCAATAATTTGCCATAGGGCTCATTGCTGTGCTCCAAGTACAGTATCTGTGAGGGGTTGGAGTGTTGTGGCACCAGTGCCTAAGGCCCAATTTTTCAGCCCCTGTTTAACAGGGGCGTGTCATTACAATTTTTGAAGCAATACTTTTCAACAGGGCTCATTGCTGTGCTCCAAGTAACGTATCTGTGAGGGGTTGTAGTGTTGTGCCACCAGTGCCTAAGGCCCAATTTTTCAGCCCCTGTTCAACAGGGGCATGCAATTACAATTCTTGATCTAATAATTCACAGCAGGGCCCATTGCTGCACCCACCAAGAGTAACTCTGAGGGCTTACAGTGTTGTGGCAACGCCACCACCACCACCACCACCACCACGAAAGGCCCAATTTTTCAGCCCCTGTTCAAAAGGGGCATGTAATTACAATTCTTGATCTAATAATTCACAGCAGGGCCCATTCCTGCACCCACCAAGAGTAACTCTGAGGGCTTACAGTGTTGTGGCAACACCACCACCACCACCACCACCACGAAAGGCCCAATTTTTCAGCCCCTGTTCAACAGGGGCATGCAATTACAATTCTTGATCTAATAATTCACAGCAGGGCCCATTGCTGCACCCACCAAGAGTAACTGTCAGGGCTTACAGTGTTGTGGCACCAGCACCACCATCAAAGGCCCAATTTTTACTACCACTGTTCAACAATTATATGTAATTAAAATTCCTGATATAATAGTTGACAGCAGGGCGTTCCAGCACCAACCAAGAGTAACTGTGAGTGCTTACAGTGTTGTGCCAACACCAACAACTAAGGGGCCTATTTCTGCAGAGTATATACGGCAGGTCCCTACTTTCAAACATCCAACTTACAAACGACTCCTACTTGCAAACGCAAGAAGACAACAGGAAGTGAGAGGAAATCTACCACTAGGAAGGAAAATTCTCTCCTGTAAGAATAAATATGGGAGAAAGGTGTCTCCTCTGTACTGATGCTTTATCAGCAATCCTTGTTTCAAGAAAAACACCACATTTCAAAAACAGTTGTCATTGGGACGGAAAGTGAGGTGAAATGTTCTGAACAGGGGCACAGACAGCAAAACAAATGTTACAGGGGTGATAACCCTTACCTATGTTTTCCAAAAAGTTTAAAAATAGATTTTTGGGCTGGAGCTACACTTCAACAATGTACCTGTTCAAAATTACAAACAGATTCTACATAAGAACAAACCTACAGTCCCTGTCTTGTATGCACCGCCTGTATACGGCTGTTCAGAGTATATAGGGCCTTTTTTATTTTATGTGCGGGGTTCCCCTTAATATCCATACAAGACCCAAAGGGGCTGGTAATGGGCTGGGGTAGGGGGGGGGGGTCATGGGGTAGCTATGCCATTTTTCTTAAAGATTTTCATCCATATTACCGGGACCAGACATTACATTAAAGCCGCAAGCAGTTTTAAATGGCTTTTTTTTCCTTTAGAAGTGTCATTTTGTGCAGGGACAGTTCTAAACACGGGAAACACGTGGCACTTCACAGGCATACTTTAGACACCCCCCAGGTACGATATTTAAAGGAATATTTGACTTTTTTTTTTTCACTTTATGCATCATTAAAATGACTGCTCCCGAAAAACGACCGTTTTTAAAACTTCTTTTTGCATTGATACATGTCCCCTGGTGCAGAACCCGGGTTCCCAAACCCTTTTTAGGACAATAACATGCATAATAGTTGTTATAATTAGCACTTTAGAATTCGAACGTTCGCATCCATTGTATTTAATAGGGTTCTAATGTTCGTACGAACTTTCGGTCCGTTCGCGGGTTCTGGTGCGAACCGAACCCGGGGGTGTTCGGCTCATCACTACTCAGAAAGCGTTCGACAGACTTGGCTGGCCATATATGTTTGCCACACTTACGCGCTTTGGGTTCACAGGCTCTTTTATGTCAGCTCTTAAGGCCTTATATTCCCGACCCACTTCCCAAGTACAACTGGCGTCTTTTGTGTCCCCACCCTTTTCGCATAGCAATGGAACTAGACAAGGGTGCCCCCTTTGTTTATATTATGCCTTGAACCCCTAGCTGAAGCCATCCGCATGCACCCGGACATAAGTGGGGTCTCTCTGCGACAAAGAGAGTACAAATTGTCTCTTTTCGCAGACGATATATTGCTTACTTTAACTAAACCACATATTTCTCTCCCCAACCTCCACGCTTTATTAGATACATTTAGTAAATTTTCTGGTTATAAAGTTAATACGGCCAAGACGGAAGCTCTTCCTATACATATTCTATACATATTCCCCCCACGCTTCTTACCACATTACAAAATAACTTCCCCTATCATTGGTGCTCTGCTTCCCTTAAATATCTCGGTATACACCTAACAGCATCCTATCACACTCTGTATCAAGCTAACTTCCCCTCCCTAATCTCGGAAACACATGGCTTATTCCGTAAATGGGCGGAATGTCCTCTGTCTCTTCTGGGTAGGATAAATGTCCTCAAGATGGCTATACTCCCGAAGTTCTTATATCTTTTTGAAACATTGCCAATTGCACTCCCTATGTTACAACTTCGAAATATTCAACGGGCCTTCACTAAATTTATCTGGGGTAATAAAGCGCACAGGATTGCTAGCACAGTGGTATTTGCTCCCCGGTCTCAAGGAGGATTGGGAGCACCCGATATCAGTAAATACTACTTTGCTACCCATCTCGCAGCGACCATATCTTGGTCATCACGCTTTGCAATGAGTAGATGGTCAGAGTTAGAAAATCAGTGTTACTAGCCCTGTACATCCTTGTTCAATGCATTGGGCCGACTTGACTTCTTCCATATCTCAGCTCAGACATATCTGTCTAGGACCAATGCTATTTACTCTTTCTTTCTGGAAAAAATGTAACAAGGGGTTCTCTCTCTTCTCCATGCCCACCTCTCTTAAACGTTATTTTCAACCCGGATATTCCAGACAGCCTATCCTACAATAACATGTACTCATGGTCTCAGGCGGGCATTTTTCAGCTCCGCCACCTAGTACATCCTGTAACTCGCAAATTATTCTCCTTCCAAGATCTTCAAAAGAAATTTGATATACCCAAAAAGCTTTTTTTTTCTTATCTTCAATTTAAACACTACTTCCATTCTATATCACCTGCCTTGGCCTTAGAAAAACCCAATGCCTTTGAAGCTTTATGTGCCCAAGGCCCATACCAACCCGGTCTCATATCTTCTATATATAAGATCCTCCATGACTCAAATTTGCCTACGCTAAATTCTCATGTATACATGCAGAGATGGGCCAAGGTACTTCCAACCCCTATATCCCTTCCTCAATGGCATGAGATCTGGATCTCCATATCTAAAGTATCCAGATGTGTGGAGCAGAGAGACAGCTTATAAGGTCCTCATGTTCTGGTATAGGACCCCAGAGGTTATTCATAAATATGATCCCTCTATATCCCGGAAATGCTGGAGATGCTTGCGAGATATAGGAACACACTACCATATCTTCTGGGAATGCCCGTTAATTTAGCCATTTTGGTCCTCGGTCCAATCAGTACTTCAGTCTGTGTTGGCGATGGACATCCCAAAAGACCCGACCCACTACTTGTTAGGCCTCCCAGTCCCTGGAATATCTAAACATGCCAAAAAGTTGATGTCATATATTCTCTTGGCCGCCAAGAGAGTAATACCTACCCATTGGTTATCTCCCAACACCCCCACGCAATCCCAATTGATATTAGCTGTAGCACAGATACGTAGAATGGAACATATGTCAGCGGTAATTCATATTCTCTGCCTCAATTCTCAAAGATATGGGATCCTTGGGACAACTCCTCTTTCAATCCTGAATCCCTATCCTAAATTGCTATCAAATGTCCCTTCATGTTTGAATGATTAGCCTAAAAACTATTGTTACTATATATACTATTATTTTATATATATTGTGTCAAGATCCATGGTGTATTCTCCCCTCCCTTGTTTTTCTTTTCCTTTCTCTTATTTCTTCTTTTTATGATATCATTCACTAAGAGATGCTTCTCTTTTTCTGTATAAGATGATTGTGATACTTCTCTGTATTGTGTCTGCTTTCTCTTGTTTTGTTGAAAAATCTCAATAAACATACAATTACAAATAAAAAAAAAAAATGACGTGGAGTTCCCCCCAAAAATCCATACCAGACCCTTTATCCGAGCACGCAACCTGGCAGGCCGCAGGAAAAGAGGGGGGGATGAGAGAGCGCCCCCCCCCTCCTGAACCGTACCAGACCACATGCCCTCAACATGGGGAGGATGCTTTGGGGGTCTGTGATCCCTCAAATCACCATGTCCCCATGTTGATGGGGGCAAGGGCCTCATCCCCACAACCCTTGCCCAGTGGTTGTGGGGGTCTGCAGGTGGGGGGCTTATCGGAATCTGGAAGACCCCTTTAACAAAGGGGACCCCCAGATCCCCCCCACTATGTGAATTGGTAAGGGGTACATTGTACCCCTACCATTTCACAAAGAAAGTGTAAAAAATTGTAAAAAATCACACAGACACAGTTGGGAAAGTACTTTAGTAAAAATAAAAAATAAATAAAAAAAAAACATTCCAGTGATGTAATCCAGTGTCCCGCGGTGATCCGATGTCCAGCGCTGCAGTCTCCTTCAGTCTCCACTCCACACGAAACCCCCATGATGTATGAGGGGGCGGGGTCACCCGTCACATCATAGGGGTAAGCCCCAGATTTTCGCGCTTGCCGGAGAATAGCCAATGACGTAGGCGGTATCCCGCCTACGTCATTGGCTATTCCCCGCAAGCAGGGAAAGCCAGGGATTTCCCCTATGATCTGACGGATGACCCCGCCCCCTCGTACGTTAGACCCCGCCTACGTCATTGGCTGAGCGGACCTGATGGGGAACTTCCTCCGCAGTGTAATAAATGAATAGACCTGCTCCTTCTCACGTTCCCCATCAGGTCCGCTCAGCCTTACACCCAGTGAAGGTGACCCCGCCCCCTACGTCATTGGCTGAGCGGACCTGATGGGGAACGTGAGAAGGGGCGGGTCTATTCATTACACTGCAGAGGAAGTTCCCCATCAGGTCCGCTCAGCCAATGACGTTTCGTGTGGAGTGGAGACTGCCCGCAGACCCCCCACAACCACCGGGCAAGGGTTGTGGGGATGAGGCCCTTGTTCCCATCAACATGGGGACATGGTGCTTTGAGGGGTCACAGACCCCCAAAGCATCCTCCCCATGTTGAGGGCATGTGGCCTGGTACGGTTCAGGAGGGGGGCGCTCTCTCGTCCCCCCTCTTTTCCTGCGGCCTGCCAGGTTGCGTGCTCGGATAAAGGGTCTGGTATGGATTTTTGGGGGGAACTCCAATAATTTTTTTTTTTTACATTTTGCGTGGAGTTCCCCTTAAAATCCATACCAGACCTGAAGGGTCTGGTATGGTTATTTGGGGGGAACCCCAGTAATTTTTTTTTTTATTTGACGCAGGGTTTCCCTTAATATCCATACCAGACCTGAAGGGCCTGGTAATTGAATTTGAATTTGGGGGACCCCCAAGCATTTTTTTTTGTTTATTAATGACTTTTCTCTGTATTGCCGGGAGCCGACAATTCACTATCGCCGCGAGTGCTTTTAAATGACTTTTTTTTCCTTCAGAAATGACACTTTGTGCAGGGACAGTTCTAAGCAAGGGAAACAAGCGCTGCTTTACAGGCATACTATACACCCCCCCCCCCCCTCTCCCAGGTACGAAATTTAAAGGAATATTTCACTTTTATTGTTTCACTTTAAGCATTATTAAAATCACTGCTCCCTAAAAAATGGCAGTTTTTAAAACTTTTTTTTGCATTGATACATGTCCCCTGGGGCAGGACCTGGGTCCCCAAACACTTTTTATGACAATAACTTGCATATAAGCCTTTAAAATTAACACTTTAGATTTCTCCCATAGACTTTTACAGGGTGTTCCGCGGCTTCGAACTTGCCGCGAACACCCCAAATTGTTCGCTGTTCGGCGAACGTGCGAACAGGCACCTCGAAGCTCATCCCTACCCCTGCAGTGGGAAGCCAACAGTGTCCATGCTGAGAGGGGGAAGAGTACAGGAGTGCCGCATGCTCCAATCCACACGTACTCTACCCGCTACATGACGGGAAAGCAGGATTGTACTCAGGATGGAGAAGGCAGCCATAGAGGCGCTCAGTCACGGGAAACCCTGCCGGAACTAACTACACCAGCCGCAGCTACCTCTACACCGCAGAAGGTACAGCAGCTAGGAGAGAGGGAAGCTAAAGTGGGAACCCTCACTGCTATGCAGGCACCGAACAGCCCATCACGGATCAATGCCCATGGACTCCAGGTAGGACAGACTGTTGTACATGACACCCTGATGCAGGAACAGGGGGAGAGCCTGATATTAGGTGGCTATTTCAGCTCATACAGGCACTGCCTACCAGAGAGGATATGCAGACGCTGATGGTCAGTGTAACGGGGGCATTAAAAGTGGAGATCGAGGAGGTGCACACAAAAGTAGCGGGGCTGGATGACAGACTGTGTAAATGGGAGACCAGGCAAAGCGTAATGGATCCTCGTTTGGAGGTGTTGGAGGAATAGGTACATATACAAAACCGGCAATTAACCATGCTACAGCTGCAATCAGAGGAAACTGAGAATAGGAGTAGGATAATAATATTCGGATCAAAGGGATCCCGGAAAACCGAGGGGCAGGCATTAAGAGATTGTGTGACGATTATTTTAAACTGCCTGTTAAAAAAAAAACAGAAACATTGATCGAATTAGATCAAGTACATAAGGTACCCACCACAGCAAACCACATCCAGACTAGCCCACGAGATGTACTCCGTAGGATCCATTTCTACAGGATTAAGGAGGACATTCTTAGAGCTGCCTGGCAGGTGGGAGCCTTGGAGTATGAAGGAGGGGAAATACAAATATTCCCGGACTTATGCAGACAAACAAAAACCAGGCGGCGTATGCTAAAACCTCTCTTGGACTATATATTAGCAAACTGAGGTACATATAGGTGGGGGCACCCATTGGCAGTATACGTGAAGAAGGGGGGGGCAAAGCTTTATCCTGCGGGACCCAGAGCAACTCCCGTAGCTGTTTAAATTTTTGGGGGGACAGGCCATTGAGTTCCCTAATTGGTTAGGACTACCAGCTTGGATGGACTCCACCCTACACCCCATAATAACAAATATAAATAATGAGGATAGCAGACAAAGATCAGGGACATAACAGGCATCCTAATATGATGGACTAGGATACCCAAAGGACTTTTATTGAGTAGTTTAATGAAGAAAAAAGGAGAAGAAGAGATTCTCCTTTTTTTGGGGGGGGGGGGGGTGCGTGGGATGATAGAGAGACTGGACTTTATTCCCAACCGGATCAGGAGGACGATTGAGTATTTGGATTGCTCGATAGACTAACATTTTCAAATGAGGGATTTTTACCCTCCCCGCCAAGCCCTCTTTTGTTTTTTGATTTTTTCTCTTCTCTTCCCGGGGGAGTAACCGGGAGTAACCAGGAGGAGAGATTGGAAGGGAAAGAAGGGGAGCAAAAGAAAAATGACTGTTTAAATGTACATAAATGTATGAAAGCCTATACAAGTAAATACAAGCATAAAAGAACATGAGAAGGGGAAGGATAGTGATTGCAGTGGGGGGGGGGGGGATATGCAAGAGCGCAGGGGGCTCGGACACTTAGCAACAAGTAGGAATACTGAGGAGGGGGGGGGGCAGGGGACGAATTTACAACATACCATTATAATGTATGCACATATAGCATAGCGTGAGCACAGGTTGACTGTTTGTTTTTCTGTTTTTTCGGCGCATGAGCTTGTCTCACTTTTTTTTCTTTCTGCTGCTTCTTTCAGCACATACACCCAACTATGCCCGCTGGACAATCATACAGGTGGAATTTATAAGGGGGGGGGGGGGTAATATATGTCACTAGACACATTTTGCACACCTAATAGAGAACGGGTGGAAGTGGGTAGGGGGAGGGAAAATGAGGGGTCAACTATTATACATAGGGGAAGGCTGAGTGGGAAACCGAGCAAGATATTAGTTGGCTGTACAAAGGATGCAGGAGTAAGACATATAACAACCCCCAGTATCATGTGTAAAGCCTCGTACACACGGCCGAGAATCTCGTCGTTAAAAACATGTCGTTTTTTACGACGAGATCCTTGGACAAGAAACTTGTCCTGGCCGAGTGTACACACACTCATTTCTTTGAATGGAGCGTACGCGGTGACGTAATCGAATACGACGAGCATGCGCTCGTCACATTCGATGCCGTCGCCGCCATCTTGGTTCACCCTACCTATGCCTAGGAAGCTACCGCGCATGCGTCAAAGTCATTTCGAGCATGCGCGGGCTTCCCGGCGAACAGGTAAGTGTACACACACTAAATTTTCTCGTCGAGAAACAGGCTGACGAGAATCTCGACGAGAAAATAGAGAGCAGGTTCTCTATTTTCTCGTCGAGATACTTGTCGCTTTTCTTGACGAGAAACCATACACACGAACGAATTTCTCGGCAAGAAATCTCTGCCAGCAAGTTTCTTGCTGGTTCTTGCCGAGAAATTCGGTCGTGTGTACGAGGCTTTAGAGTAACCTAGGACAGAAGACAGGATAATGGAAGAATATACATTTTACATTGGAGATTTATACAGGCCCTGTAGGATTACGTCGGGTTCTTTCCTGCCTGTATTACATCTCTGGATTTCTTGGAGCTCTTTTTTTTTTTCTGTGTATAAATGTGGGAATATTAAAAATTGAATATGGAATACTATAGGGTATGAATAATATAATTTAATGTGTATGCATACATATGTATCCATTATAGAGGGCGGCACTAAAGGAATGTACCGCATATACTCGAGTATAAGCTGACCTGAATATAAGCCGAGGCACCTAATTTTACCACAGAAAACTGGGAAAACTTATTGATTCAAGTATAGGGTCTGCATGCCTCACTGTGCCTCACTGTGTCCATGTGCATGCCTCACTGTGCCCGTGCCTCACTGTGCCCATGCCTCACTGTGCCCATTAATAGACTTACGTTTAACATGGGAGTATATGGAAGTGGTGCCCGGCTTTGAAAAATCAGTGCTCCCGGCCTTAGGTCCCCTGAACACCAAACTTTGCACACTTGTAGAGGAAGGTGCTGCCCGGTACCGGGTCCCCAAATTTCGGGAGATCAGGCGGAAAAAGGTGACTCGAGTATAAGCCGAGGGGGGCATTTTCAGCCCAAAAAAATGTGCTGAAAAACTTGGCTTATACTCGAGTATATACGGTATATTAAAGAGGGTAAATTTACGATGTAGATAACCTATGTGATGTAAGGGGTGCGGGGTGGGGGGTATATAAACCCAGTGGGGAGACATACCCGGATTGTATTAGGGTTATTAGTATGAAGGGGAAAAGAGTATTTAAAAAAGAGGGTGCATTGGGAGGGATGCCGCAAATCTCCATTGTTGCACAACTACCCCCCCCCCATTAGATACCTCTCTCTCTCCCCCTCCCTCTCCCCCTCTATCTCTCTCCTCTCTCTCTCTCTTCCCCTCTCTCTCTCCCTCTCTCTCTCCCTCTCTCTCCCCCTCTCTCTCTCCCTCTCTCTCCCCCTCTCTTACCCACCTCTTAATACCCCACGTGCATCTGGTGGGCATACGGGTCAATTCCGTAACTGCCCCTGAAGGCCCGGGGTATACTTTTAGAACGCATGAAGAGACTGACTTAATAAATTTAAAAAGGTAAAACGTCAAGATGACTAGGATAACTTTCACATCCTATAATGTGAAGGGACTGAACTCTCCAGAGAAACGCAATATGTTGCTGGCGGAACTGTGGAGACTGAAATCCCATATCACTTTCCTCCAAGAGACACATTTAAAAAAAAATAAAACCCCTAGACTGGGAAATTACAGATTCCCGACGGTATATCATAGTGCATCACAGACATCAAAAGCAAAGGGTGTATCGATTATTTTATCAAAACAGATACCGTGGAAAGAATTAAAGATCATTACAGATGAGGAAGGACGTCTCCTTATTGTAAAAGGGTTCATATATACGATCAAAAAGTCACCTTGGTGAATCTTTATTTGCCCAATGAGGGCCAAGTGGCGGCCCTGGAGACATATCTAACTCTAATACGTCAAAACAAAGAGGGGATTTTGCTCATGGGAGCAGACCTAAATATGGCATTGGACCCGACTTTGGATGTGTCAAAGGGCACCTCCCACCTATCGTATGTGAAATTACGAAAAGCAAAAAGATTGCTTCAGGAACTGCAAGTTACGGACAGTTGGAGAACTCTCCACGTGCATGACAGGGATTACACTTTTTTCTTGGCAAAACATAAAACGTACTCTAGGATAGACTACGTTTTTATATCGCAAAACGCCCTGCAGTGCATAGTGGAGACTACTATTGGGACACGTACGCTATCAAATCACGCGCCAACAGACTGTGTATTAGAATGACTACTAATTCCCTTTTATTTCTTTATTCTCTTTTGTTTATGTTTTAAACCACTGTATGACATATGTTGAAATGTAATAAAAAACTGTTAAAAAATGAAAATAAAAAAATGAACGTAATGGCGAGACTGTTATATCTACTACAGACTCTACCCGTCAGGATCCCCATAGGATTCCTGAGGGACCTGAGAGCAAAGTTTGGGAGATTTATCTGGGCTGGTAAACCAGCCAGAATCCGGAGAGATATTTTGACCCTACCAAAGGAACAAGGAGGGGTGGCATTCCCTGACCCATTGGGCTAACATGAGGCAATACATCTAACAAGGGTACTGGATTGGTGCACGTCGCAGAAAAAAAAAAACCTGGGTGCAGATGGAGCAGGCAGCATCTGAGATACCACTGGAGGGTTTGGCATGGCTCACGAACACGATCATACCGAAGGTAGTGAAGCAACATCCAGCGGTGGGGACCATGCTCAGCTCTGTAAAAAAGACACTTAAAAAAGTTAAAATGGATACTCCCTTGAGTCCGATGACCCCATTTATGGGCAACCCGGGATTTGAGCCGGGTTTAAAAGACAAAACATTTACAAACTTAAAACGACAGGGTAAAAGTAGACTAATACTTTTCTCGAAAAATAACCAAGTGATGTCTAGAGAGAAGATTGACCGAGAATTTTCAGACGGACGTTTTTTCGGGAGCAGTGATTTTAATGCTTAAAGTGAAACAATAAAAGTGAAATATTCCTTTAAATTTCCTACCTAGGGTGTGTATATAGTATGCATGTAAAGTTGCGCTTGTTTCCCATGCTTAGAACTGTCCCTGCACAAAGTGTAATTTCTGAAGGAAAAAAGTCATTTAAAACTCACTCGCGGCTGTAATGAATTGTCGACTCCCAGCAATACATAGAAAAGTCATTGATAAAAAAAAAAGCGTGGGGGTCCCCCCAAATTCAATTACCAGGCCCTTCAGGTCTGGTATGGATTTTAAGGGGAACTCCACCCCAAATTTAAAAAAAAAATGGCGTGGAGTTCCCCCAAAAATCCATACCAGACCCTTTATCCGAGCACGCAACCTGGCAGGCCGCAGGAAAAGAGGGGGGGACGAAAGAGCGCCCCCCTCCTGAACCGTACCAGGCTACACACCCTCAACATGGGGAGGATGTCCCCATGTTAATGGGGACAAGGGCCTCATCCCCACAACCCGTGCCCGGTGGTTGTGGGGGTCTGCGGGCAGGGGGCTTATCGGAACCTGGAAGACCCCTTTAACAAAGGGGACCCCCAGATCCCGGCCCCCCCCTATGTGAATTGGTAAGGGGTACAATGTCTATTCATTTATTACACTGCGGAGGCACTTCCCCATCAGGCCACTCAGCCAATGACGTAGGCGGGGTCTGACATACGAGGGGGCGGACCTGATGGGGAACTTCCTCCACAGTGTAATAAATGAATAGACCCGCCCCTTCTCACGTACTGCATCTGGTCCGCTTAGCCTTACACCTACGTCATTGGCTGAGCGGACCTGATGGGGAACTTTAGAAGGGGCGGGTCTATTCATTTAATACACTGCGGAGGAAGTTCCTAATCAGGTCTGCTCAGGCTCAGCCAATAACATCTCGTGTGGACAGCGCTGGACATCGGATCGCCGCGGGACACTGGATTTAATCGCTGTAATGTTTTTTTTTTTTGTTTTGTTTTTTAATAAAGGACTTTTCCAAGGTGTCTGTGTGTTTTTTTTTTACATTTTTTTTACACTTTCTTTGTGAAATGGTAGGGGTACAATGTACCCCTTACCAATTCACATAGGGGCGTGGCCGGGATCTGGGGGTCCCCTTTGTTAAAGGGGTCTTCCAGATTCTGATAAGCCCCCTGCCCGCAGACCCCCACAACCACCAAGGGTTGTGGGGATGAGGCCCTTGTCCCCATCAACATGGGGACATCCTCCCCATGTTGAGGGCATGTGGTCTGGTATGGTTCAGGAGAGGGGGGGCGCTCTCTCGTCACCCCCCTCTTTTCCTGCGGCCTGCCAGGTTGCGTGCTCGGATAAAGGGTCTGGTATGGATTTTTGGGGGAACTCCACGCCATTTTTAAAAAAAAATTGTGGTGGAGTTCCCCTTAAAATCCATACCAGACCTGAAGGGCCTGGTAATTGAATTTGGGGGGACCCCCACGCTTTTTTTTTTTATTAATGACTTTTCTATGTATTGCCGGGAGCCGACAATTCATTATAGCCGCGAGTGAGTTTTAAATGACTTTTTTTCCTTCAGAAATGACACTTTGTGCAGGGACAGTTCTAAGCAAGGGAAACAAGCGCGAGTTTACATGCATACTATACACACACCCTAGGTACGAAATTTAAAGGAAAATTTGTCTTTTATTATTTCACTTTAAGCATTATTAAAATCACTGCTCCCGAAAAAACGGCAGTTTTTAAAACTTTTTTTTGCATTGATACATGTCCCCTGGGGCAGGACCCGGGTCCCCAAACACTTTTTAGGACAATAACTGGCATATTAGCCTTTATAATTAGCACTTTTGATTTTGAACGTTTGAGTCCATTGTATTTAATAGGGTTCTAAAGTTCACGCGAAAATTCTGGCTGTTCGCAGGTTCTGGTGCGCACCGAACAGGGGGGTGTTCGGCTCATCCCTAATGGGGGTGCAGGGGGTGATCGGGGGGGGTGATCATGGGGTGAAAAGTGTGTCTACATGTACTGGTGTTGGTGTCAGTGTACTGTTGGTGCACTTACTATTGATGTCTTCTCTCCTCGGGGCGCCGGTCGAAAAGACCGACATGAGGAGAGATGACCTAATTTCCTCTGCCTGTGTTTACACTTTCACAGGCAGAGGAAGCATGTCATTCATCAGGAGCGATCGTGAGGAGGTGGCCATGAATCGGTGGCCTCCTCCTTAGCACGGATCGCTCCTGGACGACCGCTGTAGGCACCGGGGGGGGGCCCGATCGGGCCCCCCGCCCGCTGGAAGGCAGGGATGTACAGGTACGCCCATCTGCCTGCCCTTGCCATTTTGTTGACGTATATCATCGTGCGGCGGTCGTCAATTGGTTAAAGTACAACACAAAAATGAAAAATTCCTTTAACCACTTCAGCCCCGGACCATTGGGCTGCCCAAAGACCAGACCACTTTTTACAATTTTGCACTGCGCTGCTTTAACTGGTAATTGCGTCGTCATGCAAATGTTGTACCCAAACAAAATTTGCGTCCTTTTTGTCCCACAAATAGAGCTTTCTTTTGATGGTATTTGATTGCCTCTGCGATTTTTAGTTTTTGCGATATAAACGGAAAAAGACCGACAATTTTGATTTTTTTTTATATCTTTTACTTTGTTATAAGAAAAATCCAATAAACTAAATTTTAGTCATTCATTTAGGTCAAAATGTATTCAGCCACATGTCTTTGGTAAAAAAAAAAAAATGTCAATAAGCGTATATTTATTGATTTGCGCAAAAGTTATAGTGTCTACAAACTAGGGTACACTTTCTGGAATTTACAAAACCAGAAACCAAAACCAGTCGCCGTAGGAATTTGGACTGCCGTGTCTGTGTGAAGCGAGGACAGAACGAAAACATTCCGTGAATCCCTCCACTTCACTGTTAACAAATTATTACACCTCAAGCAGGCTCTCTCCCCCGTCTAAGTCGGGATTCTACAAGCCAGTGGGAAAAGCCCTGGCGATTAGATCGCGCGCTGCCACACGTGCCAATTCCACAATAAAAAAGGTGACTAAAAAGTGGCACGCTCATGTAATAATTGTCCACGTATAAGTGGTACCCCTTTCCGAATAAGGGTGACACCAAGTCCCACACTATCTTACCAGCGCTCCCTAGGTAATCGTGTCCTGGTCATGGAGGCAGAGAACACGGGCATATGGTGAATTGGGTCAGTGGACCAATATGACCGCAACTCACTCTTTTTGGTTATGCCCATGAGGAGAGATAGGCCCAGAAAGGTCTTAAATTCGGAAACCGTAATTATTCTCCAATCTCTGGCAAGAGTCAGCTGGGGATTAGCGGCGATGAATTGACCAGTATACATTTTGCTTTGGTCCACAATAGATCTATAGAGATCTTCAGTGAAAAACAGCGAATAAAAATCAAGTGACGTAAAATCAACTGTTTCCACCTGAATTCCGGGTTGGCCAGTGAATGGGGGAAGTATGGGTGCTGCAGAAGTGGTGGGTTCCCAATTAGGATTGGCAAATGCAGCAGAAAGGGCACTATGGGCTCGACGGGCCTGTCGTTGTCTTCTTCTTGGTGGCAGTGGGACACTACTCATGCTTGCCACCTCGCCAGTAAGGATGAGCCGAACACCCCCCGGTTCGGTTCGCACCAGAACCTGCGAACGGACCGAAAGTTCACGCAAACTTTAGAACCCTATTAAATACAATGGACGCGAACGTTGAAAATTTAAAGTGCTAATTATAACGGCTAATATACATGTTATTGTCCTAAAAAGGGTTTGGGGACCCGGGTCCTGCCCCAGGGGACATGTATCAATGCAAAAATAAGTTTTAAAAATGGTCGTTTTTTCGGGAGCAGTGATTTTAATGATGCATAAAGTGAAAAAAATAAAGTGAAATATTCCTTAAACCACTTAAGCCACGGACCAATACGGACCATAATGACCAGAGGTGATTTCACAATTTGGCACTGCGCTGCTTTAACTGGAAATTGTGCGGACATGCAATGTTGTACCCAAACAAAATTTGCGTCCTTTTCTTCCCACAAATAGAGCTTTCTTTTAAAGGTATTTGATTGCCTCTGCGATTTTTTTTTTGCGATATAAACGGAAAAAGACTGAAAATTTTGAAAAAAAATGATATTTTCTAATTTTTGTTTTAAGAAAAACCGAATAAAGTCAATTTTAATCATACATTTAGGCCAAAATGTATTCAGCCACATGTCTTTAGTAAAAAAAATGTCAATAAGCGTATATTTATTGGTTTGCGCAAAAGTTATAGCGTCTACAAACTAGGGTACATTTTCTGGAATTTACACAGCTTTTAATTTATGACTGCCTATCTCATTTCTTGAGGTGCTAAAATGGCAGGGCAGTACAACCCCCTCCAAATGACCCCATTTTGGAAAGTAGACACCCCAAGGAAATTGCTGAGAGGCATGTTGAGCCCATTGAATATTTTTTTTTTGTGTCCCAAGTGATTGAATAATGACAAAAAAAAATAAAAAATTACAAAAAGTTGTCACTAAATTATATATTGCTCACACATGCCATGGTTATATGTGGAATTGCACCCCAAAATACATTTTGCTGCTTCTCCTGAGTACGGGGATACCACATGTGTGGGACTTTTTGGGAGCTTAGCCGCGTACGGGCCCCCGAAAACCAAGCACCGCCTTCAGGATTTCTAAGGGCGCAAATTTTTGATTTCACTCCTCACTACCTATCACAGTTTCGAAGGCCATAAAATGCCAAAATAGCACAAACCCCCCCCCCCCCCCAAATGACCCCATTTTAGAAAGTAGACACCCCAAGGAAATTGCTGAGAGGCATGTTGAGCCCATTGAATATTTTTTTTTGTCCCAAGTGATTGAATAATGACAAAAAAAAATACAAAAAGTTGTCACTAAATGATATATTGCTCACACATGCCATGGTTATATGTGAAATTGCACCCCAAAATACATTTTGCTGCTTCTCCTGAGTACGGGGATACCACATGTGTGGGACTTTTTAGGAGCCTAGCCGCGTACGGGACCCCGAAAATCAAGCACCGCCTTAAGGATTTCCAAGGGCACAAATTTTTGATTTCACTCCTCACTACCTGGACCATACTGGACAAGATCTCAGAAGAAACTACACTCTGAACTCTTTAAAACTACACTATCAAAAAAAATAGGAACACTAAATCAAAACCAATCAACGGAACAAACACTCAGCTCCTTAAACACAGCATTACTACAAACAGCAGACACAGTCGCGCCGAGACGTAGAGCACTCATCCGCAGAAACAATTCGGGATGGTTTAGTGACACTCTGACTCTACTGAAGCAAGAACGCAGAAGAGCTGAAGGAGCCTGGAGAAGAAACCCAACAAAGGAAAACCACTCTAACTATAAAGCACTCACTAATAAATACCATAAAGCGATCTTCAAAGCAAAAAAAGAACATTTCTCAAACACCATCTCAAATGCCCTAAACCGACCTCGCAAACTTTTCAAACTTGTCGCGCAAACTATGAACCCCGCCTGTTTGGACCCCCCAGCAAACGAAACTCAAGAATTCTGCAATGAACTATCGATTTTTTTATCGACAAAATCGAAAACATTCGAGAAATTATTCAAAAGAAAAAAACATACAACCTCACTCAGGCTAAACAAGAAGAGGAAATCAATATACAACCGATTAAATTTTCGCTGGTCCCGATCACCATCGACATCACCAAAAACATCATCAGAAGTCTCAGAGACAGCACATCACTAAATGACATAATTTCTACAAAACTCCTGAAAGAATGTACCGACATTCTGGCACCTTCCATAACGCACCTCATAAATCAATCGTTCAAAGAAGGCATTGTGCCGATCTCCCTCAAGCAAGGCATAGTCAAACCCCTCCTAAAGAAGCCCAACCTCGACCCTAAAGACCCAAGCTACCGCAGGCCGATAACAAGTCTCAACACCATCTCAAAGATCATGGAGAAAGCAGTAGTACAACAACTACAACTCCATTTGGACACCCACAAACTCTTGGACCCACTACAATCAGGCTTCCGCCCAGGCCATGGCACAGAAACGGCACTTCTCAAAATATGGGATGACGCCCTCGAAGCAGCAGATGACGGAGAATCATGTCTTCTGGTTCTGCTGGATCTCAGTGCAGCGTTCGACACAGTAGATCACAAAACTTTACTTATCCGCCTTAAAGAAGTAGCAGGAGTAGCAGACCCTGACCTACACTGGTTCGCATCCTTCTTAGAAAATCGCTCCCAGACAGTGAAACTAGGAGTCTTCACCTCTGAAACTCGTGCAATCTCTTGCGGAGTCCCTCAAGGATCACCCCTTTCACCCGTGCTCTTCAACATCTACCTCCGCCCACTACTTAAAATCATCAGGAAACAGGATCTGTGCTACCACTCATATGCTGACGACACCCAAATCTACTTTCGTATCACCGGAGAAAAAGACCAATATCGCGGACTGGAAGAGTGCCTCGCATTGATCGATGATTGGATGACGGAGAGTTCCCTCAAACTCAATGGATCCAAAACAGAACTTCTTCTACTCCACGCAAACCAAAAGACAAAAACAAAGACGTCTTGGACACCACCGACCATTCTTGGAAAGACCGTTACCCCGAGCACCAAAGTCAAAAGTCTCGGAGTCATACTTGACTCGGAGATGTCGATGGATGCACAAATAGGATCAGTAGTAAGCGGATCGCACCATCTTCTTCGTCTGTTACGGAGACTCATCCACTTCATCCCGGAAGAGGACACAGCAGTAGTAGTTGGAACAATCATCAACTCCCGACTCGACTATGCAAACTCCCTCTACATAGGACTACCTAAATATCAGATCTCGCGCCTACAAGTCATCCAGAACACGCCAGACAGACTGGTAACAGGGAAAAAACCTTGGGAATCGATCACCCCTTCACTAAGGACCCTGCATTGGCTAACCGTAAAGGATCGGGTCACATTTAAGACCCTCTGCCTCACCCACAAGTTCACACAAGGAAACACACCTCAATATTTATGCGAGAAAATAAAACACGACTCCCCCAAACGCATTCTCCGATCAACCAATCAAAACCTCCTTCACATCCCCAAATCCCGCTACAAATGGAAGGGAGAACGAAGATTTGCAGTCCAAGGACCACGGCTATGGAACGCTCTTCCCACGGACATCCGCATGGAAGAAAACCATCGGGCCTTCAGGAAAAAACTTAAGACCCACCTCTTCTGATGGATCAGGACGTCACTGGATGCAAAGCGCCTTGAGGCGATTCAGTTCGCATTTGTAGCGCTATATAAGTTATTCACTCACTACCTATCACAGTTTCGAAGGACATAAAATGCCAAAATAGCACAAAACCCCCCCAAATGACCCCATTTTGGAAAGTAGACACTCCAAGCTATTTGCTGAGAGGCATGGTGAGTATTTTACAGCTCTCATTTGTTTTTGAAAATGAAGAAATAAAATATATATATATTTTTTTTTCAATTTTCAAAAGTTTGTGACAAAAAGCGAGATCTGCAAAATACTCACCATACCTCTCAGCAAATAGCTTGGGGTGTCTACTTTCCAAAATGGGGTAATTTGGGGGGGGGGGTTTGTGCCATCTGGGCATTCCATGGCCTCCGAAACTGTGATAGGCAGTGAGGAGTGAAATCAAAAATTTATACCCTTAGAAAGCCTGAAGGCGGTGCTTGGTTTTTGGGGTCCCGTACGCAGCTAGGCTCCCAAAAAGTCTCACACATGTGGTATCCCCGTACTCAGGAGAAGCAACAGAATGTATTTTGGGGTGTAATTCCACATATGCCCATGGCATGTTTGAGCAATATATCATTTAGTGACAACTTTGTGCAAAAAATAAAAAAATAAAAAATAAATTGTCTTATTTCCGCAACTTGTGTCAACATATAAAATATTCCATGGACTCGACATGCCTCTCAGTATATAGCTTGGGGTGTCTGCTTTCCAAAATGGGGTCATTTGGGGGGTTTTGAACTGTCCTGGCATTTTATACACAACATTGGTAAGCTTACATCCACTCTTCTAACCACTTGAAGACAAAGCCCTTTCTGACACTTTTTGTTTACATGAAAACATATATTTATTTTTTTTGCAAGAAAATTATGTTGAACCCCCAAACATTATATATATTTTTAAAGCAAAGGCCCTACAGTATTTGCACAGCGATTTTTCAAACGCATTTTTTGGGGAAAAAATACACTTTTTTTAATTTTAATGCCCTAAAACACACTATATTGCCCAAATATTTGATGAAATAAAAAAGATGATCTTAGGCCGAGTACATGGATACCAAACACGACATGCTTTAAAATTTCGCACAAACGCGTAGTGGCGACAAACTACATACATTTTTAAAAGCCTTTAAAAGCCTTTACAGGGTACCACGTTAGATTTACTACTGCTAAAATGACTGCCCTCGATCTGACCTTCGCGGTGATACCTCACATGCATGATGCAATTGCTGTTTACATATGACGCCAGACCGACGCTTGCGTTCGCCATTGCGCAAGAGCAGGGCGGGACAGGGGTGCTTTTTTTTTTGTTTTGTTTTTTTTTATTATTCATTTTGCTTTTTTATTTTATTTTTAAACTATTCTTTCCATATTTTTTTTTTTAGCATTTTTTTTGTGTTCTCAGGGAATGTAAATATCCCCTTTCCTGACAGACTCCATGGCAGCCTACTTGTGGGTTAATCCCGCCCCTCATACCTCATAGGACCCTTCTCCCATAAATCTTTGCTCTGGGCCAGAGGCCGTGTTCCTTTTTTTGTCCTCCTCCTAGGACCAAAATATAGTCTTACCTTTTCATGAAGTTTTCCTGTAATCCAGGCCTGGCGGTGTGCACGGCGATACGTTGGTGGTTAGCGGTGATCCTCTCTGCAGTCCAGCAATCCTAGCTATTAGCAGGTGGACATGGGCGATATGATGTGATACCATGAAGAGCTTACTAACCTGGCCATTGGCAGGCAAGCGGCAATATGGCCAAACGTCCCAGCTATTAGCGGGAGGCTTTGTAAACGCCCGATCGTGCGGTGGGTCGAGCGAACAGCTCCCCAGTCCCAGGTTCTGGTCCGGATCGTGCCGTGGTGGTGGTAATGTACAAAGATATTCCTTTTATATGGCAGCCGTATCTCTGTGTTTTGTGTGTCTCCTTATTTTCTATCAAGCTCCAGTGAGTGGCCACGGCGGCTGGAGCGCAGCTGCGTTCCAGCTCGCCGTTTCAGGAAGTCGCTGCGCATCCGCAAGTTGCGAACGAAGATTCCGTGCTTGGTTCGTGCAGACGCAGTTTCGCCAAAATGGCGGCGGCGGTCGCGCATGCGATTGGCCGCCACCGGATGGCAACCGCTATGGGGCGGTGACATCGTTAACGGTGGCAGATTTAAATAGCTGTCAATGCAGCTATTACTTGGGATGACTTGCAGGCTTCTGCAGTGTTTATCCAGGCACTGGGCTCTGGTTTACAAGGTAAATTGTTTGCTGCAGGCTCCCTGGGTGCTGGCTATGTTTTGTTATGTGCTCTCTCATGCCTGTTTCTCATAACGCTTTAATGATTCATTTCACTTTCAAACTGCCTTGCCATGGATCTGTCACCGCCCTCTTGTGGCCAACCCTTGCGCTGCAGGTAGGATTTATTTATTTTCTACCTGTGATGCTTGGGTTCACTCATTCAGGAGCTCTTAACCCTTTCTTTTTCACTCAGCTCTTCTAGGTCTGAACACCAAAGCACGGCAAAGACCGTCCTAGGTCTCAACGTTGTCACTCCTCTTCAAGGTCCAGGCGTCAGATCTTCCTTCAGATCTAGGTACCACAGATAGGAGTCTAAAACCACCTCTGGGCGTCACTCTCACCGCCACTCCAGCCGCTCTGTGAGGAAAGCCTGCTGGTTATGCGGGGCCCAGGTTCCTGAAGGCAAATCGCTCTGCAAGCGATGCTTTTCTAAAGTCGCATAAGAAAGAGAGGGTGGAGACCAACAAGTGGAAGCACTGGTCAGAAAGGTGGTCCATGAGTCCCTGAGTAAAGGGGATTCTGGTCATACCCACAACCCTGCTGGCGACACTATGTCAGTCCCTATTAGGGATGATCTCAAGGCTCCAGGCCCTTCACAGCCGAGCCATTCCTCAATTGAAGCCTCAGACAGTGAGGTGGAGGTAGATGACCCTGGTGCAGGTTTTGAATTTGCCCTAGTACCACAGCTGGTCAAAAGCTGTCAAAGAAGCTTTGAGATGGAAGAGCCAGTGGAGGCACCTTCCAAACAGAGGAAATATTTTAAACACCTCAAAAAAGAACGCCCTAATTTCTCCTTTTTGGGTGAACTCAGCGCAATAATTACCGACGAATGGGGTGGTGTTGAAAGGAAGAATTGCCTGTTAATGAAGGTATCAAAAATGTACCCATTTAAAAGCAAGGATGTAAAACACCTGGAGTCGGCTCCTCTCATTGACTCAGCCCTAATGAGGATGGTGAGGCACGTCACACTCCCATTGTAGGATACTGTTTCCTTTTAGGGATTGCCTGGAGTGGAAAATTTATACCGACCTCAAGCGGATCTACATTACAGCGGGTATGACCTGCAAACCAGCTCTAGCTCTCGCAGCCCTTTCTAAAGCGATGGAAGTCTGAGCAGACGACGTAGATGCTTCTCTGAGGAGCATCTCGGAAGAACTGGCCAGGAGCTCACCTATTCATGGGCTAAGGTTGACGTTGGCTTTTCTCGTAGGGTTTCCCTAGACATAATTTGCCTGGTGGCTCGGATCATGCTGACATCTGTCACTGCTAAGCGTGCCTTGTGGCTGCGCCCATGGGTAGCTGACCCTGCCTCCAAGCAGGCATGGTGCAGGATTCCATTTGGGCAGTCGTCCCTCTTTGGGAACATATCGGACAGTGCCATCACCCGTGCCACAGGGGGCAAGTCGGGGTTCCTTCCCCAGGATCGCCGTCTGCTAAACCAGAAGAGAACACAGCCCAGGCAAAGTTCAGATCGAGCAAGGAATGCTCGCTACTATAGGCCTGGCCGTGAGTTCAAGAAGACCTGGAAGAAAAAAAAAAAAAAAAACAGCCTTCAGGCCAGAAGTTTTCAAAAGGGGCATCTTCCGGTGGACAAGAATCCCCTAAGTCTTTATGATATTGCACCTGCCTAAAACAGAGCGAGTCGGCATCCTTGCCTCTCTCAGAAGAGAAAAAGCGAATTCTCCTGTCTCTCTTGTGGCTCAGGGCGCTGCAATTCCAGTTCCAGACGACAAAAGGCTTTAAGGGGTCTACTCGCCCCTCTTCATGGTGTTGAAGAAAAACGTCTCCTGGAGGCCAGTTATAGACCTAACCCACTTGAATTATTTTATCTAGAAGGAGAAGTTCAAGATGGAGACACTACTCATGATCAGTCAAGCAATCCAACCAGGCGATTGGCTTGTCTCTATAGACCGGAAGGACGCCTACTTCCATGTTCCGATCGCGTCAGAAATCCACAAATACCTTCGCTTTGCTGTCGATCAAATCTGTCTGCAGTTCACCTGTCTCCCCTTCGGGCTTACAACATCGACTCGTGTGTTTTCAAAACTTGTTGGCTGTCGTGGCTCTGATCAGGACCAGAGGTATCCGTCTGTATCACTATCTAGACGACCTGCTGTTGTCTCGGGACAAGGAGCAGTTGCTAATCCACAGATCCCAGGTCATCTCCACTCTACTCGAGTTTGGTTGGCTTCTGAATCTGGAAAAGAGCCATCTGGATCCTACGCAGTCCCTGGTATTCCTCAGGGCACACTTCAACGCTATCAAGAGCACCATCTTGTTACCCCTGGAAAAATCCCAGTGATCCGGGAGTTTGGCTTGCAATGTCGTCCTCATCTCCAAGCCTCTCAATGCCTAAAGATCATTGGCACCATGGTGGCAACAACACCCATGGTAAAGTGGGCTCAGTGGAAAATGCGGCCCTTCCAGAAGGGTTTCCTCCAGCAGTATAATCCAGGGCTTCGGGATCACTTTATCCAAATAACCTCATCCATGCGGGAGAGCTTTCCTTGGTGGCTACAACAGAGGAACCTCCTCAATTGTCACTCCATCGCACCTGTGTCTTGGGTCACCATCACTACAGTTGCCAGCAACAGGGGCTGACAGAAGTAGCCCAAGGCATATGGAATTTTCCCTCTCACAGGATAGTCTCCAATGTTCTGGAACTCCGGGCAGCGTTCTGCGCTCTGCAGGCCTTTCACCACTTAACAGCAGGAGACTCAGTCCTCCTAAGACTGGACAACACAACGGCAGTCGCATACATCAAGAGACAGGGGGTACTCGCAGTCTCTCCTTGTCAAAGGAAATAGAGCCTATCATGATCTGGGCCCAGAAAAACCTGGCCAACCTGACAGCTGTCTATCTCCCTGGAGTCCCGAACGTTCAGGCAGATTTTCTGTTGAGAGTTTCTCTGGACAACGAGTGGACTTCCCCCCCCCCCCCGAAGTCTTCAGGTGGGTCCTGTACCTGGGAGTCATTCCGGAAGTAGACTTGTTCGCCTCCCCATGTAACTTCAGACTAGAGAGATACTACACGAGGTCTTGGTATCCCCAGGCTTTTGGGTAGATGCTCTGACAGACCGTTGGCGGTTCCACAGGGCCTATGCCTTTCCCCCGGTTCCTGTCATTCTCCGTTTTTTGTCGAGGCTCAGGATGGAAGAAGCAGAGATAGTGGCAATAGTCCCGTACTGGCCAAACAAGCCATGGTTTCCACTGCTGATGCAACTCAGCTTCCGGGACCCAGTTCCTCTACCCTCCAGACCAGATCTCCTATCACAAGGGGCATTTCTACATCCATGCCAGGCCCATCTACATCTGATGATCTGGTTCTTGAGAGGGGAAGGTTGGAGGCCCTAGGCTGTCCAAGTAGGGCCATCTCCACAATATTAAATGCCAGAAGAACAGGCACCAACAGGGTCTACCAGAGGATTTGGAAAAAGTTTTCAGACTACACCTCTTCCACTGCAGGTTCTTGCAATAACCCAAAGATACATGATATCCTGGGCTTCTTACAATCAGGATTGGATCTCTCATTGTCAGTCAGCTCGCTGCGAGTCCAAATCGCTGTAATCTCTGCCTTTACGGGTGTTTCCTGGGCTAGACACCCTCCTACTCAGTAGTTTTTCAGAGGAGCAATAAGGCTCAGACCTCAGAGCCAAGTTTTTCTAATTGGGATCTTCCCCTTGTCCTGGATTTTTTCTTAGGTAGAGAGTTGGAACATGAAGATCAATCTTCTGTCAAATGACACTCTCTAATAGTTGTCTTCTTGGTGGCTATAACATCGGCCAAGAGGGTCTCTGAAATCAGCTCTCTGGGATGCAAGGAGCCATTTCTAAACTTTTTAATTCCTATGTTGGGTTCAAACCCCAAAGTGGCATCTGTGTTTCATGACAATCAGGAGATTGCTCTTCCAACGTTCAGATCTACCAAGGATTCCAGTGTTTATCCCTTAGATGTTGGAAAAGCTCTGAGTCAGTATCTTGAAGCTACAGCTTCTTTCCGTCAGACCGACCACCTGCTCGTTCTTTTCACAGGAAGTATAAGGGAATGCGTGCCTCTTCCAGATCTATCGGAGCAGGGATTGTTCAGGCCATTCAGTGGGCCTATAAAGCCAGGGGCTTGGCGCCTCCAGAAGCGGTGACTGCTCACTCAACTAGAAGTGTCTCCATCATGGGCGGCATCACGTCACGTGCCTCCAGAAGTTATTTGCAAGGTGGCCTTGTGGTCTTCAATTAACACGTTCATGGCACACTACTGCGTAGAGCCAGCCTCATTATCTTCTGTTTAATTTAGTTTACGTATCTTGTCTATTGATGGTGCCAATTAAACCTTTTTTCTTTTGTCCAGCACTCTGCCCACCCGGGTGTGTATGGCTAGTTATTTCCCACACGTAGGCTGCCATGGAGTCTGTCAGGAAAACGGAAAATTTATATCAAATACTTACCGTAATTTTCCTTTCCTGATGGACTCCATGGCAGCAGGAGTTCCCTCCCAGTGGCTGGAGTAGGCTAAATTATGGAACACGGCCTCTGGCCCAGAGCAAAGATTTATGGGAGAAGGGTCCTATGAGGTATGAGGGGCGGGATTAACCCACACGTAGGCTGCCATGGAGTCCATCAGGAAAGGAAAAATACGGTAAGTATTTGATATAAATTTTCCGTTATGATAGCAATAGGTAGTGACAGGTACTCTTTTTTTAAAAAAAAAACTTGGGTCTATTGGACCATAGATCTTTCCTCTGCCCTCAAAGCATCTGACCACACAAAGATCGGTGTGATAAAATGCTTTCCCAATTTCCCAATGGCGCTTTTTATATCCGGGGGGGGACATTCCCTCCCACTGCTTGTAAAAGCAGTCCAGAGGCTAATTAGCCGCTAGGATTGCTTTTAAATGAAAGTCGGCCGCTGGCTGAAAAGAATGATGCCAAGATGATACCTAAACCCGCAGGCATCAATCTGGTATAACCAAAGTCCAGCAACATTCCAGTACGTTGCTGGTCCTTGTTGGACATGTATTGTAATCTTTTTTTTCATGCAGCCTGTTGGCTGAACCAAAAAAAGAGATTGATCGGTGGGTATGCCCACCATTAGAATACCTCCCTTCATTCACCCACTTCTAATGATGGGCATACATGCACCATTTATATATGCCGAAGCATGGGGGCATCCTCCCGCAAAAGTTATGCCGCACACACATGGTCTGACTTTTCCACGGGCATGCCTCCGTCGGAATTTTGACCGTATGTACGCGGCATTAGGAGCAAAATCGCTCCTCCGCCCCTGCTGCCCCCATGCTTCGGCATATATGCTCTTTTTTTTTTAACTGTGGTGGTGAAATCACCTCCTACAGCACTGGAGTCGCAGGGATCAGGCCTGTCTCTGCGAACGCTGCAGTTATGTGTGTTGTGTTTTGTAAGTGACAGTGATCGATCGATACTGCACTTGGGTGGCCTGGGCTGGACGGAGGGGCAAAACGCAGGTGCTAGCAGGTATCTGGGCTGATCCCGCTAACACTGCGGTTTTTGGGAACCCTAAACTGCTGGGGACGCTAGTATAGATCTGATCAGATCAGATATTGATCTGTTCAGATACTATACCACTAAGGGAGGTGTATGCTTCACGCGTGGGTGTTAGCGTTACTGGCACTAACCTGACACTGCCTGACGCGACGCAGACCCTCTCTGACACTAAAACCTAATTGATATCACCCGCCGGGCGATCAGGGGGTTAAACCTTTATTGGGTTATATACGGCGGGTGCCCTGACACTATAAAAAGCAAACTAACTAACCAGTGTCACCCGTAACACTTATATGGTGATCACTGGTGAAAGGGTTAACTAGGGGCAATCAGGGGGTTAAACCTTTATTAGGTAATATATGGGGGTACCTGACGCTATATAAAAACCTGACGGGGAACCTAAATAACAAAATAACTAACTGGCTAACCAGTGTCACCAGTAACACTTATACGGTGATCACTGGTGAAAGGGTTAACTAGGGGCAATTAGGGGGTTAAAACCTTTATTAGATAATATATGGGGGTACCTGACGCTATAAAAACTTGCGGCAAACCTAAAAAAAATAACTGGCTACCTATCGGCACCAGCATAACTAATACAGCGATCAGAAAAACGACCGCTTAGTGACACTGGCAAAAGGGGGTGAAAGGGTTACCTGGGGGGCGATCAAGGGGTTAAACCTTTATTAGGTAATATATGGGGGTACCTGACGCTATAAAAACCTGCGGCGAACCTAAAAAAAATAACTAGCTACCTATCTGCATCACCGACACTAAGACAGCGATCAGAAAAACGATCGCTTAGTGACACCGGCAAATGGGGGTGAAAGGGTTACCTGGGGGGCGATCAAGGGGTTAAACCTTTATTAGGTAATATATGGGGGTACCTGACGCTATAAAAACCTGCGGCGAACCTAAAAAAAATAACTGGCTACCTATCGGCATCACCGACACTAAGACAGCGATCATAAAAACGATCGCTTAGTGACACTGGCAAAAAGGGGTTAACGGGTTACCTGGGGGGGGCGATCAAGGGGTTAAACCTTTATTAGGTAATATATGGGGGTACCCGACGCTATAAAAACCTGCGGCGAACCTAAAAAAAATAACTGGCTACCTATCGGCATCACCGACACTAATACAGCGATCAGAAAAATGATCACTTAGTGACAGCGGTGCTAGGGGGTGAAAGGGTTACCTGGGGGGCGATCAAGGGGTTAAACCTTTATTAGGGGGGGTTAGGGGGCTACACTGGACCTAAAACACTATGCCCTGACACTTTTACAGTCACAAATGTCACTGATTGCAGTGATCAGTAAATAAATGGTCACTGCAATCAGTGACACTGTGACTGGGGGCTGGAGGGTGATCTGGGGGGTGATCTGGGGGGGCATGGGGGGCGATCGTGTGCCTATGTGTGTGGTGTCAGTGTGCTGTTATGTGCACTAACCTGTGTGTCTTCTCTCATGCGGCGCTCGGTATATGTGAGCGCCGCATGAGAGATGACATCACTTCCTCCTGCCTGTGTAAACACTACACAGGCAGAGGAAGCATTTGATTCGCAGGGAGAGATCGCGAGGGAGTGGCCAGAATCGAATGGTGGCCCCCTCATCATGGATCGCTCCCGAAGCGATCCCGGACGCTCACTGTACCGGAGGGGGGCCCGATCGGACCCCCCACCCATACGAACACAGGCACGTACAGGTACGTGATTGTGCCTGTCCGTGCCATTCTGCCGACGTATATATACAGTGAGCGGTCGTTTAGTGGTTAAATATCGTACCTGGGGGGTGTCTAAAGTATGCATGTGAAGTGGCACGTGTTTCGCGTGTTTAGAACTGTCCCTGCACAAAATGAAATTTCTAAAGGAAAAAAAGCCATTTAAAACTGCTTGCGGCTTTAATGTAATGTCTGGTCCCGGCAATATGGATGAAAATCATTGAGAAAAATGGCATGGCTAGGTGGTGCTGGTGCCACAAGACTGTAAGTCCTCACAGTTACTCTTGGTGGGTGTAGGAATGGGCCCAGCTGTGAAATATTAGATCAAGAATTGTTATTACATGCCCCTGTTGAACAGGGGCAGAAAAATTGGGCCTTAGGCACTGGTGCCAAAACACTGCAACCCCTCACAGATACTGTACTTAGAGCGCAGCAATGAGCCCTGTTGCAAAGTATTAGACCAAGAATTGTAATTACATGCCCCTGTTAAACAGGGGCAGAAAAATTGGGCCTTAGGCACTGGTGCCAAAACACTGCAACCCCTCACAGGGATGGAGCGCAGCAATGAGCCCTGCTGCAAAGCATTGCATAAAAAATTGTAAATACACGCCCCTGTTAAACAGGGGCTGAAAAATTGGGCCTTAGGCACTGGTGCTGGTGCCACGACACTGCAACCTCTCCCATATACTCTAGTTGGAGTGCAGTAATGAGCCCTGCTGCAAAACATTGCATCAAATATTGTAATTACATGCCCCTGTTAAACAGGGGCTAAAAAATTGGGCCTTAGCCACTGGTGGCGGCACCCAGAACCAAAAATGTTCTTCCAAGCTATCAGCAGGATCATTGAGGAGGAAGAGGATAGTCAGTCAACATAACAGGACAGTCACTCAGCATCAGCATAGGCAGTCTTGAAGGGATGTGACATTTAAAAAAATATTCGGTTACATCAGCTTCAGGTGCTTGGTAGCTGGTGGTGATCCAAGACTGATTCATCTTTATGAATGTCAGTCGATCAACCGAGTCGGTGGACAGGCGCACCCTGTGATCGGTAACAAAGCCTCCAGCAGCACTGAATGTGCGTTCCGAAAGACAGGCCAGTAGCTCAATTGCATACTGTGCAAGCTCTGGCCAGTTATCCATCCTCAAGACCCAGTAAGCCAGAGGATTTTCGGTGGGAAAGGTGTCCAAGTCTGACCTTGCCCCTAGGTATTCCTGGACCATGTAAATCAGACGCTGGTGATGGTTGCTGGAACCGATCATACCTTGGAGCTGTGGACTAAAAAATTGTCTGAACGCATCGGTCAGACGGCCACCTTCTCCACCGCTCCTTCTCTGACTGACCGAAGCCTCAGCAACTCGTTGTCCAGGACCAGGAGTTTGTAACCTCCCAGTCTCTGGGAACGTGTTGCACAGACCTTTCTGCAAGGCCTCCCGGAGATGTCTCATCCTCTGCTCCCTCTGCGACGGCAAGATAAGGTCCACAACCTTACCCTTGTACCGTGGATCAAGGAGAGTGGCCAGCCAGTAATGGTCCTTCTCCTTGATCCGAAGAATATGAGGATCCTTCCGCAGGCTTTGCAGGATGAGGGAGGCCATGCAGCATAGGTTAGCTGAGGCATTCAGTCCGGAGTCCTCTGGGTCACTAAGGACGACATGATCCGCAGCCACCTCCTCACAGCCACGTACAAGTCCACAGGTTTCTTGGGACTGTAAATCATCCCTAAAAGACTGCTGCTGCTGATGCTGAGTGCCAGGCTCCACCTCCATGCTGACACAATCCTCCTCCTCCTCGTCCTCGTCCTCTTCCTGTGTGATGGGTGGGACAGAAGGAACACTGTCTGGATAAAGGGGGCCTTGAGAGGCAAGGAAGTCCTCCTCTTCCTGCCTCTGTTCTCCCATAAGTGCCCTGTCCATTATTCCACGCAGCGTATGCTCCAACAGGTGGACAAGAGGTACAGTGTCACTGATGCATGCACTGTCACTGCTCAGCATCCTCGTGGCCTCCTCAAATGGTGCCAGGATAGTGCATACATCCCTGATCATGCCCCACTGGGGTGGTGAAAAAAAAACGAGCTCCCCTGACCCTGTCCTGGTGCCGTAGTCGCACAGGTACTCATTGATGGCCCTCTGCTGCGTGTACAGCCGCTGCAGCATGGCCAACGTTGAGTTCCACCTGGTGGGCATGTCACATATAAGGCGGTTCTTGGGCAGGTTCAACTCCTTTTGCAGCTCAGCCAGCCGAGCACTGGCATTATATAATCGGCGGAAATGCACACAGACTTTCCTGGCCTGCCTCAGGACATCCTGTAAGCCCGGGTACCTGCCCAAGTACTGCTGCACCACCAGGTTAAGGACGTGAGCCACACAGGGCACATGGGTCAGTTGTCCCTGTCGGAGGGCGGAGAGGAGGTTGGTGCCATTGTCGCAAACCACCATTCCTGGCATAAGCTGGCGTGGCTTCAACCACCTCTCGGCCTGTACCTGCCGAGCTGACAGAACCTCTGCCCCAGTGTGGCTCCTGTCCCCCAAACACACCAGTGCAAGCACGGCATGGCATCTTTTTGCCTGCGTACTTGCGTAGCCCCTTGAACGCCTACGGAGGACAGCTGGTTCCGAGGACAAAGCACAGAAAGAGGCCATGGAGGAAGAAGAAGAGGAGGGGGTGGAGGAGAGAGGTGTGTAACAACCAGTAGTAGCATTTTGGAGGCGTGGTGGTGGAACAACCTCCAACACTACTGCACCTTGTCCTGCATCCTTCCCATCTGCCAAAAGAGTGACCCAATGGGCCGTGAAAGAAAGGCAACGTCCCTGTCCATGCCTGCTGGACCATGAGTCAGCGGTAATATGCACCTTACCACTGACCGCCCTGTCCAGCGAGGCATGAACATTGCCTTCCACATGCCGGTAGAGAGCCGGAATCGCCTTCCGTGAGAAAAAGTGGCGTTTGGGAACCTGCCACTGAGGAACCGAACATTGCACAAACTCACGGAAGTGGGCCGAGTCTACCAACTGAAAAGGCAGCACTTGAAGTTCTAGCAATTTAGCCAAGCTAGCATTCAACCGCTGGGCATGTGGATGGCTGGGAGTGAACTTCTTTCGACGGTCCAGCAGCTGGGGCAGGGAAATTTGCCTGCTACAATCGGACATTGGTGTACTACTAGCAGAGTTCCCGCAACTACTTGGCTGTGACACACCTAATTCTACACCTTCATTCCTCTCAGTGCAGGTTTCAGAGAGGACTCAAGGTATAGTGGGGTTGGAGATCCCAGCTGATGAGGAGCAAGGAGAGGTCCGCTTTGTTCTTTGGTGTGGGTCTTTAAGGTACGCTTGCCAACGAGCTGCATGGCAGGTCAACATATGTCTGGTCAAGCATGTGGTGCCCAAGCGGCTGATGTTTTGGCCACGCGAGATACGCTTGAGACATATGTTGCAAATAGCAGCGGTGCGATCTGATGCACTCGACTCAAAAAAGGCCCACACCAAAGAACTTTTGGAATAACGCGCAGAGGCAGCGCCCTGCACAGGCGGAGCTCTGCAGTGTGATTCAGTCGGTGAGCTGCCCTTAAGCTGTCCCCCGGAGGGCATCCTGCCTCGTTGAATATGTGCCTCCTCCTCTTCCTTCTCCTCCTCCTCTCTCCTATAAGGCACCCATGTGAACTCAGTGACCTCATCATCCCCTCCCTCTTGATCACTGGAGCAAACCTGGCAGTATGCTGCAGCTGCTGGAACATGACTGCCAGATTGCTGTCCTTCTTGAGCATCCCCTCTCTCTGTGCTCACGCTACTGCCTTCCTCTAGCTGGGTATCATCATCAGAGCCTTCAAAACGCTGGGCATCCTCCTGGAGCATGTACCCAACACTGTGCTCAAACAGTTCGGGGGACTCCTCAGGAAGACATGGTGGGTCTAGGGAAGGAGTGACTGATGACATTGATACCAGGGAAGAGGACGCGTTGGCAGCTCCTTTGCCAGTACCCTGAGCCTGGGTGAGAGAGGATGAGGAGGATGAGGAGGGCTTGGTCATCCACTCTACCAAGTCTTCGGCATGATGCGGCTCAACACGTCGAGCTGCCGAAAATAAGGACAAGCATGTCCCATGGCCATGTGCTGATGACGATGCACCGCGTCCACGACCAGCACTGTTGCCCCTAGACACAGAGCCTGCTTGCCCTCTTTTATTAGTTATAAAAATAAAAATTTGCGCTAGGTGCAAAGTAATTGTTAAGTGTAATAAATGAATAAATCCCAAAAGGAAGACCTGCTGCTAAACACCAAAAAAACCTTGATATAAGGTACAACAGAAATAAATATACAAAAAGGTGTAGCGCTGGATAAATAAACTATATATGACCATATAGTGAAATAATTGACAAGAAGAAAAAGTATAAAAAACTGCGTGAATACTAAAAATACATCATAGTTCATATGTGTCTGTAAAAAATGAATAAATCTGCTCCTCTAATCAAAGATGGCAAAGAGTTCTACAGAGTGCAGGTATCCGATGTTGAACATAGGAATAACCAATACTTAGAAAAAGATCCCACCACCAAGGTGTGGGGTGAAGGCTTACCAGACAGCCTGCTACCGCCCTTCTCAGGGGGGTCAAAACAGGCTCAGCAGAGTGATGTTTCTCAGTAGAAAGCAGAGAGATTCAGCAGGAACGCTTCATCCGGAGACGTTGGAGGATCTCCAGAGACGTTGGTTGGACACCTGACCAAAACCGGAAGTAGTCGCGCTCTTTCCAGATCAGAGCGGATGTTCCTCAGTGAATGGGGTGAAACCCAGAAGAGAAAGGAAAACTGGCATTACTAGAAACCCCTAGACTGGGTTCAGTGATCAGAACCAGGTGACTAATCAGGGAGAAGGAAGGTTAGCTGAGCATTTGGATCCAGTTGTGTTGGAGAGTAAATGGAGGGAGACAACAGGAAGTGAGAGGAAATCTACCCCTAGCTGTGTAGTGTGTAGTGTAGCGTTGTGCAACTCACTGTTTGATGCTCTCTCCTCTCAGTCTGGAACGGAAAAGACCGACACGAGGAAAGATGACGTCATCACTTCCCCTGTCAGTGTTTACAGTTACAGAGACAGGGGAAGGATCTCATTCATCAGGACCGATCACCAGGTCCAGGCCAGATTTAATTGGCCTAGGCCTGGGGATTGATCAGTTCCTGATCGAATCCGATCGTCGGGGACGGCCAGGGGGCGCGCACGCATGCCCTCCAGCTGGCCGCACGTGTCACGTATAGTAAAGTGATTTCGCGCAGCCGGACCAACTTGCCCCAGTATACCTGCGCCGGCTGGTCCAGGACTAGTTAAATACAATGCCTGGGGGGTCCCCTTAATGTGCCTGTAAAGTGGCGCATCTGTAGCGTATATAGGTCATGCTGCAGCAAAAATTACATTTCTAAAGAAAAAATGAGTCAAATCCCATTTAAAATTAAAAAAATTAAGAAAAAAATGGTGTGGGGTCCCCCCCCAGTCAATACCCGGCTCTTTGGGTCTGGTATAGGTTTGGAGGGGAATCCCATTTCAATTTTTTTTGCCGTGGGTTCCCCCAAAATCCATATCAGACCCTTATCCGGGCATGCAGCCTGGAAGGTCAGGAAAGGGGGAGCGAGCGAGCGTCCCTCCCGAACCATACCAGGCCACATGCTCTCAACATGGGGGGCGGGTGCTTTGGGGCAGGGGAAGGTCTGTGGGTGGGGGACTTATCGGAATCTGGAAGCCCCCTTTAACAAGGGGGCCACAAGATCCCAGCCCCCCATGTGAATGAGTATTGGGTACATAGTACCCCTACCCATTCACCAAAAAAGTGTACAAAAAGTAATAAAAACAAGAGACGAATTTTTGACAAATCCTTTATTAAAAAATCAAAAAATAGATTCCCTCAATGTAATTCCATCCTCAATCACCAGCCACGGTTCACTAACATGGGGACAAGGTGCTTTGGAACCCCACGCCATTTAAAAAAATATTTTGTCAAAGGGCCTGGTATTAACTGGGGAGGGGGGGGGGGGACCCCTTGTCATTTTTTTCTTTACTTTTTTAACCGGCACTATTTTATTATTATTTAGCTGTCAGCGGGGAAACCCATTGACAGCCGATGACTCATCGGGTTGTTAAGGATGCCCTGCATAGAATGTACTGTGCAGCGGTCAGTGCATTGCAGGGTGTTCGACGGAGCGCACACCCTGCAAATTCGGGTGTTTGGCGAACACCCGAAAGGTGATTGGACACAGCTGATTACATTGGTAAACAGCTTCGTCATTGGGTCTTTATCGGGATCTCAGGGACAGAGCGCAGCACCGATCGCTGCACTGTGCGCCCCCAGTGCGGAGGACGGGAGGTGGTTGAAATGCCTTTAACCACCTCAATACAGGGCACTTTCACCCCCTTCCTGCCCAAGCCATTTTTCAGCTTTCAGCGCTGTCATAATTTGAATGACAATTGGGCAGACATGCAACACTGTACCCAAATTACATTTCTATAATTTTTTCCCCACAATAAGAGCTTTTTTTTTGTGGTATTTAATCACCTATGCGGTTTTTATTTATTGCGCTATAAACAAAAGAAGAGGGACACGTTTGAAAACACACAATATTTTTTGCTATAATAAATATCCAATTTTTTTATTTATTTTTTTAAATACATTTTTTCCTCAGTTTAGGTCAATACGTATTCTTCTACATATTTTTGGTAAAAAAAATCACAATAAGCGTATATTGATTGGTTTGCGCAAAAGTTAAAGCGTCTACAAAATAGGGGATAGATTTATGGCATTTTTAATATTATTTTTTTTTTACTAGTAATGGCGGAGATCTGCGATTTGTACCATGACTGCGATATTGCGGCGGACATATCGGACACTTTTGACACATTTTTGGGACCATTCACATTTATACAGTGATCAGTGCTATAAAAATGCATTGATTACTGTAAAATTGTGACTGGCAGGGAAGGGGTTAACACTAGGGGGCGATCAAGGGGTTAAATGTGTATCCTAGGGAGTGATTCTAAGACCCCTTTCACACTGGAGCGGTTTGCAGGCGCTATTGCGCTAAAAATAGCGCCTGCAAACCGACCCTAAACAGCCGCTGCTGCGTCTCCAGTGTGAAAGCCTGAGGGCTTTCACACTGGAACGGTGCGCTAGCAGGATGGTAAAAAAAGTCCTGCTAGCCGCATCTTTGGAGCGGTGAAAGAGCGGTGTGTATACCGCTCCTCCACCGCTCCTGCCCATTGATTCCAATGGGACACCGCGGCTATTCCGCTGGCAAAGCGCCCCCGCAGAGGCGTTTTGCAGTGGTTTTTAACTCCTTTTCGGGCACTAGCGGGGGGTAAAACCACCCCGCTAGCGGCCGAATAGCATAGCGAAATTGGCGGTAAAGCGCCGCTAAAAATAGCAGCACTTTACCGCCGACGCACCCACCGCCCGTGTGAAAGGGGCCTAACTGTGGGGGGAGGGGACTGACTGGGGGAGGTGACCGATCGTTGTCCCTATGTACAAGGGACACACCATAGGTCTCCTCTCCCTGACAGTACGTGGATCTGTGTGTTTACACACACAGATCCACAGTACTGCTCAGTTACTGGGCAATCGTGGGTGCCCAGCGGACATCGCGGCCGACGGGCACGTGCATCGGGTCCCCAGTGACACGGCGCGCGCACCCCCTAGTGGCTCGGGAGGGCGAAGACGTCATATGACGTCCGCCCAGAAGGAGAGCCTCATCGTCCCGCCATCATATGACGGTGGGCGGTAGGCTAGTGGTTAATGTACATTTACTTGCAAGCTTCCCTTATTTTGGAAATGATGCAATAGGGATCCCCAAAGTACATACAAGATCCTCATCAAAGACAAGATTCTAATATATATTTTTGGAGGTGGAGGGGGGCAGCATTGCATTTTTTACAAAAGGAAGCTTACAAGTGTAGCGTGTATGTACTTTCCCAGGTGTAAATTTGAACCTGACAGAGACATTGGTGATGTGTAATTCCCAGCAGCCCAGCAGGTGGCACTGTCACCCTGGGCTGGGGTTGAATCATTGCTGTGTGTTGTGCCTCCTTTTTGTCCTCCCTCGGCAGCGGTATGGTGGGGCGGGGAACCCGCCTTGCTTGCTGGGAGAGGGTATAAGGGGGCCGGCCATCTTTGTCACGGGGGAGTCCGAGGCACCTTCAGCCTGTGGACGGTGGTTCGTGTCGGGTCTCTAGGCGGGCCTAGGCCTAGAGGACAGCCGGAGGTCGTGTCCCATCCCAGGCACCTTTAGCCTGGGGTGAGGTACTCAGATGGAGGTCTGGAGCTCAGTGCCCAACACTGAGTTCCGCAAGGGAAGGAGATCCTAGGGAACCCCCGGGAGTGGGTACCCGAATCCAGAAGGCATAATGGACCGAGGGAAGCTCCTCACTCAAAGACCTGGTGCAGCATATTGCCAGTGACGGGTGAGTCTCTCATCGGAGACCGCCTGGAAGGAAATCCCCCCTCGCTCGGAGACCGCAACCCACTTTCAGGGAGGAAAGTGGAGAACACATTGTGTCTGGGCCTGCTCGCATCCACACCTCCTTTTCTGTTCTGTTTCTACCAAGGGAGTTCAACTGATTGTGTTCATTCAAGAAGAATAAAGGAGTGTTGAACTTTAATGGTGTGGGGCTCATTTCCTGACAGACATTGTTCAAGGTAACTCTCGGTGGAGGCTCCAGGTGCACAACACTGACCCGAAGGTAAAAGAATTTTGCTTATATCACAACTGACACCTGTGGTGAAAGCCAGGCGTGGTGTCCCTGCTCCCTTCCCCTCTGAAAGGTACCCCTAGACGAGAGACAGACGAGCTGAAGAAAGAGAGGGGAGTGAGGAGGGCGCTACACAAGGAAAAGTGAATTAACCACTTCACCCCCGGAGGATTGGGCTGCCAAATGACTGGGCCACTTTTTGCGATTCGGCACTGCGTAGATTTAACTGACAATTGCGCGGTCGTGCGACGTGGATCTCAAACAAAATTGACGTCCTTTTTTTCCCACAAATAGAGCTTTCTTTTGGTGGTATTTGATCACCTCTGCGGTTTTTATTTTTTGCGCTATAAACAAAAAAAGAGCGTAATTTTTGAAAAAAAAAAATATATTTTTTACTTTTTGCTATAATAAATATCCCCAAAAAATATATATATATATATATTTTTCTCAGCTTAGGCTGATATGTATTCTTCTACATATTTTTGGTAAAAAAAATTTGCAATAAGCGTATATTGATTGGTTTGCGCAAAAGTTAGTGTCTACAAAATAGGGGATAGTTTTATGGCATTTTTATTATTTTTTTTTATTAGTAATGGCAGCGATTTTTATCATGACTGCAACATTATGGCAAACACATCGGACACTTTTGACACTATTTTGGGACCATTGTCATTTATACAGCGATCAGTGCTATAAAAATGCACTGATTAATGTGTAAATGACACTGGCAGGGAGGGGGTTAACCAGTAGGGGGCGAGGAAGGGGTTAAGTGTGTCCTAGGGAGTAATTCTAATTGTGGGGGGGATAGGCTCGTGTGACATGGCACTGATCGCTGCTTCCGATGACAGGGAGCAGACGATCAGTGTCCTGTCACAAGGTAGAACAGGGAGATGCCTTGTTTACACAGGCATCCCCTCGTTCTGCAGCTCCGTAACACGATCGCGGGCACCCGGCGGACATCGAGTCCGCGTGACCCGCGGTCACACTCACGGAGCTCGCTGCGTGCGTGCCTTCAATGCCGCTTCTTAAAGGGGACATACGGGTACGTCCATATGCGCAGCCGAGCCATTCTGCCGATGTAAATAGTCTCGAAGCAGTCTGCAAGCGGTTAACAGATTTTTTTCTTCTATATGTCACTTTTGCTCTACATGTTAAAACAATTACATGGGACCCCCACCCTCAAAATTAATATCAAACTCTTCAGATCTGTTATCAACTTTAGGGGGTGGGGCCCATGCAAAAAAAAACAAAACATAAGGCTGCATGACATGGGGCCCCCCTCCAAAATCCATATCGGATCTGGTATTGATTTTAAAAGGGTACCCTTTTCTCTAACAAATTGCGTGGGGTCCCCTCAAATTCATATCAGACTCTTAATCTGAGCACACAGCCTGGCAGGCCAGGAAGGGGGGCACCCTGGGCTGTTGATTTTGGGGATGTAGGGGGTACTCATTGGAATCTGGAAGCCCCCTTTAAGATAAGAGGGTCCCAGATATCTGGCTCCCCACTACATGAATGAGTAGGGGGTAGGGGCATATATGTTGTAAATAAACACACACATGTTTTTGACCGATCCTTTATTAAAAATATAAAACTATAAAAAAAAACTATAAAAAAACACAACATTGTAAATCCAGCATCAGTCACGATAATCGTCCGCCAATCATGGAAGGAAAAAAAAAAAAATTGATATGCTAGTCTGTCCGCTTGTGCCTCAAATGACAGCTCTTAGGAGCTGTCATTACTTTTAAATACAATGACATCTCTGGTTCCATTCACTTACTTGCTGGGAATTTGGATATGGCCATATTTGGTTAGTGATGTCACCAACTCTCTGCCCCTTTACTTATACAGCAGGGGATTACGTGGTTGTTAAAGGCTTGGCTATGCCTGCACCCGTCAATGTCTTTCAACAACCATTAAAAGTGTGAATCTGTCATGTATAATAGCGGTAGTAATACTGCTATTTTGAATGACATTCAGCTCCTTCCATGGTTCAGTCCAAATTTGTGCTCAGACCAAACCTCTTCTAGGGTCCCTTGCCAGCACTGATGAATGCCTACCATATCAAGCTGCTTGCTTTTGGGGGCGCTTGTGCGTACTCGCTCCCGAGCTGCCTCTGTGTGTCCATAATGTGTGAACAAACCCTACTAAATGACGGAATTTCGGTGTTGTGCCCATTTGAGCCTGGCTCGCAATTGATATTGATATTCTAAATCATCCTATTGTGAAGATAAGCCGTTCTATACTATATTTCCAAGCGCCACTCGACACTCATGTGACCGGCCTCCTCTCTCCTCTCCCAGTCTGACAGCTACAGTGGGAAGGGCCGAGAAACCCCCTCTGATGTCAGCTGGGAGGAGGAGAGGAGAGGAGAGGAGGAGAGAGGCGGCCGGTCACTTATTTTTACAAAACCACATACACTGGGCACATCAATTGATGTAATAGAGGGGATTGTAGAAATGATAGCAACAGTCAGAGCTGACAGGCAGGAAGGGGAAGGGGGAGGAGGACAGCGGAGAGCAGAGAGGAGAGCTGTGGATGACGGAGGCACGTAAACTGACCACGGTGTCAGGGCTCAGCAGCCATGATAAACATGTTTACAGGGGGAAGAGCAGAAACAGGCAGGATCAGACAGGTATTTCAGGTAATACGGGGGTCCAAATGACACAGCACAAGCACTATAACATGCTTTAAAGGAACAGGATCCTTTTCTTTTTTTTTAGAGTTACAAACACTTTAAAAGGGCTAGAGGTATAGGCCCTATGGAGGAGATTGCTAACTATGTGCTTGATTTTCTGCAATTTCTTTTTATATTTTATATTCTGTATTTATTATATATGTTTTTTGGATCCTAGAAGTAATGAGTGACTAAAGAAAGGAAATTATGTTAAGTTAGGTCAATACTGGCTGATAGTGATTATTAGGTACATTGTTAGAGCAAACATGATGGCTAATTACTAACTCCCATTCATTTTCTTTACAGTATTTGCAGACATGGAAAGTTCACTTGTGACTACACAATCATAGGAACAACAGGTATTGTAATTACAATTTTTTGTGGAAAAATGCATGGTTGAGATTTTAGATGTTCAGCATATTATGGAACAATTAGATGTGCATCCTTGGAAAAAATATGGACATGTGGCCTGTCTATTGGATAAGTAAAGAGCTGTCAGAATAGACATAGAAATGAACCAAAGCACAACTAAAGTGCTCAGTCTGCATATACTTCAATAGTAATAGCGCACTATCACAAGGTGGCAACTGTGAGTACAAAATTAGTATGCAAGGTGCCACATCCCAGATATTAGAAATATACTAATTACTGTATACATGGACTTTTTAGGCACCAAAGATTCATTAAAAAAGTTTTAAAAAAATCACAATATACATATATAGCAACAATGTTTATAAAATACAAGACATATACAACAATAGCAATGTTTCTAACCACCTGGCCAAAGGCCCTGTTGTTGAAGATATACTTGTGGGGACCATCAACTGGTACTATATACTACAGCAGGTTCCTTTGATACGTTGTGGTCTGTGATAGAAGCTCTACATGTTGCACAATGAATATCGCTTCCTCAGGAGCTACAGTATAATGAGTGATTCTAAATAAGCAAAAAACTGTTTGTTATAATCAGTGTCTGTGCAGCTGCTGCATCTCAAAGAACAGGAAAAGTAAACAGATGAGTCTCCCTAGCAGTGACACAAACCACATATACTCTATCCAAAACAAAAAATACATTTGTCCTTTTACATTCACTTTAAAATTGAAGGACTTTTGGGACACTTTCTCTTATGTAATTCTAAATATGGTGTTAGAGCCAAATATGTAACAACAAGCAACCCCAGAAAGACATGTTCCCAGAGTTCCCTGTTTAGGCAGTGGTAACTGTTGTATCCCTTGTGAAGATCCATGCTGGAATAGTTTAAGAAGAGAATATAAAAAGGGACAAATTGGGTTTCACTAGATAGTCGGAACATTTCAAATTGTGTGCATGTTTTTTATCCTCCTTGCTTACCTACTAGGTTTGTGAAAGGATTGTTTTAAAATGGACCTGTACTTTAAGCTAAATTCCAAGAATGGTCTTTTTTTTTGCAACGTATAGGATCAGAGTTTAGATTGATCCCCTCATCAGCAAAGATCATATGACTAAGTGCTCTGGCCTTCACATATACAGACAGCACTGAAGTGAACCTGAACTGACACTTATGCCACTCCTTGTCTATGTGTTCTGCTAACATAGCTTTACAGTGCCTTGAAAGTTTTCATACCCCTTGACATTTTTCTAATTTTGTCATGTTAAAAGCAAAAACTTAAATATATTTTATTGAGATTTTATGTGATAGACCAACACAAAGTGGCACATACTGTATATGTACAGTGGAAGGAAAATGATAAATGTTTTTCAACATTTTTTACAAATAAATATCTGAAAAGTGTGGCGTGCATTTGTATTCAGCCCCCTTTACTCTGATACCCCTAACTAAACTTTAGTGGAACTAATTGCCCTCAGAAGTCACCTAATTAATAAAGAGTCCACCTGTGTGTAATTTAATCTCAGTATAAATACAGCTGTTCTGTGGAGCCCTCATGGGTTTGTTAGAGAACCTTAGTGAACAAACAGCATTGTGAAGGCCAAGGAACACACCAGACAGATCAGGGATAAAGTTGTGGAGAAGTTTAAAGCAGGGCTAGGTTATAAAAAAATATCCCAAGCTTTGAACATCTCATGGAGCACTGTTCAATCCATCAATCTAAAATGGAAAGATTTTGGCACAACTGCAAACCTACCAAGACATGGCTGTCCACTAGGGATGAGCTTCGAGTTTGAGTCAAACTCATGTTCGACAGCGAACAATTTGGGGTGTTCGCGACAAATTTGAAAAGTCTATGGGAGAAATCTAAAGTGCTAATTTTAAAGGCCTATATGCAAGTTATTGTCATAAAAAGTGCTTGGGGACCCGGGTCCTGCCGCAGGGGACATGCATCAATGCAAAAAAAGTTTTAAAAACAGCCATTTTTTCGGGAGCAGTGATTTTATTAATGCTTAAAGTTTAACAATAAAAGTGAAATTTTCCTTTAAATTTCGTACCTAGGGTGTGTGTATAGTATGCATGTAAAGTCGCGCTTGTTTCCCGTGCTTAGAACTGTCCCTGCACAAAGTGTCATTTCTGAAGGAAAAAAAAGTCATTTAAAACTCACTCGTGGCTATAATGAATTGTCGGCTCCCGGCAATACATAGAAAAGTCATTGATAAAAATAAAAAAAAAGCGTGGGGGTCCCCCCAAATTTAATTACCAGGCCCTTCAGGTCTGGTATGGATATTAAGGGAAACCCTGCCGCAAATTTAAAAAAAAAATGCGTGGAGTTCCCCCAAATATCCATACCAGGCCCTTCAGGTCTGGTATGGATTTTAAGGGGAACTCCACCCCAAATTTAAAAAAAATGGCGTGGAGTTCCCCCAAAAATCCATACCAGACCCTTTATCCGAGCACACAACCTGGCAGGCTGCAGAAAAAGAGGGGGTACGAGAGAGTGCCCCCCCTCCTGAACCGTACCAGGCCACATGCCCTCAACATGGGGAGGATGTCCCTATGTTGATGGGGACAAGGGCCTCATCCCCACAACCCTTGCCCGGTGGTTGTGGGGGTCTGCGGGAAGGCGGGCTTATCGGAATCTGGAAGACCCCTTTAACAAAGTGGACCCCCAGATCCCGCCCCCCCTATGTGAATTGGTAAGGGGTACATTGTACCCCTACCATTTCACGAAGAAAGTGTAAAAAAAATGTAAAAAAAAACACACAGACACCTTGGAAAAGTCCTTTATTAAAAGAAAAACAAAAAAAAAACATTCCAGCGATGAAATCCAGTGTCCCGCGGCGATCCGATGTCCAGCGCTGTCCACACGACATGTCATTGGCTGATCCTGAGCAGACCTGATGGGGAACTTCCTCTGCAGTGTATTAAATGAATAGACCCGCCCCTTCTAAAGTTCCCCATCAGGTCCGCTCAGCCAGTGATGTAGGTGTAAGGCTAAGCGGACCAGATGCGGAACGTGAGAAGGGGCGGGTCTATCCATTTATTACACTGCAGAGGCAGTTCCCCATCAGGTCTGCTCAGCCAATGAGGTAGGCGGGGTCTGACATACGAGGGGGGGGGCCTGGTACGGTTCAGGAGGGGGGGCGCTCTCTCGTCCCCCCCTCTTTTCTTGCAGCCTGCCAGGTTGCGTGCTTGGATAAAGGGTCTGGTATGGATTTTTGGGGGAACTCCACGCCATTTTTTTTTAAATTTGGGGTGGAGTTCCCCTTAAAATCCATAACAGACCTGAAGGGCCTGGTATGGATATTTGGGGGAACTCCACGCATTTTTTTTTTAAATTTGCGGCAGGGTTCCCTTTAATATCCATACCAGACCTGAAGGGCCTGGTAATTAAATTTGGGGGGACCGACAATTCATTATAGCCGCGAGTGAGTTTTAAATGACTTTTTTTCTATCAGAAATTACACTTTGTGCAGGGACAGTTCTAAGCACGGGAAACAAGCGCGACTTTACATGCATACTATACACACACCCTAGGTATGAAATTTAAAGGAAAATTTCACTTTTGTTTCATTTTAAGCATTATTAAAATCACTGCTCCCGAAAAAACGGGCGTTTTTAAAACTTTTTATTTGCATTGATACATGTCCCCTGGGGCAGGACCCGGGTCCCCAAACACTTTTTATGACAATAACTTGCATATTATCCTTTATAATTAGCACTTTTGATTTTGAACGTTCGAGTCCATTGTATTTAATAGGGTTCTAAATTTCACGCGAACATTCTGGCTGTTCGCAGGTTCTGGTGCGAACCGAACAGGGGGGTGTTCGGCTCATCCCTACTGTCCACCTAAACTGACAGGCCGGGCAAGGAGACCATTAATCAGAGAAGCAGCCAAGACGCCCATGGTAGCCCTGGAGGAGCAACAACCCTAAACATACAGCCAGAGCCACAATGGAATGATTTAAATTAAAGCATAGTCATGTGTTAGAATGGCCCAATAAAAGTCCAGACCTTAATCCAATTGAGAATCTGTGGCAAGACTTGAAAATTGCTGTTCACAGACACTCTCCATCAAAACTGACAGAGCCTGAGCTATTTTGCAAAGAAGAATGGGCACAAATTTCACTCTCTAGATGTGCAAAGCTGTCAGAGACCCAAAAAGACTTGCAGCTGTAATTGCAGCGAAAGGTGGTTCTACAAAGTATTGACTCAGGGGGGCTGAATACAAATGTACATGTAGCGATACCCTCAACTAAGAGGGCCGCAGATTTAGTTTGGGCCCTGAAGACAGCTCCGCCCACCCCCGGCAATTTACTCGACCCCCTACTGGCACAGTTAGTCTAGGGTAATATGTGTATATCTTATGCTCTATGATTAAATTCAAACACCAAGACAGTGATAAAAGAATAACGAATTTACTTTCTATGGCAATGGAAATCAACAATGATAACAGATCATAGGAATCTATCTGCAGAGCCCTGCAGCAGTAGTCACACTATAACTATAGAGTTATGGCGCACACGCGCCACGTGTAACAGTACTTCACTATGCACCCTATGGCGCAGCAACTAAATAAACTACCTAGATGGCCAGGCCTGACCATATAACTCAGTCTCTAGTAGGGGTAAAATTCTTCGCATGCAAGTCTTTAAATGGTGGTGCACATTTCAGGAACACATTTGTAATCCAAGGGGGGGTAAAAATGCCAACACAGTACACTCCACTAAAGATCCGCTCAACTCAGTTCTGCTTTGGATCTCAAATGGGGAAAAGAACTCTAATAGGAACTAGTGGGCCACAGCAGTCTGTAGGCCTAACAATAATATAAAGTATTTGTGGATTGAGCAAGTGCTCGCTCACCCCTCCGGACGCGATCCCAGTCCGGGAACTTCCACCTGCTGTGTCTCCTCACACAGCTCTGCAGCAGTCTGGTCTCCGGCTCAGCAGCGGTTAAAGAAAACCGAGTCAGATGCCACCCAGGCTCGAGATGGGGTGGAAGGCTCTTTGGGTAACAGCACAAGGCCCAGGCTTCAGGCCTTGCACCACGGTGGATCCGCACAGGAAGATCTCTCCCTTGAAGTCTCGTGTCCCAAAGAGGCCGAGCCCAGCCTCGCCTCCTCCTTTTATAACCCCTCCCATGAGTCTCTGGGGTGGAAACATTGCTGAAGGGGGTTCTGGGTAACGTAGTCTCTCTCCTCTGCTTTCACTTCCAGTAAAGTCTCTTCTCTACTCCCTCCCGACTCACCTCTCACCCGGAAAGTCCCATCTCTCTCTATTAACCACTTGACAACTGGGCACTTAAACCCCCTTCCTAACCAGACGAATTTTCAGCTTTCGGTGCTCTCACATTTTGAATGACAATTACTCAGTCATACAACACTGTACCCATATGAAATTTTTGTCCTTTTTTTTCACACAAATAGAGCTTTCTTTTGGTGGTATTTAATCACTGTTGGGTTTTTTATTTTTTGCGCTATAAGAGAAAAAAGACTGAAAATTTTGTAAAAAAATGAATTTTTCTTTGTTTCCGTTATAAAATTTTGCAAATTAGTATTTTTTCTTCATACATTTTGGCCAAAATTTATACTGCTACATATCTTTGGTAAAAATAAGTACAAATTGGTGCATATTTTTTGGTCTTTGTGAAAGTTATAGAGTCCACAAGCTATGGTGCCAATATCTGAAAATTGATCACACCTGAAGTACTGACGGCCTATCTCATTTCTTGAGACCCTAACATGCCAGAAAAGTACTAATACCCCCCAAATGACCCCTTTTTGGAAAGAAGACATTCCAAGGTATTTAGAAAGAGTCATTGTGAGTTTTTTGAAGTTGTCATTTTTTCCCACAATTCTTTGCAAAAATCAAGATTTTTTTTTCTTTTTTTTTTTCCCACAAAATTGTCATATTAGCGGGTTATTTCTCACACACAGCATATGCATACCACAAATTACACCCCAAAACACATTCTGCTATTCCTCCCGAGTATGGCGATACCACATGTGTGAGACTTTTACACAGCGTGGCCACATACAGAGGCCCAACATGCAGGGAGCACCATCAGGCGTTCTGGAGAACCCAGGCCAATTCTGACATTTCTCTCCTACATGTAAAAATCATAATTTGTTTGCTAGAAAATTACATAGAACCCCAAAACATTATATATGTTTTTTAGCAAAGACCATAAAGAATATAATGGTGGTCATTGCAACTTTTTATCTTGCACGGTATTTGCGCAGAAATTTTTCTAACGCGTTTTTTACGGAAAAAAACCTGTTTTGTGCCTAAAAGAAAAAAAAAACAGTAAAGTTAGCCCAATGTTTTTGCATAATGTGAAAGATGAAGTTACGCCGAGTAAATAGATACCTAACATGTCACCCTTCAAAATTGCACACGCTCGTGGAATGGCGCCAAACTTCGCTACTTAAAAATCCCCATAGGCAACGCTTTAAATATTTTTACTGGTTACATGTTTTGAGTTACAGAGGAGGTCTAGGGCCAAAATTATTGCTCTCGCTCTAACGTTCGCAACGATACCTCACATGTGTGGTTTGAACACCGTTTTCATATGTGGGCGGGGCTTACGTATGCGTTCACTTCTGCATGCGAGCTCGCGGGGGCAGGGGCACTTTAAAAAAAATATATATATTTTATTGTTCATTTTACTTTATTTAATTTAGTTTGACATGTTTTTCCGCCCCAAATTTTTTTTTTGATCACTTTTATTCCTATTACAAGGAATGTAAACATCCCTTGTAATAGGAATATGGCATGACAGGTCCTCTTTACAGTGAGATATGGGGTCAATAAGACCCCACATCTCACCTCTAGGCTGGGAAGCCTGAAAAAAAAACCAAAAAAAAACAATCCTGGCTTTGATCGTAGCGGTGAGTCGGTAGAAGCACCGGAGGGCAGCGGGAGGGGGGGGCATCCCCTCTCACCTTCCGTAAGAGCGATCAAGCGGTGGAACAGCCGCTATGATCGTTCTTATGGTGCAGGGAATCGCCAGCTGAAAAAGCGAATATCTGAATGATGCCTGTAGCTGCTCCCATCATTCAGATATCTCCACACAAAGTCAAGGACGTCATATGACGGCCGGCGGGCGGGAAGTGGTTATTGCAGAGTATTGCCGGGTATTGCGGAGTATTGCCGGGTATTGCGGAGTATTGCCGGGTATTGCGGAGTATTGCCGGGTATTGCGGAGTATTGCCGGGTATTGAGGAGTATTGCCGGGTATTAAGTATTGCCGGTTATTGAGGAGTATTGCCGGGTATTGAGGACTATTGCGGGGTATTACCAGGTATTGCGGAGTATTGCTGGGTATTTCTGGGTATTGAGGAGTATTGCAGGGTATTGCGGAGTATTGCAGGGTATTGCGGAGTATTGCAGGGTATTGCGGAGTATTGCAGGGTATTGAGGAGTATTGCAGGGTATTGAGGAGTATTGCCGGGTATTGTGGAGTATTGCCGGGTATTGTGGAGTATTGCCGGGTATTGTGGAGTATTGCCGGGTATTGTGGAGTATTGCACAGTATGGGCAGGGTATTGCACAGTATGGGCAGGGTATTGCACAGTATGGGCAGGGTATTGCACAGTATGGGCAGGGTATTGCACAGGGTATTGCACAGGGTATTGCACAGGGTATTGCAGAGTATGGGCAGAGTATGGGCAGGGTATTGCACAGGGTATTGCAGAGTATTGCACAGGGTATTGCAGAGTATTGCACAGGGTATTGCAGAGTATTGGCATGATGTATTGCAGAGTATTGGCAGGGTGTATTGCAGAGTATTGCACAGGGTATTGCAGAGTATTGCACAGGGTGTATTGCAGAGTATTGCACAGGGTGTATTGCAGAGTATTGCACAGGGTGTATTGCAGAGTATTGCACAGGGTGTATTGCAGAGTATTGGCAGAGTATTGCACAGGGATGGCTGAGCAGGGATGGCTGGATCTGTGACTGCAATTGTCACAGATCCAGCCCACAGCTGACATGGGGGAGGGAGCGGACATGATCCGCTCCCTCCCCTCTCCTCTCACACTGTACCGAGAGGGGAGGGAGGAACCGGCGTCATGACATGACGCCCGTCTGTTTACAAGTGATCGCTCTGTCATTTGACGGAGCGATCACATGGTAAACGGCCGCGATTAGCGGCCATCTACCGTGATCCGTGATGCGCCGGGTCTTCCGGACCCGGCGGTCACGGACATATCCTGGAGCGCGCCCCAGGGGGCGCGCGGGAGCAAGATTCTGTGAGGACGTCCCTGGGACGTCCACTCAGGATAACTCGACCGCGCTGTGGACGTCTTTTGTACATGGCGCGGTCGGGAAGTGGTTAAAGGGGAATACCCCGCTACATACACCATACTTTTTTTTTTAGATATTTATTTGTAAAAGAAAATGAAAACCATTTATCATTTCACAATTATGTGTCACTTTGTGTTGGTCTATCACATACAATCCCTATAAAATACATTTACGTTTTTGGTTGTAACATGACAAAATGTGGAACATTTCAAGGGGTATGAATAGTTTTCAAGGCACTGTATGTTAACACTTTCAACTTGTAAGTGTAACTAAAGGCAACATTTTATTTGGTCATTTTAAATAGAGAAAGGGAAGGTTATAATCCTTCCTAAATTGTTTGCCATCTGTGTCTCATTGGGGGGATTTTCCCAATTCCTGCCTGTCCCATAGTCAAAGCAGGAAGTGAGAAGAAAGCCTTCCGAAGTGAGGGAATCCCTGGGAGTCACCAGGGTTGTTATGCCTATCCAGACTAAGCACTTTCAGAGTGATCTGTATAACTGATCCAGTTGTAGCAAGTAGGGATGAGCTTCGAGTTCGAGTCGAACTCATGTTCGACTCGAACATTGCCTGTTCGCCCGTTCGCCGAACAGCGAACAAATTGGGGTGTTCGCGGCAAATTCGAAAAATCTATGGGAGAAATCTAAAGTGCTAATTATAAAGGCTTATATGCAAGTTATTGTCCTAAAAAGTGTTTGGGGACCGGGGTCCTGCCCCAGGGGACATGCATCAATGCAAAAATAAGTTTTAAAAACGGCCGTTTTTTCGGGAGCAGTGATTTTAATAATGCTTAAAATGAAAAAATAAAAGTGAAATATTCCTTTAAATTTCGTACCTGGGGGGTGTGTATGATTTGCATGTGAAGTGGCGCATGTTTCTCGTGCTTAGAACTGTCCCTGCAAAAAATGTCATTTTTGAAAGAAAAAAAGTCTTTTAAAACTGACTCGCGGCTATTAATGAATTGTCGGCTCCCGGCAATACATACAAGAGTCATTGATAAAAAAATAAAAAAAAGCGTGGGGGTTCCCCAGAATTCAATTACCAGGCCCTTCAGGTCTGGAATGGATATTAAGGGGAACCCCGCCGCAAATTCAAAAAAAATTGACGTGGGGTTCCCCCAAATATCCATTCCAGGCCCTTCAGATCTGGCATGGATTTTAAGGGGAACTCCACCCCAAATGTAAAAAAAAAATGGCGTGGAGTCCCCCTAAAAATCCATACCAGACCCCTTATCCGAGCACGCAACCTGGCCGGCCGCAGGGGAAAAGGGGGGGACGAGAGAGCGGCCCCCCCTCCCTCCTGAACCGTACCAAGCCACATGCCCTCAACATGGGGAGGATGTCCCCATGTTGATGGGGACAAGGGCCTCATCCCCACAACCCTTGCCCGGTGGTTGTGGGGGTCTGCGGGCAGGGGGCTTATCGGAATCTGGAAGACCCCTTTAACAAAGGGGACCCCCAGATCCCGGCCCCCCCCATGTGAATTGGTAAGGGGTACATTGTACCCCTACCATTTCACGAAGAAAGCGTAAAAAAATGTTTAAAAAAACACACAAACACCTTGAAAAAGTCCTTTATTTAAAAAAAAAAAAGAAAAAAAAAACAGCGGTGAAATCCAGTGTCCCACGGCGATCCCGATGTCCAGCGCTGTCCTTCATTGGTTGTGCCTGAGCGGACCTGATGGGGAACTCCCTCTCAGTATTTTAAATGTATAGACCCGCCCCTTCTAAAGTTCCCCATCAGGTCCGCTCAGCGGACCAGATGCGGAACATGAGAAGGGGCGGGTCTATACATGTATTACAACAGTGAGAGAAGTTCCCGATCAGGTCCGCCTCCTCGGTATGTCGGACCCGCCTACGTCATTGGCTTGAGCGGGGAACTTCCTTCACTGTGTAATTTAAATTTACATAGTGAAGGAAGTTCCCCGCTCAAGCCAATGACGTAGGCGGGTCCGACATACCGATGGGGCGGACCTGATGGGGAACTGCTCTCACTTTGGTAATACATGTATAGACCCGCCCCTTCTCATGTTCCGCATCTGGGGAACTTTAGAAGGGGCGGGTCTATACATTTAAAATACTGAGAGGGAGTTCCCCATCAGGTCCGCTCAGGCACAACCAATGACCAATGACCAATGAAGGACAGCGCTGGACATCGGGATCGCCGCGGGACACTGGATTTCACCGCTGGAATGTTTTTTTTTTTGTTTTTTTTTTAATAAAGGACTTTTTCAAGGTGTTTGTGTGTTTATTTTAAACATTTTTTTACGCTTTCTTCGTGAAATGGTAGGGGTACAATGTACCCCTTACCAATTCACATAGGGGGGGGCCGGGATCTGGGGGTCCCCTTTGTTAAAGGGGTCTTCCAGATTCCAATAAGCTCCCCGCCCGCAGACCCCCACAACCACCGGGCAAGGGTTGTGGGGATGAGGCCCTTGTCCCCATCAACATGGGGACATCCTCCCCATGTTGAGGGCATGTGGCTTGGTACGGTTCAGGAGGGAGGGGGGCCGCTCTCTCGTCCCCCCTTTTCCCCTGCGGCCGGCCAGGTTGCGTGCTCGGATAAGGGGTCTGGTATGGATTTTTAGGGGGACTCCACGCCATTTTTTTTCAAATTTGGGGTGGAGTTCCCCTTAAAATCCATGCCAGATCTGAAGGGCCTGGAATGGATATTTGGGGGAACCCCACGTCAATTTTTTTTTAAATTTGCGGCGGGGTTCCCCTTAATATCCATTCCAGACCTGAAGGGCCTGGTAATTGAATTCTGGGGAACCCCCACGCTTTTTTTTTTTTATCAATGACTTTTGTATGTATTGCCGGGAGCCGACAATTCATTAATAGCCGCGAGTCAGTTTTAAATGACTTTTTTTCTTTCAAAAATGAAATTTTTTGCAGGGACAGTTCTAAGCACGGGAAACATGCGACACTTCACATGCATATCATACACACCCCCCAGGTACGAAATTTAAAGGAATATTTCACTTTTTTTTTTTCATTTTAAGCATTATTAAAATCACTGCTCCCGAAAAAACGGCCGTTTTTAAAACTTATTTTTGCATTGATACATGTCCCCTGGGGCAGGACCCGGGTCCCCAAACACTTTTTAGGACAATAACTTGCATATTAGCCTTTATAATTAACACTTTAGATTTTGAACGTTCGAGTCCATTGTATTTAATAGGGTTCTAAAGTTTACACTAACATTTTGTCTGTTCGCAGGTTCTGGTGCGAACCGAACAGGGGGGTGTTCGGCTCATCCCTCGTAGCAAGATAGCTGTAATTTATGGTCTCTTTATGGTATTAGTAGACAGTGACTCGATCCACATGACATCCTGCAGATCGTACAAAGCTTTTTAATCCTGAAAAGTTGTGCATATCATAACAGATGAACATTGGATGAATACAGTACATGTGTCAGGATACCTTCTTGAGGCCAAGATGCTGAGTGGCCCCCCTTGCGGCTGAGCGCAGTATACCCCTAAAGTTGGCACAGAGGGTATAATGCTCAAAGAAGCACAGGTTGCCAGCAGGATGTGCAGGACTTGAGCAGATGATCACTTGCTGGCAAATTGAGGAGGTGCTGGAAGCAGTACTTAAAGTGGATTTAAACCCAATTCATGAAATTTGAGCTGGGCACATATATCTGCAGTATTTTGTTATCTCTCTTCAATGAGCTAAGTCCCATAGCTCTCTCCTGAACTATCAGCCTGATAACTCCTGACAAATTCTCAGACTTTAAAGCCTCGTACACACGACCGAGTTTCTCGGCAAGAACCAGCAAGAAACTTGCTGGCAGAGCTTTCTTGCCGAGTAAATCGGTCGTGTGTACGCGGCTTTTAGTTTTCTCGTCAAGAAAACTGGCAAGAATCTCGACGAGAAAAACAGAGAACCTGCTCTCTATTTTCTCGTCGAGATTCTCGTCGGCATGTTTCTCGACGAGAAAAGTGTGTGTGTGTGTACACTTACCTGTCGCCGTGGAAACCTGCGCATGTTTAAAATGACTATGACGTATGCGCGGTAGCTTCCTAGGCATAGGTAGGGTGTAGCAAGATGGCGGCGACGGCATCGAATGTGACGAGCGCACGCTCGTCGTAGTCGATGACATCACCGCGTTCGCTCCATTCAAAGAACCGCGGGTTCTTTGAATCGAGCGTGTGTACACTCGGCCGGGACAAGTTCCTTGTCCAAGAATCTCGTCAAGAAAAACGACAAGTTTTTTCCTGACGAGATTCTCGGCCGTGTGTACGAGGCTTTAGACAAAAGCAGCCTGAATCTTTTGTTAGGGGAGGTTGCTAAAATAGATTAGCAGAGAGCAGGTCCTATTAAATGATGAGAGGGGGTGTGTGCCTTTCCTCCAATCAGCAATGTTAGCTATCTTGGCTGTATGCCCAGACATCACACTCTGTGTTAACCAGGAAGAGAAAATCTAACACGATCTCAACTTTCTAAACAGTATATACAGTAAATGTGAAGACAGCAGATCTACATGAAAAACCTATGTAGGGAGATTTGGTTCATCCCTGTGTATCATCTGAGGCTGTTCACTTCACTGGGTGTATGGAGGGTTTACATCCACTTTAAGGAGTGTGGACAGGATATAGGGGAAGGGTATCCAGGAAAGTCAGCAAAGGCTTGGCCAAGGATCCAACACCAGTGATCATACACAGGTAGGTAGACTGGTGTAGGAAATAGCAAAGTCTCTGAGGCTGGCCGGGGTCACACACCGGTAGCAGAGGTATTCAGATACAAATAAGTCCTTTAAATAGGCCAAGGTCATACACAGGGAAGCAGGCAGGTTAGGCAGAAGAGTAGTCCTTAGGATAAGCCAGGGTCATACATAAGCAAGCAGGCAGATTAGGCAGAAGAGTAGTCCTTAGGGTAAGCTGGGGTCAGAGCCAGGAGAAGATCAGTGTAAGCCAAGGAACAATCCGGGTCACAGCAAGACGACAGGAAACAGGTGCAGGTTCAGGAACAAAGGGAGAGCTGAAGACAATACAGAAAAGAGAGAGAGTCCTAAGCAGCCTTTTATAGGCCATGAGGGAGTTGCATCTGTCACGCTATGCCCGCACCAATGCGCATGGGCCCTCGCCATCCGATTCCGTTGCGCACCTGCATGCGCCGAACCGCAATTCTACTACAGAAACCTGCCGATGACGTCTGCCACGGGCACCATTGTCATTTCCCTGACAGTGCCCCCCCCCCCAAGGGGCAACCTCCGGATGCTCAACCTGGCTAGTCTTGCGGAATGTCTGTTGTGGAAGGCCTGAATTAGTTGTTTTATTCGAAGGCTCCAAGAAATTGTCCTCAGGAGGTTACCCCTTACATTTGATGAGGTACTGTACTTGTCTCCCTCTCTTCCTGCAATCCAAGATGGTCTCTTAGGAAATTAACAACTTCTTGGGGCCACTGAAACCGAACTTGCTGGTGAGTCAACTGGGTAATGGGTGCTATTATAGCATAGAATCCCTTCACAAACCTTCAAAATAAATTGGCAAAATCAATAAATTGTTGGACACCCTTATTATCTACAGGGGCTGGCCACTCCAGAATTGCCTTGACCTTTTGGGGATCCTTTGCAATTCCCTCAGTGGAGATGACAAATCCTAAGAACTAAACAACTGGTCTTTCGAAAATGCACTTCTCTGCTTTTACATAAAGTCCATGTTCCCTGAGAGTTGAAAGTACCTTCTTTACATGGTTTTGATGACGTTTCAATGTGGCAGAGAAGATGAGTTCGGAACCTCTGAAAAAACTCAGGAATGAGGGGGAGTGGGTAGCGATTTTTTTATGGTAATCTTATTGAGAGCTCTATATTCTACACAGGGTCTCAAGGTGCCATCCTTCTTCTCAACAAAGAATATTCCAGTTCCGGCCGGGGATGAGGAGGGGCGAATAAAGCCCTTATGCCGTGTACACACGACCGTTTTTAATGACGAGAAAAATTAAATTTTTTAAAATGGTCATTAAAAATGATCGTGTGTGGGCTTCAGAGCATTTTTCACGACGTGAAAAACGGCCATGAAAAAATTGGAACATGCTGTAATTTTTCATGTTGTTTTTTACATTGTGGTTTTTCTCTTCATGAAAAACGGCCGTGTGGGCTTTAACGACGTGAAAAAAAATGCGCATGCTCAGAATCGAGTATGAGACAGGAGCGCTCGTTCTGGTAAAACTAGCGTTCGTAATGGAGATAGTACATTCGTCACGCTGTAACGGACTGAAAAGCACGAGGCTGAAAAGCGCGAATCGTCGCTCAACAAACTTTACTAACATGAAGGGTGGCGATATCCGAATTGAACTTCCCCTTTATAGTGCCGTCGTACGTGTTGTACGTCACCGCGCTTTACTCAAACATTTTTTTCCTCGATAGTGTGTAGGCAAGGCAGGCTTGAGAGGAAACACGAAAAATCACGTCGAGAAAAATGCTGTTTTTTCAATGACATTAAAAACGGTTGTGTGTACGCGGCATTAAGGTTTTCGTTGATATAAATCTGTAAAGCTTCTAACTCAACCTCTGATAGGGGGAATATTCGGCCAAACAGGCTTTCAGCTTCGGGTAATAATTAAATTGGACAATCATAAGGCTAATATGGAGGGAGTTTGACTGCTTTCTTTTTATCATAAATGTCCATAAACTCTTTGCATGCTGGAGGAACATTCTGATGTTCATTAGAAGTAGGTTGAATTGTCAGGCAAATGGCTGATTTGAAAGTCCTTGGGACAAGACAATGTTGGGAACAATAAGCAGAAGGGAAAGATATCTCTTTTGTGCCCCAATCTATGTGTGGATTATGGGCCTGTAGCCACGGAAGTCCTAGAATAATAGGAAACATAAGTGAACACATGATGTCAAAGCAGATAAATTCTTGATGGCCGGAATCTCTAGTGGTGAGAATGGGCCTGGTTTCCTGGGTAACGGGTCCAGAGCAGGGTGGAGAGCCATTGGCCAGGTGTATTTTAAGCCTCTGCTTTTTCTCGTGGAGTGGAATACAAAGTCTCTTTGCCAAGGAAGAGTCCAGGAAGCAGCTACATGCCCCGGAGTCAACGATGGCTTGGAACCGAATCTCCTCTTCCTGCAGAGAGACCGGGAGGATCAGATGAGCGGAGAAAGGACTAGCCACCTACAATTTACTGTATGTGTTGACGAGACTTACTGGGCCTCACAGGGCAATTTACTAGAAAGTGTCTGGCTCCTCTGCAGTACAGGCAAAGATTAGCCTGATGGCGGCGTTGCTTCTCATCAAAAGTCAAGGGAGAATGGACCAGACCAAGTTGCATGGGTTCACATTCGGAGGCAGGAGAAGAGAAAAGGGCAGGTAGAGTGGAGTGAACTGGTGAAACTTTAGGTAGCATCCAGGTAGGCCGAGAAGTCTGGAAATGTTCGGACCGCCGCTGTCCAGCTTGATTGCTAGTTGGATTAGGCCCTCCAGGGTAGCGGGGGTCTCAACTCGGGCAAGTTCATCCTTAGGAGTCTCTGAAAGGCCATGGCAATATTGATATTTGAGAGCGGCCTCGTTCCACCCGGTGTCAGCAGACCATTTACGAAAGTCCACACTATAGTCCTCAACCTGGCGTTTACCTTGGGTTAGTGTGTGCAGGATGGTTTCAGCAGTGGCCTTACGCTGTGGGACGTCATAAAGTTGAGCCATTGATTCCAAGAAAGTCTCTACAGAATCTAATACAGGGATTTTCTGCTTGAGCAGGTTGTGGGCCCAGGCCTGGGGCTCTTCTGACAGCAAAGAGATAAGGCATCCCACTTTTACAGACTCTGTGCAAAAAGTTCTGGGTTTGATAGCTAGGTACAGTAAGCAAGCATCTCTGAAGGCTCTGAACTTCTTCCGATCATCTCTGAAACTTTCAAGCGTGGGAACTCTTGGTTCAGGGGGAGTCATTACCACAGTAGGATTCAAGCTTGCCTGCTCTTGTGGAGAGGAAGCTGGGGCGCACTGGCAGATGAGGGGCCTGGGTCTGCAGGTGCTGGTGATACAGACAGATGCTGCAGACGCCCCTCTAGTTGAGAATAGCCCTCTTGAAGTCCCTGTACTGCCTGGGTAAGGGCAGTAACCTGCTGGCATAGAGCCTCGAGTGGGGAGCCTCTGACATGGCTGGATTGTACTGTCAGGATACCTTCTTGAGGCCGAGATGCTGAGTGGCTCCCCTTGCGGCTGAGCGCAGTATACCCCTGAAGTTGGCACAGAGGGTATAATGCTCAAAGAAGCACGAGTTGCCAGCAGGAGGTGCAGGACTTGAGCAGATGACAACTTGCTGGCATCTTGAGGAGGTGCTGGAAGCAGTCCTTAAGGAGTGTGGACAGGATAAAGGGCATAGGGTATCCAGGGAAGTGAGCAAAGGCCTGGCTGAGGATCCAACAACGGTGATCATACACGGGTAGGTAGACTGGTGTTGGAAATAGCAAAGTAATGTTTTGGTGTCAGCCTAAAATGTGGGATTTTCTTTTACTTTCACTTTTAATGATAACGGTAAACAGGACAAATAGAGAAGGGAATCTCCTTAAGGGGGAAAAAAACAGCAATAAAAACTGACAGGTGTTCTAATCCCTCTCTACTCTATCTAAAACTATAAAAAAAGTTTTGCCTTTAGTTACACCTTAAAGTTGTGTAGCGATACCCCCAGTTAAGAGGGCTGCCTGTATGATTTTTGGGCCCTGTAGTGCACCGCTGTCAACCCCTTGCAATTGGCTCTAACCTCTTGTGGCACAGTTAGTAAAGGGGATGATAAAATTGCAATCACTCTGTAACTCTCTATGACACAATCTCACAGTAGGGCACGCAGTAATGGTATAGCACAGTAAATGACACTGACAACCGATATACTTAACTCTAATATTTTACTGTTGATAAAGGTTAGAGTGATAAACAGTATGCAATAACATATGCAGAGCCCTGCAATGTAAGTACACTTATGAAACAGCAAAACGTTCAGCAGTATGGTATACAGGTTAACAGACCCCGCTGCAGCTATCCTCCCTTCGGGGACAATATGGCACCCAGCAATGTCCTATACTACCCAGTCAGGCCTGACTATGATTAGGGTATAGTTCTGTGGAAGAAGATCTTTGCTATCAGTACGGTGGTGCACTTTAGGAACAAATTGTAATCCAACAAAGAAACGGTGATTGGTAACTTAATAGTACCAAGGAGACTGATAGCTCAGTTTTGTAGATAGTCTCCTCAAAGTGTAACTGCAATCACTGTGGTGGCCCTGAATACAGTCAGTGGGCCTAGAGATACTGTGGTGTAGTTCTGAGCAGGTGCTTTCTCACCCAACCGGACTAGTCCTTGTCCGTTACTTCCGTTGCTGTGACCTGATTCACAGTGTCTACGACACCCGGGTCTTCGGTCCTCCTGGTACCAGCACTCAGCAACAGGATCAGACACTCCGCAGGTTACTTGGTGGAGCGGAAGGCTCTTTGGAAAAAACACAAGACCCAGGCTTCAGGCCTTGTACACACAGCAGATCAGCACAGGGATCCTCTTGCTGGGAGGGCGGTGTCCAAAGAGAAAGAACTGGGGCCCGCCCCACTCTTATAAAGTCCACCCCAGCAGTCTTTGCACGGGGCAATGCACCCTGGGTGCCTCAAGGTGTACTGGGTACTGTAGTCTCTGGGGAATTAAAGGGCAATACCTCGCTACAGTTGAAAAACAGAAATTATATATATTTTTTTTAAACTTACATTGGGCCAACTCTAGTCTTTCATAGCTCACATAGCTGCTGAGGATGCAGAAATTCACCACAGTAGCCTTTACTGCATACATCAGTGTTGGTCTCTTAAGGGTGCTGCTCAAGCAACCTGCCTTCTGTATACTGAACACAAGGGGGTGCTTGTTTAGCATCTGTGCCACTCAAAGAACAGCTTGTATTTTTTTCAATGAATACAACACATCCTCTGATTGGTGGAGGCTGAGATTGTGACATCTTCCTTCCCTCCTCCATCTTGTTAAATGAGACGATGCATTGTATTCACAGAAATACAAGCCATTTTCAGAATGGCAGATGTGCCATGCGAGTGGCCCCTGTGTTCAGTATGCAGAAGGCAAATTGCTCAAGCAACACCCAGAAGACACCAGCACTGAGTTTATGTAGCACAGGCTACTACAGAGGCTTTGTGCATCCTCCAGATTTGAGCTATGAAGGATTAGACATACCCAAGTTGGCCCAATGTAAGTTTAAAAAATGTCATTCCTGGAGATCAGCTGTAAATGTTAAAATAAATCTATGTTTGAGGCCTTTTTAGAATACATACATAAATAATGACAAGACTAGGCTCCCTTCAGTGCTGTTCATATGTGTGAAGGTCTAGGCCAGGGGTAAGCAACATTGGCACTCTAGTTGTTGTATAACTTGTCAGAATGTTTATACTGAAATAATAAAACAACATTATATTTATGGAATTATGCATATATTTGTGGTTTAGAAGATTTTCTAATTTTTCCACAAATACAACCAATTAATTCAAGTTAATTTATCCGTGCAATTTAAAGACAAGTGAGTACAACAATGTGCTAAAAATATATATTTATTAACTAAAATTCAGTGTAAAATAATATCAGATATATTTTGTGATAATATAAAAATGTAATTATCAAATATACTGTATATGGTTAATACAGATAATAATACAATTTTACCACAAGCTCTTGTTACACAATGTCATATTTCAACACTTAGTAAACTTATACTTAGTAACACTTAGGCCCCTTTCACACGGAGGTCCGTTCAGGTCCGCCTGTCAGTTTTTTAGGCGGACCTAAAACGGATCCTCCATGTACCCCTATGGAGGCACGGATGTCAGCGGAGACATGTCCGCTGACATCCGCTCCGCTCCGCTCCGCCAAAGTGTGACGGAGGAAAACCCTATTTTTCCTTCCGTCGGCGGAGCGGATCGGATGACAACGGACTCTACGGTCCGTCGTCATCCGATTCCCCATAGGGGAGAGCGGCGCTCTGACAGGGCGGTCCCTGCACAGTGTGCGGGGACCGCCCAGTCATCCGTCGGCTCAGCGGGGATCAACGGAGCGATCCCCGCTGAGCAAGCGGAGCTTCACGGGGCGGATCTGCACGGATCCGCCCCGTGTGAAAGAGCCCTTAGTAAATAGCTTTCTGTGGCTCTACAGACTTCTCAAAACAAACAGAGCTTAACCACTTAAGCCCCGGACCAATACGGACCATAATGACTAGAGGTGATTTCACAATTTGGCACTGCGCTGCTTTAACTGGAAATTGTGCGGACATGCAATGTTGTACCCAAACGAAATTTGCGTCCTTTTCTTCCCACAAATAGAGCTTTATTTTAATGGTATTAGATTGCCTCTGCGATTTTTTTTTTCGATATAAACGGAAAAAGACTGTAAATTTTGAAAAAAAAAAGATATTTTCTACGTTTTGTTATAAGAAAAATCGAATAAACTCAATTTTAGTCATACATTTAGACCAAAATGTATTCAGCCACATGTCTTTAGTAAAAAAAATGTCAATAAGTGTATATTTACTGGTTTGCGCAAAAGTTATAGCGTCTACAAACTAGGGTACATTTTCTGGAATTTACACAGCTTTTAATTTATGACTGCCTATCTCATTTCTTGAGGTGCTAAAATGGCAGGGCAGTACAAACCCCCCCCCCCCCAAAATGACCCCATTTTGGAAAGTAGACATCCCAAGGAAATTGCTGAGAGGCTTGTTGAGCCCATTGAATATATTTTTATTTTTTTGTCCCAAGTGATTGAATAATGACAAAAAGAAAAGAAAAAAATTACAAAAAGTTGTCACTAAATGATATATTGCTCACACATGCCATGGTTATATGTGGAATTGCACCCCAAAATACATTTTGCTGCTTCTCCTGAGTACGGGGATACCACATGTGTGGGACTTTTTAGGAGCCTAGCCGCGTACGGCCCCCCGAAAACCAAGCACCGCCTTCAGGATTTCTAAGGGCGCAAATTTTTGCTTTCACTCCTCACTACCTATCACAGTTTCGAAGGCATAAAAATGCCAAAATAGCACAAAACCCCCCCAAATGACCCCATTTTGGAAAGTAGACACCCCAAGCTATTTGCTGAGAGGCATGTTGAGTGGAATATTTTATATTTTGACACAAGTTGCGGGAATATGACAAACTTTTTTTTTTTTTTGCACAAAGTTGTCACTAAATGATATATTGCCCACACATGCCATGGGCATATGTGAAATTACACCCCAAAATACATTCTGCTACTTCTCCTGAGTACGGGGATACCACATGTGTTTGGACTTTTCGGGAGCCTAGCCGCGTACGGGGCCCCAAAAAACAAGCACCGCCTTCAAGATTTCTAAGGGCATAAATTTTTGATTTCACTCCTCACTACCTATCACAGTTTTGAAGGCCATAAAATGCCAAGATAGCCCATTGAATATTTTTTTTTTTGTCCCAAGTGATTGAATAATGACAAAAAAAAACAACCAATGTAGCAGAATGTATTTTACAGCTCTCATTTGTTTTTGAAAATGAAGAAAGAAAATTTTTTTATTTTATTTTTTATTTTTTCAAAACTTTGTGACAAAAAGCGAGATCTGTAAAATACTCAACATACCTCTCAGCAAATAGCTTGGGGTGTCTACTTTCCAAAATGGGGTAATTTGGGGGGGGGGTTGTGCCATCTGGGCATTCCATGGCCTCCGAAACTGTGATAGGCAGTGAGGAGTGAAATCAAAAATTTACACCCTTAGAAATCCTGAAGGCGGTGCTTGGTTTTTGGGGTCCTGTACGCGGCTAGGCTCCCAAAATGTCTCACACATGTGGTATCCCCGTACTCAGGAGAAGCAACAGAATGTATTTTGGGGTACAATTCCACATATAACCATGGCATGTTTGAGCAATATATCATTTAGTGACAACTTTTTGTACATTTTTTTCTTTTTTTGTCATTATTCAATCACTTGGGACAAAAAAAAAATATTCAATGGGCTCAACATGCCTCTCAGCAAATAGCTTGGGGTGTCTACTTTCCAAAATGGGGTCATTTGGGGGGGGGTTTGAACTGTCCTGGCTTTTTATGCACAACATTAGGAAGCTTATGTCACACATCATCCACTCTTCTAACCACTTGAAGACAAAGCCCTTTCTGACACTTTTTGTTTAGCCAAATGTCAGAAGACAAGTACGGTGCATGTGGAAACTAGCTACCGGAGACTAAAAATATTCTCAGGGAAGCTCCCTGTCCCGGCAGGGGAAGAAGATTTTGATACCTGGGTGGAGCAGGCATTACAGGCGGTGGAGGCATGGGAGGTGCGTGAAGCACAGAAGAGGCAGCGAGTGTTAGAAAGCCTTAAAGGTGCAGCAGCAGAAGCAGTGAAAAGTTTCCGGTTTGGGAATGCAGGGTGCACGGCGCAGGACTGTCTAGCTATGCTGCAGGAAGAGTTTGGTCAATTAGACAAGGTGACAGAGATGGTCTACCAGTTTGAACACACTTTCCAAAAACCGGAGGAGAAACTTTCCGAGTATGTCAGAAGGCTAAACAGGCTGCTGTGCAAGATTGTGTTAAAGAAAGGGATGAAGCCCCAAGATGCCGATGCGGCAAGAATGAAGCAAGTCTTAAAGGGAGCGCTACGCTCCGATCCAGTCTGGCTGCACCTGAAAACCTTGGGAGGAGGAATGTTGCTGACTTATGCTGATTTAATAAAAATCATCAGAGATGAGGAGGCGCTGCAACAGGACCAGCAGAAGGATAAGACAAGTGTTGTACCCGCACAGGTGCTGGTCAATCCAGTAATGACCCCTGAAAGAGAGGCGGAGATAGACACCCTAAAAACTCAGATGTCCAAGGTGTTAGAGATATTGACCTCTCTGATAGCAAAAGACACAGAGTGTCCCAAGAAGAAGGAAAGTCCAAGGAAGGAATTGTTCCCGATTGCCTCAGCACCCGAACCTTTACAAGAATGGGGAGATATAGTCTGCTTCAACTGTGGGGGAGTTGGCCACATTGCAGCCACATGTTCTAGTCCGAAGAAGAAGAGACCAGGCAACCGCAAGCCGGCAGGAAACTCCAGAGGGCCCCGGTGAAGGAGTCAACCGGGTGCCCATCATCTTCAGTAAACTCCAAGCTGAATGCGAAGAAAAACAAAAAGAGAGATAGAACACCAAAGGGGAAACGCAATACCCCTCAACAAAGCTATACTCCAGGAGGAAGGGGGTGCCCACCCAAGAAAAATAATAGTACCCCTCAGCGGGTTCCTACACCCATTAAAAGGAGGGAAGTCAGTGCATACCAGGCTCAAGAAAGGTTCAAGTCCAAAGGGAATAGGACAAGAGAGAGTCCAAAGGGAAAAGGTCTGAAGAAGGCGGCTCCTGCCGGACCATATCCAGAGAAGCTGGTAGGCCCATCCCCTATAGTGCCCATTCAAGTGGAGGGAGTCTACACCAGGGGCCTCCTGGATACCGGGGCACAAGTGACCCTACTATACCAGGACTTCTACGACAGGCACCTGAGTCATCTGCCTATCCAGAAGATAGAAGAGCTGGAAATATGGGGAATTGGAACCCAGAGTTTCCCTTACGACGGATACCTTCCCATCAAAATGACCTTTGACCCATCCGTGGCTGGGAAGGCCGAAGTGTTTGACACCCTGGCAGTTGTGTGCCCTAGGCCGCCTGGAGCCAACAAGAATTCCCTTATAATAGGGACGAACACGGACCTGGTCCGAAGACTCCTGACCCCTCTCGTGACAGAAGAAAGACAAGCAGCTACCAAGATCCATCCCATGCTGAAGACAGCCTACCAACGGCTGGTCCAAGAGTGGGAGACCCCTGGAGAGGAGATAGGGAAGGTGTGGAGACTTGGAAGAGAAGGGGTAGTGTTGCAGCCCGGTGAAGTAACCTGTCTCAGGGCCACTGTGAAGCTTACTTGGGAGCAGCCTGGTCCCTTTGTCATGCTGGAGTCAGACCCAAGGGGTGAGTCCTCAGGCCTGGAGGTGGTACCGGAAGTGATTCCGCTGAAGGTCCTGAAGAAGGCCCATTATAGAGTTCCAGTGAGTGTTAGGAATACTACCAAAGACCCCATGGAAATCCCAGCCAGAATGTTGCTAGGCCAGGTGAGCCCGGCGGCCCCTGTTACCCTGTCAGAAGTGAAGAGGACAGGTGGAGGAGGGGATGTTTGGGAGAAGCTGTCCATGGAAAACCCGAATCTGTCCAGGGCTTGGAAAGAGAGAGCCAAGGCCCAGTTGAATAGATGGGAGAAGATCTTCTCTAAGGATGAGTTTGATGTGGGGTGTGCAAGGAGTGCCACCCATCGGATCCGCCTCCAGGAAGATAAGCCCTTCCGAGAAAGGGTCAGGCGGGTCCCGCTAGCAGATCTGGAGGATCTGAGGGAACAACTTGCAGAACTCAAGAGGACTGGTGTGATACGGGAGTCCAGAAGCCCCTATGCCTCTCCCATAGTGGTGGTCCGAAAGAAGAATGGATCATTGAGGCTCTGTATCGACTACAGGACTCTCAACAGGAGAACCATACCTGACCAATACACCACTCCGAGGATAGAGGATGCCCTACAGAGCTTGTCTGGAGCCAAATGGTTCAGCGTTATGGATCTCAAGAGTGGGTATTATCAGATTCCGATGCACCCAGCAGACAAGGAGAAGACAGCTTTCATAACCTCAGTGGGGTTCTTTGAATTCGACCGGATGCCCCAAGGTCTGTCTGGAGCCCCAGCTACTTTCCAACGCCTCATGGAGAAGACAGTAGGAGACATGAACTTGATCGAAGTCCTGGTATACCTGGACGATGTCATTGTCTTTGGGAGAACCTTGGAGGAACATGAAGAGAGGCTGGAAAAAGTGTTGAGAAGACTCAGTAAGGAAGGACTTAAGCTTTCGCCTGAGAAGTGTCGGTTCTACCAGTCTTCTGTGAACTATCTGGGGCACATAGTGTCTGAAGAAGGGGTGGCCACAGACCCTGAGAAATTGGAGGCAGTTACCTCCTGGCCACGGCCCACCACAGTAACAGAACTCAGATCCTTCTTGGGCTTCTGCTCCTACTACAGGAGGTTTGTGGAGGGATTTGCCCGAATTGCTAGACCATTGAATGAGTTGCTCAAGACTGAAGGAGAAGAGGATGGCTCTGGGCCCAGGAGGCCAGGAGAGTCCATCAGAGATCAGTGGAATCAGAAGTGTGAAGAGGCTTTCCAGGAATTGAAGAGGAGCCTGACCACTGCACCAGTCTTGGCCTACGCAGACCCAACCAAACCCTATGAACTGCACGTGGATGCTAGTCATGACGGTCTGGGAGGAGTACTTTACCAAGAACACGAGGGGCAATTGCGGCCTGTTGCCTATGTGAGTAGGAGCCTGACCCCCTCTGAGAAGAACTACCCCACTCACAAGCTGGAGTTCCTGGCCCTCAAGTGGGCGGTAGTAGACAAGCTCAAAGACTACCTGTATGGAGCGGAGTTCACTGTGAAGACTGACAACAACCCCCTTACCTGCCTGTTCACCACGGCCAAGCTGGACGCCACTGGACACAGGTGGCTGGCCGCACTGTCTGGATTCAACTTCAGCCTTAAGTATAGACCAGGAGTGGGGAATCGGGACGCAGACGCTCTGTCCAGAAGATCTCATTCCCCCACCATTGAACTAGAAGATTGGACCCAAGTGGCACCGGACGGGGTGCAGGCCCTTTGTCAAGGAGCTGAATTCCAAGCCCGAGGAGGCTCCAGAGCAGAGGAAATAGGAGTTACCAGGATGCAACGGCTGTTCAATCAGAGGGTGGCCGCTGAGTACCCATATGTCCCAAGAGACTTGCTTTTTGAGGTGGAGGCCTACAGGGAGAGATGGTACGCTGACTTTCTGTGGGACTATTTGAAAGTGCCTAATGCCCTGTTCTGCAGCTGTTGCTGAGAGGTACAAGGGGTGTAAGTTGGATTGGGTACTGGGTCGGCACATACACGCGGATCGGGTGGTTGTGTGTCGGAAGGAGCGGGAGGATGCCGTGTATTCCGTTGAAACTTTTGACAAGAACTGGAAGCTCCTTGTTTTACCCGATCCAAAATTTTACCTCTAAAAAAAAAAAAAAGACTGGACTCTGTGTTCTATTGTTTCCGGAGTGTACTCTCCTGGAGTCCAGGGACTTTGCCCTTGTGAATTGGGGTAATCTGCTCCGCTGGAGAGCCAGGAGAGCTGTTGCCATTACTCTCCGCTCACAGCGCCACAAAGACAGAGACTTTGAGGGGTAGGTACAGTTAGGGGCACAGAAGAAGAAAAGGAGAATACTTCATTTCAAGTGTTGGGACAATGTTATGATGGTAGCACTTCCACTAGGTAGCGGTGTTGCAAAGGGTTTCTGTGCGTTCAGAGAAAACATTTTTTTTTATAATAACATATATTAATGTTTCTTTATTTACACTAGGACTAGTGTAATATGTACCCAATTTAGAAGGAAAATATCCTCCCCTCGGGGAGGGTAGTTCCCTTTCTTTGTAAATAATAGTGTAGGATGTGATTATATTGGTTTTATATGTGTTTTCTCCCTTTGCAGGTGAAGGACTGGCAACCACTGAGCATGGGTGGGTTAGCTAGCATAGGAGGGGAGGGAGATATAAGTGTGTATATAGTGATATGTTTTCTATTGTATATGTGACATTGAGAATGGGATGTACACATTTTTCTTTTCTCCTGTTGATCTTCCTTCATCTCTTTATTCAACCCCTTTCCCCACATTTAGGTTCCGGCACAAACAAACCATTTTTCTATTGTGTTTTTTTTGTACATAGTTCTGAGATAAACATGCGTAGACTCAGGCTTGAGGTACGTTGGTTTACCCCAGACAGTGTCTATTTGTCCTGGGGGAGTGTGTAGCGGGGCTTTAAATCTAAGGGAATGTTTGAGTGGTAGTTGTACTCAAACACACTATTTGATAGGGTTCTGTAAAACCATTTTTTATACTACAGGTAGGATGCTGGTGTATAGTTCCCTGTGGCCTGTTGATGGTGCTGCCATCAGAGGCTAGGGTTGAACCGCTGGTACAGTGCTGTGCCTTGGATGTCCCCTCTCGGTGGTGGTATGGTGGGCGTGTTGGCCTGCTGTGCATGCCGGGAGAGGATATAAAAGGGGCAGACCCTATCTGTAAAGGGATGAGTTCCTGGGGGTCCGACCCCAGGAGCGCGTTGTTCAGTTCGTGGCCACCCCAGGCACCTTTAGCCCTGGGGTGGAGTTCCTGGCCCGGTACACTGGCGGATCAGTCCCAGGCACCTTTAGCCCTGGGGCTGCAACTGGAGGCCTTGGGTCCAGCACCTTCGGCTGGAGCCCACGGAGGGAGGAGGAATTCCAGGGTGCTGCCTTGCGAGGAGACCCGTATCTAGAAGAGGGGGGAGGACCGTTCCGAGGGACTGGTGAGAGATCACAGTAAAGGAAGGGGCCCGGTAACTCTCTGGAGGGATGTCATCTTCCTGATAGAGGCCTACTACTGAACCATCGTTCCCCAGATCTGTGGCAGAGACCTAGCATTCACCAGGTCTGTGGCAGGGACCTAACGTTCACCAGATCTGTGGCAGAGTTTGTGCAGAGACTGTGTGTAATCTAATTCGAGCATCACTCCGGCTGCTAGGATCCACTCTAATGGGAGACTATCCAGATGAGCTGAGACTACCTGAAAATATGGGTAGTGAATAAGTATTCGTTTGTGCCTGGACCTACTCCAACACCTCTTGCTGTCCTGATCTTCCTCCAACCTTTCCTATTTAAATGACTATGCAAAAGAGAAAAAAAACTCTACGTTGGAGTTGCAATTGGTGTGGACCTTGGAGTTATTAGGGAATAGAGACTTGTCTTTGTTGCAGTGAAGACAGGAACCATTCTCTGGAGAACCTGACCATAAAGACCCAGGTACATTACACCGCTCAACCTCTTAACACAGGAGGGTACGGGCATGTGACATGGTGTGCCCCTTTTCCTACAAGTGAGCCAAAGGTAAGGAAGAGGGGTGTGTGTGCTATATATATATATATATATATATATATATATATATATGTGTGTAGATAAAGGCCTACAGAACACCAACTCGGCGCCAGATCAAACCCACAGACCTCTAAGCAGTATAAACAGAGATAAAAAATTGTAAAAATATTTTTCAATATAAAAACTACTGAGCAGCCGTTTAAAAAATGTAAAGAAAAATAAAACCACGGTATAAGAATAAAACAGTTCAGTCTCTGTGATATTGAAATACACAAAACAGCGCTTAAAAATCAATAATGATAGACTCGTGGAAAAACCACTGAATAAAGAAAGTCTTAGATGTAGTCAAGGTGATGTAAACAATCCAAAGTGCTGAATGGTGTCTTAGTAGTAATCCTAGCGTGCACCTTCCACCAGGGAGAAACAATCTCAATCCACCACGTGATGCACTCTCCCCAAGGGGGTTAAACTCACCAAAAGACTAAAAAATCAGAGCCTTAAGCAGATACACCAGCCACTTTTTCACGGACCATCACCAGCAGGGGGGACAGCAGGCACAGGAGCTCCACACAAGGTCATAAAAACAAGGAACAGCAATATAGTGTAATCCTGTTTATTATTCCAAAGTAGCCCATACACTGAAAGCCCCCTTAAACCTATCTACGAACATCAAATCACAAAAAATGAGCATAAAAGTGACCCCAGAGGGCGCTATCACCAGATCCAGCCATCCATGGAGAGCAGGCGAATCCTTGCAGACACCGCAGCAGCTTCCTAGTAGGAGAGCAGAGTGTGTGAAGCGCACACGTCACTTCCGGGTTAGCGGGGATGTTGTGGGTCACGCTCTGACGTGGCGTTTCTTCAAACGACTTCAACAGAGAGCGTACTCCCCCGGCATCACCGCAGGTAATAAATCAGAATGTCTCTCTGTGTTAACCAATCAGCGTGCATGGCAACAGGTGACAGGGGCTAGTCACTACCATCTGATTGGACGCTGAAGGGTCAATGCAATAAAACAGAGACAAACAAGATATGTATGGAAACACACAGCAATCACATAGCCTGTTACATCGCTAACATTAATACATCACATCTGAATAATGGTTTTAAAATCCATGCTCGGACCACCATAATATAATATAGTACATGTAATATAGTACACTTAAAAAAACATTTAAAAAACACTCAGATGGGACATATGCACTGAGAACAACAAGGAGAAAGTAAATAAGACTAAGCTGTATCGGAGAATGGGCATCATTAAACACAATATTGCTGAAAATAATCTGTACTAAATGTTTTTTAAGTGTACTATATTATATGTACTATATTATATTATGGTGGTCCAAGCATGGATTTTAAAACCATTATTCAGATGTGATGTATTAACGGCAACAACTGTTGGCGCAATTATTAGAAAATGGAAGAAGTTCAAGATGCCGGTCAATCTCCCAGGGTCTAGGGCTCCATGCAAGATCTCACCTCGTGGGGCATCAGTGATCATGAGGAAGGTGAGGGATCAGCCCAGAACTACACGGCAGGACCTGGTCAATTACCTAAATGACCATTAGTAACAGACTACGCCATCATGGATTAAAATCCTGCAGCGCACGCAAGGTCCCCCTGCTCAAGCCAGCACATGTCCAGGACTGTCTGAAGTTTGCCAACGACCATTTGGATGATCCAGAGGAGGAATGGGAGAAGGTCATGTGGTCTGATAAGACAAAAATAGAGGTTTTTTGTCTAAACTCCACTCGTCGTGTTTGGAGGAAGAAGAAGGATGAGTACAACCCCAAGAACACCATCCCAACCGTGAAGCATGGAGGTGGAAACATCATTCTTTGGGGATGATTTTCTGCAAAGGGGACAGGACGACTGCACCGTATTGAGGGGAGGATGTATGAGGCCATGTATCGCAAGATCTTGGCCAACAACCTCCTTCCCTCAATAAGAGCATTTAAGATGGGTCGTGTCTGGGTCTTCCAGCATGACATCGTCCCAAAACACACAGCCAGGGCAACTAATGAGTGGCTCCGTAAGAAGCATTTCAAAGTCCTGGAGTGGCCTAGCCAGTCTCCAGACCTGAACCCAATAGAAAATCTTTGGAGGGAGCTGAAAGTCCGTATTACTCAGCGACAGCCCCAAAACCTGTGTCATGGATATGCAGTAGTGTTTGTCTGCCATCTTACCTTCCTCCTCATGTGTTCATCTAGAGACCAGACCTCCTTCACCTGGCTTCCTTTATAATCTCCTCCCAGCCTGACTCCACCCCAGGCCCTATCACTGAACACTATATTAACCTGTGCACTGCAAGCCTGCTTGGCTGATCAACGTGTTTGTTAGGCATTGTGTGTTTGGGTTCCTGCCTGCCGTGTGCTACGTCTGTCTCTCTGTTACGTTATTGGCTTGTCCCCGACCATCCCTGTCTGCTCGTGACCCTTGACCTTCGGCTCGTTCTTCGTTATCCTTGTCTGCTTGTGGCCCCTGACCTTCGGCTTGTTATTCGGTTCTCTCTATCGTGTGCCGCTGCTTCCCCTTATCCTACGGGGCGTGAGCTAGGAAACTCCAGGGGCCGCGACCTGGTCCCAGCCTGCAGCGTAACATCCTCACCACTAGAGGCCCTGGAGAAGACCAGCTGGGTCTTAGACTCCGCGCCCTGGGGAATCTTGGCTCTCGCTTCCGTTGGGATCCCGGTTGTGCTCCTCTGGTCCCGCTTTCCACAACCACCCAGTTTCCTACCCACAGAAGCCAGCCATAGGGTTCACTACCTCGCGGTGCACTCCTGTCCCCCTACGGTGTGCATCTGTCACCTGGCCACAGGTGACCCTGACAGTTTGATCAGCCATGAACCCGGCTGACATCCCGCTTCCCGCGGATGATCCATTGCAGGGCATAGTTCGCAGACTTGAAACCCAGGAATCGAATCAGACTCAGGTGATGCGATTCCTCCAGGATCTGGCTTCTCGCTTTGAGCAGCTTCAGGCCTCCTTGGGAACCCTGAATCCGCAACCTCAAATACAACCAGCGGCTGCACCTATTGCACCAGTCGCAGCCACACACTCACTACAACTGCCAGCTCCGTCCCGTTTCTCTGGGGACTCCAAGGCTTGCAGGGGGTTCCTTAGTCAATGCACAATTCATTTTGAGCTCCAGCCCCAAAACTTCCTGTCTGATCGGGCTAAGGTAGCCTATATCATTTCCCTCCTCTCTGGTGAAGCTTTAGCCTGGGCAGCCCCTCTGTGGGAACTGAATGATCCAGTGGTTTCTAGCCTGTCTGGCTTCTTGAAACTTTTTCGGAATATCTTCGAAGAACCGGCTCGTGTCTCTTCAGCGGCCAGCACCCTTTTACGTCTCCGCCAAGAGTCTGCTTCTGTGGGACAGTATGCCCTTCATTTCCGCATACTGTCGGCTGAGTTGAGCTGGAACAATGAGGCCTTAGTCGCAACCTTTTTGCATGGCCTGTCTGATAGAGTGAAGGATGAATTAGCAGGAAGAACCATCCCCACTGATCTGGCCGGCGTTATCTCCTTGTGTAACCAGATCGATATTCGCTTTCAGGAGAGGACCTTAGAAAAGCAACGCCAGCACTCCTTGGTTCTTAGTCAGCCTGAGCTCCCCTCTCTTCGACCCGTAGAGCATCTCCTACCAGCTGAGGAACCCATGCAGCTGGGTCGGACCAGGCTATCCCCCGAGGAACGTGCTAGGCGCAGAACTCTTGGTCTGTGTCTTTACTGTGGGGGCAAAGGTCATTTTCGTGACACTTGCTCTCTTTGTCCAGAAAAACGTCCGGGTCCACTTCATCTGGAAAGTGGAGTATTGGACCCAGAAATATCACCTTCCCCTTCTCGTCTTCTGCTTTCTGTGTTCCTTCATGTTGGTGCTTCTTCTCATTCGGTCTCAGCATATCTGGATTCCGGAGCCGCTGGTAATTTCATGGACTGGGAAATCGCATCGTCCATGAGACTTACTCTTTTGCCCCTCACCACGCCATTGGTGGTCTTGGCGATTGATGGTACTGTTCTCCCAGGGGGACCTATCCGCTTCCAGACCCTCCCTGTTAAGATGTCGGTGGGTACACTCCACCAGGAGTGGATATCCTTCCTTATCTTACCCAAGGCCTCAACGCCTATAATTTTGGGTCTCCCATGGTTACAGCTCCATTCTCCTCATGTGGACTGGACTACTGGACAGATCCTGGCTTGGGGTCCCTCCTGTTCCTCGTCCTGCCTACCCAAGGTTGCCCCCTGTGAATCTGAGCCGGTCATTCATTCCAGGTTGCATAACCATTTACATTTCTCTGTCCCTAACCACCCTTGGACGCACAGCCAGGCTAGCTTGTCTACAAGTCCTGCAGTCGCTACGTCTTGCGATGCGATTCAGGTAGTCGCTACACCTGACTCAGCTATTCACTCTGCCTCTGTACTAGTTATGCCAGTCCAGCCCATGCCCAGTGAGCCTCTCACTTTTTCTTGTTCGGGACATTCTGCTTGTCCTTCAGCTATTCAGCTTGACTCCGGCGACATGTCACCTTCTAACCAACCTGACTTCAGGGTTCCACTGACATCTGCCCAGTCTGATGGTCCTGTGCAAGATGACCAGTTCCCCTTTAAGGGTCTAGGGGACCCTCCTCAGATTCCTGTTGATCGTCTCATGCCCTTGCTTATTCCTAGAGAGCCTTTGGTCCTCAATAGATCTTCTTGTCATCTCCCTACCTCGTTTTCAGTCTCTGAGGATAATCTTAAGTACGAGGTTAGACAAGTTCTGGATTCTCGGCTCTGCAGAGGCATTCTTCAGTACCTTGTGCATTGGAGAGGTTTTGGTCCTGAGGAGGCGTCTTGGATCGCTGCATCTGATGTCGCTGCACCTCATCAGTTGAGAAGGTTTCATCAGAGATTTCCCTTTAAGCCTGGGTCCAGGCGGGGGAGGGCCCATAAGAGGGAGGGTACTGTCATGGATATGCAGTAGTGTTTGTCTGCCATCTTACCTTCCTCCTCATGTGTTCATCTAGAGACCAGACCTCCTTCACCTGGCTTCCTTTATAATCTCCTCCCAGCCTGACTCCACCCCAGGCCCTATCACTGAACACTATATTAACCTGTGCACTGCAAGCCTGCTTGGCTGATCAACGTGTTTGTTAGGCATTGTGTGTTTGGGTTCCTGCCTGCCGTGTGCTACGTCTGTCTCTCTGTTACGTTATTGGCTTGTCCCCGACCATCCCTGTCTGCTCGTGACCCTTGACCTTCGGCTCGTTCTTCGTTATCCTTGTCTGCTTGTGGCCCCTGACCTTCGGCTTGTTATTCGGTTCTCTCTATCGTGTGCCGCTGCTTCCCCTTATCCTACGGGGCGTGAGCTAGGAAACTCCAGGGGCCGCGACCTGGTCCCAGCCTGCAGCGTAACATCCTCACCACTAGAGGCCCTGGAGAAGACCAGCTGGGTCTTAGACTCCGCGCCCTGGGGAATCTTGGCTCTCGCTTCCGTTGGGATCCCGGTTGTGCTCCTCTGGTCCCGCTTTCCACAACCACCCAGTTTCCTACCCACAGAAGCCAGCCATAGGGTTCACTACCTCGCGGTGCACTCCTGTCCCCCTACGGTGTGCATCTGTCACCTGGCCACAGGTGACCCTGACAACCTGAAGGATCTGGAGAAGCTCTGTATGGAGGAGTGGGCCAAATTCCCTGTTGCAGTGTGTGCAAACCTGGTCAAGAACTACAGGACATGTATGATCTCTGTAATTTCAAACAAAGGTTTCTGTACCAAAAATTAAGTTCTACTTTTCTGATGTATCAAATACTTATGTCATGCAATAAAATGCAAATAATTACTTAAAAATCATACAATGTGATTTTCTGGATTTTTAGATTCCGTCTCTCAAAGTTGAAGAGTACCTATGATAAAAATTACAGACCTCTACATGCTTTGTAAGTAGGAAAACCGGCAAAAACCGGCAAAATCGGCAGTGTATCAAATACTTGTTCTCCCCACTGTATATACTGTAGACAGTTTAGCTAGATCTCATTGCAGAGCATTCCTGTTATTCTATTCCTACTAATAATACAGGCAGGCAGTGGATTGTGCTAACCTGCAGTATATTAACCACTTAAGCCCCGGACCATTTGGTAGCTAAAGGACCAGAGGTGAATTCAGAATTTTGCACTGCGCTGCTTTAACTGTAAATTGTGCGGACATGCAATGTTGTACCCAAACGAAATTTGCGTCCTTTTCTTCCCACAAATAGAGCTTTCTTTTAATGGTATTTGATTGCCTCTGCGATTTTTATTTTTTGCGATATAAACGGAAAAAGACCGAAAATTTCGAAAAAAAATGATATTTTCTACTTTTTGTTATAAGAAAAATCGAATAAACTAAATTTTAGTCATACATTTAGGCCAAAATGTATTCAGCCACATGTCTTTAGTAAAAAAAATGTCAATAAGCGTATATTTATCGGTTTGCGCAAAAGTTATAGCGTTTACAAACTAGGGTACATTTTCTGGAATTTATACAGCTTTTAATTTATGACTGCCTATCTCATTTCTTGAGGTGCTAAAATGACAGGGCAGTACAAAACCCCCCCAAATGACCCATTTTAGAAAGTAAACACCCCAAGGAAATTGCTGAGAGGCATGTTGAGCCCATTGAATATTTTTTTTTTTTGTCCCAAGTGATTGAATAATGACAAAAAAAAAAAAAAAAAATTACAAAAAGTTGTCACTAAATGATATATTGCTCACACATGCCATGGTTATATGTGGAATTGCACCCCAAAATACATTCTGCTGCTTCTCCTGAGTACGGGGATACCACATGTGTGGGACTTTTTAGGAGCCTAGCCACGTACGGGACCCCGGAAAGCAAGCACCGCCTTCAGGATTTCTAAGGGCGCAAATTTTTGATTTCACTCCTCACTACCTATCACAGTTTTGAAGGCCATAAAATGCCAAAATAGCACAAAACCCCCCCAAATGACCCCATTTTAGAAAGTAGACACCCCAAGGAAATTGCTGAGAGGCCTGTTGAGCCCATTGAATATTTTTTTTTGTCCCAAGTGATTGAATAATGACAAAAAAATAAATAAATAAATAAATTACAAAAAGTTGTCACTAAATGATATATTGCTCACACATGCCATGGTTATATGTGGAATTGCACCCCAAAATACATTCTGCTGCTTCTCCTGAGTATGGGGATACCACATGTGTGGGACTTTTTAGGAGCCTAGCCACGTACGGGACCCCGGAAACCAAGCACCGCCTCCAGGATTTCTAAGGGCGCAAATTTTTGATTTCACTCCTCACTACCTATCACAGTTTTGAAGGCCATAAAATGCCAAAATAGCACAAACCCCCCCCCAAATGACCCCATTTTGGAAAGTAGACACCCCAAGCTGTTTGCTGAGAGGCATGGTGAGTATTTTACAGCTCTCATTTGTTTTTGAAAATGAAGAAAGAACATTTTTTTTTTTTCTTTTTTTTTTCAATTTTCAAAACTTTGTGACAAAAAGCGAGATCTGCAAAATACTCACAATACCTCTCAGCAAATAGCTTGGGGTGTCTACTTTCCAAAATGGGGTCATTTGGGGGGGTTTGTGCCATCTGGGCATTCCATGGCCTCCGAAACTGTGATAGGCAGTGAGAAGTGAAATCAAAAATTGACACCCTTAGAAAGCCTGAAGGCGGTGCTTGGTTTTTGGGGTCCCGTACGCGGCTAGGCTCCCAAAAAGTCTCACACATGTGGTATCCCCGTACTCAGGAGAAGCAACAGAATGTATTTTGGGGTGTAATTCCACATATGCCCATGGCATGTTTGAGCAATATATCATTTAGTGACAACTTTGTGCAAAAAAAAAAAAAGTTATTTTTTCCGCAACTTGTGTCAACATATAAAATATTCCATGGACTCGACATGCCTCTCAGTATATAGCTTGGGGTGTCTACTTTCCAAAATGGGGTCATTTGGGGGGGTTTTGAACTGTTCTGGCATTTTATACACAACATTAGGAAGCTTACATCCACTCTTCTAACCACTTGAAGACAAAGCCCTTTTTGACACTTTTTGTTTACATGAAAACATATTTTTTTTTGCAAGAAAATTATGTTGAACCCCCAAACATTATATATATTTTTAAAGCAAAGGCCCTACAGAATAAAATGGTGGGTGTTGCATTTTTTTTTTCTACACAGTATTTGCGCAGCGATTTTTCAAACGCATTTTTTTGGGAAAAAATACACTTTTTTTAATTGTAATGCACTAAAACACACTATATTGCCCAAATGTTTGATGAAATAAAAAAGATGATCTTAGGCCGAGTACATAGATACCAAACACGACATGCTTTAAAATTTCGCACAAACGCGCATTGGCGACAAACTACATACATTTTTAAAAGCCTTTAAAAGCATTTACAGGTTACCCCGTTAGATTTACAGAGGAGGTCTACTGCTAAAATTACTGCCCTCGATCTGACCTTCGCGGTGATACCTCACATGCATGGTGCAATTGCTGTTTACATATGACGCCAGACCGACGCTTGCGTTCGCCATTGGGCAAGAGCAGGGCAGGACAGGGGTGCTTTTTTTTTTTTATTATTAATTTTGCTTTTTTATTTTATTTTTAAACTGTTGCTTCCATATTTATTTATTTTTATCACTTTTATTGTTATCTCAGGGAATGTAAATATCCCCTATGATAGCAATAGGTAATGACAGGTACTCTTTTTTGAAAAAACTGGGGTCTATTGGACCCTAGATCTTTCCTCTGCCCTCAAAGCATCTGACCACACCAAGATCGGTGTGATAAAATGCTTTCCCAATTTCCCAATGGCGCTTTTTATATCCGGGGGGGGGGACATTCCCTCCCACTGCTTGTAAAAGCAGTCCAGAGGCTAATTAGCCACTAGGATTGCTTTTACATGAAAGCCGGCCGCTGGCTGAAAAGAATGATACCAAGATGATACCTAAACCCGCAGGCATCATTCTGGTATAAACATTCAAAGTCCAGCAACATACCAGTACGTTGCTGGTCCTTGTTGGACATGTATTGTAATCTTTTTTTTCATGCAGCCTGTTGGCTGAACGAAAAAAAAAGATTGATCGGTGGGTATGCCCACCATTAGAATACTGCCCTTCATCCACCCACTTCTAATGATGGGCATACATGCACCATTTATATATACCGAAGCATGGGGGCATCTTCTCGCAAAAGTTATGCCGCGTACATATGGTCAGACTTTTCCACGGGCAAGCCTCCGTCGGAATTTCGACCGTATATACGCGGCATTAGGAGCAAAATCGCTCCTCCGCTCCTGCTGCCCCAATGCTTCGGCATATATGCTTTTTTTTTTTTAACTGTGGTGGTGAAATTACCTCCTACAGCACTGGAGTCGCAGGGATCAGGCCTGTCTCTGCGAACGCTGCAGTTATGTGTGTTGTGTTTTGCAAGTGACAGTGATCGATCGATACTGCACTTGGGTGGCCTGGGCTGGACGGAGGGGCAAAACGCAGGTGCTAGCAGGTATCTGGGCTGATCCCGCTAACACTGCGTTTTTGGGAACCCTAAACTGCTGGGGACGCTAGTATAGATCTGATCAGATCAGATATTGAGCTGATCAGATACTATACCACTAAGGGGGGTGTATGCTTCACGTGTGGGTGTTAGCGCTACTGGCACTAACCTGACGCTGCCTGGGGTGTGACGCAGACCCTCTCTGACGCTAAAACCTAACTGATATCACCCGCCGGGCGATCAGGGGGTTAAACCTTTATTGGGTTATATACGGCGGGTGCCCTGACACTATAAAAAGCAAACTAACCAGCGTCACCCGTAACACTTATATGATGATCACTGGTGAAAGGGTTAACTAGGGGCAATTAGGGGGTTAAAACCTTTATTAGGTAATATATGGGGGTACCTGACGCTATATAAAAACCTGACGGCGAACCTAAAAAAAAATTACTGGCTACCTATCGGCATCACCGACACTAAGACAACGATCATAAAAACGATTGCTTAGCGACAGTGGTGATAGGGGGTGAAAGGGTTACCTGGGGGGCGATCAGGGGGTTAAACCTTTATTAGATAATATATGGGGGTACCTGACGCTATAAAAACCTGCGGCGAACCTAAAAAAAAATACTGGCTACCGATCAGCATCACCGACGCTAAGACATCGATCAGAAAAATGATCGCATAGTGACGGCGGTGCTACGGGTGAAAGGGTTACCTGGGGGGTGATCAAGGGGGTTACACCTTTATTAGGTAATATATGGGGGTACCCGACACTATAAAAACCTGCGGCGAACCTAAAGAAAATTACTGGCTACCGATCAGCATCGCCGACGCTAAGACATCGATCAGAAAAATTATCGCTTAGTGACAGTGGTGATAGGGGGTGAAAGGGTTACCTGGGGGGGCGATCAAGGGGGTTAAACCTTTATTAGGTAATATATGGGGGTACCCGACGCTATAAAAACCTGTGGCGAACCTAAAAAAAATTACTGGCTACCGATCAGCATCACCGACGCTAAGACATCGATCAGAAAAATGATCGCATAGCCACGGCGGTGCTAGGGGGTGAAAGGGTTACCTGGGGGGTGATCAAGGGGGTTAAACCTTTATTAGGTAATATATGGGGTACCCGACGCTATAAAAACCTGCGGCGAACCTAAAAAAAATTACTGGCTACCGATCAGCATCGCCGACGCTAAGACATCGATCAGAAAAATTATAACTTAGTGACAGTGGTGATAGGGGGTGAAAGGGTTACCTGGGGGGTGATCAAGGGGGTTAAACCTTCATTAGGTAATATATGGGGGTACCCGACGCTATAAAAACCTGGGGCGAACCTAAAAAAAATTACTGGCTACCGATCAGCATCACCGACGCTAAGACATCGATCAGAAAAATGATTGCTTAGTGACAGTGGTGATAGGGGGTGAAAGGGTTATCTGGGGGGTGATCAGGGGGTTAAACCTTTATTAGGGGGGGGGTTAGGGGGCTACATTGGACCTAAAACTAAATGTACTGACACTTTTACAGTCACAAATGTCACTGATTGCAGTGATCACTAAATAAATGGTCACTGCAATCAGTGACACTGTGACTGGGGGCTGGGGGGTGTCTGGGGGGGCCTGGGGGGGCGATTTATGTGCCTATGTGTCCTGGTGTCAGTGTGCTGTTTTGTGTACTAACCTGGCATCTTCTCCTGTACGGCGCTCGGTATATGTGAGCGCCCCAGGAGAGATGACATCACTTCCTCCTTCCTGGCAGGCAGGGGAAGCTCTCTCATTCGCCGGGAGCGATCGAGAGGGGGTGGCCGGAATCGAACGGCCGTCCCCTCATGCCGGATCGCTCCCGAAGGTAAAACGACCGCTCACTGTAAAGAAGGGGGGTCCGATCGGACCCCCCAACTATACAAAGGCAATCACGTACATATACGTGATTCTGCCTGTCGGTGCCATTCTGCTGACGTATATTTACAGTGGGCGGTCGTTAAGTGGTTAAAGCGGAGTTCCGCCGGAAAAAAAATATTAAAAGCCAGCAGCTACAGCTACAGCAGCTGCTGGCTTTTAATATTTGGACACTTACCTGTCCTGGAGTCCAGCGACGTCCGCAGCAGAGGACGAGCGATCGCTCGTCACTCTACTGCTCCCTCCGCCATCCTCGCTGAGGGAACCAGGAAGTGAAGCCCTGCGGCTTCATGCCCGGTTCCCTACGGCGCATGCGCGAGTCGCGCTGCGCCGTTCTGATTCGTCCTCCTGTGTTCTGGGAGCCGAGTGTCTCCCAGAACACTACGGGAAGTCTGGGGGAAGTGACGTCACTCCCGCAGATTCCCGGAGAGAGGACTCCCGGATGTGGGTTAAAATACCTGTCTTAGACAGGTATCTTCACCCCCCTCCCCCCTGAAAGGTGTCAATTGTGACACCGGAGGGGGGGAGGGTTCCAAATAGCAAAAGTTTATATTTAGGGTGGAGCTCCACTTTAAGTCAGTGTACTCTATACTGGGCACAGTGTGCACGTAAAGCTGACTGCAGACTATTCCTTTTCTATTACTAATAATACAGGCAGTTGATCGAGCTAACCTGCAGTATATTAAGTCAGTGTACTGTATACTGGGCACAGTGTGCACGTAAAGCTGACTGCAGACTATTCCTTTTCTATTACTAATAATACAGACAGTTGATTGAGCTAACCTGCAGTATATTAAGTCAGTGTACTGTATACTGGGCACAGTGTGCACGTAAAGCTGACTGCAGACTATTACTTTTTTATTACTAATAATACAGGCAGTTGATTGAACTAACCTGCAGTATATTAAGTCAGTGTACTGTATACTGGGCACAGTGTGCACGTAAAGCTGACTGCAGACAATTCCTTGTGTACCTATTCCAATACATTAAATACAGTATGTCTGGAAGGCCAACAAGGAGAGGCAGACACTCACAGGCCAATAAAAGAGGGCAGGCAGGCTCTGTGTCTAGAGGCAACAGTGCTGGTCGTGGACACTGTGCATCCTCATCAGCATGTGGCTGTGGGGCACGCTTGTCCTTTTTTTCAGCAGCTTGCCGTGTTGAGCCGCAACATTCCGAAGAGTTGTTAGAGTGTATGACCAAGCCGTCCTCATTCTCCTCATCCTCTCTCACCCAGGCTCTGGGTACTTTGTCTGCCAAAGCAGCCTCTTCCCTCAGCTCAATGGCATCAGTCACTCCTTCCCTAGCCCCACCATGTCCTGAGGAGTCCCCCGAACTCTTTGACCACAGTGTTTGGTACATGCTGCAGGAGGATGCGCAGCGTTTAGAAGTCTCCGATGATGGTACCCAGCTTGAGGAAGGCAGTAACGAGAGCCCAGAGAGGGGGTGCCCAAGAAGGACGGCAAACTGGCAGTCATGTTCCCCCAGCTGCAGCATACTGCCAGGTTTGCTCCAGTGACGAGGAGGGAGGGGATGATGAGGTCACTGACTCTATGTGGGTGCCTGATAGGAGAGAGGAGGAGGAGGAGGAGGAGGAGGCACATCTCCAACGAGGCAGGATGCCCTCCAGGGAACAGCTTAAGGGCAGCCAACCAACTGCATCACACCGCAGAGCTCCGCATGCGCAGGGCGCTGCTGTCTCTGCGCGTTTTCAAAAGTTCTTTGGTGTGGGCCTTTTTTGAGATGTGTGCAGCAGATCGCACCGTTGCTATTTGCAACATATGTCTGAAGCATATCTCACATGGCCAAAAACAGCAGCTGCTTGGGCACCACATGCTTGACCAGACATATGTCGACCTGCCATGCAGTCCGTTGGCAAGCGTACATAAAATACCGACACCAAAGAACAAAGCTGACCTCTCCTTGCTCCTCATCAGCTGGGATCTCCAACCCCACTATACCTTCAGTCCCCTCTGAAACCTGCACTGAGAGGAATGAAGGTGTAGAATTAGGTGTGTCACTGCCAAGTACTTTCTGGCAATCTGCTATCGGTACACCAACGTCCGATTGTACCAGGCAAATTTCCCTGCCCCAGCTGCTGCACAGCCGAAAGAAGTTCGCTCCCAGTCATCCACATGCCCAGCGGTTGAATGCTAGATTGGCTAAATTGCTAGCACTTCAACTGCTGCCTTTTCAGTTGGTAGACTTTGCCCCCTTCCGTGAGTTTGTGGAATGTGCGGTACCTCAGTGGCAAGTTCCCAAACGCCACTTTTTCTCATGGAAGGCGATTCTGGCTCTCTACCGGCATGTGGAAGGCAATGTCTTGGCCTTGCTGGACAGGTCCAACAGGCATGGACAGGGATGTTACCTATCTTTCACGGTGCACTGGGTGACTCTGCTGGCAGCTGGGAACGATTGCAGGACAGGGTGCAGTAGTGTTGTTCCACTATACGCCTCCAAAATGCTACTAATGGTGATTCTGACACACCTCTCTCCTCCACCCCCCTCCTCTTCTCTTCTTCTTCCTCCATGGCCTCTTCCTCTGCTGATTTGTCCTCGGAACCAGCGGTGCTCCGTAGGCGTTGAAGGGGTTACGCAAATACGCAGGCAAAAAGATACCATGCAGTGCGTGAGCTGGTGTGCTTTGGGGACAGGAGCCACACTGGGGCAGAGATTCTGTCAGCTCTGCAGGGGCAGTCTCAGAGGTGGTTGACGCCACACCAGCTTAAGTCAGGAATGGTGGTTTGCGACAATGGCACCAACCTCCCCTCCGCCCTCCGACAGGGATAGCTGACCCATGTGCCCTGTTTGGCTCACGTCCTGAACTTGGTGGTGCAGCGGTTCTTGGGCAGGTACCCGGGCTTACAGGATGTCCTGAGGCAGACCAGGAAAGTCTGTGTGCATTTCCGCCAGTCATATAATGCCAGTGCTTGGCTGGCTGACCTCCAAAAGGAATACAACCTGCCCAAGAACCGCCTAATCTGTGACATGTCCACCAGGTGGAACTCATTGTGCACACGCAGCAGAGGGCCATCAATGAGTACCTGTGCGACTATGGCACCAGGACAGGGTCAGGGGAGCTTGTTTTTTTTTTTTGCCACGCCAGTGGGTCATGATCAGGGATGCATGCACTGTCCTATCACCATTTAAGGTGGCCACGAGGATGGTGAGCAGTGAAAATGCATGCATCAGTGACACTGTCCCTCTTGTCCACCTGTTGGAGCACACGCTGCGTGGAATAATGAACAGGGCACTTGAGGCAGAACAGAGGCCCTCTGACTCTCAAGGCCCCCTTTATCCAGACAGTGTTTCTGCAAGCCCGCCAATCACACAGGAAGAGGATGAGGAGGAGGAGGAGGATTGTGTCAGCATGGAGGTGGAGCCTAGCACTCAGCATCAGCAGCAGTCTTCAAGGGATCATTTACAGTCCCCAGAAACCCATGGACTTGTACGTGGCTGGGAGGAGGTGGCTGTGGATCATGTCGTCCTTAGTGACCCAGAGGACTCCGGACTGAATGCCTCAGCAAACCTACGCTGCATGGCCTCCCTGATCCTGCAAAGCCTGCGAAAGGATCCTTGTATTTGTGGTATCGAGGAGAGGGATCATTACTGGCTGGCAACCCTCCTTGATCCACGTTACAAGGGTAAGGTTGCGGACCTTATCCAGCTGTCGCAGAGGATGAAACATCTTTGGTAGGCCTTGCAGAAAGGTTTGTGCAACGCGTTTCCAGAGCATGGGAGGTTACAAATTCCTGGTCCTGGACAACGTGTTGCTGAGGCTTCTGTCAGTCACAGAAGGAGCGGTGGAGAAGGTGGCCGTCTGACCGTTGCGTTCAGTAAATTTTTTAGTCCGCAGCCCCAAGGTATGATCGGTTCCAGCAACCATCGCCAGCGTCTGATTTACATGGTGCAGGAATACCTAGGGGCAAGATCAGACTTGGACACCTTTCCCACTGAAAATCCTCTGGGTTACTGGGTCTTGAGGATGGATCACTGGCTATAGCTTGCACAGTATGCAATTGAGCTACTGGCCTGTCCTGCATCCAACGTTCTTTCAGAACGCACATTCAGTGCTGCTGGAGGCTTTGTAACCGATCACAGGGTGTGCCTGTCCACCAAATCGGTCGATCGGCTGACCTTCATAAAAATGAATCAGTCTTGGATCACCAGCTACCAAGCACCTGATGCTGATGTAACCAAATATTTTTTTTGGAATGTGAGATCCCTTCAAGACTGCCTATGCTGATGCTGAGTGACTATCCTCTTCCTCCTCAATGTTCATGTTGATAGCTTGTAAGAAAATTTTTGGTTCTGGGCACCCCCACCAGTGGCTAAGGCCCAATTTTTCTGCCCTTGTTTAACAGGGGCGTGTATTTACTATTTTTTGCTATAATACTTTGTAGCAGGGCTCATTCCTGCGCTGCAACTAGAGTATCTGTGAGGGGTTGCAGTGTTGTGGCAACAGCACCAGTGCCTAAGGCCCAATTTTTCTGCCCCTGTAATTACAATTCTTGATCTAATATTTCACAGCAAGGCCCGTTCCTGTGCCCACCAATAGTAACTGTGAGGGCTTACAGTGTTGTGACAACAACACCACACCGTCCACCACCAAAGGCCCAATTTTTCTGACCCTGTTCAACAGGGGCATAAAATTACAAATCTTGATCTAATATTTCACAGCAGTGCGCCCTCCAAGAGTAACTTTGAGGGTTTACAGTGTTGTGGCAACACCAACACCTAAGGCCCAAATTTCTGCAGAGTATATAGGGCAGGCCCCTACTTTCAAACATCCGACTTTCAAACGACTCCTACTTACAAACATAGGGAGACAACAGGAGGTGAGAAGAAATCTACCCCTAGGAAGGGCAATTCTCTCCAGTAAGAGTTAATATGGGAAAAAGGTGTTTCCTCTCCACTGATGCTTTATCACCAATCCTTGTTTCCCTAAAAAACCCAAATTTTCAAAATCCAATTGTCATTGGGACAGAAAGTGAGGTGAAATCTTCTGAACAGGTGCACAGACAGCAAAACAAATGTTACAGAGGTGATAACCCTTCCCTATGTTTTCCAAAAAGCTTAAAAATAGATGATTACACTTTAAAAATGTACCAGTTCAAAATTACAAACAGATTTTACTTAAGAACAAACCTATAGTCCCTGTCTTGTTTGCACCGCCTGTATACTGCTGTTCAGAGTATATAGGGCCTGGGGGCCCCACGCCTTTCCTTTTTTAAATTTGGGTGTGGGGGTTCCCCTTAATATCCATACAAGACCCAAAGGGGCTGGTAATGGGCTGGGGTGGGTACCCATGCCATTTTTCTTAATGATTTTCATCCATATTGCCGGGACCAGACATTACAATCAAGCGCTGCGCAAACTGTTGGCGCTATATAAATCCTGTATAATAATAATATTAATAATAATTAAAGCCGCAAGCAGTTTTAAATGACTTTTATTCCTTTAGAAATTTCATTTTGTGCAGGGACAGTTCTAAACACGGGAAACACGTGCCACTTTACAGACATACTATAGACACCCCCCAGGCATGATATTTAAAGGAATATTTCACTTTTATTTTTTCACCTTAAGCATCATTAAAATCACTGCTCCTGAAAAAACAGATGTTTTTAAAACTTTTTTTGCATTGATACATGTACCCTGGGGCAGGACCCGGGTCCACAAACCCTTTTTAGGACAATAACTTGCATATTAGCCTTTAAAATTCACACTTTTGATTTCTCACATTCGAGTCCCATAGACTTTAACGGGGTTCGAAAGTTTGCGCAAAGTTTCCAACCGTTCGCATGTTCTGGATGCGAACCGAACCGGGGGGTGTTCGGCTCATCCCTACTCCTCAGTGAGGAATCTACCTATAGGAAACTCGACCTTGATCCATTTCAGCCTCTGGTATTACTCATTAATGACAAACTACAATGAGCTTTTGAGGCTAACTTGATATCTAAAAAAGAGCTTGACTACCTGAAGGTCGTTGATTTTAATAAGCCAACATTTTATATAATTCCCAAAATACACAAGAACAGAGAGAGTCCCCCGGGATGAGCTTCGATTTCGAGTCAAACTCATGTTCGACTCCAACATTGCCTGTTCGCCCGTTAGCCGAACAGCGAACAATTTGGTGTGTTCACGGCAAATTCGAAAAGCCGCGGAACACCCTGTAAAAGTCTATGGGAGAAATCTAAAGTGCTAATTTTAAAGGCTTATATGCAAGTTATTGTCATAAAAAGTGTTTGGGGACCCGGGTCCTGCCCCAGGGGACATGTATCAATGCAAAAAATAGTTTTAAAAACTGAAGGGTCTGGTATGGATATTTGGGGGGAACCCCATGTCATTTTTTCTTTAATTTGGCGCAGGGTTCCCCTTAATATCCATACCAGACCTGAAGGGCCTGGTAATTGAATTTGGGGGACCCCCACGCATTTTTTTTTATCAATGACTTTCAATGACTTTTCTCTGTATTGCCGGGAGCCAACAATTCATTACAGCTGCAAGTACTTTTGAATGACTTTTTTTCCTTCAGAAACTACATTTTGTGCAGGGACAGTTCTAAGCACGTGAAACAAGCGCTACTTTACAGGCATACTATACACACCCCCCAGGTACGATATTTAATGGAATATTTCACTTTTATTGTTTCACTTTAAGCATTATTAAAATCACTGCTCATGAAAAAACTGACGTTTTAAAAAAAAATTTGCATTGATACATGTCCCCTGGGGCAGGACCCGGGTCCCCAAACACTTTTTATGACAATAACTTGCATATAAGCCTTTAAAATTAGCACTTTCGATATTTCATGTTCGTGTCCCATAGACTTTAACAGTGTTCGGATGTTCGAATAAATTTATTGCCTGATGCGAACAGAACTGGGGGGTGTTCGGCTCATCCCTATCCGCTATCAGGAGACCATTGGAAAGGGTAGACAAATACATAGACAGTTTGATCAAGGATATGGTACAATTACTGCCCTCGTACATTCATGATACGTGTGATGTCTTGAATAAAATCATGAACTTGGAGTTCTCAGGGGATGCGCTCCTTGTGGGTATCGACGTTGAGTCGCTGTATACGTCCATCCCACATGAGTGGGGCATCTCTGCTGTCTACCATTTCATTGACAAACACTACCCTGAAATTGGAGCACAAAGCAAATTTGTTATTGAGCTTCTCGAACTTGCGCTCAAGCACAATTTTTTCCAGTTTTCTGGAGCCAACTATCAGCAACTTCGCGGAACTTCCATGGGGGCACCTGCCTACGTGTGCCTCCATTTGGGTTGGTGGGAGGAGGAGGTAGTCTATGCCTCATCGATGTACCTTGGCCATGCATGTTCCTGGCTAAGATACATTGATGATGTCTTGATGGTATGGTCAGGGACCCAGACTGAACTTGAGGAGTTCATGGTCGAGTTGGATAACAATACTTGGAATATACGTCTTACGTATGTGGCTGACTCCCATCAAATTTCCTTTCTGGACCTGTCCATCAGACTGGAAGGTGGCAGACTGGTCACTAATACCTTTAGAAAAGAAACAGCCACCAACACACTACTACAGGCAGATAGCCACCACCCCAAATCTCTTATACGTGGGATCCTGGTGGAACAGTTTCTGAGGATTCAAAGAAACTGTTCCACTGAGGAGGATTATAAAACTGAATCTGAACAACTATACCACAGATTTAGGGAAAGGGGTTACCCACATTGTGTGTTGAAGAGGGCAAAAAGAATTGCAGGACAAAAAACACGGATGGATTTACTGTCACCCCAAACTAAAACACAGACTGAGACTGAGGGACCTGTGAGACTCATTACCCCTTTTGGGGCCCAATGGCGTCAAGTTAATAACATCCTCTCCAAACATTGGCACATATTGACACGTGCCAATGACTTGAAACAAGCATTTGGGGACAGACCGTATATGGTAGCCAAACGGGCCAAAAATTTGGATGACACGTTAGTTCAATTTAAATTTATACGTCCTCCAAATAGGAGTTGGCTAACAGATATGCCAAAAATCAATGTCATGTTTCCATGTGGCCACTGTGGCACATGCAAATATGTAGATCGTTCAAAGACCTTCAGAAACTCGGAGGGCAATCAGGAATTTGAAATCAAGTCCTTCATAACCTGTGCAACAATGAGAGTCTTGTACATCCTTGAATGCCCGTGCCATAAACTCTGTCAGCAAGACAAAGAGACAGCTCTGCATTAGGTTTGGAGAACATCTAAAGAGCATTAGGCAAAAGGAAGAAACCCCAGTAGCTCAACATTTCTTGGATTTTCACCGGGGGGAAACCACTGGTCTGAGAGTGAAGGGATTCTTTTCACTTTCTCTCACAGACCGCAGGGACGATTTCGATACAGTGCTCCTGCGTAAAGAAAAACTCGATCTTCAGGCCCAAAACTCTTCAGCCGAAAGGCTTGAATAATGAACTGAGCCTAAAAGTCTTTCTAGAGTCTGAAGCCTCGTACACACGGCCGAGAATCCCATTGTAAAAAAAAAACGTTGGTTTTCTCGACGAGATTCTTGTCAATCTTGACGAGATTCTTGTCAAGCTTTCCTTGCCTACACACTGTCAATTAAAAATCTTGTTGTTGTAAAGCGCGGTGACGTACAACACATACGACGGCAGTATAAAAGGGGAAGTTTGATTCCAATGGCGCTACCCCTTGGGCTGCTTTTGCTGATCTCGTCTTACCGCATGTTAGTAAAAGTTTGGGGAGAGACGATTCGCGCTTTTCAGTCTTCGTGCTTTCAGTTCGTTACAGCGTGACGAATGTGCTATCTCCATTACGAACGCTAGTTTTACCAGAAGGAGCGCTCCCGTCTCATACTTGATTCTGAGCATGCGCGTTTTTTTAAGACTCGGAAAAGCATACACACAACCGGTTTTCTCGTCTGGAAACAGGCTGACGAGAATACTGACGAGAAAAACGAGAATCCTGATGAGAAAATAGAGATCAGGTTCTCTATTTTTCTCGTTGAGATTCCCAGCAGTTTTCTCGACAAGAAACCATACACACAAACGTTTTTCTTGGCAAGAAAGCTCTCCCAGCAGTTTTCTTGTCGTTTCTTGCCGAGAAAACCGGTCGTGTGTACGAGGCTTTAGTATCTTGCAGTGTTCAGTATTCCCTAATCTTTCCCCATTTCTTCTTCTATTGCTGTACATAAGGACAAATTGCAACTGGGGAAGTATCATGCGATTTCTCTACCTGGAGAACGAAGACTAATTAGCCTGCTGTAGTGCTCTGCATTTTTATAGATAACGTTATTGTTTACTGCTGTATGGTTTTAATATCATGGTTGGCTATAGTGAGATGACCTGATCTGATTTGGATACAGTGTCCTCTTACATATACTACAGTATATGTAGTATATGTAACCCCCCCCCCCTTTTCTCATCAATAAGGTCTAAATAAATTTTTTCACACCAAGCCGTGGTTGATCCTGCCCCCATTTTTGCTTTCATGGGGCCATTCTTGCCCCACCTCTTTTCATTTTTGGTACATAGCTTCAGCTTAATTGGGTAGGTATCCCGTCCTTACAGGGCAAATCGGCTGGTATTCTATTGAGTTAATCACTGTACTCAGTGAAGGTGGATTCTTGGATTTTTTAACCTTTTTTATAGTTGTCAGAGTAGCTGCTCCGAAATTCCTGAAGCCACAGGGATGAAGACCAGTCAAAACAGCAGGCAGTTGTGGAGCTGGATCAGTGGATATCAGGATACCACACACCTGGATGCTAGTGGCAGCACTCAGCGGGTCAGCCCTGAGGGATGTGGAGCACAGACAAGCACAGGCACACACAGGTTTGAGAAGCCAGGACAGGTGCAGAGGCCAAGACAGGTTGGAGTACAGGCCAGGTCGGCAACAGGCGGTCAGCGTGTTAACAAGAGGAGCAGGCAGGATCAAAGTCAAGGACAAGCCGGGGTCGGGTACAGCCATAAGGCAGGAAGAGTCAAAGGCAAGCCAGGTCAAACACTGGAACAGATCGCTGAGCAGGTTACAGGTAGCAGGGGTACAGGAAAGCTGCAGATCAGACAGCACTGGCTCTGTTTACAAGCCCTGTTTAAAAAGTTAATTTGGCGCCAAGACTAGCGCTCATAAACGTGCACCAGCAGCAGGATTTCTTCTACAGAGCATTTCCTTACACACTGTAATGCATACTCCCACATGCACTAATATACAAGATAACAAAAATAGTGCCGCACAACACTCAGTTGAAGTGTTGATAATTACAGTTCCTATTTGTACTTAATAAGTAGTGATCTCTGCTGTGTCTTCTTAAATTCCATCTCATATAAGGTATGAAGTGATCTGCCCCACTTCTAATACACTGCACTTATATATGTGCAATAAAATATATATTTCTTCCAAAACATATCATGCATTAAGTGCCATTTTTCTTCTTCGACTCCTAAATGTGTAAAATGTCCAGTGAGTACCACCACAAACACACTGTGCTCACCTCAATATGCTGGCCTATTGTTTAAAAAATAGGTCACCATGCACCTTCCCCTTTAAGGGGTCTCATCCACCTCCTCAGGATGCCTCTGGTCCATTTGCACTTGGTCACCTCAATTGCTTTATTCCAATGTGGACAATATTTTGGGGTATTTCTCCACTGGCTCCTCATAGTGTTTTATCAATAAAATACAAATGGCTCTTTATTCAAAGACTATACATATACCACTCACAAACAAAGTGTACTAATTCAGCAGTGCACAGCTTTAAAAATCACTGTATGCAATCAGGGTGCTTTCCTCCTTTAGGGTAGAAATCTCAGCCTCACCTCCATGAGTAATCCCATGAAGCATTGCAAGACTGACAACCACAGGCATGACTCTCAGAGGTGGAGGCCTGATGGAATTATTAGTCTCACCACAGCTGGAGTGCTGAGGTTTCGTACCCCTGATCTAGGCACTTAGTTGCATGATCTCTGCTGAGGGGGAGGATAACCGAATATAAACTTTTGATTCTATTACTAATAGGGTTATTTCTCCCTCCTTTATGTCCAAGAGAGAGCAGTAGACTGATATTAAGATTTTTTTTATTTTTTTTATTGGGTTTCAGAGAAGAACATAGCAGAGTAACAGCATATCAATTGTGTAGGAACAAGGGTCAAGCAGTGTAGTCTTCTGAGTGAAACGTATAACATAGGTTAGACCAAGGAAATATACATAAAATGTGTGTAACATGCTGAAGCTTCTGGAAGGAAGCAGGGAGACATAGACGGAAGGTCCCAAACCAAACGGGGTCACCCCAGGCCCACGGGTCAGAGGGAGCCTGAGAGAATTCATGGTTGGCCAAAATGTCCCATTTAAGGTGAAAATAAGAACCAAGTAACAACAGAAACCTGCAGCAGCTAAAAGCTGACACCACAATAATGGGTGCCCAAATACCTGGGAGCAAGTGTATTAGGTAAATGAAGCTTAGTGTTTGTCATCTGGATCTAAGGAAATGACTACCATTTCTGAAGTGTGTAATGTGTGTAGCGACCTCACCTCTCACTCCCTCCTTCTCTGTCAATGTCAATGGCTCTCGTCTAGGGGACCAGGGAGGAGAGTGTGACGCACCACCAGTTCGTATCCTCTTGTGTGTAGAGGTGTGAGCTATAACCAATTACCTTCGGGCCTGTGCCCCTGTCCAGAGCCAAAACTTCCCTTGAGAATGACCTTCAACTCCCAGAAAGCCAAGTTCCACACCATTGAAAGTCCAACACTTATTTATTCTTTTAGAGCAATAAATAGTCCTTTTAAAGCAGACTGGTTAGACAACGAACAGACAAGGTGAAGAGGAAGGTCCAGGCACAAACATGAACTTGTTACTCTCCTGTTTCAGTGTGCGCAAACAGGCTTGGCGCACGGTCGCTGCCACCGACCGTGAGGGTGGTCGCTGCCACCGACCGGGTGAATTAGACTTGAGGTCTCTGCCACCGACCTGGGTTTCAGTTGGGTCGCTGCCACCGACCATGAGAACGTGGACTACCTTCTTAAGATGCGGCCCCTGTCAGGGGAGTCATCCATCCGGACAGTCACCAGAGGCCTCCACCGTCACCAGCCAATGCTGTGCTGGATCTTCGGGAAGGTCACTTCTCTGGTCCCCCTCACCCTAGATTCGGGTGTCCAACACCGGAGGACACCCTAGGAATCCTCCATCCCATGCGGGACCCAGTCGAAGGTACTGGGCCCCAGGCCTCCAGAGAGTACCTTACCCCAGACTAAAGGTGTCTGGGGTGGAATCACAGCTCCATCCTCGTGCCGAGGGCACCCGAACTGACAGCACTCACACCCAGGCTGAAGGTGCCTGGGCATGGACCCCGAGCAGAAGATGTCTGCCCCTTTTATCCCCTCTCCCAGCATGCACAGCAGGTTCCCCGCCCCGCTGTACCACTGCCGCGAGAGGACAAAAAAGCACAGACCTCCAATGGTGGTTCAACCCCGGCCTATGGCGACAGCGCCACCTATGGGCCACAGGGAACTGGACACCATTGATATCCTCCACTGACATAAATTGGTCCATGAACCCTAACAATTGCTGCATCTGAGCCTGTTATCACTCCGATGCCTCCCCTAAATGTAACCACCCGCTACATGTGTAATCCCTAAATGCTTGTCATCTGGAGACAAAGGGTTTGGTTTACTAACACTGGAAACTGCATCAGCCTTTTTGCCGAAGTAGTGTGGCCTACAGGCAACTAGTAAGCAGATGTGAATCCATTGGGATCCTAGCTTCAGTTTAAATATACAGTTTTTAATATGTGACATGACTGTGTTAATCATTGTTTTATATTTGACTAGAGTTTACCTTTCACTGTAACATGTATTTGGCACATAATGTACTATTTTCTTTTTGTTCTGTACAGACAGAAAATAATTCTATAACCAGAAGATATCTACATTTCTCGCTATAATGACAAAAGGCTTATAGCCTGAAACAGCCATATGCTGTTTGGAATAAATAGCTAATCTAAACCCAAAACAGATCTTCCCGTCCAGAAATATGGGAAAATTGTAACACAAAAACAGGCAACAATAAAAGCTGACAGAAGTTCCACTACTTAAAAAAAAAAATAATAATAATTTTAAATCTCTGCCTGTGTTGCTATGATTTCCCCTCACTTCCTAGCTTGAGGACAACCTTTTAACCAGACAGGAAGTAAAGGGTCTACATTGGAGCTTCCAATGGCAGTAAAACCTGACAGGAGTTTTATTCCTTCTCCACTCTATACAAAGCTGAGAAAAAAAGTTTTTGGTATAGATACACTTTAGATGAAGAATAAACCCCACATTCTTTTGATTTCTGATGCCAGTGACTTGCAGTTATGCAGGTACCTACTGTGGCTCTAAAGCCCTGTACACACGATTGGATTTCCTATGGATTCTAATCCGCTGGATTTTTCCATCGGAAATCCGATGAAGCTGACTTCCATCAGTCTTGCCTACACACCATCAGTCAAAAATCCGAGCGTCCCAAACGCCGTGACGTAAAACACTCAGACGAGCTAAGAAAAATTAAGTTCAATGCTTCTGAGCATGCATCGACTTGATTCTGAGCATGCATGGGTTTTTTCTCAGATGGAGTTCCACACAGACGATCAGAATTTGCTATAGTTTTTTTCCCCATCGGATAAATTTATTAGATGTTCTATTTTTTCTCACCGATGGGAAAAAAGACAGATGGGGCCCATACACGATCGGTTTATCCGATGAGAAAAGTCCATCGGACTGTTTTCATCGGTAAAACCGATCGTGTGTACACAGCATTAGGCTTTGTTTTACATTGCACTATTGTATTGGAGGGTGTTTTGATTTCTTTTAGCCCATATCACTGTAACCTCTTTGATTTTACATCTGCAAAAATAATAATTAAATTATAGTAAAAAAAAAACTTTACTAATTTACTAATTTACTTTATCAATAAGGAAAAAATAGTAGCCCTCTGTATCAAAACATGTCCTGATGTGCCTCTCTTACCTTTTCAGATTGTAAACCACCCATGGTCTACTTTAATTGCTCTTTGGAACCTCCCGGCGCCACTGGAATTGAATGTTTAGAAAGCTGTCAAAGATTAGATATTGACTGCGTGAGTATAATATAAATTTTACATTGGGTAGGATAATATCTCTGATGTGTCTATCACCTTCTTAGATATATCTCTATGAGTGAAAATCCGGCAGTATGCATAATTTACGTTTCTACCTTTTATCAAAACTTGTTACTGTCCACACTCATTCATTTTTACTAAATACTAAAGAGCCAGGCACATCAAAATTAAAGTATAACTAAAGTCAACCCTTTTTCTTTTTTCTTTTTTGGTAGAGTGAAGACGGGATTAGGACACCTGTCAGTTTATATTGCTCTGTGTCCCCATTATGGAGATTCACGCTCTCTATTTGTCCTGTTTACCATTATATGTATAACTGAAGGTGAAAGAAATTCCCAAATTTTGGGTTATCCCCAGAAAGATAATAGAGGGGAATTTGTGTGAAAAACCTCTGAGATTGGGATTATATTGGCAACGAGAACAAAATGGATAAAGCCACTTTTTGACTGTCTCCGGAGGATCTGGACGTTTTGAATCCTGGCTAATGTATCATTTGTTTCTCATTCCTTTTTCATATTTTAATGGTTTCAACACAATATATGTATTTTATACAATGATATTTTTGTACAAATAAATTTATATTTTTCTATATATTTTGTTCTCGTTGCCAATATAATCCCAATCTCAGAGGTTTTTCACACAAATTTAACTCAGGGATGATAGAAACCACATGTTTTGACGCATGAGTTGTCCTAATTTAAGATATTAGAGGGCAAATCTTCCAATGGGGTCCTAGTTCTGATAGCCTCTCCCCAAGAGATTGCCTTAGTTCACTGGGGTTTCTCCTCACTTCCTTCACTTCCTGTTTAGCTATGGGACAGGAAGTGAAGGTAAATCTCTAATGGGACAAAGATGGCAAAAAGAAACCTTACTGGGATTATAAGCCTCCCTTACCCTATCCAAAAATAAAGTTCTGCCTATAGTTCTACTTTAAATGACAGAATGGATGGACCAAGCTGAAGAGAATAAATCTTCAATGGGGTGGGGGGGGCACATTATGTCCAATGGGGGTTCCATCTCCCTACAGCGGTCTTAAAGAGGAAGTAAACCCTGATGGGTTTACTTCCTCTTTGTTTCCCTGCAAAGGCAAAGCATAATGGGCTACTATGCATCGCATAGTAGCCCATTATGTGAAACTTACCTGCAGGAGAAGCCCGCAATGTCCCCGTCTTCCTCGCTAGCAGTGAGGGTCCATTCTTCACCCCTCTTCTTCCGGGGGCCACGAACTCCGGCTCTGTGACTGGCCGGAGTCGCGCGATGTCAGTCCCGCTAATGCGTGTGGGAGCCGCCTTTAACGGCATGACCCGAGCTAGAAACGGCACTGCATGCGCAGAAGAAATCACCGTACGGAGATTTGACAATATCTCCTAGACCATGTAGGTCTAGGAGATATTTCAAGCACCTACAGGTAAGCCTTAATCTAGGCTTACCTGTAGGTTAAAGTGGTTGTAAAGGGGTTATAACCACTTTAACCCAAAAACAAAAAAATTAAGATATTGCAGCTTACCAACCCTTAAATGTGGTGGCTGTATTTGTGTTTAATGGACAGCAGCATTGTCAGTCTGAGGGAGAAAGGGTGTTGTGTTGAGTGCAGATTTAGAAGGACTTGGCTAACAAATTAAAGACAAATTCCAACACTTTTTAAGGAGTTACAGTAAGTTTTTTTCGGGGGGTTAGAGGTTTTACATAAATGAATAAAAGCTGATGATTGTTAGCACCCCTGTCAGTGTTAAATGGTTTGACTCAACCCTTAAAACGTCCACTTTTGCTGGAGAGCTTGGTATAAAAAAAAAGGACTCTCAGGCTGGTTTACCAAAAACGAATGTTGCCACCACATCTAAGGATTGGGAAATTGCAATCTATTACATTTTCTTTTTGGGTCTAATATCACTTTAATCTCAGAAAAAGATTACATCATGATGATATTATTATTATTATTATTATTATTATTATAATAATTATAAACATTGCAAATTACAACATGTTACCCAAATGAACCAAAAACATTTTAGCTACAGATTTAAGTAAAGCCATTATCCACTGGAAAACAGTTGTGGCCAGGGTAAGACTGGTAGCTTTTGGCATGTGGGGGGATTCACATCCAACTGGCATTTTATAGAATGCCCAGTTTCCCGTGGGCTAAAGAAAGTGCACCACACAAAGTGTACCATAATGATTGGTGACTACGAATGAGCTTCAGTTTGGTATAAACCTGGAAGGAAGCTGTCAGCTGCAGTCAGAGCATTCCTGCCCTTCATTGACCTATTATGACCACATGACTGGGTTCTAAAACTGTTTGGTCTTCTCTGGTTCTAGTTTCATTCTTTTCACTCTATTGTATTGGGTTTTCTGAGTAATTTTGAGTGCAAAGTTTTGTTTTTCCATATTCTTCTGCATTTTTGTTTTTGAACAGTTCTTTGCTGAACTAACAATTCATCTGTGTCCAAATATCTGTTTATTTTATCTAACAGTATAGCGTTGAATGTGTGTCGGGTTGTGTTTGTCCCGACAACCTGTTAGCTGATGGAAAAGGAGGATGTGTTCCCATGGACAACTGCTCTTGTATGTTCAATAATGTTGTATATGAGCACATGCACACGACCAAGATTGGATGTAACATGTGGTACGTAATATTAACTCAATACAGAGCCATGATATTGTCACTGTAAGCACTGGGGTGCCAATTTTATGATGTGTTAAAGCTTAGCTTATTGTAAGCTAAAGGGTTAGAAAGGTTTAAAGTATTGTTGAAGAAAGAAGACCTTATTATCTGAAAATGCTTTAGCACTTTGTTTCTTACATAGTTAGTTAGTTAGTCAGGTTGAAAAAAGACAAAGTCCATCCAGTTCAACCATTGAAAAAAAAAAAATATCGTACAATCCCATATACCCAATTCTATACCCACAGTTGATCCAGAGGAAGTCAAAAAAGCCCAGCAGAGCATGATCCAATTTGCTACAGCAGGGGAAAAAATTCCTTCCTGATCCCCCGAGAGGCAATCGGATTTACCCTGGATCAACTTTACCTATAAATGTTAGTACTCAGTTATATTATGTACTTTTAGGAAAGTATCCGGGCCTTTCTTAAAGCAATCTACTGAGCTGGCCAGAACCACCTCTGCAGGGAGTCTGTTCCACATTTTCACAGCTCTTACTGTGAAGAAACCTTTCCGTATTTGGAGATGAAATCTTTTTTCCTCTAGACGTAAAGAGTGCCCCCTTGTCCTCTGTGTTGACCGTAAAGCGAATAACTCAACACCAAGTTCACTATATGGACCCCTTATATATTTGTACATGGTAATTATATCCCCCCTTATTCTCCTCTTCTCAAAAGTGAATAAATTCAGTTCCTCTAATCTTTCCTCATAGCTGAGCTCCTCCATGCCTCTTATCAGTTTGGTTGCCCTTCTCTGCACTTTCTCCAGTTCCCCGATATCCTTTTTGAGAACTAGTGCCCAAAACTGAACTGCATATTCCAGATGAGGTCTTACTAATGATTTGTACAGGGGCAAAATGATGCCTCTCTCTCTGGAGTCCATACCTCTCTTAATACAAGAAAGGACTTTGCTCGCTTTGGAAACCGCAGCTTGGCATTGCTTGCCATTATTGAGCTTGTGATCTACCAAAACCCCCAGATCCTTCTCCACTACGGACCCCCCCCAGTTGTACTCCCCCTAGTATGTATGATGCATTCATATTCTTCGCCCCCAAGTGCATAACTTTACATTTATCAACATTAAACCTCATCTGCCACATAGTCGCCCAATTAGACAGTGCATCGAGGTCGGCTTGTAATTTGGAGACATCCTGTAAGGACGTTATTCCACTGCATAGCTTGGTGTCATCTGCAAAGACAGAAATGTTACTTTTGATCCCAGACCCAATATCATTTATAAAGATATTAAAAAGTAATGGTCCCAGCACTGAACCTTGGGGTACACCACTGATAACCTTAGACCATTCAGAGAAAGGATAATTAACCACTACTCTGTCCAAGGTTTTACTTACCTCTTCATAAAAAGAAATCAGGTTTGTCTGACAACTTCTGTCTTTCATGAATCCATGCTGTCTGTTGCTTAAATAGTTTTTTTCCAGCAAGAACTCATCTATGTGGTCTTTTACTAATCTCTGCAGTATCTTCCCAACTATAGAAGTTAAACTAACAGGTCTATAGTTACTTGGTAAAGACTTTGTTCCCTTTTTAAATATAGGCACCACATTGGCCCTGTGCCAATCCAGTGGTACTATTCCTGTGATTAATGAGTCCCTAAAAATTAGATACAATGGCTTTGAAATTACAGAGCTCAATTCTTTTAGGATCCGTGGGTGTATGCCATCTGGTCCAGGTGCTTTATCCACCTTTATTCTGTCTAAATATTTCTGGACCATATCACTTTTGAGCCACTGTGCATTTGGGGCTGTGTCACTACCACCCCCATTATGGACATGAGCTCCCCCATGTTCCATTGTATACACAGAGCTGAAGAAAGTATTTAAAGCGGAGCTCCGCCGGAAAAAAAAATATTAAAAGCCAGCAGCTACAGCAGCTGCTGGCTTTTAATATTTGGACACTTACCTGTCCTGGAGTCCAGCGACGTCCGCAGCAGAGGACGAGCGATCGCTCGTCACTCTGCTGCTGCCTCCGCCATCCTCGCTGAGGGAACCAGGAAGTGAAGCCCTGCGGCTTCATGCCCGGTTCCCTACGGCGCATGCGCGAGTCGCGCTGCGCCATTCTGATTTGTCCTCATGTGTTCTGGGAGCCGAGTGTCTCCCAGAACACTACGGGAAGTCTGGGGGAAGTGACGTCACTCCCGCAGATTCCCGGAGAGAGGACTCCCGGATGTGGGTGAAAATACCTGTCTTAGACAGGTATCTTCACCCCCCCTCACCCCTGAAAGGTGTCAATTGTGACAACGGAGGGGGGGAGGGTTCCAAATAGCAAAAGTTGCTATTTAGGGTGGAGCTCCACTTTAATAAATTAGCCTTCTCTTTGTCCCCAGTCACCCACTCTAGATTATTTTGTAAAGGGCCTACATGCTCAGACTTGACCTTTTTACTATTAATATAGTTTAGCAGTGTTTTAGGGTAAAAGGGTTCGGTTAAGTTTCTGACCTGGAACAAGTAAACAGGTCAGGAGTTTCAACGTTACTCCAACCCTCCCTGCTTCATGCATGATCCAGGTCAGTGAGGAAAAGTTTTGGACCAAGATACAGACAGAAAACTAGAATTTTCAGAAGCAGCTTAACAGATCTAGGTGTTTTCCTCAGTAAATGTTTCCTTTAAGTATAAACTCTGAAGTTTAGCAGTGTTTTAGGGTAAAAGGGTCCGGTTAAGTTTTGGGGTCAGGTTCAATTTCAGGATGATATTACAGTTTATGATTAAGTGCGATGATTTTAAAGTTATACTAATGTCTCGTTTTTTTTTTGTTGTTAAAAACAATAAACATGCCATACTTACCTGCTCTGTGCAGTGGTTTTGTACAGAGCAGCCAAGATCCTCCTCTTCTCGGGTCCCTCGCCGGTGCTCCTGGCCCCTCCCTCCTGTTGAATGCCCCACAGCAAGCAGCTTGCTATGTGGGCACCCGAGCTGAGCCACAGCTTCCTGTGTACATTCAGACATGGAGCTGTGGCCTGGCCCTACCCCTCTCTCTCCTCATTGGCTAACTGACAGCAGTGGCAGCCAATGGCACTTTGCTGCTGTCTCAGCCAATAAGGAGGGAGAGTCCCGGGCAGACAAGTTTTTCTTGCAACATTGCTGGATCCAGATGGAGCTCAGGTAAGTATTAGGGGGGCTGCTGCAAACAGATGTTTTTTTTTTTATCTTAATGAATAGAATGCAAACTATTGCACAGAACAGGTAAGTATAGGCATGTTTGTTATTTTTATTAAAAAAAACAAAGGTTTACAACCAGGGTATTCTGCTGGAGAGGCAGGGCCGTCTTTAACGCGGGGCAAATGGGGCAGCTGCCCAGGGCCCTGTCATTGTTGAGGGGCCCGAGCAGCTGCTCCTTGAGCCCCTTGTCATGAACAGTACTGGACCGGTGTTGGCGGGAGCAATAAGAAGTGAGAGCCCAGGGGGGGAACGAGCTCTCTGACCACCAGAGAGGTGAGGAGTGGCAGGCGCAACCCCTATGTGGCGGCGCCACCCAGAGGCTGGATTCCCCCAACCTCCTCTCCAAGCTCCAACAGTGGCCCAGAGGACAGGCGGATCGGGGGCCCTGGAGGACCGGCGGAAGGTGCATGCAGCCAGGGACTGCTACCCTGCTCTCCCCTCCACTCCAAGCTCCGACAGCGGCCTGGGACAGGTGAATCGGGGCCCCCAAGGACCGCTGGGAGGTTCAAGTAGCCAGGGACTGCCACCCTGCTCTCCACTCTAAGCACCAAACAGCAGGCCGGAAGACAGGTGGATCGGGGCCCCCCCCGAGGACCGGCAGGGCATGCATGCAGCCAGGGACTGCTACCTGGGACAGTCCTCTGCGGTCTGGAAGAAGCAGAGCACCCCCATCACCCAGAAGAAGGGCCCTGCCTGCTGCTGGCAAGCGTTAATGTCCTATCGAAGGAGGTACCATGCAGCATACACACCAATACACAGACTGTGACAGGGGGTGCACAGAAGGGACTGCAGCCAGGGCTAAGGGCCCCTCTCTCTCATCCTCCCCTCTCTCATCCCCAACCTCCTCTCTCATCCCCAACCCCCTCTCTTATCCCCAACCCCCTCTCTTATCCCCAATCCCCTTTCTCTCATCCCCAATCCCCTTTCTCTCATCCCCAACCTCCCCTCTCTCATCCCCAATCCCCTCTCTCTCACAACCCCCCCTCTCTCATCCCCAACCCCCTCTCTCTCATTCCCAACCCCCCCTCTCATCCCCAATCCCCTCTCTCTTATCCCCCCATCCCCTCTCTCTTATCCCCCATCCCCTCTCTCTCATCCCCCGATCCCCTCTCTCTCATCCGCCAATCGCCTCTCTCTCTCATCCCTAATCCCCCACTCTCATCCCCAACCCCCATCTCTCTCATCTCCAATCACATCTCTCTCATCTCCCATCCCCTCTCTCTCTCTCTCATCTCCAATCCCCTCTCTCTCATCCCCAACCCCCCCTCTCTCATCCCCAATCCCCCTCTCTCATCCCCAACCCCTCCCCTCTCTCATCCCCAATTGCCTCTCTCTCATCTCCAACCCCCTCTCTCACCCCCCAATCCCCCCTCTCTCATGCCCAATCCCCCCTCTCTCATGCCCAATCCCCCCTCTCTCATCCCCAATCACCTCTCTCTCATCCCCAACCCCCCCTCTCTCTCTCTCTCTCCCTCCAATACAGACTGTGACAGGGGGTGCACAGAAGGGACTGCAGCCAGGGCTAAGGGCCCCTCTCTCTCATTATCCCCTCTCTCATCCCCAATCCCCTCTCTCTCATCCCCTCTCTCTCATCCCCCACCCCCTCTCTCTCTCTCTCATCCCCAATCCCCTCTCTCATCCCCCCTCTCGCACCCGCTCTCTATTTCACCCAACCTCCCTCTCTCTCTTTCTCTCTCTCTCACCCCCTCTCTTTCACTCACCCTTTCTATCTGAAAGACAAAACCACTGATCACATCCGCTTCAAGAACCGCCACTGATTCCCCCCCAGCACTGCAACTGACCCCATCCCCCCCTCCCCCCAAAGCACTGCTACTGATCCCATCCCCCCAAGCATTAACACTCATCCCACTACCCCCCCAGCACTGCCACTGATCTCACCCCCTCAGCACTGCCACTGATCCCATCAACCCCCCCAGCACTTCCACTGATCACACCCTCTAATCTCCCCCCACTGCCACTAAAACCATTCCACCCCTCACCACCACCACTGCTCACACCACCACTAGCCCCAGCAACCAATGGATGAGCGCTAATGATGTGCAGTAACCTCTAGCAACCAAAACCAATCAGCAAGCAGAAATGATGTGCTGTAACCTCTAGCAACTAATAAGTGAGCAGTAATGTTATCCTTTAACCTCTGGCTACCAATTAAAATTGCTGCCTGATCTGCTGCACTAAACTGATTTGGAGTTTAGCTGCTATTTACTGTATGTTTCAAAGCAGGTGGAGAGCAAAATTGCATTGGGGGGGGGGATGTTTGCCATGGGTCCAGTCAATATTAAAGATGGCCCTGTGGAGAGGTCTACATTAATGTGCACCTGTGAGCAGATTATGAACATTAACTAGTTACCTACTTTGGGCATGTTAGACACGCCCAAAAAAAGCTCCTCCACTGTACACAAGACGTCTCCTGTACATCCAGGAGACTGCCTGCATTGTCTCCTCTCTCCTGCTTGCAACTTGGTGTCTAAAGAAAATGGAGCGCCTAATCAGAGGCCTTACTCACTGAATGATCACTGTTTCTGTACACCTCAGTTCCTAGACAGCTATCTGTGTGTGAAAGAGCTGCGGCTGTCAAAGAGTGTTTGTTTATTGTGTACAACAAGCATCAGTTTATCCTTAATTAACCCTTGCATGCCTTTTTGTTTATTATTTAGCAAAATTATTTTAGTAGATCACCCTGTATAAGGCTCCTTCTTGCTCCCTAATGTGGGGTTTTTCCTATTAACCCCCTTGTATCCACTATTAATCTCTTCCTTAAAAAAAAATAATAATATATATATATATATATATATATATATATATATATATATATATATATATATTATATGTAAACACACACACACACAATAAAATGTATACATTTTCCCCACAGTAACGCTATTGTCACGGTCTGGAGTCAGGCTCAGAGGCCAGTAGCTATAGCAGCAGAACAGGTATTTACACAGGTCACCCTGGCTGATGACACGGGTTCACCTGAGGTGCGGGGTCTAAGCACTGACCGGTATTCACCAGGGCTCCTAAAGGTGGAGATGGGCTTCGCTGTGTGTCAGTGCCAGGTCACGTTCCTCAGATTAGGCCCACCAGGGGGTGAGCAAGCCGGGGTCCAGAAACAGATAATACGGGTAGGGATCAAGCAGAAGCATAGTCAGGGACGAGCCAAAAGTCGGTAACAGATAGTTGCAGGTTAGGATTCAGCAGAAGCATAGTCTGGGACGAGCCAAAAGTCGGTAGTGAGTGGTAGCAAAGATGCGGTCGGCAGCAGTAGACAGGAGCAAGATATATTGGCTGGTGAAGACACGATATTCTGGCAACCAGGAAGTGCAGGGACATGGCTTAAATCAGGAAGTTCATGGGAGGAGCAAAGGGTTCAAGGTTCAAGGCAAACAAGATTCAAGACAAGAAAGATCATTCAAGGAATTGTCTAATGAACTATCCAAGGAGCTGTCCAGCATTCCAGGTGGCTCAGCAAGTAGAGTCACCACCAGACACACCAGAGGTCCCAGGTTCAAGCCCAGGTCCTAACAGTACTCCCCTCCTTCCAGGATGTCCCCTGGACATCTTAGGGCCAGGTTTCTGAGGAAACCTCTGGTGGAATTCCCGTGTTCATCTAGGGGCATGAACATTCTTTTCAGGCTCCCAAGAATTTTCTTCTGGCCCATATCCTTCCCATTGAACCAAATATTGCAATTTGTTCCTAGAGATACTGGAGTCAAGAATTTTTCCCACCACATATCCTTCTTCACCCTGTACCTCAACAGGTGGAGGAGGAGGATGAATTCTTCCAGAAAAAGTATTTTCATGAAACTGCTTGGAGTAGCGATATATGAAAAACAGGGTGAATCTTCATATTGTCAGGAAGTTTTAGGTGAAAGTGACCGGGTTGATTTGAGCAGAAATCTCAAAAGGTCCCATAAACTTTTGACCCAACTTGGCACATGGAACCTGACCTATGGTGTCTGTCAGCGGCCTTCTTGTAATATTCCTGCGCCTCCTTCAATGTATCAGTCAATCACTCATGGATCTCATGTAATGAAGTTAGTCTGTGGGTAACAGCAGGAATTGAAGTTGAGATAGGGAGATCAGGAATAAAAACTGGATGATACCCAGTGTTTAAGAAAAATGGGCTTTGGGAAGTGGAGCTATGTTTAGAGTTATTATAAGCAAACTCTGCCATAGGAAGGTAGTCCACCCAGTCATCCTGGAGATAACTCACACAACATCAAAGGTATTGCTCCAGAGTTTGATTGGTCCTCTCGGTCTGACCATTAGACTGTGGATGAAAAGCTGAGGACAGATTAATTGTTACACCCAAAGCTGAGCAAAAACTTCTCCAAAATTTTGAGGTAAACTGTACCCCTCTGTCAGACACCACATCATCAGGAATTCCATGAAGTTTAAAAACTTCTCTAACCATTACCTCAGCAGTATGTTCGGCGGAGGGTACCCCCTTAACTGGAATAAAATGAGCCATCTTAGTGAGACGGTCAACGACTACCAGAATGGTGGTCATCCCTTTTGAAAGAGGAAGATCGACCACAAAATCCATAGAAATTGACCCCCATGGCCTAGATGGAACAGGCAGTGGTAGAAGTAACCCCAGAGGAGAAGATCAGGATGTCTTATTGCGAGCACAGGTTAGACATGAAGCCACATATCTCTTTACATCTTTCTTTTACCCAGGCCACCAAAAGGAACGTGATAAGAGTTCTTCTGTCTTAGTAACCCCAATATGACCAGCAAGTTTAGAGTCGTGTACCAACCTGAGGGCTTCTACCCGAACTGATTCAGGTACATAGAGGAAATGCGCTTGAGTCCAAAAACCATTGTTGTACTTGAGGTTTATGTCTTTAGGAGGGTTATTAAGAAGCTGGTCATTCTCATACCCCTCCTTGAGGAGATTAAGAAATGTCTTTGAACTCATGGCCCCTAGAAAGTTCTTTTGAGACAGGATTGTACATTCAGAGTTGCTTTCCTGCAGAGGCCCAGGCAACATCCGTGATAGGGCATCAGCCTTACCATTCCTTGACCCAGGGCGGTATGAGATAACAAAATTGAACCTGGAGAAGAAAAGGGTCCAACATGCTTGTCTAGATGACAACCTTTTAGCAGACCTAATAAATTCTAAATTTCTATGATCGGTGAGAACGGTTACAGGGTGCTTAGCCCCTTCCAGCAGATGCCTCCACTCAGAAAATGCTTCCTTAATTGCCAGCAGTTCCTTGTTTCCAATGTCATAATTCTTCTCGGCTGGAGACATCATTCGAGAGAAATAAGCGCAAGGATGAAGCTGCATTTTTTCTCCAATTCGCTGAGAAAGGATAGCTCCCACAGCAGAATTAGAAGCATCAACTTCTAGGATGAAAGGTAGTTCTGAATCTGGATGTACCAGTATTGGTGCAGAAGTGAAGAGAGTTTTCAGTTTACTAAAGGCAGTCTGTGCCTCAGGTGACCACAAAAAGGGTATCCCTTTCTTTGTCATCTGTGTAATTGGAGCAATTTCCTTGGAGAAATTCCTCATAAATCTTCTGTAAAAGTTGGCAAATCCAACAAATCGCTGTATCTCCTTAACATTCCTAGGGACAGGCCAATCCACCACTGCTTTGATCTTATCAGGATCCATTGTTACCTCTTCAGAAGAGATTATGTATCCCAAGAACTGGATCTGAGTTTGTTCAAACTCGCATTTCTCTAGTTTGATATAAAGTTGATTCCGCCTTAGTCTCTCGAAAACAATACAGACATGCTTGCGGTGTTCTTCCAAAGTATCAGAGAAAATGAGAATGTCATCCAAATATGCTATTACAAACTGATCAAGCAAATCTCGAAAAACATCATTAATAAAATGTTGAAAAGTTGCAGGAGCATTGCAGAACCCAAAGGGCACGACCAAAGACTCAAAATGTCCATATCTGGTTCTGAAAGCAGTTTTCCATTCATCTCCGGGACAAATGCGGACAAGGTTGTATGCCCCCTGTAAATCTAATTTAGTAAAGAGCTTGGCGGAGCAGAGTCTCTCAAGCATTTCTGGAATCAGTGGGAGTGGATAGCGATTCTTTATTGTGATCCTATTTAAATCTCTGTAGTTAATACAAGGACGCAGGGTGGAGTCTTTTTTCACCACGAAGAATAAGGCTGCCCCAGCAGAAGAGGTTGAGTGTCTGATAAAACCCTTCTAGATTCTCATTAATCCACTCCCTGAGCACCTTCAGTTCAGGTTCTGATAAAGAATAAAGGCGCCCAAATGGTATTTCTGCCCCTGGAAGCAATTCAATGGGACAATCATAAGAGCGATGAGGAGGCAGCTGATCTGCGTTCTTTTTATCCCAAACGTTGCAAAACTCAAGATATTGTGGAGGTAGCTTGTCGTATGGCTTGGTAGTTGCCAAAACTGCTTGTAAATATTGGGTTGGTGGAGGGCTTATTTGATAAGATTCTTTGCAATGTCTTTTGCAATAGTCAGATGTAAAGCTTAAAGAACGTGTTTCCCAGTTGATGGAGGGATTATGGATAGAGAACCAAGGGATGCCCAGGATAATAGGGAACTTGGGTGATGTGATCAGCTCAAAGCTGATAGTCTCCTGATGGTCAGTCTCGATTAGGAGTTTAAGCAGGATGGTCTCGTGGGTAACTGGGCCTGAAGACAAAGGTGAGCCATCCACAGTTTCTATATCAATGGGGCAAGCTTATTTCTTATTTGAAGGTTATTACTTTGGGCAAATTCGATGTCCATGAAGTTTCCCCCGGCCCCTGAGTCCAGCATAGCAGCGCAAGATATTTCATTGCTTTCCACAATAAGCCTTATTGGGATGACAAAGTGAGTTGATAAAGAATTAACTTTATTTGCTTCCTGAATCAATGGAGAGACGGACTGAGAAATTGAGTTTATTTGTTCAGATACTGTAACATCTGTTGCTGCAATTGTTCTTTTAAATTTATTGGGACAATTAACTGCATAATGTCCAGAGTCTCCACAGTAAAGACACAAGTTCTCTGAACGTCGTCTTTCTTTCTCCTGAGTGGTAATAGATATTTTAATAGCATCCACCTACATAGGTTCAGGAGTGTCAGAATCAGGAAAAACTCTTGGACCCTTAGGAGTAGGGATGAGCCGAACACCCCCCCGGTTCGGTTCGCACCAGAACCTTCGAACGGACCGAAAGTTCGCGCGAACGTTAGAACCCTGTTAAATACAATGGACGCGAACGTTCAAAATCTAAAGTGCTAATCATAACGACTAATATGCATGCTATTGTCCTAAAAAGGGTTTGGGGACCCGGGTTCTGCCCCAGGGGACATGTATCAATGCAAAAAGAAGTTTTAAAAACGGACGTTTTTTCTGGAGCAGTCATTTTAATGATGCATAAAGTGAAAAAAAAAAGTGAAATATTCCTTTAAATATCGTACCTGGGGGGTGTCTAAAGTATGCCTGTGAAGTGGCATGTGTTTCCCGTGTTTATAACTGTCCCTGCACAAATTACATTTCTAAAGGAACAAAAGCCATTTAAAACTGCTTTAATGTCATGTCTGGTCCCGGTAATATGGATGAAAATCTTTGAGAAAAATGGCATGGCTACCCCACCAGCCCCCCCCCCCTACCCCAGCCCATTACCAGCCCCTTTGGGTATTGTATGCATATTAAGGGGAACCCCGCACACAAAATAAAAAAGGCCCTATATACTCTGAACAGCAATATTCAGGCGGTGCAAACAAGACAGGGACTGTAGGTTTGTTCTTAAATAGAATCTGTTTGTAATTTTGAACACGTACATTGTTTAAGTGTAGCTCCAGCCAAAAAATCTATTTTTAAGCTTTTTGGAAAACATAGGGAAGGGTTATCACCCCTGTAACATTTGTTTTGCTGTCTGTGCCCCTTGTTCAGAACATTTCACCTCACTTTCCGTCCCAATGACAAATGTTTTTGAAAAGTGGGGTTTTTATTGAAACAAGGATTGGTGATAAAGCATCAGCAGACAGGAGACACCTTTTTCCCATATTAACTCTTACAGGAGAGAATTTCCCTTCCATGGGGTAGATTTCCTCTCACTTCCTGTTGTCTCCTTCCGTTTGCAAGTAGGAGTCGTTTGTAAGTTGGATGTTTGAAAGTAGGGGCCTGCCGTATATACTCTGCTGAAATTTGCCCCTTACATGTTGGTGTTGCCACAACACTGTGAGCCCTCACAGTTATTCTTGGTGGGCGCTGTAACGCCCTGCTGTGAACTATTATATCAGGAATTGTATTTACATGCCATTGTTGAACAGTGGTAGGAAAAATTGGGCCTTTGGTGGTGGTGCTGGTGCCACAACACTGTAAGCCCTCACAGTTACTCTTGGTGGGCGCATGAATGGGCCCTGCTGTGAATTATTAGATCAAGAATTGTAATTGCATGGCCCTGTTGAACAGGGGCTGAAAAATTGGGCCTTTGGTGGTGGTGCTGGTGCCACAACACTGTAAGCCCTCACAGTTACTCTTGGTGGGCGCATGAATGGGCCCTGCTGTGAATTATTAGATCAAGAATTGTAATTACATGCCCCTGTTAAACAGGGGCAGAAAAATTGGGCCTTAGGCACTGGTGCCACAACACTGCAACCCCTCACAGATACTGAACTTGAAGCACAGCAATGAGCCCTGTTGCAAAGTATTGCATCAAAAATTGTAATTACACGCCCCTGTTAAACAGGGGCTGAAAAATTGGGCCTTAGGCACTGGTGCTGGTGCCACGACACTGCAACCTCTCCCAGATACTCTAGTTGGAGTGCAGGAATGAGCCCTGCTGCAAAGCATTGCATCAAAAATTGTAATTACATGCCCCTGTTAAACAGGGGCTGAAAAATTGGGCCTTAGCCACTGGTGGCGGCACCCAGAAACAAAAAAGTTCTTCCAAGCTATCATCAAGAATCGGATCATTGAGGAGGAGGAGGATAGTCAGTCAACATAACAGGACAGTCACTCAGCATCAGTCTTGAAGGGATGTGACATTTGAAAATAAATTATTCTGTTATATCAGCTTCAGGTGCTTGGTAGCTGGTGGTGATCCAAGACTGGTTCATCTTTATGAAGGTCAGTCGATCAACCGAGTCGGTGGACAGGCGCACCCTGTGATCCGTGACAAAGCCTCCAGCAGCACTGAATGTGCGTTCCGAAAGAAAGAACGCTGGATGCAGGACAGGCCAGTAGCTCAATTGCATACTGTGCAAGCTCTGGCCAGTGATCCATCTTCAACACCCAGTAAGCCAGAGGATTTTCGGTGGGAAAGGTGTCCAAGTCTGACCTTGCCCCTAGGTATTCCTGCACCATGTATATCAGACGCTGGTGATGGTTGCTGGAACCGATCATACTTTGGGGCTGCGGACTAAAATACTGACTGAACGCATCGGTCAGACGGCCACCTTCTCCACCGCTTCTTCTGCTACTGACCGAAGCCTCAGCAACTCGTTGTCCAGGACCAGGAGTTTGTAACCTCCCAGTCTCTGGGAACGCGTTGCACAGACCTTTCTGCAAGGCCTCCCGGAGATGTCTCATCCTCTGCTCCCTCTGCGACGCCAATATAAGGTCCGCAACCTTACCCTTGTACCGTGGATCAAGGAGAGTGGCCAGCCAGTAATGGTCCCTCTCCTTGATCCGAAGAATACGAGGATCCTTCCGCAGACTTTGCAGGATCAGGGAGGCCATGCAGCGTAGGTTAGCTGAGGCATTCGGTCCGGAGTCCTCTGGGTCACTAAGGACGACATGATCCGCAGCCACCTCCTCCCAGCCACGTACAAGTCCACGGGTTTGTTGGGACTGTAAATCATCCCTAAAAGACTGCTGATGTTGATGCTGAGTGCCATGCTCCACCTCCATGCTGACACAATCCTCCTCCTCCTCCTCTTCCTGTGTGATGGGTGGGACAGAAGGAACACTGTCTGGGTAAAGGGGGCCTTGAGAGGCAAGGAAGTCCTCCTCTTCCTGCCTCTGTTCTGCCTCAAGTGCCCTGTCCATTATTTCACGCAGTGTATGCTCCAACAGGTGGACAAGAGGTACAGTGTCACTGATGCATGCACTGTCACTGCTCACCATCCTCGTGGCCTCCTCAAATGGTGCCAGGACAGTGCATGCATCCCTGATCATGCCCCACTGGCGTGGTGAAAAAAAAACGAGCTCCCCTGACCCTGTCCTAGTGCCATAGTCGCACAGGTACTCATTGATGGCCCTCTGCTGCGTGTGCAGCCGCTGCAGCATGGCCAACGTTGAGTTCCACCTGGTGGGCATGTCACATATAAGGCGGTTCTTGGGCAGGTTCAACTCATTTTATAGCTCTGCCAGCCGAGCACTGGCATTATATGATCTGCGGAAATGCACAGACTTTCCTGGCCTGCCTCAGGACATCCTGTAAGCCCGGGTACCTGCCCAAGAACCGCTACACCACCAGGTTGAGGACGTGAGCCACACAGGGCACATGGGTCAGTTGTCCCTGTCGGAGGGCGGAGAGAAGGTTGGTGCCATTGTCGCAAACCACCATTCCTGGCTTAAGCTGGCGTGGCGTCAACCACCTCTCGGCCTGCCCCTGCAGAGCAGACAGAACCTCTGCCCCAGTGTGGCTCCTGTCTCCCAAACACATCAGCGCAAGCACGGCATGGCATATTTTTGCCTGCGTACTTGCGTAGCCCCTTAAACGCCTACAGAGCACCGCTGGTTCCGAAGACAAAGCACAGGAAGAGGCCATGGAGGAAGAAGAAGAGGAGGGGGTGGAGGAGAGAGGTGTGTCACAACAACCAGTAGTAGCATTTTGGAGGCGTGGCGGCGGAACAACCTCCAACACTACTGCACCTTGTCTTGCATCCTTCCCAGCTGCCAAAAGAGTGACCCAATGGGCCGTGAAAGAAAGGTAACGTCCCTGTCCATGCCTGCTGGACCATGAGTCAGTGGTAATATGCACCTTACCGCTGACCGCCCTGTCCAGCGAGGCATGGACATTGCCTTCCACATGCCGGGTAGAGAGCCGGAATCGCCTTCCATGAGAAAAAGTGGCGTTTGTGAACCTGCCACTGAGGAACCACACATTGCACAAACTCATGGAAGGGGGCCGAGTCTACCAACTGAAAATGCAGTAGTTGAATTGCTAGCAATTTAGCCAAGCTAGCATTCAACCGCTGGGCATGTGGATGGCTGGGAGTGAACTTCTTTCGACAGTCCAGCAGCTGGGGCAGGGAAATTTGCCTGCTAGAATCGGACGTCTGTGTACTGCTAGCAGAGTGCCCGCAAGTACTTGGCTGTGACACACCTAATGCTACACCTTCATTCCTCTCAGTGCAGGTTTCAGAGAGAACTGAATGTACAGTGGGGTTGGAGATCCCAGCTGATGAGGAGCAAGGAGAGGTCCACTTTGTTCTTTGGTGTGGGTCTTTAAGATGCGCTTGCCAACGAGCTGCATGGCAGAGTCAACATATGTCTGGTAAAGCATGTGGTGCCCAAGTGGCTGATGTTTTGGTCACACGAGATACGCTTGAGACATATGTTGCAAACAGCAGCGGTGCGATCTGATGCACTCGACTCAAAAAAGGCCCACACCAAAGAACTTTTGGAATAACGGGCAGAGGCAGCGCCCTGCACAGGCGGAGCTATGCGGTGTGATTCAGTCGGTGTGCTGCTCTTACGCTGGCCCCCCGAGGGCATCCTGCCTCGTTGGAGATGTGCCTCCTCTTCATCCTCCTCTCTCCTATCAGGCACCCACGTGGAGTCAGTGACCTTATCATCCCCTCCCTCCTCATCACTGGAGCCAATCTGGCAGTATGCTGCAGCTGCTGGAACATGACTGCCAGATTGCTGTCCTTCTTGAGCATCCTCTCTCTCTGCTCTCACGCTACTGCCTTCCTCTAGCTGGGTATCATCATCAGATCCTTTGAAACGCTGGGCATCCTCCTGGAGCATGTATCCAACACTGTGCTCAAACAGTTCGGGGGACTCCTCAGGAGGACACGGTGGGTCTAGGGAAGGAGTGACTAATGATGACATTGATACGAGGAAAGAGGACGCTTTGGCAGCTGCTTTGCCAGTACCCTGAGCCTGGGTGAGAGAGGATGAGGAAGATGAGGAGGGCTTGGTCATCCACTCTACCAAGTCGTCGGCGTGATGCGGCTCAACACGTCCAGCTGCCGAAAATAAGGGCAAGTGTGTCCCATGGCCACGTGCTGATGACGATGCACCGCGTCCACGACCAGCACTGTTGTCTCTAGACACAGAGCCTGCTTGCCCTCTTTTATTGGCTCCTGACTGTCTGCCTCTCCTTGTTTGCCTTCCAGACATTCTAATGGCCTGCAGGGAGATGGGAAAACCAGCAATAAGGGCTAGCTTCAGGTGTATGATGTGCAGGAGGCACACTACGCCCGCTGTAAGTGCTGCAGATGCCTGCCTGTGTTACACAACAGGAAAACACAGCAATAAGGGCTAGCTTCAGGTGTATATTTTGCAGGAAGCACACTATGCTCGCTGTAAGTGCTGCAGATGCCTGTTAGTGTAACACAAAAGAAAAAAAACACAAGCAATAAGGGCTAGCTTCAGGTGTATAATGTGCAGGAGGCACACTACACCAGCTGTAAGTGCTGCAGATGCCTGCCTGTGTTATACAACAGGAAAACACAGCAATAAAGGCTAGCTTCAGGTGTATATTTTGCAGGAAGCACACTACGCCCGCTGTAAGTGCTGCAGATGCCTGTTAGTGCAACACAAAAGAAAAAAACTATGAGCAATAAGGGCTAGCTTCAGGTGTATAATGTGCAGGAGGCACACTACGCCCGCTGTAAGTGCTGCAGATGCCTGCCTGTGTTACACAACAGGAAAACACAGCAATAAAGGCTAGCTTCAGGTGTATATTTTGCAGGAAGCACACTACGCCCGCTGTAAGTGCTGCAGATGCCTGTTAGTGCAACACAAAAGAAAAAAAAACATGAGCAATAAGGGCTAGCTTCAGGTGTATAATGTGCAGGAGGCACACTACGCCTGCTGTAAGTGCTGCAGATGCCTGCCTGTGTTACACAACAGGAAAACACAGCAAAAAGGGCTAGCTTCAGGTGTATATTTTGCAGGAAGCACACTATGCCCGCTGTAAGTGCAGCAGATGCCTGTTAGTGTAACACAAAAGAAAAAACTACAAGCAATAAGGGCTAGCTTCAGGTGTATAATGTGCAGGAGGCACACTACGCCCGCTGTAAGTGCTGCAGATGCCTGCCTGTGTTACACAACAGGAAAACACAGCAATAAAGGCTAGCTTCAGGTGTATATTTTGCAGGAAGCACACTACGCCCGCTGTAAGTGCTGCAGATGCCTGTTAGTGCAACACAAAAGAAAAAAAACACGAGCAATAAGGGCTAGCTTCAGGTGTATAATGTGCAGGAGGCACACTACGCCCGCTGTAAGTGCTGCAGATGCCTGCCTGTGTTACACAACAGGAAAACACAGCAATAAGGGCTAGCTTCAGGTGTATATTTTGCAGGGAGCACACTATGCCCGCTGTAAGTGCAGCAGATGCCTGTTAGTGTAACACTAAAGAAAAAAAACACGAGCAATAAGGGCTAGCTTCAGCGGGATACTGTGCAGGAGGCACACTATGCCCGCTGTAAGTGCTGCAGATGCCTGCCTGTGTTACACAACAGAAAAACACAGGAATAAGGGCTAGCTTCAGGTGGATATTTTGCAGGAAGCACACTACGCCCACTGTAAGTGCTGCAGATGCCTGTTAGTGTAACACAAAAGAAAAAACCACAAGCAATAAGGGCTAGCTTCAGGTGTATAATGTGCAGGAGGCACACTACGCCCGCTGTAAGTGCTGCAGATGCCTGCCTGTGTTACACAACAGGAAAACACAGCAATAAGGGCTGGCTTCAGGTGTATATTTTGCAGGAAGCACACTACGCCCGCTGTAAGTGCTGCAGATGCCTGCTTGTGTTACACAACAGGAAAACACAGCAATAAGGGCTAGCTTCAGATGTATACTGTGCAGGAGGCTTAGCAAAAATGACACTGACACTGTCCCCTGCCTATCCTTCTCTCTCCCTGCACACAAGGTTTAGCAAAGAATATCACTGACACTGTCCCTGCCTATCCTTCTCTCTCCCTGCACACAAGTTAAATGAACAAATAGCACTGACACTGTCACTGCCTATCCTTCTCTCTCCCTGAACCGGAACACACTACACAAGGCCGCCACGCTGGCAGCCTTTTATAGTGTGGGGTGTGTACTAAATCCCCCTGAGCTATAATTGGCCACAGGCATCCTGCCTGTGGCCAATTATGGCTCTCCTCGCTGCCGGCGCTGTGATTGGCCAAGCATGCGGGGTCACAGTGCATGCTTGGCCAATCACAGCGCCTGGATTGCACTGCGATGGTGTAGTGCATTGTGGGCCGTTCGCGTCACTCGAATTTGGCGCGAACGGCCCAAATTGTTCGATCTTCATCGAACAGCCGATGTTCGACTCGAACACCGAGCTCATCCCTACTTAGGAGGATACTGAGTAGTAGAAAAACGCATGCCACCATTACTGCCTAGGATTCCCAGTCTCTCCTTTCTCCTTTCAGTAAGTCTCTGATCAATTCGAATACATAATTTAATAAAAGCCTCGAGGTCGTCAGGACTTTCTACTCTGGCAAGCTCATCTTTTACTTGCTCCGAGAGTCCTTGATGGAACTGACTTTTTTGTGCTGCTGGATTCCAATTGGTATCTGAGATCCAACATCGGAATTCAGTTGTCTACTCTGCAACAGAGCGTCTACCCTGCCGTAAATTGTGCAATTTTGCCTCAGCAGTAGCGCAGCGGTTAGGATCATCAAAAACTTGGTTCATCGCAGCCACAACAGAATCTAAATCATCCAGGACGACATCTTTCTCCACATAAGGGGAGGCCCAGGCTAAAGCTTCCTCAGTCAGGAGGTTGATAATAAACAGCACCTTTTTCCTGTCAGAAGTAAATGCAGCAAGTTGCATCTGAAAGTATATACGACATTGATTAAGGAACCCTTTATAATGGTGGCGGTCTCCGTTAAACTTAAGTGGTAGGGGCATTCGTGCATTAGTATCTACGGCAGCGGTATCTCGGGCACGAAAATCCCGCAATTGTTTATTCAGATCAAGGATTTCCTCTTGTAGTGCTTTCACTTCAATCTGTAACTGAAAATTTTTCCTGGTAGTTAACACCAAATGTCTGCAACTCAGCGATTTGCAACCTGAGAGGAGCTGCAGCAGCTGCTACAACGGCCTCCATGTTTTGGGCCAGAATATTCTGTCACGGTCTGAAGTCAGGCTCAGAGGCCAGTAGCTATAGCATCAGAACAGGTATTTACACAGGTCACCCTGGCTGATGACACGGGTTCACCTGAGGTGTGGGGTCTAAGCACTGACCGGTATTCACCAGGGCTCCTAAAGGTGGAGATGGGCTTCGCTGCGTGTCAGTGCCAGGTCGCGGTCCTCAGATTAGCCCCACCAGGGGGTGAGCAAGCCGGGGTCCAGAAACAGATAATACAGGTAGGGATCAAGCAGAAGCGTAGTCGGGGACAAGCAAAAAGTCGGTAACAGATAGTTGCAGGTTGGGATTCAGCAGAAGCGTAGTCAGAGACGAGCCAGAAGTCGGTAGTGAGTGGTAGCAAAGATGCGGTCGGCAGCAGTAGACAGAAGCAAGATATTGGCTGGTGAAGACTCAATATTCTGGCAACCAGGAAGTGCAGGGACATGGCTTAAATCAGGAAGTTCATGGGAGGAGAAAAGGGTTCAAGGTTCAAGGCAAACAAGATTCAAGACAAGAAAGATCATTCAAGGAATTGTCTAATGAACTATCCAAGGAACTGTTCAGCATTCCAGGTGGCTCAGCAAGTAGAGTCACCACCAGACACACCAGAGGTCCCAGGTTCAAGCCCAGGTCCAAACAGCTATCTATGTTCAAAATAATGCTAATCAAACTTGAAAAAAATCGCATTTTTTCAAATACTTATCCTCTTTCCCCTCAAAATGCAAATACATTTTTAAAAACTCATAAGACATTAGGCTCACAATAAAGCTCTGTTTGCCCCCCCTCCCCCCCCCAAAAAAAATAAATATATATATATATATATATCAGTTCTGTATCATAACTAATTACAGAGTAATAGCCTCATGAATAGACACATAGTGGAAATGTGAAAATATGGTCTGGTTCATAGGGGATAAACAGATGCAAGAGCTTGAGGGATTACATTAAAATCTGCCATCCTGAGCGACTGCTGAACTGTGTAGCTCCTGCTGCCTATCAGTTCCACAGCAACTCGATCAGCCTGTCTTCCACCTGCCCGGCTCAGTTGTCATGCCGCAGAGGAAGGGAGAGCCAGACACTACTGCTGAATCTATTAAAGGGAAGAAAGGGGGAGCAACAGCATACCTGATGGATTAAAGGCCGCTGGACTCGGCTGGGTCTAATATGGCAGACCTTCTCCCTCCCTCCTTGCCTGGTAACATCTTGGCATTCCTGCAAGAAGACACACAGATGGAAGCTTCTGCATAGAGTGAGTCCTCCTGTCTCCCTGTCTCTCCTTCTCTGCCATGCATGGGGGACCCCTCAAGGACTGGGTCTGCACGACAACATGGGGGGCTCCCCTGGAAACTGAGCCAATATCTCAAAAATGTCACAACAAAGGCAGACCTGGCAGTAGTCTTGAAGCGAGTAGAGGACACATACAAAACAGGCTTTCTGGAACTTAAAGCAGAAACATCGCAGATAGGGGCCAGGGTAGAATAACTTGAGACCTGCCACACTGAGACCACTTATGCACTGCAAACTTTCCAAGCTAGACTGGAAGAACAGGATCGCAAAATATTGAGGCGCTCTTATCACAACTTGATGACTATGAGAACAGAAAGCGTAGGAAAACTATCAGCGTACAAGGCTTGCTGGAGGCGGTAAAGACCCTGGACTTGATTTCAACTTTGCTTACCATGTTTATTAAAGCACTAGATAGACCCCTCCAACATTTCATTGAAATTGAGCATGCTCATAAAGCATTGGCAGACATACACAAAGTTTCTTCAGCACTCAAACTGCCGGCCGTATGTATGGGTATGCAACACTGAACGATATGTGAATAAGCTAAAACCCAGTGCAGCTGCCAGCCACTGGAGAAATGGACAAAAAGAAACAAAAACAAAAAGCAGCGCTCTAGGGGTATAGCATTAACACTTCTAGTCCTTAAGCAAAGTGAAAAAATTGTTTTATTGCACTTTTTTGTATAAAAAATAATGAACAACTGCTAATATTAAAAACTTGCACATACAGTCATAGAAGCAAATGGATAATATAGATTTGAATATAGAAAAACTGTACCACTGTGACAACTGAATGAGGAAGGGTCAACATCACCAACCGATCAGCTTGCAGGTTGTAAACATGGTAGCCTCTTTTTGTTTTTGTTCATAAAGCATTGCCACCTCCGAATCCTGATGTGATGAAACCAAAAGATGTGATTTGCAAACTAATTAATTATCAGGATAAAAACACCATTATAAGAGACACGCGGAGTAGGTCTCATCTAGACTTTGAGGAGACAAAACTTAACTTTTTTCCTGATCTTTTACACTGGACCTTAGCACTTCGTAAAGCTGTATGCACCCTCTTCAAGGCTCTCAAACTTGCATGGGCCACATATTGGTGGGGTTTCCCCTTTAAGCTCACTGCTACCAAAGAGGGGGGTCCCCGTTTTTCTTCGAGATAAAGATGATTTGCCTCATTTCCATTGGGCTCTCAATCTCTCAGAGGTGGACTTTCCTGATTTGAGGGGCTTGGGAGATTTTCTGCATCTCAGCACTGATTGGCAGGAGCAAAAATGCAAGTGGAAACAAATTCATCACCAACCTTGCTCCCCACCTGTGAGCACCAGGAAGGAATAAACAGTGATCCTGGAGCCCTTTTCTCTGGCTCTTCCGTCTCTTTCACTAAGCTTATCCACTTAAGGACCGAGCCTCTTTTTCAGACTCTGTGTTTACAAGTTAAAAACGCGTTTTTTTGCTAGAAAATTGCTTAGAACCCCCAAACATTATATAAAAAAAATTCTAACACCCTAGAGAATAAAATTGCGGTCATTGCAATACTTTATGTCACACCGTATTTGTGCAGCGGTCTTACAAGCGCCCTTTTTTTGGAAAAAATACACTTTTTTAATAAAAAAATAAGACAACAGTAAAGTTAGCCCAATTTTTTTCTATATCGTTAAAGATAATTTTACACCAAGTAAATTGATGCCCAACATGTCATGCTTCAAAATTGCGCCCGCTCGTAGAATGGCGACAAACTTTTACCCTTAATCTCCATAGGCGACGTTTAATTTTTTTTACAGGCTGCATGTTTTAAGTTAGAGGAGGTCTAGGGTTAGAATTATTGCTCTCACTCGATCGTGGCGATAACTCAAATGTGTGGTTTGAACACCGTTTTCATATGCGGGCGCTGCTCACGTATGCGTTCGCTTCTGCGCGCAAGCTCGTCCGGATGGGGCACTTTAAAAAAAAATATATATATTTTTTATTTTACTTTATTTTATTTCTTTTGACACTGTTTTAAAAAAAAAATTGGGTCACTTTTATTCCTATTACAAGGAATGTAAACATCAAAGCATGACAGGTCCTCTTAAATATGAGATCTGGGGTCAAAAAGACCTCAGAACTCATATTTGGACTAAAATGCTATAAAAAAAAAGTGTCCCTTTAGGAGCTATGGGCGGAAGTGACGTTTTGATGTCGCTTCCGCCCTGCTATGGTATGGAGACGGGTGGGGGCCATCATTCCCTCACTCGTATCCATACCCAGCACGAGAGAGGACCCGATCGCCTCTGCCGATACCAACAGCTGCAGTAAGTGGGGGAGGGCACCGGAGAGCGGAAGGAGGTGGGGGGCCCTCTCCCGCCGCCGATAACGGTGATCTTGCGGTGAATCTGCCGCAGAGACCACCATTATCGTAAACCGGACTGCTCACTAAAGAGATGGATACCTGTGTTATAGCAGCTAGGTGCTGCCATAACAGATATCCATCTTTAAAGTGCCGACATATATTTACAGTGGGCGGTCCTGGAAGTGGTTAAGAACCTCCATCTGGATCATGAATGAGTAATATTGTGATATAATATTGGAACTTCAGCCGTATGACTGATTGTATATAATTTTTCTTCATGACTATCTGGACTCATGTACCGATTGTATTGCATGCTGATTTATAAGCCTGTAATGTTTACCAATTTCTCTTTATGATATGATGGGTGGCTCTGGCTTAAGCTAGCTGCCACTACATGGCCTGTCTACATCCCTCACATAGACCCACTTTGGGTAGTGATATTTGAGGATGTCTACCATTATGGGTTGCGGCCTCTGGTGGCGAGAGTCCCCTGGTGTGTTTCTGGGGGTCGATCAGTGTGAAGGCTGTGCTTAGTGTGTGTTGGTTTGCATGTTTTTCTTTGTATTGGAATTGGTTTACTATGCTCCATTCCCCTAGATAATACAGTATGTATTTTGGGTTACTGGTGCTCTGTTTGTTACATCCTCATGTCAAAATCTAAAATGGTGACTTACAATGTCAGAGGTTTGGGTTCCCCATTTTAAACGCAGCCACGTTTGGCAGGAAGTACGCTCCTTCAAACCCCAGGTCCTGATAATTTAGGAAACCCATTTTACCACTGGGTCAATTCCAAAAAAGCCCACATATATTTTTGATTGATGGTTTTACAGTAGGGATGAGCTTCTTGTTCGAATCGAACCCATGTTCGACTCGAACATCAGCTGTTCGCCGAATTGCGAACATTATAGGCCGTTCACGCCAAATTCGAGTGGTACACGCCCCACACTATATAAGGCGGCCTGGAAGTCAGCCTTGTGTAGTGTGTTGCGGTGTTGGTGACACGTACATTGGAGGTGAGCCTGACGTGCAGAGGGAGACCTCTCGTACAGCCCTGGTTCCCAGGTCACTGGAGTTGGGACAGTGGCCGTAGGAGCACAGTGGGGTATGAGTGTCTGTTGAGTTCTCCTGGACTGGATGAGAAGACCGCTGTAGACGGCTGAAGATGCAGGTCAGATGATGCAGGTCAGCGGGTGCAGGTAGCTGGGGATGCAGGTACATTGAGATGCAAGCAGCAGGCAGGAGAAGAGTCAGATGAGCCAGGTAATGCACAGCGAATCAGATACAGGTAGAAGCATCAGGCAGCGGATGGTCAGAGTTCAGGCTGGATCAGGCAACGGAGGATCAGGCAGACAGGTGAGCAGGACTAGGTCAAGGAAGCCAAAGGTCAGGACTGGAGACAGCAGCAAGGTCAGGAAGCCAAGTCAGAGTAACAACAGGTGCAGGTTCAGGGTCAAGTCACAGGATAAGCTGCAGATCAGACAGCAAGAGTCTGGACAGAAAAAGCCTCTTTTAAAGGCCACTGGGTGCCAAGGCAGCGTCAGCGCATGCGCAATGGCACACAACTGTTTGCAGTTGGAAGCCTACTAGCGGGGCTGTGTCTTAGCCTTGTTGTGGATCCAAGAGGCATGCGTCCATGACATTGCCCCCCCTTATGGGCAACCTCCGGGTGCCCAAAAGAACTATTTTTTGAGGGTGGCTGCGGAAGAAGGCCTGGATCAGCTCTTGGGCATGCACATTCCGCTTGGGTTCCCAAGAGCCCTCTGGTCCGTATCCCCTCCACTTGATCAAGTATTGCAGTCGATTACCTCTCCTTCTGCGGTCTATGATAGCCTCCACCTCATATTCCTCGTCCCCATCAACCATTACGGGTTCAGGTGGCCCTGATCCCCTGTCTGGGAAGGGGTCTGGTACTGTGGGTTTCAGCAGGGACACGTGGAACACTGGGTGGATCTTAAGCGAATTAGGTAAGACAAGTTCAAAAGAAACTTCGTTCAGTTTTCTCTTAACTGGAAAAGGTCCGATAAACTTATGTGCCAGTTTCTTCGAGGGACAAGCCATTCTGAGGTTGGTAGTAGACAACCGCACTTGGTCGCCAGGTTGGGGATGCAATTCCCCTCTTCTCTTCCTGTCATAGACTCTCTTATTCATTGCCTGTGCCTTGACCATAGTCTCTTGCAGCAGTTTGTTGATGCGACCCAGGAAGTCAACAGTACTCTGTACCACTGGAACCGGAGATTCAGGGATAATGTTAGGCAGGAAGACAGGGTGAAACCCATAGTTTGCAAAAAATGGAGACTGACCCGTGACTGAATGTCTGGCATTGTTGAAGGCAAATTCTACCAACGGCAATAGTGCTACCCAATCGTCCTGGACAAACGTGGTGAAACAACGTATGTACTGCTCGAGGGTCTGGTTCGTCCTCTCGGTTTGTCCATTAGTCTGAGGATGGTAAGCAGATGACATGGATAGCTCAATTTTCAGGGCCTGGCACAGTGCTTTCCAAAAGCGAGAGGTGAACTGAACCCCCCTGTCAGATACAATGTTGGTTGGTACTCCATGTAATCTTATGATCTCCCGGATGAAAACCCGGGCGGTCTCCATGGCAGAAGGCGTACTTTTCTAGGGTATGAAGTGGGCCATCTTGGAAAGGCGGTCGACCACTACAAATATGGCTGTATGTCCTTCGGATGGGGGTAGTTCGACTATAAAGTCCATGGCTATCATGCTCCAGGTTCTGTCAGGAATTGGTAGTGGTCTGAGAAGACCCCAGGACTTGGTCCTAGCAGATTTGCTTTGGGTTCAAACAGTACATGATTTCACATATTCCTCACAACTCTTCTCAAGCTTTGGCCACCAGAACATACGCTGAATCAGGTCAAGGGTCTTGTGGACCCTGAAATGGCCAGCCAGAGGATGGTCGTGGCATAGGTTCAGTAACTTTGTCTGGAAACTTGCTGGCACAAAAAATGTATTGTCCTTCCAAAGTAACCCATCCCTGGGTGTCAGGGACACTCCTGGTGGACTGGGCATTCCTGCTGAGGCTTGTTTTAGGCTGGACATCAGATCTGTCTAGATGAGCAGAAAGTTACCCTTAGGATAGTATCTGGGACTGAGGCATCCTTGGGGTCGTCGAACATGCGGGAGAGGGCGTCTGGCTTGGTGTTCCTTGATCCTGGCCGGTAGGTGATGTGAAAAGAAAATCTGGAAAAGAATAGCGCCCGCCATGCTTGACGCGGCTTCAGGCGCTTGGCGGTTCTCAAGTATTCCAGATTCTTATGATCCGTGTAAATAAGAATGGGATGTGCTGCGCCCTCTAAGAGATACCGCCATTCCTCAAGCGCGGCCTTAATGGCTAAAAGTTCCCGATCTCCCACATCGTAATTTCTTTTGGCAGGGGAAAGCTTACGAGAGAAGAAAGCAATGGGATGCATGAGATTTTTGAGGCCTTGGCGCTGGGAAATCACTGCCCCTACCGCTGTTTCCGAAGCGTCTACCTCGAGTAGGTAGGGTAGAGAGGGGTCTGGGTGGCTCAGGATGGAAGCAGAACTAAAAAGTCCCTTCAGAGTTGCAAAAGCAGTCTGAGCCTCGGAGTTCCATTGAAAACAAATGTTCTGTTTTGTTAGCTGAGTGATGGGGGCAATGATTGCAGAAAACCCTTTAATGAATCTTCTGTAAAAATTGGCGAAGCCAACAAAACGCTGCACCCCCTTTTTGTCTGAGGGTGCAGGCCAGTCCAGAACAGCTGTGACCTTTTGTGGATCCATCTTGAACCCTTCTGTGGAAATCACCAAGCCCAAGAACTGGATACTCTGCCGCTCAAACTCACATTTTTCTGGTTTAGCATATAACCCGTGCTGACGGAGTCGGCAGAGTACCATCTTCACGTGTTTCCGGTGCTGATCTAGAGATGTGGAGAAAATCAGGATATCGTCAAGATAAACAATTACAAAGACATCTAACCAGTCTCTGAAGATATCATTTACAAAGTGCTGGAAGGTAGCAGGGGCATTGCACAGGCCGAAGGGCATCACTAAATATTCATAGTGGCCGAATCTCGTACGGAAGGCCGTCTTCCACTCGTCCCCTGCACGGATACGAACCAAATTATAGGCTCCTCAAAGATCAAGCTTGGTAAATACAGCGGTGGTTCTTAGTCTTTGAAACAGCTCGGGCACCAGGGGTAGAGAATATCGGTTCTTAACCGTCACTTTATTTAGTTCCCAGTAGTCCACACAAGGACGTAAGGAGTGGTCCTTCTTTTCCACAAAAAAAGATTCCGGCCCTTGCTGGAGAAGTGGAAGGCTGAATGAATCCTCTCTTAAGGTTCTCGTCCACATACTCCTTTAATACCTCCAGTTCCCGTTCAGACATGGGAATGATCCGCCCAAAGGGGATCTCAGCTCCAGGCAGCAACTCAATAGGGCAATCATATGAACGGTGGGGAGGAAGAGTCTCAGCCCCTCGTTTGCTGAACACGTCTAGAAACTCGTGGTATGGTTCAGGTACCTTTGAGCGTAATTCTGCATCAGATTCCAGGCACAGCAGAGGGCCAGACACCCTAGGAGGAGAAGGCAGGCAATGTCCTAGACAGTAAGGAGACTGGAACTTTATTTCCCCAGTGCCCCAATCAATTTGTGGATTGTGGATTGTGGGCCTGTAGCCATGGCAGGCCGAGGATGACTGGGAACAAAGGAGATGCAATTGCATCGAGTCTCAACAGTTCCTTATGACCCGTGGCTGTGACTACGGGTAAGGATGGAGTCTCTTGGGTGACTAGGCCGGATTTTATACGGGACCCATCTGCCAGGAAGATGGAAAGTCCTTGTGCCCTGTGCTGAAGTGGGATGAGCTGTTGGTTAGCAAAGTTCAGGTCAATAAAACAACTACAAGCTCCAGAGTCTATAATTGCAGTAGCAGGCACAGTCCTATCTGGAAGCTGGTAGGAGATGCAAAGGGCCAGATGAGTGGTATTGGCAGAGGGTGCTGGTTGACTGGTGGGTGAGATGGACAAGCATCTTTGAGGTTTTACTGGGCACGAGTGTACATAATGGCCGGCTCCCCCGTAGTACAGGCAGAGATTGAGCTGTTGCCGGCGTAAGCATTCCTCAACAGATAGCGAGGGTCTTATTAAACCGACTTGCACCGATTCAGAGGAGGTTGGTACAGATCTAGCTGAGACAGGTCTGATGGAAGCAGGACACAGGGTAACGTCCAGGTTGCTGGTTAATTTTCTCTGCGGTGCGCTCCCGAAGGCGCCAGTCTATCTGGATAGTCAATGTCATTAGATTCTCCAAAGAGTCTGGTATGCCAACTTGGGCAAGTTCGTCCTTTAACCTTTTGGATAGGCCTAAACGGAACTGGTGCCGTAAAGCTGCATGGTTCCATTGAGTATCTGCACTCCAGCACCTGAAGTCCGTTATGTAGTCCTCAACCGCTCTGCGGCCTTGCTGGAGCGCATGAAGAGCAGCTTCGGCAGTAGAAGTCCGTTGGGGGTCATCATAGAGGAGCGACATGGCCTTGAAAAAGGATGGCAAAGAGTCCAGTGAAACATGGTGTTCTTCAAGCAGGTGATAAGCCCAGGACTGAGGTTCCCCCAGCAAGAGCGAGATGACAAACCCCACTTTGGTGGTCTCCCGGGAGAACGTTAGGGGTAGCAGGGAGAAGTACAACTTGCAGGCATTGCGGAATGTCCGAAACTTTTTTCGATCCCCAGAAAACTTCTCCGGAATGGGGACCCTTGGCTCTGGAGGCAGCATCGTTACAGAGATGGTTTCAGTGGGAGTCCCAAGTCAGAGTAACAACAGGTGCAGGTTCAGGGTCAAGTCACAGGATAAGCTGCAGATCAGACAGCAAGAGTCTGGACAGAAGAAGCCCCTTTTAAAGGCCACTGGGCGCCAAGGCAGCGTCAGCATGCGCGCATGCGCGATTGGCGCACGCGCATGCGCAATGGCACACGACTGTTTGCAGTTGGAAGCCTACTAGCGGGGCTGTGTCTGAGCCTTGTTGTGGGTCCAAGAGGCATGCGTCCATGACAGTTGGTTAAAATACAGACAGAGAGAGAGAGAGAAAGTGTATTTTGATTTGAGTTAGATAGAGCAGGCAGGCGAGTCAGTTAGCTGCAGTTACAGTGTGTAGAGGATATATATGCATCCTAGGTGTTGTGTATATATATTTATACACTGTATTCAGTTTAGCTAGATCCGTTCCTGTTCTCTATACTGTGACAGGCAGGCAGGTGATTGTGCTAGCTGCAGTGTTTCACTTAGTGTACTGTGTCCTTTGCACAGCGTTCACTTAAAGGAACCTGAATACAATTTGTGGTGTTCTCATAATAAAACCACAGGCAGAGACCTGCAAGTATTTTCAGTTAGTGTACTGTGTCCTCTGCACAGTGTTCACCTAAAACTAACTGAAGACAATTGCTGCTTTTCTCATACTTATACCACAGCAGGCAGTTGATTCTGATAGCTGCATTATAATCAGTACAGATATATATATATATATATATATATATATATATATATATAAACATCCCACCTTTGTGCAGCTACATCTCACTGCAGGCCATTAGTATGTCTGGAAGGCAAACAAGGAGAGGCAGACAGTCACGAGGCAATAAAAGAGTGCAAGCAGGCTCTGTGTCTAGAGGCAACAGTGCTGGTCGTGGACACGGTGCATCCTCATCAGCACGTGGCCGTGGGACACGCTTGTCCTTCTTTTCGGCAGCTGGCCATGTTGAGCCGTAACATGCCAAAGACTTGGTAGAGTGGATGACCAAGCCGTCCTCATCCTCCTCATCCTCTCTCACCCAGGCTCAGGGTACTTTGTCTGGCAAAGCAGCTGCCAAAGCGGCCTCTTCCCTCGGCTCAATAACATCAGTCACTCCTTCCCTAGCCCCACCATGTCCTCCTGAGGAGTCCCCCGAACTGTTTGAGCACAGTGTTGGGTACATGCTCCAAGAGGATGCCCAGCGTTTTGAAGGCTCCGATGATGGAACCCAGCTAGAGGAAGGCAGTAACGTGAGCCCAGTGAGAGGGGGTACTAATGTGAGCCCAGAGAGAGGGGGTGCCCAACAAGGACAGCTATCTGGCAGTCATGTTCCCCCAGCTGCAGCATACTACCAGATTTGCTCCAGTGATGAGGAGGGAGGGGATGATGAAGTCACTGACTCCACATCGGTGCCTGATAGGAGAGAGGAGGAGGAGGCACATCTCCAATGAGGCAGGATGCCCTCCAGGGGCCAGCTTAAGGGCAGCACACCGACTGCATCACACCGCAGAGCTCCGCATGTGCAGGGCGCTGCTGTCTCTGCGCGTTATTCCAAAAGTTCTTTGGTGTGGGCCTTTTTTCAGACGTGTGCAGCAGATCGCATCATTGCCATTTGCAACATATGTCTGAAGCGTATCTCGCGTGGCCAAAACATCAGCCGCTTGGGCACCACGTGCTTGACCAGACATATGTCGACCTGCCATGTAGTTCGTTGGCAAGCGTACCTAAAAGACCCACACCAAAGAACAAAGCGGACCTCTCCTTGCTCCTCATCAGCTGGGATCTCCAACCCCACTATACCTTCAGTCCTCTCTGAAACCTGCACTGAGAGGAATGAAGGTGTAGAATTAGATGTGTCACAGCCAAGTACTTGCGGGCAATCTGCTATTGGTACACCAATGTCAGATTGTACCAGGCAAATTTCCCTGCCCCAGCTGCTGCACCGCCAAAAGAAGTTCGCTCCCAGCCATCCACATGCCCAGCGGTTGAATGCTAGCTTGGCTAAATTGCTAGCACTTTTCAGTTGGTAGACTCTGCCTCCTTCCGTGAGTTTGTGGAATGTGCGGTTCCTCAGTGGCAGGTTCCCAAACGCCACTTTTTCTCACGGAAGGTGATTCCGGCTCTCTACCGGCATGTGGAAGACAATGTCTTGGCCTCGCTGGACAGGGCGGTCAGTGGTAAGGTGCATAATACCGCTACCTCATGGTCCAGCAGGCAAGGACAGGGACATTACCTATCTTTCACGGTGCATTGGGTGACTCTGCTGGCAGCTGGGAAGGATGCAGGACAAGGTGCAGTAGTGTTGGAGGTTGTACCGCCACCACGCCTCCAAAATGTTACTACTTGTGATTCTGACACACCTCTCTCCTCCACCCCCTCCTCTCCTTCTTCCTCCATGGCCTCTACCTGTGCTTTGTCCTCGGAACCAGCGGTGCTCCGTAGGCGTTCAAGGGGCTACGCAAGTACGCAGGCAAAAAGATGCCATGCGGTGCTTGAGCTGGTGTGCTTGGGGGACAGGAGCCACACTGGAGCAGAGATTCTGTTAGCTCTGCAGGGGCAGGCTCAGAGGTGGTTGACACCATGCCAGCTAAAGCCAGGAAAGGTGGTTTCCGACAATGGCACCAACCTCCTCTCCGCCCTCCGACAGGGACAACTGACCCATGTGCCCTGTTTGGCTTACGTCCTTAACTTGGTGGTGCAGCAGTTCTTGTGCAGGTACCCGGGCTTACAGGAGGTCCTGAAGCAGGCCAGGAAACTCTGTGGGCATTTTCGCCGGTCATATAATGTCAGTGCTCGGCTGGCTGACCTGCAAAAGGATTACAACCTGCCCAAGAACCGCCTAATCTGTGACATGCCCACCAGGTCGAACTCTACGTTGGCCATGCTGCAGGGGCTGCACACGCAGCAGAGGGCCATTAATGAGTATCTGTTGCAATATGGCACAAGGACATGGTCAGGGGAGCTTGGATTTTTTTCCCCACGCCAGTGGGCCATGATCAGGGATGCATGCACTGTCCTGGCACCATTTGAGGAGGCCACGAGAAAGGTGAGCAGTGACAGTGCATGCATCAGTGATACTGTCCCTCTTGTCCACCTGTTGGAGCACACGCTGCATGGAATAATGGACAGGGCACTTGAGGCAGAACAGAGGCAGGAAGAGGAGGACTTCCTTAACTCTCAAGGCCCCCTTTATCCAGACAGTGTTCCTGCTGGCCCGGCTATCACACAGGAAGAGGACGAGGAGGAGGAGGATTGTGTCAGCATGGAGGTGGAGCCTAGCACTCAGCATCAGCAGCAGTCTTCAAGGGATCAATTACAGTCCCAAGACACCCATGGACTAGTACGTGGCTGGGAGGAGGTGGCTGCGGATCATGTCGTCCTGAGTGACCCAGAGGACTCCGGACAAAATGCCTCAGCAAAAGCCTGCGGCTTTCAGCCTGCGGCTGATCCTGCAAAGCCTGCGGAGGGATCCTCGTATTCGTGGGATCAAGGAGAGGGATCATTACTGGCTGGCAACCCTCCTTGATCCATGTTACAAGGGTAAGGTTGCAGACCTTATCTTGCCATCGCAGAGGGAGCAGAGAATGAAGCATCTTCGGGATGCCTTGCAGAAAGGTCTGTGCGACGCGTTCCCAGAGACTGGGAGGTTACAAATTCCTGGTCCTGGACAACGTGTTGCTGAGGCTTCGGTCGGTCAAAGAATGAGCGGTGGAGAAGGTCGCCGTCGATGCGTTCAGACAATTTTTTAGTACGCAGCCCCAAGGTATGATCGATTCCAGCAACCATCGCCAGCGTCTGGTTTACATGGTGCAGGAATACCTAGGGGCAAGATCAGACTTGGACACCTTTCAGACCGAAAATTCTCTGGGTTACTGGGTCTTGAGGATGGATCACTGGCCAGAGCTTGCACAGTATGCAATTGAGCTACTGGCCTGTCCTGCATCCAGCGTTCTTTCGGAACACACATTCAGTGCTGCTGGAGGCTTTGTAAACCGATCACAGGGTGCGCCTGTCCACCGACTCGGTCGATCGACTGACCTTCATAAAAATGAATGCTGAGTGACTGTCCTCTTCCTCCTCAATGATCATGCTGATAGCTTGTAAGAACATTTTTGGTTCTGGGCACCGCCACCAGTGGCTAAGGCCCAATTTTTCAGCCCCTGTTAAACAGAGGCATGTAATTACAATTTTTGATGCAATACTTTGCAGCAGGGCTCATTGCTGTGCTCCAAGTACAGTATCTGTGAAGGGTTGCAGTGTTGTGGCACCAGTGCCTAAGGCCCAATTTTTCTGCCCCTGTTCAACAGAGGCATGTAATTACAATTCTTGATCTAATAATTCACAGCAAGGCCCGTTCCTGCGCCCACCAAGAGTAACTGTGAGGACTTACAGTGTTGTGGCACCAGCACCACCACCAAAGGCCCAATTTTTCCTACCACTGTTCAACAATGGCATGTAATTACAATTCTTCATATAATAGTTCACAGCAGGGCGTTCCAGCGCCCACCAAGAGTAACTGTAAGGGCTTACAGTGTTGTGGCAACACCAACACCTAAGGGCCACATTTCTGCAGAGTATATACGGCAGGCCCCTACTTTCAAACATCCAACTTACAAACGACTCCTACTTGCAAATGGAAGGAGACAACAGGAAGTGAGAGGAAATCTACCCCTAGGAAGGGAAATTCTCTCCTGTGATGCCGCGTACACACGATCATTTTTCCCGTCGGGAAAAATTACATTTTTTCCTTTGGACGAGAAAAACGATCGTCTGTGGGCTTTTTGCCGTTTTTCCCGACGGGAAAAACGGCATTAATCACGATGAGAAAAATTAGAACATGTTCTAAATTTTCTCATCGTTTTTTCCATCATTTTTTTCCACGGCAGTTTTCCCATAGGGAGACACTGCCGCGGAGCCCACAGACGGTCGTTTTTCTCGACAAAGAAAAAAATGACGGGAAAAACGGTCGTGTGTGGGGGAAAATGCCGTTCCCTCGTTTTTCATTTTATTTCATGTCGTGATTCACGGCGGTGTTTTCACCGCCGTGAATCACGATCGTGTGTACGCGGCATAAGAGTTAATATGGGAAAAGGTGTCTCCTCTCTACTGATGCTTTATCACCAATCCTTGTTTCAATAAAAACCACAAATTTTCAAAAAACATTTGTCATTGGGACGGAAAGTGAGGTGAAATGTTCTTAACAGGTGCACAGACAGCAAAACAAATGTTACAGGGGTGATAACCCTTCCCTATGTTTTCCAAAAAGCTTAAAAATAGTTTTGGGCTGGAGCTACACTTAAAAAATGCACCTGTTCCAAATTACAAACAGATTCTACTTAATAACAAACCTACAGTCCCTGTCTTGTTTGACTGCCTGTATACTGCTGTTCAGAGTATATAGGGCCTTTTTTTAATTTGGGTGCAGGGTTCCCCTTAATACCCATACAAGACCCAAAGGGGCTGGTAGTGGGCTGGGTGGGGGTGGGGGGTACCCATGTCATCCTTCTCAATGATTTTCATCCATATTGCCGGGACCAGACATTACATTAAAGCCGCAAGCAGTTTTAAATGACTTATTTTCCTTTAGAAATGTCATTTTGTGCAGGGACGGTTCTAAACACGGGAAACACGTGCCACTTCACAGGCTTACTTTAGACACCCCCCAGGTACGATATTTAAAGGAATATTTCACTTTTTTGTTACTTTAAGCATCATTAAAATCACTGCTCCTGAAAAAATGGCAGTTTTTAAAACTTTTTTTTGCATTGATACATGTCCCCTGGGGCAGGACCCGGGTCCCCAAACCCTTTTTAGGACAATAACTTGCATATTTGCCTTGATAATTAGCACTTTTGATTTCGAACGTTTGAGTCCATTGTATTTAATAGGGTTCTAAAGTTTTCGCAAACTTTCGGTCCGTTCGCACGTTCTGGTGGGGTGTTTGGCTCATCCCTACTTAATAGTATAAGGTTCTGAAATGCTTTACTTGAACCAAATAGGAAAAAGATATTTCACAAACAAATTTGTAAATCCACTGAGCTGCAATAACAGCGCCAACTCAGCAAACAAACTCCTCCCGAAGACACAACAGTGTTTAAACAATGAATAATGCTATATACACAAGGATACACTATATTCAGATCCAAAGTCACCTCCTAGTGCGTATTTCAGTTAACTACACATGTGGCCACACTGAGATAGATGTAATCTAGACAGCCTGTGCTACTTTAATAGGAGAGATAATCTCCCGCTGGTATATATATATATAGTCTTCCTATGAGTAATGGCAGTAGGGTTTCATGTGGCAGATCTGTTATTCTTCGCTAGCTAGTTGGAGTGCATTAACTGTAATCCGTTTGGTTGAAGATGAAACAATAGATACCAAGTGGTGAAGGCCTAAGGCATCTAAGTACAGTGTTCTAGCAATGCAGCAAAGTGGTATTGGGTAGAGATGTGAGCGCACTGTGTTCTGTAATGGTGGTAGTGAATAGATAAAGATTGAGAAGCTTGCTCTCTCACCAACGACCCAAATCGATCTGCAGTCTTCTAGATAGGAACATGGATGGCAACACTCCAGCATTGGATCCTCTGTCTCGACCTTCTGTAGTGACTTTCTCCTCACGTCCGCACCGATGGGTAGGCACTGTAAATGATGCTAGTAAAAGGATGTCCAACAGCGGGCAACAGGAGTAGGCCTCTCAGGCCTCGTGGTGGAAGTAGCGTTCAGCATGGTAGGCCGTGACCTCTCTTTCTCTGTCACATAGAGAGGTCCGTCTTGCGTCAGGCCCAGGAGGAAGACAGCGTGCACGGGCTATTAAGCTCCTTTTATCATCCCTCCCAGCAACCTTTAGGCCACTGCAAGGGTCCCTGGGATTTGTAGTCTTAAGATACAGGGATGCATAGCAGCAGATTCAAAGAGGACTATATGCCCCCCAACGAACTCCGTTGGCACACAGGTATGAGGTCACTGGCTGCACAAATAATCATGGGGACAACCAATGTTTAGAACATTGGAAGGTACGACGCTTTCTGGTAACAGTCCATATTGCTATATAAACTTGCTGCGTTTGCGGATGATGTCCTTGGAGAACATTGGGCCTTTTTTGGCCCGGGGGGAGGGGGGATTCTGTGGAAGTTAGGTGCTTCCAATTTTTGTCCGGTACTACCCCATTGGACACCTGGAGGCACCTGCAGCTGCGGGACTTCTTTAGGGGCCTGCAAGGCATGATACGGCCTAGAGACTCTCTTACTCCTTTTGAGGCCATGTGTATGGACTGACCATATTGTTATCTAAGTTTTATAAGCTTTTGCACATGACGAAATGCGTCAAATGCACGAAATTCGTAAATTCGAAAATCCGAAATAATAACTAATGAATAATAACTGTTACTATCTATTAAATTGCAGGTATTTTCTTTAAAATTTGGATGTTTATGAATGTAACGAATACTAATTTATCCGAAGTTACGAATTATCCGAAATAATGAATGCTGCATCTAAACGAATGGAACGTAATGAATTAACCACTTCCATACAGGGCACTTATACACCTTCCTGCCCAGACCAATTTTCAGCTTTCTGCGCTGTTGCACTTTAAATGGTGGTATTTGATCACCTCTGCGATTTTTATTTTCTGCTAAAAAAAATTAAAAAAGACCGAAAATTAAGAAAAAAAAGTTTTTTTTGTTTCAGTTACAAAACTTTGTAAATAAGTAAGTTTTCTCCTTCACTGATGGGCACTGATGAGGCGGCACTGATGAGCACCGATGAGGCGGCACTGATGGGCACCGATGAGGCGGCACTGATGGGCACCAATAGGCGGCACGGATGGGCACTCATAGGCGGCACGGATGGGCACTGGTAGGCGGCACGGATGGGCACTGATAGGCAACACGGAGGGGCACAGATAGGCGGCACGGAGGGGCACAGATAGGCGGCACGGATGGGCACAGATAGGCGGCACGGATGGGCACGGATAGGCGGCACGGATGGGCACTGATAGGCGGCATGGATGGGCACTGATAGGTGGCACTGTACTATAATGTGTTGTACTAATGGATGCCAATCAGTGCCAAACAATAATGCCTGCCAATCAGTGGTGCCTATTGTGGGCACTGATTGGCGTCCATTGTGGGCACTGATTGGCATCCATTGTGGGCACTGATTGGCATCCATTAGGCATTTCTAGTGGGCACTGATTGGCATCCCTGGTGGTCTAGGGTGGCTTACCTTATGGTGGGCATCCCTGGTGGTCTGGTGGCATCCCTGGTGGTCCAGTGTGGGCATCATCGGGGGGGCTGCACTGATAATCGATCAGCACAAACCCCCCCTGTCAGAGGAGCAGCCGATCGGCTCTCCTCTACTCGCGTCTGACAGACGCGAGTGAGGAAAAGCCGATCACCGGCTTTTCCTGTTTTTTTTTTTTTATAAACAAAAACATATCAAAATATATGTCCATATAATAAAAACCTTATCAATTTACAGTGCAACAGTGACATTTGTATTTTTCCCTTTTACTTTTACCCCCTTCCACCCAACCCTTTAAATCTAAACAACCTAGATTGTTTCTCCCACTCACAAACTCTCTCAGGTCTAGTACATTATCATTAGTGCTTTCAGGCTATAGTTTCCCTCTCCCCCCCCACCAACCACCCCCATAGGTCTCTACATCAGGAGTCTATCCTTTATCAATTGTAATGGTGCAAGGTTGGGATCCTCCAGCCATGGTTGCTAAACAAGGAGTTAACATAAGTAATCCACTGCTTCCCCGTGGGAACCGTATCTGCCATCCAATATCGCACTATGAGCTTTCTAGCCAAGTACATCAATCTTGTTATCATATAGTACCTTCCTTGCTGGAACTTTTCAGCTTCAATCGCCCCAAGCAGATACACCAGAGGGTCCAATGGTACAGGTACCTGGGCCACTCTTGTGATGCACTGGGAAACCTCCTCCCAATATCTGTGAAGCTTTGGGCACCTCCAAATTAGGTGTATAAAGTCCCCTTGCTGTACTTTGCACTTTGGGCACTGGGGGGAGTCCCTTCTTCCCCACTTGTAAAGCTGTACTGATGTTCTGTAGGCCCTATGCAGGATGAATAGTTGTGACAATTTATGGGACGCTGATACAGATACTGCCGGAATAGAGTCCAGCGCCATATCCCACTGGTCCCCATCTATATCCCCGATGTCTTCTGCCCATTTACTACGACTTCTTAGTAGGATAGTCCTGGATTGAGGATAATAGTTCTGCATATATTTTCGATATTAGTCTTCTCCGGGTATCCGCCTGAAGGACTTCCGTCAGCAGACGTGACGATGATATTACTAAGGAATGTGTCGTTTGCTGTGCCTGCAAGGCGTGCCGAAGCTGAAGGTATTGATAAAAGCCCCTTGGGTCTAACTGAAAGTCCTGACACAACTGTTCATATGTTTTTAACACCTCTCCCTCGGACAGCTGTGAAAAAAAAACAGATTCCTCTCTCTTTCCAGGAAGTGAAACCCTCTAAGTCCTGTAGTTCTGGGTATCTAGGGTTTTGCCATATTGGGGTAAAGAGCAGTGGGCCCCTTAACCTCAAAGCCTTCCAGATCTCCCCCCAAACCTTTTTGAGGAGAGTACCCGTAGGTGCAGAGTGTGGTATACTAGGCAAGTCCATCTCCAGATGGGAGGCTGCCTTTAGTGTAGGGGCCACCGTAGTCACCAGGTTACTTATAGGATCCTCTCTTTCTTCCCGACGCCATCCCGCCAACTGCTGAAACTGTGAGGCCAGAAAATACATTTTAGGGTGGGGTACTGTCAGTCCCCCCCTATCCTTACTGTATTGCAAGGTGGTTAAGCTAATCCTGGCTGTCTTTTTTTTCCATATCAAATCCCGCATCTGAGTATCTATTCGTTTAAACCATTTATTCAGAATCCATATAGGGGAGTTGTGAAAAACATATAGTAACTGTGGGGCCCATACCATTTTTATTAGGTTTACCCGTCCCACCACTGACAGCAGAAGCTTGCACCAGCTATTACATTTCCCTCTCTGCCTTTCCAGCAGTGGGACCAGGTTCAGCTGAAAGTAATCCGCTGGATCCGGGGATACCACTGCCCCCAAATATCCAAAGTTTTTGGTTATGGCAATCTGCTCCGCGCCAACTGGTAATGATTCCGTCAATGGGTCTATATGCATTATTGTTGATTTAGACCAGTTTATGGTAAAACCTGAAAAACTTCCAAAATCTCCTATAATACCCATCACTGTTTGCAACGATGCGGCTGTATCCCCTAGATAAATAAGTGCGTCATCCGCATATAGGGAGATTTTTTCTTCCCTTTGGCCCCTACGAAAACCAACCACCTCCGATGCAGTACGGATCAAAATAGCCAAAGGTTCAAACGGCCAAAGCAAACAGCAGTGGGGATAATGGACACCCCTGCCTGGTGCCTCTGTATATCTCAAATGAAGAAGAAAGGTTGTTATTAATACGGAGTCTGGCTTTGGGTTTAGAGTAAAGCACCTTCACCCATGTTATAAACTCATTCACAATCCAAACCTTGTCAGGATTTCCAGGAGTTAGGGCCACTCCACAATATCAAACGCTTTAGCAGCATCCAGCTATAGAATGGCCCTGCCCCCCGGATTATCCACCGGCACTTGTAAATTCAAATACAGACGCCGTATATTATCTGCCGTTGAACGTGTTGGTATAAATCCAGACTGGTCTCTATGGATCAGCTTGTCAATCACCTTGGATAATCTTGTAGCTAGAACTCTGTCCGCTGAGGGAGCCGCACGCTCTACCTCTAGCTGCGCTGCGCTATATCACTGAGGGGGGGGGGGTGAATCGGCAGTCACCCCTCTCACAGATGGCTCATCTCGGGCAAAATTAGGGACAAGATAGCAGATTTGCTAATTTATTTTAAAATTAGAGAGATCCTGAAACTTCTTACTTTTGAAAAAAAGGGATTTTTATAACAGCTTACCTGTAAAATCCTTTTCTTGGAGTACATCACGGGACACAGAGCGACTTAGTCATTACTAATGGGTTATATAGTTTACCTTCAGGTGTTGGCACTGGCCAATTCCAAACCGGAAGTACCCTCCCCTATATAAGCCCCTCCCACCCGGGAGCACCTCAGTTTTGTAGCCAAGCAATAAGTGTCCCAAAAAGAGGGGTGGGAGCTCTGTGTCCCGTGATGTACTCCAAGAAAAGGATTTTACAGGTAAGCTGTTATAAAAATCCCTTTTTCTTTTTCGTACATCACGGGACACAGAGCGACTTAGTCATTACTAATGGGACGTCCCAAAGCAATGCCAAATGAGGGGGGGGTACATAAGCTGGGCGCCATCAGGCATGAGGATCTTTTGCGGCCTGCAACACACTGCGCCCAAAGGCGACATCCTCCTGACTTCTAACGTCTACCTGATAGAATCTAGTAAACGTGTGTACCGAAGACCATGTTGCGGCCTTACATACTTGAGCCAGGGAGGCCTGGTGATGCACTGCCCATGAAGTTCCAACCGCTCTTGTGGAGTGCGCCCTAACTTTGAACGGAGGCGGTCTCTTTCTCAAGCCATAGGCTTGTATTATGACCTGTCGAATCCACTTGGCTAAAGTAGATTTTGATGCTGCCTGACCCCTTCTGGGGCCTTCCGGCAGAACAAACAAAGAATCCGTTCTGCGAATCTGAGCAGTGGCTTTTAGATAAGCTTTAACTGCTCTTACCACATCCAAAGAATGTAATAACTTTTCCTCTACTGAGCTAGGTTTGGGGAAAAAAGAAGGAAGAACCACATCTTGGTTCAAATGAAACCTCGATACCACCTTAGGAAGAAAGGCTGGATGAGGACGTAATACTACTCTGTCCTTATGGACAACCAGATATGGCTCCTTACAGGACATAGCTGCTAATTCCGACACTCTTTTAGCCGAACAAATGGCTACTAAGAAAACCAATTTCCTGGTGAGAAGAACCAAGGAAATGTGTTGTAATGGTTCAAACGGTTGTTTCTGTAGAACCGACAGAACCAGGTTTAAGTCCCAAGGACATATGGGAATACTAACCGGAGGGCTAATACGCATCACTCCTTGTATAAAGGCTTTGACTAGTGAATGCGAAGCCAAGGGCCTTTGAAAAAATATTGACAAGGCCGAAATCTGACCCTTGATAGTACTCAAGGCCAGCTTCCTATCTACAGCCCACTGTAGGAAGTCCAGAATCCTCCCTATCATGTACTTACGTGGATGCCATTTCTTGGTCTCACACCACGTAATGTACGCTTTCCAGATCCTATAATAGATCTGCCTGGATACCGGTTTCCTGGCATTGATCATGGTAGATACCACAGAATTAGAGAGCCCTCTCTTTTTCAGAATGTGGGCTTCAATAGCCAGGCCGTCAAACCTAGGGCTGGTAAGGAAGGGTGGTATATCGGTCCTTGCGACAGCAGGTCCGGACGAAGTGGGAGGGTCCAAGGACTCCTCACTGACATTTTTACAATCTCCGCGTACCATGCCCTTCGGGGCCACGCTGGAGCCACCAGAATCACTGGTTTCTTTTCTACCCTGATTCTGCGGAGTAATCGCGGTAACAATTGTGGCGGTGGGAATGCATATATCAGCTTGAACCGATCCCAAGGGAACACTAGGGCATCCGAGCCGCAAGCTAGGGGATCCCTTGTGCGAGACACAAACCTGTCCACCTTTGCGTTGAATCTGGATGCTAGCAGATCTACATCCGGTGTTCCCCACCGCTGGCATATTGCCTGGAAAACCTCGGGGTGAAGAGACCATTCCCCCGGGCATAATTGTTGGCGACTTAGAAAGTCCGCTCTCCATTTTCCACTCCTGGGATGAAAACCGCGGATATGGCTGGGACATATCTTTCTGCCCACTCCAGGATGCAATTTGCTTCCTTCTGGGCTGCACGACTTTTGGTGCCACCCTGATGATTGATATATGCCACTGCCGTGGCATTGTCTGATTGAATTCTGACAGGGGACCCCTGGAGTTTGGATGTCCATGCTACTAGGGCATACCAGGCTGCTCGTATCTCTAAGAGATTGATGGGCAGGGCCTTTTCTGCTTCTGACCACCTGCCCTGGAGAGACCATTGCTCCAGCACTGCCCCCCAGCCGATGAGGCTGGCATCTGTAGTGACCACCTTCCAAGAAACCGGACTGAAGGGTTTCCCTCTTTCCAGATTCTGGGGCACCAACCACCAATGGAGGCTCTTGCGAACGGAAGGGGACAGGGACATTGGTAAGTCTAAAGCCTGAACTTTTTTGTTCCAGGCTGACAGTATGGCCCTTTGCAAATTCCTTGAATGGAATTGACCGTAGGGTACCGCTTCGAATGAAGCCACCATCTTTCCCAGCAGCCTCATGCAGAGACGTATGGATGGTTTTCTTTTTGTACCCACTAAGTGGGTCAAATTTCTTAAAGACGACACCTTCTCTGGAGGTAAGAAAATCTTTCTCTGATTTGAATCCAGCCTTAGCCCTAAGTATTCCAGACTTTTGACTGGTCTTAGAGCTGACTTGTCCCGGTTGATAATCCAACCGTGATATTCCAGATACTCGATTGTCTTGTGAATAGCTACTTCCAGCTTTTCCACTGAGTGGTCTATTAGTAGCAGGTCGTCTAGATATGCCATTATCGTTACACCCTGTGTTCTTAGATTGGCCAATAATGGGGCCAGAATTTTTGTGAACACTCGTGGTGCTGTGGCCAGACCGAAAGGTAAGGCTCTGAACTGAAAATGGCGCCCTTCTACTGCAAAGCGTAGAAATTTCTGATGGGCCGGAAAGATGGGAATATGCAGATAAGCATCCCTTATGTCGATCGAGGCTAGCCATTCCTGCCCTTGTAGGGCGGTGGCCACTGATCGGATCGACTCCATCCGAAAGGTCCTGATATTTAGGAACTTGTTTAGCCCTTTTAGATTTAATATGGGCCTCACGTCCCCATTTGGTTTGGGGACTGTGAAAAGGTTCGAGTAAAACCCGAATCCGCTTTCTTCCAGGGGAACCTTCATGATTACCCCTTGGAGCAATAGTTGTTCTAGTGCCAGAAGGAGGGATCCTCTCTTTTGGGGATCTCTTGGCACGTTTGACCTCATAAATTGGGCAGGAGGAGTGCCTTTTAACTCCAGCTTGTATCCCAGACTTACTGCGGAGAGCACCCATCTGTCTCTGATGGTGTCCCGCCAGGTCTCTGTGAACAACTGAAGTCTTCCCCCCACCCGATTGAGCGGGGGCAATACTTCATGCCTTAGGGGGAGGTTTTGTACCTCTCTTGATCCAGGGCTTCTTGTTACCCTGTGATTGTCCCTGATTTCTGCCCCCTGAATTTGACCGCGGAGGCCGTCGGAACTGCTTCACAGCCGATGTGCCCGGGACTGGAGAGGTAGGCCTCTTAAAAGAAGGACTTCTACCCTTGTTCTTAACCGGTAAGAGTGAACTTTTACCGGCAGAAATTTTCTGGATATATTTGTCCAGATCTTCTCCAAATAAGCGTTCTCCATGAAATGGGAAGCTAACCAGCAGTTTTTTACAGGGAGCTTCAGCAGACCAGTTTTTGAGCCACAGAAGCCTACGCATATGTACTATAGACAGCGTAAAGCGGGAGGCCTGTTGGATTGTATCCTTTATGGCGTCCACCGCAAAACACAAGGCTCTAGGCAGGTCAGCTAGGGCATGAGCCTGCTGATCTGGTAAGTCCCTTAAGACTTGTTTCAACTGATCTTTCACTGCTTGGCAGACTCCAATCGCTGCTACCGCAGGTTGTGTCACCATACTTGCTGTAGAGAAAGCAGATTTTAGTAAAGACTCCAATTTTTTATCTATTGGGTCTTTGAACATTGGAACATTATCTACTGGACATGTCAGTGATTTGTTAACAGAAGAGATGGCTGCGTCCACTATAGGGACCCTCCATTTTCTTATGAACTTATCCTCCATGGGATAGATCACCGGAAATCTCTTGGGGGGAGCAAATATTTTATCAGGATGCTCCCAATCCTGGTAAATAAGCCCTTCTAATAAAGGGTGGATTGGGAAGGAACAGACCGCCTGGGGAGCTTTTAGCGACCCCAGCGAGGAAACCGTAGTGGATGGTGGTTCCGCCAGAGGCATTTTAAATGCTGATCGGACCATGTTAGTCAGAGACTGAACCCATAATCTTTCAGCCTGAGAAGCTGAGAAAGGTTCTTCCACTGTTGATTCCTCCATAACTGAATCAACCTCATCCTGATCCCCTTCAGGTAGGTCGATCTCTGTGTGGGGCTGTTCCTCCACTAACAGGCACTCTGAAGGAGGAGACGGAGATCGGACGCGCTTTTCCTGTGACAGGGAAGCAGCGATCAATGCTGTTAATCTCTCTTCCAATCCTCCCAGAGTTGAGGATAAAACCTCCTCTGTTATATATACAGGAGCAGGTGGACTGGGGACAGCCGCAGCACCAGGCATTCCTGCGGGGTTTCTACGGCTACTGACCTCTGCATTCTCAGGGGAGATTGGTGCAGTGCAAGCATGCCCAATATCCTCAGAGCCCGATGGAGACCCCTTTGGCTTCCTGGAAGATCTATTTCCGGAGCGTCTGGACGACATATCCTTTAAGCACAAAGCTGAGGTATTCCCGTCGTCATACACCAATTTTTGCTGGTAATAGTCTAACACAGGTGCTGCTATATACCAGCTGGTGTCCACTAAAGTGCCTTTCTATGGGGATGCCTGCATCAACCGCCTCTGTGTGCCACTGTTTGTTGCTAGCTCTGTTTGCATGCAGCTGACACTTGTACTGTGTCTTTTAACCATGCTGGGACGCCCGCACATGCGCAGAAGTGCCGCGGCGCGCATCGAGCGTCATCCACCCGCCCCGCCCCTTTTTTTCCATAGGAGGCGCGTGCACGCGCCCGCGCGCGCGCCCGTGCGCCAATGGCGCCCTTTTCGAAAACCAACAGAGGACTAGGAGCCAGGGCCCTTTTTGCCGGAGGGCCTGTGCGGTGGATGAACTCAGCAACAGGGCAGAGGAAGTGGATTCCCTCAGAGAAACTTACCAGCTGCCTGGATCTTTTGAGTTGAGAAAACCAAAGATCCACATTTACAAGAAAAAATGGACTACAGCGGCCTCTAGTGGTTTAACACAGGTACCGCGGTCCCTGTTTTTTTTTTTTTTTCTTGACTACTATTAAAATTTTACATTTTCAGTAGTTATAGGCAAACACAGATATTTAGCGGGAATACCGTTAGGTAACAGACAGAAAGACAAATTAGGCTTGGGGGTCCCCCAATAGAACCAAGTTCCTGAGGGCCCCCACTTACCTGATCCCCGCCGCAGGACTTTGTTTGGTCCACAAAAGTCCAAACTTCACCTATCACGGCAGGCATTGTAATTAAACCTTCAGGGACCGGGTTCCCAAGGATTCCACTCCCCTGGACCTGTATAGCACCCTGCACAGACAGCGTCTTGGTCGTGGGTATGACCAGAGCTCTGGATCCCAGGGTCCAGCCCTCCTAAGAGAAGCATTACAGGCAAAACCTTGCTCTTCTGCTGCAAGGCCCGGGTACCGACCGTTTAGCTATGAAGCTTTTTTGGTGGGATCCGGAACAGCTTACTAAGGCCCAAAAGAACCTGTACGCAAGCCCAGTGAAAACACATGTTACTCTTTGGCCAACACCTTAGACACTGGCAAAAAACTGAGGTGCTCCCGGGTGGGAGGGGCTTATATAGGGGAGGGTACTTCCGGTTTGGAATTGGCCAGTGCCAACACCTGAAGGTAAACTATATAACCCATTAGTAATGACTAAGTCGCTCTGTGTCCCGTGATGTACGAAAAAGAAAGTTAGGCAGGGTCACACGAGGTTTGGTAGCAAAGAAAAGGACATCATCCGCAAACGCGGCAAGTTTATGTAGCGATATGGACTGTTACCAGAAAGCTTTGTACCTTCCAATGAAAATCCGAAAATAAGAACGAAAATTAGAAAATTAGAAAATTCAAAATAATAACTAACTAATAATAATAACTATTACTACTAAATTATAGGTATTGGAATTTCCTTTCAAATTTGGCTGTTAGTGAACGTTAGGTGTAATATTAATGATAGGTGCCCTGTATCATTCAATTTTTTTTTTTTTTGTTTTTATATTAATGCTGTTGGAAGAAGCTTACAGTGCAACCCATGAAACAAAGGTGTGATTGGTTAATGTTTTCTGAAATAGTAGGATTTTTAAAACAGCTTACCTGTAAAATCCTTTTCTTGGAGTACATCACGGGACACAGAGCAGCATAGTCATTACTATGTGGGTTATATAGAATTACCTTCAGGTGCTGGCACTGGCAACTTCCAAAACAGGAAGTACCCTCCCCTATATAAGCCCCTCCCATCCGGGAGTACCTCAGTTTTGTAGCAAAGCAATACGTGTCCCCAAAAGAGGGGTGGGAGCTCTGTGTCCCGTGATGTACTCCAAGAAAAGGATTTTACAGGTAAGCTGTTTTAAAAATCCTACTTTCTTGTTCATACATCACGGGACACAGAGCAGCATAGTCATTACTATGTGGGACGTCCCAAAGCAATGCCACATGAGGGGGGGGATACACCATACATAAGCTGGGCGCCATCAGGCATGAGGATCTTTTGCGGCCTGCAACACACTGCGCCCAAAGGCGACATCCTCCTGACTTCTAACGTCCACCTGGTAGAACCTAGTAAACGTGTGTACTGAAGACCATGTTGCGGCCTTACAAATTTGCGCCAGGGAGGCCTGGTGATGCACTGCCCATGAAGTTCCAACTGCTCTCGTGGAGTGCGCCCTAACTTTGAACGGAGGCGGTCTACTTCTCAAGCCATAGGCTTGTATTATGACCTGTCGAATCCACTTGGCTAAAGTAGATTTTGATGCTGCCTGACCCTTTCTGGGGCCTTCCGGCAGAACAAACAAAGAATCCGTTCTACGAATCTGAGCAGTGGCTTTTAGATAAGCTTTAACTGCTCTTACTACATCCAAAGAATGCAATAACTTTTCCTCTACCGAGCTTGGTTTGGGGAAAAAAGAAGGAAGAACCACATCCTGGTTCAAGTGAAACCTCGATACCACCTTAGGAAGAAAGGCTGGGTGAGGACGTAATACTACTCTGTCCTTATGGATAACCAGATATGGCTCTTTACAGGACATGGCGGCTAATTCCGACACTCTTCTAGCCGAGCATATGGCTACTAAAAATATCAATTTCCTGGTGAGTAGAACCAAGGAAATGTGCCGCAAAGGTTCAAATGGCTGCTTCTGCAGAACCGACAGAACCAAATTTAGATCCCATGGGCATATGGGAGCCTTAATCGGTGGAATAATACGAGTCACACCTTGCATAAAGGATTTGACAAGTGAATGCATAGCCAGGGGCCTTTGAAATAGTATTGACAAGGCCGAAACCTGGCCCTTGATAGTACTTAAGGCAAACTTCCTGTCTACAGCCCACTGCAGGAAGTCCAGAATTCTGCCTATAACGTACTTACGTGGATGCCATTTTCTGGCCTCACACCAAGTGATGTACGCCTTCCAAACTCTATAGTAGATCTGCCTGGATACAGGCTTCCTGGCATTGATTATAGTTGATACCACAGAGTTAGAGAGACCTCTCTTCTTTAGGATGTGGGATTCAATAGCCAGGCCGTTAAACTTAGAGTTAGTAAGGAAGGGTGGTATATCGGTCCTTGCGAAAGCAGGTCCGGACGACGTGGAAGGGTCCAAGGACTCCCCACAGACATTTTGATGATCTCCGCGTACCAGGCCCTTCGGGGCCACGCTGGAGCCACCAGGATCACCGGCTTCTTCTCCAACCTGACTCTGCGAAGGAGTCGAGGCAACAATTGTAGCGGAGGGAATGCATATATCAGTCTGAACTGATCCCAAGGGAACACCAGAGCATCCGAGCCGCAAGCGAGGGGATCCCTTGTCCGGGAGACAAATCTGTCCACCTTTGCGTTGAATCTGGATGCTAGCAGATCTACATCCGGTGTCCCCCACCGCTGACATATTGCTCGGAAGACCTCGGGATGAAGGGACATAACTGTTGGCGACTCAGAAAGTCCGCCTTCCAATTCTCCACCCCTGGAATGAAGACAGCTGATATACATGGGACATGCTTTTCTGCCCATTCCAGGATGTGACTTACTTCCCTCTGGGCTGCACGACTCCTGGTGCCTCCCTGATGATTGATATATGCCACTGCTGTGGCATTGTCTGATTGAATTCTGACAGGGGACCCTTGGAGTCTGGATGTCCAGGCTACTAGGGCGTACCGGGCTGCTCGTATCTCTAAGAGATTGATGGGCAGGGTTTTTACTACATTTGACCATCTGCCCTGGAGAGACCATTGCTCCAGTACTGCCCCCCAGCCTATAAGGCTGGCATCTGTAGTGACCACCTTCCAAGATATCGGGCTGAAGGGTTTTCCCTTCTGGAGATTCTGGGGGATCAACCACCAGCAGAGACTCTTCCGAACGGAAGGGGACAAAGCCATCGGGAAGTCTAGAGTCTGAACTTTTCCGTTCCAGGCTGACAATATGGCCCTTTGTAAATTCCTTGAGTGGAATTGGGCATATGGCACAGCTTCGAATGATGCTACCATCTTTCCTAGCAGCCTCATGCACAGGCGTATGGACGGCTGTCTTTTTGCACAAAGCAGACGGACCAAGGCCCTCAAAGAGGATACCTTGTCTAGAGGTAAGAAAATCTTCCTCTGGTCTGAATCCAGCCGTAGCCCTAGATATACCAGGTTTTTCACTGGCTGTAGGGCTGACTTGTCCAGGTTGATGACCCAACCGTGAGACTCTAGATACTTGATTGTATCGACAATTACCACTTCTAGCTTGGCAACTGAGTGGTCCATCAACAACAGGTCGTCTAGGTATGCCATTATCGTTACACCCCGTGTTCTTAGATCGGCCAACAGTGGGGCCAGAAATTTTGTGAACACTCGTGGTGCTGTGGCCAGACCGAATGGTAAGGCTCTGAACTGAAAATGGCGCCCTTCTACTGCAAAGCGTAGGAATTTTTGATGACCTGGAAAGATGGGAACATGCAAGTAAGCATCTTTGATGTCGATCGAGGCTAACCATTCCTCCCCTTGTAGGGCAGCGGTGACCGATCGGATCGACCCCATCCGGAAAGACCGGACGTTTAGAAATTTGTTTAGACTCTTTAGGTCCAATATGGGTCTTATGTCCCCGTTTGGCTTCGGGACTGTGAAAAGGTTTGAGTAGAAACCCAACCCCCACTCTTCCATAGGAACCTCCATAATTACTCCTTGGAGCAATAGTTGTTCTAACGCCAATAGGAGAGACCCTCTTTTCAGAGGGTCTCTTGGCATGCCTGACCACATAAAATGGGACGGAGGAGACTCATTTAACTCCAACTTGTATCCCAGAGTTACTGCGGAGAGCACCCATCTGTCTTTGATCGTCTCCCGCCAGGTCTCTGCGAACAACTGAAGTCTTCCCCCCACCCGTTTGAGTGGGGGCAGCCCTTCATAGGCTTGACTTGGAGGCTGGTTTAGTACCTCTTCGGATCCAGGGCTTTTTATTACCCTGTGGCTGTCCCTGATTTTTACCTCCTGAGTTTGACCGAGGAGGCCGTCGGAACTGCTTAGTAGCAGACGTCGCAGGGATAGGAGAGGTAGTCCTCTTAAAAGATGGACCCCTAGACCTCTTTTTACTCGGTAAGAGAGTACTTTTACCACTGGAAATCTTCTGGATATACTTATCCAGGTCTTTGCCAAAAAGGCGTTCCCCATGAAATGGGAAGCTAACTAAGAGCTTCTTACAGGGAGCTTCAGCAGACCAGTTTTTGAGCCACAGAAGCCTACGCATATGTACCAAAGACAGCGTGAGGCGGGAGGCCTGATGGATAGAATCCTTGATGGCGTCAACCGCAAAGCATAATGCTCTAGGCAGATCAGCCAGAGCCTGGGCCTGCTGGTCTGGCAAATCCCTCAGGACCATTTTCATTTGATCCTTTAAAGCTTGGCAGACCCCAATAGCTGCCACTGCTGGCTGTGTAACAGCCCCTGCTGTGGAAAAAGCAGATTTTAATAAAGATTCCAATTTTTTATCCACTGGATCTTTGAACATTTGAACATTATCTACTGGACATGTCAGTGATTTGTTCACAGAAGAGATGGCTGCATCCACCGTAGGAACATTCCATCTCTGGGTGAACTTTTCCTCCATGGGATAGATCACCGGAAACCTTTTAGGCGGAACAAATAGTTTATCAGGATGTTCCCAGTCCTGGTATATAAGTCCTTCCAATAATGGATGTATTGGAAAGGAGCAATTAACCTGGGGAGCTTTTAGCGACCCCAATGAGGAGACAGCAGTAGTTGATGGTTCAACAAGAAGCATTTTAAATGCAGATCGAACCATGTCAGTTAGGGTCTGGACCCACAATCTTTCAGTCTGTGATGCTGAAAATGGTTCATCTACTGTCGATTCCTCAAAAACAGAGCTAACCTCCTCCTGATCCCCTTCAGGTAGGTCGGTCCCTTCCTGGGACTGTTGCTCTGCCAACAGGCACTCTAATGGAGGTGATGGAGATCTGGCGCGCTTTCTTTCCTGTAGAGAAGAAGCGATCAATGCAGCCAATCTCTGCTCCAATCCCTCCAGAGTTGAGGAAAAAACCTCCTCTGTTATATATGCAGGAGCAGGTGGACTGAGGACAGCCGCAGTACCTGGCACTCCCGGGGGTTCCTTATGGGTATTAACCTCTGATTTCTCAGGGGAGGAGGGTGCAGATGACTGCTCCAGATCCTCAGAGCCCGATGGAGACCCCCAACACTTCCTGAGAGGTATATCTCGGAGTTTTTTAGGCGGCATATTCCTTAGTTCAAAGCTGAGGTATTCCAGCCGCAATACACCCCTTACTGAAATAGTCTAATGCAATTTGCTGCTATGTACATCAGTGGGTGTCTACTAATGCGTCTTTCTGGGGATGCCTGTATCAACCGCCCGCTGTAAGCCCCTATACCATGCTACCAGCTCCTTTTCATGCTCTGTGTCCATAGCAAGCAGCGTGGACTGAGTCCTTTTATCTTGCTGGGACGCCCGCACATGCGCAGAAGCGCTGGGCGCACAGAGCGCGTCATCCGCCAGGCTCCGCCCCCTTTTTTGAAGCTAAACCTTATAAAAGGAAAGCATGTGTGCGCTCCGCGCGCGCGTGCACGTGTGCGCTCTTGGCGCCATGTAGGGAGAGGAGCCAGGGTCCCTGTTTCACCAGGACTCGGGGATGGAAGGAAACTACTTGGCAGCATGACAGAGGAATGCAGCTTCCCTGATAGAGAGCTCACTCATCTGCCTGGACTTTCACCATGGAAGGAATAGTCCCAAGAAAAAAGACGTTCCACAGCGGCCTATAGTGGACAAACACAGGTACCGCACTTTTGTCCTTTTTTTTTTTTTTTTAAACCTCCTTTATGAAAAAACATTTCTAGGATTTCTTAGGCATATACAGCTATTAGCGGGAATACCCTTTAGGTAACAGGCAGAAAGACATATTAGGCTTGGGGGTCCCCTCAATAGAACCAAGTTCCTGAGGGGCCCCCACTTACCTTTTCCCCGCCGCAGGACTTTGTTTGGTCCACAGAAGCCCAAACTTCACCTCTCACGGCAGGCATTGTACTAGACCTTCAGGGACCGGGTTCCCAAGGATTCCACTCCCCTGGACCTGTATAGCACCCTGCACAGATAGCCTCTTGGTTTTGGGTATGACCAGAGCTCTGGATCCCAGGGTCCAGCCCTCCTAAGAGAGGCATTACAGGCAAAACCCTGCTCTTCTCTGCAAGGCCCGGGTACCGACCGTTTAGCTATGAAGCTTTTTTGGTCGGATCCGGAATAGCTTGCTAAGGCCCAGAGAACCTGTACACAAGCCCAGATGAATACATGTTAACCTTGGCCAACACCTTAGACACTGGCAAAAAACTGAGGTACTCCCGGATGGGAGGGGCTTATATAGGGGAGGGTACTTCCTGTTTTGGAAGTTGCCAGTGCCAGCACCTGAAGGTAATTCTATATAACCCACATAGTAATGACTATGCTGCTCTGTGTCCCGTGATGTATGAACAAGAAATAGTGAGTTTTCTGATTCTTCTCACCATCCCTTTCACATAAACGAATTTGTGTAGATTAGTTACAAATATCCAGAGATGGATAGAAGGAAACAAAATGATCTGTTTGTACACTAACACACAAGTGCCAATATGCTAAACACAGTTCTGGTTGCACTTGAAGGTTAGAAGTTCCTGGTATGGAAACCAACACATCTTCCATGAGTACAGAACAACCACAGCAAAATGTGAAATCTCACCCTTTTTTCTTTAAACAGTACCTGCAAGAACCGTAAATGGGAATGTGACCATGATGTCCCTATGGGAGTGTGTAAAGTTTATGGAGATGGAAATTTTGAGACATTTGATGGAAGACGATATCGATTCAGTGGAGAATGTGAATACATTATTGCTCAGGTACCGTATGAAAAAAAAAAAAAAGTGTTGGACAGATGGTTAGAGCTGCAGGGAGGATTAGAGCTTCAAAGATATCACACTGTGATTAACCACTTCCATACCGGGTCATTGTAAAATGATGCCGGCAGGAACCCTCTCTCCCTCCGGGTGGATGTCATATGATGTCCTGGGTTTGTGGGGGGATATCTGAATGATTCCTGCAGCTAGAGGCATCATTCAGATATCCTTCTCTTCTGCCGGCGATTCTGCGCACCATAAGAATGATCATAGCGGCGGTTCCGCCGCTTGATCGTTCTTATAGGCGGCGGGAGGGGACACCCCCCTTCCCGCCACCATCCAGTGCTTCTCCGGGCTCTCCCGTGCCATCAGGGACCCGGAGAGAATAGTCTGGCACCGGTGGTGGGTCACGTGACGAGCATAGAGATAACTGGTGACCAGATGGTCACCAGTCATCTCTTTGACCGTCGGAGGCCCAGGCGCGATGTGATGACGTCACACCCGGGTCCTCAGAAGTAAACAAAGCCGCCATTGTGGCTAGTAAGCGAGATTGGTGAATTTTTTTCACGATCTCATGCTTTCCAGCCTAGAGGAGAGATGTGGGGTCTTATTGACCCTGCATCTCTCCATAAAGAGGACCTGTCACACACCATTCCTATTACAAGGGATGTTTACATTCCTTGTAATAGGAATAAAAGTGATCAAAAAAAAAAAAAAAGTGTAAAAAGAAAAAGAATTAAGTAAAATAAAAAAATTAATAATAATAATTTCTTTTAAACGCCCCTGTCCCCAATAGCTCACGCTCAGAAGCGAACGCACACGTAAGTCCCACCCACATATGTAAACGCCATTCAAACCACATATGTGAGGTATCGCCGCGTGTGTTAGAGCGCGTGCAACAATTCTAGCACTAGACCTCCTCTGTAATTCTAACCTGGTAACCTGTAAATAATTTCAAAGCGTCGCCTATGGAGATTTTTAAGTACGGAAGTTTGGCACCATTCCATGAGTGCGCGCAATTTTAAAGCGTGACATGTTAGGTATCTATTTACTCGACGTAACATAATATTTTATATTTTACAAAAAAATTGGGCTAACTTTACTGTTTTGTTATTTTTTAATTCATGAAACCATTTTTTTTTTCCAAAAAAAAGGTGTTTGAAAAATTATTGCGCAAATTATTGCGCAAATACCGTGCAACGACCATCATTTTATTCCCTAGGGTGTCTGCTAAAAAAACATATATAATATTTGGGGGTTCTGAGTAATTTTCTTGCAAAACAATGATGATTTGTACATGTAGGAGAGAAGTGCCATAATAGGCCCGGTATGATAGTGGTATAAACAGCCCTGTATGGAAAGGGTTAAAAGGGTCAGTCCACCCAAACTTTTTATAATTGGACCTTGGTGGACTGAGCTAGCCCTTGGTTTTACATATATACTGTATCTTGGATATTCCAACAGTTTGATATCCCTGCCAAAATCCCCAACTCTGTTTCTGTCCACCTGGGAGTTTTGAGTGTCCCCACTCATCTTTGTTTGTTCCAGAACCTCCTGTGCAGCAGGGAGTGGGAGCCCTTTCATAATGAACAGATGTCCACAGACAAAATTTAGGAACATTCATCAGACCAAAATAGGCCTTAAAAGATAGATGAAGTTATCTGCTGGTCTAATTGTTCTGCATCTACTAAAAACTTAAAGGAAATCTGTCATGAAACAAGCATGGGGGCTGTCATTGTTGGTCTCCATTTTTAAAAATAAAAACTAGTTGCCTGGCTGTGTCTGGCCTCAATACTTTTTGAGTCACAGACCTGGAACAAACTTGCTGTAAACAAGTTTCAGAAACATGTCAGAATATAATATCTCTATGCTCGTTCCAATGTATTGACTCTGAAAGCTATAAAGTTCATTGGCATGACAGTCAGACTACTGATGTCAGCATCGGAATCTGCCATATATTTATTCCAACAGAGTCACTCTATATCAATTTGGATCAACTGAATCTGTGATCATTTTGCATTTATAAAGTTTCTCAGTAGGCACAAACTGATAAATTGTAAGTGTATGCAAATTTCAGGCTAGAATCATCCTTTGGAGTGCACTAAACATGCCACTGAAAGCAGTGAATGGAAACCAAACAGGGCCAGTAAATGTACCTTTCACCATATTTAAAATACATGAAAAGATTACCCATCCAATATTGACATTTGGTGACAAAAGAGACTAGTGTGAATGCAGATAGCCACAGATTTTAAAATTACAGTGACATTTATTATGGGGGTTTAGGAGTGGAAAGTAAGAAATTAAAATGTAACCTTTTTGCTTTTTAAAAAAATAAATATATTAATAATGAATTAAAAAATATCACATATCCAACACTAGTCCCTGACCTTGGACTTCTAAAGACCAAACCATAATCTTGTAAATAATATCTGAAAAAAAGTACAAATAATATCCAAAAAAAAACTAAAAATACTTGGCATAACATTTCCCATTTATAGATTGTTTATTCATACTTGACAAAGATAAAAAAAAAAAAAACATATTTACCATGGTATCTAAAAGCATACAGGAAGATGGGTGTCTATTCTTTTTGGGCAGTTATTATAAAAAAAATATATATCTTTGTAAACATATCATCATTTCAAATCATCTTTAGAGAAGCCACATACATCTGTAAGTAACCAACCATATGTCCTACATATTATACATAAGTATGGATTTTATCTATTATATATATCTCCCAAACCCATGGACTATTAAATCAAGGGGATAATAGCCCCAATCCATCAATACTTTTCCATAAGCTATAATGTTATCTTAACTAGATCACATGTTCCAAAATAGTATACAATTGGGAAAAACATTTGTTGATACAGTCTGAGCATGTTCCTCCTATTAGTTCTCCATTACAATCCTTACTTCAAATTATGAATATACGAGTGTCATACCCTAAAAGAGCTGTAATTATATGTAAAGCCTTTACTATAATCAGAGCTCAACCTTATATATTTACAGTATAGTGAAAGAGCATCCCACTGTTTTCATATTATATGTCAAAGCACTGTGTACAGGAGCGGCCGGTCCATAAGGGGCGCAGGAGTCTGAGGCCTCGTACACACGACCGATTTTCTCGTCGTAAACAGTCAAGAAAAGTGCCGCGAGAGTTTTTTTGTCTAGAAAAACGTTCGTGTGTATGGTTTTACGACGAGAAACTTGACGAGAATCTCGATGAGAAAATAGAGAACCTGCTCTCTATTTTCTCGTCAGGAGTCCAGATTTCCTCGTCGTGTTTCTCGTCGGCCTGTTTTGTGACGAGAAAATGGTTCGTGTGTATGCTTTTACGACTCTTCCAAAAGCGCGCATGCTCACAAGCAACTATGAGACGGGAGCGCATCTTCTGGTAAAACAAGCCTTCATAATGGAGAGAGCACATTCGTCACGCTCATAAATATTTCATCTTTTAAATGTTCTGCATTGAATTCTTCGTTAGAATGTTACATTAATCAAAACGAGAGACCTTCTTTTGCTGCTGATATTCACACAGAGTTATGCCTTATTTTTAACCTTTTTCATGCTGCTCTATATAAGCTTTATGTGTATTATATCGTGCAAGTTTTTAGGAATAATTTAAATGGTTAGATTTTTCAAAATGATGTTAATTATAATTTCTCAATGTTTTGATAGCGATCTCCCATTTAATTTTCTAATCTATATTTTTAAAATTTCACACCATGTTTTTGAGCTAATCAGATTTAGTTATTCTTTTGGGGGGGGGGGGGGTGATATCTGTGCCTTTTATTGTCAGTCAAATGTATCTGCTTACTCCAAAGCTTGTTTTTTTTTATTTAAAAATACACATAGTCAAGTATGAACTTAAACAAAAAACACATTTATTCATGTTTATAAATTAAATAAAGAGAAGGCAGCGCTGGAGAAGCTGCTGCCATTTGTGCATCCCAGGGACCCCAGAGCACACAGCAACCCTGTGTGGACACTAAAATTGGGAGCTTGAGAAGGCCCACATTTCAGAACACAATCTGATGCTGGCCTCCCAGAGGTCAGGAACAGCAGCAGGTGAGATATATGTCCCAAGTGTGTGGTACTACAACAGGCTGCCTTCTGTCCGACCAGTGCGACCACAATGAAGCAAGGCCATCACTTCCTCTTCTTCCTGGCAACCTTCCCTGCAGCCTTTACTGAAGCCTTCCTTCTTCGTTTAGCTGGAGGCTGGCCCACTGGAGGGGTACTCCTGTCAGGAGGAGGAGGTGGAGGTGTAGCAGAAGGGGGTGGGGCAGAAGAAGAAGGTGGAGGTGTAGCAGAAGGGGGTGGGGCAGAAGGTGGAGGTGTAGCAGAAGGGGGTGGGGCAGAAGGTGGAGGTGTAGCAGAAGGGGGTGGGGCAGAAGAAGAAGGTGGAGGTGTAGCAGAAGGGGGTGGGGCAGAAGGTGGAGGGGTAGCAGAAGGGGGTGGGGCAGAAGAGGAAGGTGGAGGTGGAGGTTGAGGTTGGGTCAGTTGGGCCACCTCACATATGGCGGTATTGGGGGTAATTTGCTCCATCACCCCCTTGTTGAGCAAGGTGATGAGCAGGGGTTCGCATAGGAGGCGTTGCTCCATGCTCATCACCTTGAACTTAGCCTCCACTAGGCCGGCAATGGCCTCTTCAGGGGATGTGGGCTCCTTGAGGGTGGCATGGGCCTCTTTAATAAGGGCCATTGCTGCCTCACTGGTGGTCCTGTCCCTCCTGCCTCTTTTGTGAAGCCTGATGGGAGGCACCTGGGATCTGGTGCTTCTCCTTTGCCCTGCCACCTCCTGGCTGCCACTGGGCCCTGCCACCTCCTGGCTGCCACTGGGCCCTGCCACCTCCTGGCTGCCACTGGGCCCTGCCACCTCCTGGCTGCCACTGGGCCCTTCCTCCTCCTGCCTGACAGTTTCCAGACCCTCCTCCTGGCTGATTTCATCCTGTGTATGAAAAAGAAACATAGTTTAATATGTTGGTTTAATCTTTGCATCAAACTTTGTAATCCTGATGGAAGCAATTAGAATGTAAATGCATAAATCCTTGCTTTAAATTTACCACTACATCAGCTTGACTATTTACCACACAATTAAGTGCAGAATAATGTCTACAGATCATGATTTCACTTGTTGAATACAAAATAATGTATGTTTCTCATCCTGACATATTTGGGAAACATTAATTTTATCCCACTACATTTTCAGTTAATACTATACCTGGCTCCAGATGGCCAAATCAGGATCATCCAGGATGGCTGCCTCCTCTTGCTCCAGAGAAGGCTCAGGTTGGCTGCAGGGAAGTCTGGGGGGAAGAGTGGAGAGTGATGGCCTTGGCTCAATGTGGTCATCCAGGAAGGACATCCTGCTGTAGTACCACAAAACCGGGACATAAACATCATCTGCTGCTGCTCCTGACCTCTGAGAAGCCAGCACCTTAGAGCGTTCAGTCCTGTAGGTACCTCTCAAGCTCCCAATTTTAGTGTCCACTTGTTTTGCTGTGGCTGTGGGCACCTTGGTATGCACAAATGGGAGCAGCTTCTCCAGCGCTGCTTTTCTCACCCCTTTTTTTTTATGGATGGGGTTTTTGGTCTCCCACAGAGCCGGCAGCTCCCTTACCCGGTCAATAAATTCCGCCAGGAACTCTTTGTCGCTAATAAATACATTCATATTGTATCTGCAAGTAAAATAAATTATATTTAAATAATGTGAGGCAAACAGTCTAACCTCCTTCACATCCTAGTCACCATATATATCCTCCAACAATCTCAAGACAGTATAGGCCAACAATTTTAACAAGTCTCACAAAATCACATACCTTCGTTCGCACGTCCGTCACTTGAACTCCTCTCTCCGCACACCGAACGTACTATAGTCACATGTGTGTTTGCTATATACACACCACGCATGCGTCCAAATTCGAACACGTCGCTCCGCACACGTCGCCCGCCCATGACGTTCTAACTAACATCTTTTCCCCGCCCCTTCTCTTTCGGCGCGCAGACAGATATGGCGGAGTTACAGCAGGTGTCTGATAATTCCGCAACTAGCGAGGAGACAAGCCCGGAGACCGAGGACACGTCACGATCAAGGAGGAGATTCAAGGCATCGAATATGTCTTTGGCGGAGATGGCGGAGATGGTGGACATCTTGGTCAAGGCTGATTATGATGCCAAGCATGGGCCGTATAGCAAACCAAATAGAAGGAAGGCCAAAATCCTCACTAAAGTTGTGAAGAGTCTGGGGGCGAAATTCGGGGTGAAATGCTCAAATGAGCAGCTCAGAAAGAGGTGGTCAGACCTCAAACTGAGGGAGCCAGACCAGTTGAGGAGCATAAAGAGGATGCTCGCTAAAAGTAAGTAAAATGACGACCTTTCTGCTATTAATCTTTTTAGAAACTGACTTTTTTTTTTTTTAAAGCATATTGGACTCCCTTCCAAAATGTATTATTTTGAACTAGGTTGGGCACAGTAATCGTTCGTTACGTTACCGACACTTCGTTCGGCCACTATCCGTGGTTTTGGCTTATTTAAGACCCCCAAAAGTAATTAGACATCTGCCATTTTTGATCAAGTATTGTGGATAATTTTTAAGTCTAGATGATGTGTTTTTAAGGAGAATGAAATGCAAACTTTAATCAGTGTAAAGGAGAGGACACTCAGCAGCTGCTTCCACATCTGTACTTTGGAGCACTATAGTGTGGGCCACCAGACCCGCCTTTTTTGGGTGTCCCACACAGGTGCATCAGAGTTTATTTGTGGTGCCTCCATGTCCAAAAAATTACATCCAAATGTGAATAATAAACATATTTGGGGTCATAAAGAATGCATTTTTCTTTAAATTCCGCACAAACACACACTTGTACCCCACTTCCAAACAATTTAGCCTGTTTTAAGTTTAAAAATGAGATTTTTACAGTGTGATAAATAGACCTTTGGTTTTATTCTCATAGGGGGGAGAAGACTGGGAGGAGGACACTCCAGGGAGCACATGCACCCCACAACTTCCAAGCAACCCCAAACTCCCAAAGATCCACAACCGAAAGATGTGCAGGAAGTTGAGGTGGAGGAAGGAGAAGTGCAGGAAGGAGAGGTGGATGACGTTGTGGATCTGGTCACCACAACAGGTCAGTATCTGACACCACAGCTTAAGGTAAGCGAGGTAGGCCTGCAGAGTTTTATTAATTTTTTTTTATGGTTTTTAGGGGATGGAAATGTTGTGAAGGATAGCACACCGTTCTCTGCTGACAGTGCCCTCCGCCTCATCCAGCAAGTGATGGAATGTAGCACGGAACTGGACCTAATTAAACAAAGAATCCATGTGATGGAACAAACATTTAAAGACATTCTCGATGTTTTGGGGAGAATTCAATAAGCCATCCAAACACATTTGTTTTTACATGTTTGTTTTTATATTTTTACTAATTTTTTGAGTAACAAAGCAGCCAAAAATTGAATATGCACACAGTGTGTGAACATGTGCTATCTGCCATCAGGGGATATCCATGTACGTCTTTTGTGGGTGCAACCCCTTCCTCGTATCAAAAGTCGGTGAACTGAGGAAGGGGATGCACCCCCAAAACACATCCATTGATCACCCCTGATGGCAGATAGCACATGTTGACAATAGGGATCAGGATTGTAAACTTCCTATTTGCAAAAAAAGTAAAAATGTGTGCATATTGAATTTTTGGCTGGGCAAGGGGTGGCAGGACCCCATATTAGGACGGGCACATAGAGACATAGTTTGTGTAACTGAATGTCTCAGATTGCTCAGAGGTATCCAATGTTGTCATTTTAGAAATGCAAGTGGTATTTTTGTATTTTCATAAGCCAAAATTTGACGGGTTGTGGTCAGGCCAACCCCAAAGTAAAACAAAAAAAAATGTGCAGAGAGTAAAATATTTGACCACAAACAACGTGTAGCTTCTTTTTATAATACACTCTAAGCTTATTTGGTTCTTTTGTAAGGTAACATAGTGAAATTGGTTGTTATTTACTAAAGTAAAATACACTTGCCACTACAAATGCACAAAGACAAACTAGGAGACAGGAAAGAACAAATAATTAAAGGTTTAAACAAGATTTTTATTGGGATACTTAGACATAGGCTGGCATAGGAATTGCCCCCCTACCCGTGAAATACTCCATGTATTTGTCCCGAACCACACGGGCATTTTGGGGGGGCAAGCCAAGACGGGCAGATTCCAGGCCCGGAAGGGGATTTGCAGGGGAAAGTCCAGCCTCTGGCAAAACTGAGGCCATATATGAATTCGCTTTGCGGCAAAGAAAATTGTGTAGCACACAGCAGCATAACACTACATAGTTTATTTTGTAGTCCGCCAAGTGGATGGAAGTCATAAAAAGGCGGAACCGGCTGGCCATTATGCCGAAGGCATTTTCAACGACTCTTCGGGCCCTGGCCAGCCGGTAATTGAACACACTCTTCTCTGGGGTCAGGGTCCTCTGTGGAAATGGCCTCATAAGATGCCGTCCGAGTCCGAAGGCTTCATCAGCCAAGAAAACAAAGGGGAGTCCTTCAATATTCCCTGCATCCGGTGGCAATGCAAGGTCGTCACTCTGGAGACGGAGGGCAAACTCCGTCTGGATGAAGGATCCCCCATCGGACATCCGGCCATTCTTCCCTACATCAACATAGAGGAATTCATACCGTGCTGACACCACCGCCATCAGCACAATGCTATGAAACCCCTTGTAGTTGTAGTAGTAGGATCCAGAACGGGGTGGCGGCACGATGCGGACGTGCTTCCCGTCTATGGCACCACCGCAGTTGGGGAAGTCCCACCGCGTGGCAAACTCCGATGCCACAGTCTGCCATTCCTGTGGCGTTGAAGGAAGCTGTGGAGTGAAACAAGATGAAATAATATTAGAAAAACAAAGGCATACATTACAAGGAAATTCTATACCAAAAAATTAGAGACCAACATCAATCTAATTATACGTTTATTAAGGTGTGTAAAAAAAGTATAATGGAAGGCTCATTTATCATATTCATCACCCCCTCTGATGGGCCATTACTAAATTATTTTGGGGGGGGGAGATGTGTTTGGCCACAGGATAGCATTGCAGTGGCGGTGCGTCCAGAGTGGGCGCTGGAGCACTGTCCCCTCTCTCCTGTGCCCATCACTCAGAACAATACATAGGTTCATGCGTTGCATGAACCTATGTATTGTCTATGCCGCACACTATTCAGGTGGATGGCCTCTTGTAAAGCGACCGACATATGATTAATTGCGTCATTTAGGGGGTTAAAATTGCAGAGCAGAAACAGGTATTAAAAAAGTCTTGCAAATTACAACCTGAGGGATGTAATTGGCTTCCTCAAAGAAAAATCGGGGACGCAAGGAGGGGGCATTCCTTGTGTAAACACTGACAGGCAGCTCTGGCAATCATGTTCACCAAGTCTGTTTAATGGTAACATGATTGGCTGATGCAACATGAAGGGAAGGAGAAGACATCAAGGACAGAAGAAGGATGGCGCTGACCACAAGAAGGTAAGTGCAGGGCTGGGGGGAAACTGGCTGCAATAGAGGGGACTAAATGGCTGCATTGGAGGGGACAACTGGGGGCGTTTATTAGGCAACAGAGCAAAAAAGGAGGAAGTTTATTTCCGAAATTGGGGTTGTAACCCCCCAACATTTGGAGCAACAGGCGCCCCTGCTGGAAAAGTTAGTGAGGGGAAATATTTAGGGAGGATAAAAAAGGGGCATTTAAAAACTTCCAGCATGCATGGGGACAAAGGGGACATTCTCAGCATATTACAATCATGGTAATTAGGAAAGGATGAAAGAAATACAATACATTAGCATACATGTAATACATAAAATGTGATGTGAAGGGAGAAAACTTACCCTAATATAGTCCTCCTGCAGGACTTGTATAATAGCAGAACAGGTGTCTGGGATTATGAGGCCCAGAGCCTGGGGGGAGATGCCTGTGGTGAACTTCAAGTCCTGAAGACTTCTCCCTGTCGCCAGGTAACGCAACGTGGCGATGAGCCTCTGCTCAGCACTGATGGCTTCCCGCATAACGGTGTCCTTCCTGGTAATATAGGGGGACACCAAAGCCAACAGTTCCTGAAAAACGGGGTCAGACATCCTCAGAAAATTCCTGTTGTCCTCAGGATTATTCTCGACGATCTCCCGCAGCAGAGGCATGTGGCAGAATTGGTCCCGCTGGAGCAACCAATTCTTGGTCCATGAACTCCTCCTCACACCATTCATGGACTGGTCTTGGTCCAAAACAAGCAGACCAACACCAAGCGCACGCACAGCACGAACTCGACGACGAGAACGTCCAGGCGACATGGCTAGGAAACGGTCGTCTAATCAGAACGTACAGAACAGAACGCACTTTAGAACAGCAAGGCCTATGAATAACGAACTGAAATTCAGAAACGAACAGGCAAGAACGCACTGTAAAACAGATACGACCTGCCTAGACGCCCTGAAAGTCAAGATACGAACCCACAAGCACAAACTGAACGGCAGAAAACGATCTGAAAAGTACGAAGACTGAAAAGCGCGAATCGTCTCTTCCCAAACTTTTACTTCACACGCGGTAACACGAGATCAGCAAAAGCAGCCCAAGGGGTGGCGCCAAGAAAAAAGATCTTCCCCTTTATAGTGCCGTCGTACGTGCTGGACGTGAGCGCAGAGAACCACGAGGAAATTGGGAAATGACAGTGTGTACGCATAGAAAGCTTGACGAGAAAATCGACAAGCTTAACAAGAATCTCGTCGAAAAAAACGACGTGTTTTTTACGACGAGAAAATCGGTCGTGTGTACGAGGCCTGAGGCTCTAACTGGCTTGAAAAAGGTTAGGTTCGGGGCGCAGAGCACTGCGCCCTGAACCCACCCACATGTGACACTAGCGAATAAATATTTGCTATTGTCTTCTGACTTCTCCTCCTGGCCAATCAGGACAGGAGGCGGATCGAGTTGGCCGGGAGGAGAAGCCGAGGAAGCCGATGAGGGACTGAGTGCTGGGGGAACGTGGAGGGGTGAGTTTGGGGGGACCGTGGAGGGCTAAGTAATATTTTACTTAGAAAACATCCAAATCTGTTAGACCTTATATGCACATTACTCCTTTTTATATTTCTCCCTGCAGAAAAGATTCCATCTCACGGTGTGTCCAAGCCTGTTAACGCTTTGTTGTAAATAATGCATTTTCTTGTGTCACTGTTTTATTGTCTAAAACCTCAAATGCTTCTTTTGATTTGAAGGAGTTCCCAGTAACTCTGGTGTTGTAACGAAAACACAGCCATATTTCCAATAAAAGTAGAGTTTATATCATAGCAATAATCTGGCACACTGAGGGACTACTGCAAAAGCCTCTCTGGACAGTTCTATCCTGCAATTTACAGTGCCTTCAAAAAGTATTGTTATAAATGTAAATATATTTTATTGGAATTTTATGTGATAGACTAACACAAAGTGCCACATAATTGTGAAGTGGAAGGAAAATGATAAATGGTTTTCAAAATGTTTTACAAATAAATATCTGAAAAGTGTGGCCTGCATTTGTATTCAGCCCCCTTTACTCTGATCCCCCTAACTAAAATCTAGTGGAACAAATTGCCTTCAGAGGTCACCTGATTAGTAAATAAAGTCCACTAAGGATGCTCCCAATGTTTGAACTGATCGTAAGTTCAAATTGAAAATCGGGTATTCGTTTGTGCGCAAACAAACCAAACATATGGGGCGTTTGTGGCAAATTTGAGCGCCGCGGAGCGCCCCATAATGCACTGCAAATTTGCAGTGCATTGACGGCTGCTGATTGGCTAAAGCATGCACCTGACCTGCATACTTTGGCCAATCAAAGCACGATCTGCTGTGAGAGGCAGGTTAGTTAGTGGCGTGCAGGCAGTTTAGTATATATACTGTGTGTGTGTGTGTGTGTGTGTGTGTGTGTGTATATATATATATATATATATATATATATATATATACACACACACACACACATACACAGTGCAGTCAGTGTAGAAAATATATACAGTGCATATATACAGTGACATTTTTTTCCTTTAGAAATGTCATTTTGCTGCGGCACTGTTCTATACATTGCACAGATTTGCCACTTTACAGGCAGACTAAGGGGACCCCCCAGGCACCATATTTAAAGGAATATTTCATTTTTATTGTTTCACTTTAAGCATTATTAAAATCCCTGCTCCTGAAAAAACTGTTGTTTTAAAAAACTTTTTTTGAATTGGTACATGTCCCGGGTAGGGTTGAGCAGACCTGAACTGTAAAGTTCGGGTCCCCACCGAAATTTTGGGTTTTTGGGTCCCGGACCCGAACCCGAAAAAGTGCGGGGGTCCCCCCAAATTCAATTACCAGGCCCTTCAGGTCTGGTATGGATATTAAGAGGAACCCTGCCACAAAAATAAAATAAAAAAATGTGTGCGGTTCCCCCCAAATATCCATACCAGGCCCTTCAGGTCTGGTATGGATTTCAAGGGAAACTCCACCCCAAATGTAAAAAAAAAATGTCGTGGAGTACCCCCAAAAATCCAGACCAGACCCTTTATCCGAGCATGCAACCTGGCAGGCCGCAGGAAAAGAGGGGGGGACGAGAGAGCGACACATGCCCACATGCCCTCAACATGGGGAGGATGTCCCCATGTTGATGGGGACAAGGGCCTCATCCCCACAACCCTTGCCCGGTGGTTGTGGTGGTCTGCGGGCGGGGGCTTATCGGAATCTGAAAGACCCATTTAACAAAGGAGACCCCCAGATCCCGGCCCCCCTATGTGAATTGGTAATGGGGTAAATTGTACCCCTACCATTTCACAAAGAAAGTGTAAAACATTGTAAAAAAATACACAGACACCGTTGGGAAAGTCCTTTATTAAAACTAAAAAAAAAACAAAAACATTCCAGCGATGAAATCCAGTGTCCCACTGTGATCCGATGTCCAGGGCTGTCCACACAAAATGTAATTGGCTGAGCCTGAGCGGACCTGATGGGGAACTTCCTCCGCAGTGTAGTAAATGAATAGACCCGCCCCTTCTAAAGTTCCCCATCAGGTCCGCTCAGCCAATGACATAGGTGTAAGGCTGAGGACCTGATGCGGAACGTGAGAAGGGGCGAGTCTATTAATTTATTATACTGCGGAGGAAGTTCCCCATCAGGTCCGCTCATCCAATGACCTAGGCGGGGTCTGACATACGAGGGGGCGGACCTGATGGGGAACTTCCTCCACAGTTTAATACATGAATAGACCCGCCCCTTCTCACGTTCCGCATCAGGTCCTCAGCCTTACACCTACATCATTGGCTGAGCGTACCTGATGGGGAACTTTAGAAGGGGCGGGCCTATTCATTTATTACACTGCGGAGGAAGTTCCCCATCAGGTCCGCTCAGGCTCAGCCAATGACATTTCGTGTGGACAGTGCCGGACATCAGATCGCCGTGGGACACTGGATTTCATTGCTGGTTTTTGTGTTTTGTGTTTGTGTCCCATGGACTTTAATAGGGTTCGCATGCTCGCTCAAACTTTTTGCCTGTTCACATTTTCTGGTGGCAACCGAACCGGGGGGTGTTCGGCTCATCCCTAGACTCCACCTGTGTGTAATTTAATCTCAGTATAAATACAGCTGTTCTGTGAAGCCCTCAGAGGTTTGTTAGAGAACCTTAGTGAACAAACAGCATCATGAAAGCCAAGGAACATACCAGACAAGTCGGGGATAAAGTTGTGGAGAAGTTTAAAGCAGGGTTAGGTTATAAAAAAATATCTCAAGCTTTTAACATCTCATGAAACACTGTTAAATCCATCATCTGAAAATGGAAAGGGTATGGCACAACTGCAAACCTACCAAGACATGGCCGTCCACCTAAACTGACAGGCTGGGCAAGGAGACCATTAATCCGAGAAGCAGCCAATAGGCCCATGGTAACTCTGGAGGAGCAACAGAGATCCACAGCTCAGGTGGGAGAATCTGTCCACAGGACAACTATTAGTTGTGCACTCCACAAATCCAGTCCTTATGAAGGAGTGGCAAAAAGAAAGCCATTGTTGAAAGAAAGCCATAAGACGTCCCGTTTGCAGTTTGCGAGAAGCCATGTGAGGGACACAGAAAACATGTGGAAGAAGGTGCTCTGGTCAGATGAGACCAAAATGTAACTTTTTGTCCTAAAAGCAAAAACTATGTGCGGCAGAAAACTAACACTGCACATCACCCTGAACACACTATCCCCACCTTGAAACATGGTGGTGGCAGCATCTTGTTGTGGGGATGATTTTCTTCAGCGGGGACAGGAAAACTGGTCAGAGTTGATGGGAAGATGGATGAAGCCAAATACAGGGCAATCTTAGAAGAAAGCCAGTTGGAGTCTGCAGAAGACATCAGACTGGGGCAGAGGTTTCCCTTCCAGCAGGACAAGGACCCTAAACATACAGCCAGAGCTATAATAGAATGGTTTAGATCAAAGTATATGCACGTGTTAGAATGGTTCAGTCAAAGTCCAGGCCTAAATCCAACTGAGAATCTGTGGCAAAGACTTGAAAATTGCTGTTTACAGCTTTGGGGGCGGAGCTGACGGCGTCAGACATGTCCTGCTGAGGTTCCATTCTTCTCAGGTCTTCACGGCTTCCACAAACACCTGAATGACAGGGTAAATAATCAAAAACTACTCTATAATCTTCCCTAACGCCCTGGGAACATAATACTATGGTTTTTGGAGTGACCCGCAGGAAAGCCAAGACAAAAATACACAAGGAAAAACTGCTTAGAGGCTCTGTTGTAAAGGCGCTGTCTAATTCACCTCACACAGCTAAAGCCCGGGCTGACAGAAAACAGCTGAGTTCTTCACAGGACTCAAATTACACAGAATATGAACAAAGTGCCGGTTCTTTCACACAACAAACTGAGACATTACACCCAAATATTCTTAAACAAATAGAGAAGATGCTTCATAAATCTCTGTAACAGACCAAATAACAGAGAAATTGACTAAAGAGATTCGTGACTTAGGCCAACGTACTTCAGACTTAGAACGCAGAATGGATGACATTGAAACCAATGTAGTTTCCCATGACAAAGAACTTGAGCTACTCAGAGATGAAAATTTGACTTTTCAAACGCGTTTGGAAGACTTTGAAAACAGAGCACGACGGTCAAACCTCCGCATAAGTGGTATACCTGAATCAATCACTGATCTTCAATCGTCCATGACAGCGCTCTTTCAGCAATTGTCCCCTTCCATCCCTATTGAGAGACTGGAATTCGATAGAATTCACAGGGCATTAGCACCACGCAAAACAGAAGGACCTCCGCGTGACATAATTATTAAATTCCATTTCTTCCGTACTAAGGATCAGCTTATGGCCGCAACCAGGATTAAAGAAACCCTAACTTTTCAAGGACATTCTTATCAAATATTCGCAGATTTATTGCCAATAACAATAGCCAAACGGCGTGAGATGAAACCTCTACTTCAAAATCTCCAACACCACCACATCCCTTATCAATGGGGATTCCCATTCGCTGTTCGATTCACCCACCAAGGAACCAAATACACAAGTAGATCCACGGAAGAACTACAGACCACACTGCAAGAACTCCAGCTATACAACAAATCATCTACAAGTCCTCGCCGGCGCACGCTATCCAGCTCTCCACAAAATTAATCAAAACCTGAAACTGACAGAAGCAGACAAGCTACATTCAAAAGAGGTCGCTTCAACTCCCCAGAATTGGATCTTCCAGACTCTATGGACTGAATAATCTCTACATTATACAAAGAACTCCCTCAACTTCATGATTGAATTATCCAAACTCTAGTTTGGCCTATGTATTGAACTCAAAACACATCAGTTAAGATTTCCTAATCACAAAGGTTAAGTACAAGAGTATATGTTCACATATCCCTTATTTACTTCAAATTCCTCCCTCTTTAATCCCTCTCCCCTTTCCCTACCCCTTATTCCCCCTCCTCACTTAGCTCCCTAAACCCCCTCCCCTCCTACTCTCCCCCTCCCCTCCCCTACCCCATCCCCTCTTTTTATTTTAATTTTTCCCCTTCTCTCTCTCCATTTGTAAACTACAAAACTAAACTATACTCCAAATGCTCCATCTACTTAATTGAATCATTTCAACAAATACTCTATCTCTCACTAATCTGACTCCAAAAGTATACCCTACCTTTCCCACCTCTGATAACCCTAGGGTAATTACCCTAATACTTCTGAATAGAAGTATACGATAAAACACACATTACTGAACTAAAATAGTAGTACCTACTTTTTATTTAATTATTTTGGTCATTAAATAGAGAATTATCTATTTTTTGCTCTCATATACGTTTATATCTGACTATATTACCAAAAAGGTTGTCTAAGTTTAACTGTTATATTTTTAGATTTTTGCCGTAAAGAACCTGGAAAGCGGTCACTGCATCCCCTATTTTTCTGTCTTGGGACTCTCCTCCACTTCAGTTGTGGTGAGGGGGGCTCCCCAGACAGACTTTGTGCCTCCAGGTCTGCTAGACATACACACCTGGTACGCCAACATTTTATTTTATATCACATATTTAACCTACTACAAGTTGACTATATATATACTGTGACAGGGGGGTCACTTTGGACACAGGGTGAGCCAGGAAACCATGGACATTAAGAATATGGCTTGGATTGCTTGAAATTGAAATAGTAATATTAGTCCACAATATGTACTGATTGTTTTATTCTGAACTCAACAGGTTAACTGAGAGATGTGTTACCTGCCAGTTGTGATGTAAATGAATCTAAAAGGGCGTCTGAAGACCCTTTCAGTGTGAATAGGGATAATTAATTCTATACTTGTGTGGATTGTACTCAGACAGACAGGCTACAAATCCTTTCATTGTGAGATGTGTATTGAAGGTCGTTAGGTTTCTATTGTGTAAAGTCTTTTGATTGGGAGACAAAAGCTAGCCTAACAAGTCATTTAGTCATTTAAACTAAAAGGGGATTAGAACCTGTTGTCTCCTAACAGGTGTCAAAATAATGTGTATTGGGTCTGGTTATGTTATGGGTGGAGCTGGACCATTGTTCATTTTAGGTTAATGCAGTATTGGATGTGTATAAAAAGTACAATGTTTTTCTTAATAAAGTCAGTCTATCCAGAGAAAGATACAGAGTGCATCTCATTCTTTCAGAAGGATTAATTCCTATGGGAAGTGGTCATCTGGCTGTGGAGTAGTGATGAGCCGAACACCCCCGGGTTCGGTTCGCACCAGAACCCGCGAACGGACCGGAAGTTCGAACGAACATTAGAACCCTATTAAATACAATGGATGCGAACGTTCGAATTCTAAAGTGCTAATTATAACAACTATTATGCATGTTATTGTCCTAAAAAGGGTTTGGGAACCCGGGTTCTGCACCAGGGGACATGTATCAATGCAAAAAGAAGTTTTAAAAACGGTCGTTTTTCGGGAGCAGTCATTTTAATGATGCATAAAGTGAAAAAAAAAAAGTCAAATATTCCTTTAAATATCGTACCTGGGGGGTGTCTAAAGTATGCCTGTGAAGTGCCACGTGTTTCCCGTGTTTAGAACTGTCCCTGCACAAAATGACACTTCTAAAGGAAAAAAAAGCCATTTAAAACTGCTTGCGGCTTTAATGTAATGTCTGGTCCCGGTAATATGGATGAAATTCTTTAAGAAAAATGGCATAGCTACCCCATGACCCCCCCCCCCCTACCCCAGCCCATTACCAGCCCCTTTGGGTCTTGTATGGATATTAAGGGGAACCCCGCACATAAAATAAAAAAGGCCCTATATACTCTGAACAGCCGTATACAGGCGGTGCATACAAGACAGGGACTGTAGGTTTGTTCTTATGTAGAATCTGTTTGTAATTTTGAACAGGTACATTGTTGAAGTGTAGCTCCAGCCCAAAAATCTATTTTTAAACTTTTTGGAAAACATAGGTAAGGGTTATCACCCCTGTAACATTTGTTTTGCTGTCTGTGCCCCTGTTCAGAACATTTCACCTCACTTTCCGTCCCAATGACAACTGTTTTTGAAATGTGGTGTTTTTCTTGAAACAAGGATTGCTGATAAAGCATCAGTACAGAGGAGACACCTTTCTCCCATATTTATTCTTACAGGAGAGAATTTTCCTTCCTAGTGGTAGATTTCCTCTCACTTCCTGTTGTCTTCTTGCGTTTGCAAGTAGGAGTCGTTTGTAAGTTGGATGTTTGAAAGTAGGGACCTGCCGTATATACTCTGCAGAAATAGGCCCCTTAGTTGTTGGTGTTGGCACAACACTGTAAGCACTCACAGTTACTCTTGGTTGGTGCTGGAACGCCCTGCTGTCAACTATTATATCAGGAATTTTAATTACATATAATTGTTGAACAGTGGTAGTAAAAATTGGGCCTTTGATGGTGGTGCTGGTGCCACAACACTGTAAGCCCTGACAGTTACTCTTGGTGGGTGCAGCAATGGGCCCTGCTGTGAATTATTAGATCAAGAATTGTAATTACATGCCCCTGTTGAACAGGGGCTGAAAAATTGGGCCTTAGGCACTGGTGGCACAACACTGCAACCCCTCACAGATACTGTACTTGGAGCACAGCAATGAGCCCTGTTGCAAAGTATTGCTTCAAAAATTGTAATGACACGCCCCTGTTAAACAGGGGCTGAAAAATTGGGCCTTAGGCACTGGTGGCACAACACTGCAACTCCTCACAGATACTGTACTTGGAGCACAGCAATGAGCCCTGTTGCAAAGTATTGCTTCAAAAATTGTAATTACACGCCCCTGTTAAACAGGGGCTGAAAAATTGGGCGTTAGGCACTGGTGGCGGCACCCATAAACAAAAATGATCTTCCAAGCTATCATCATCAATCGTATCATTGAGGACTCGGAGGAGGAGGATAGGCAGTCAACATAACAGCACAGGCACTCAGCATCAGCATCAGTCTTGAAGGGATGTGACATTTTAAAATCAATTAGTCTGTTATATCAGCATCAGGTGTGTGGTAGCTGGTGGTGATCCAAGACTGGTTCATCTTGATGAAAGTCAGTCGATCAACCGAGTCGGTGGACAGGCGCACCCTGTGATCCGTGACAAATCCTCCAGCAGCACTGAATGTGCGTTCCGAAAGAACGCTGGATGCAGGACAGGCCAGTAGCTCAATTGCATACTGTGCAAGCTCTGGCCAGTGATCCATCCTCAAGACCCAGTAAGCCAGAGGATTTTCGGTGGGGAAGGTGTCCAAGTCTGACCTTGCCCCTAGATATTCCTGCACCATGTTTATCAGACGCTGGCGATGGTTGCTGGAACCAATCATACTTTGGGGCTGCGGACTAAAGAATTGTCTGAACGCATCGGTCAGACGGCCACCTTCCCCACCGCTCCTTCTTTGACTGGCCGAAGCCTCAGCAACTCGTTGTCCAGGACCAGGAGTTTGCAACCTCCCAGTCTCTGGGAACGCGTTGCACAGACCTTTCTGCAAGGCCTCCCGGAGTTGTCTCATCCTCTGCTCCCTCTGCGACGGTAACATAAGGTCCGCAACCTTACCCTTGTACCGTGGATCAAGGAGAGTGGCCAGCCAGTAATGGTCCCTCTCCTTGATCCGAAGAATACGAGGATCCTTCCGCAGACTTTGCAGGATCAGGGAGGCCATGCAGCGTAGGTTTGCTGAGGCATTCGCTCCGGAGTCCTCTGGGTCACTAAGGACGACATGATCCGCAGCCACCTCCTCCCAGCCACGTACAAGTCCACTGGTTTCTTGGGACTGTAAATCATCCCTAAAAGACTGCTGCTGATGATGCTGAGTGCCAGCCTCCACCTCCATGCTGACACAATCCTCCTCCTCCTCCTCCTCCTCTTCCTGTGCGATGGGTGGGACAGAAGGAACACTGTCTGGGTAAAGGGGGCCTTGAGAGGCAAGGAAGTCCTCCTCTTCCTGCCTCTGTTCTGCCTCAAGTGCCCTGTCCATTATTCCACGCAGCGTGTGCTCCAACAGGTGGACAAGAGGTACAGTGTCACTGATGCATGCACTGTCACTGCTCACCATCCTCGTGGCCTCCTCAAATGGTGCCAGGACAGTGCATGCATCCCTGATCATGCCCCACTGGCGTGGAGAAAAAAAACCAAGCTCCCCTGACCCTGTCCTGGTGCCGTAGTCGCACAGGTACTCATTGATGGCCCTCTGCTGCGTGTGCAGCCGCTGCAGCATGGCCAACGTTGAGTTCCACCTGGTGGGCATGTCACATATAAGGCGGTTCTTGGGCAGGTTCAACTCCTTTTGCAGCTCAGCCAGGCGAGCACTGGCATTATAAGATCTGCGGAAATGCACACAGACTTTCCTGGCCTGCCTCAGGACATCCTGTAAGCCCGGGTACCTGCCCAAGAAGCGCTGCACCACCAGGTTAAGGACGTGAGCCACACAGGGCACATGGGTCAGTTGTCCCTGTCGGAGGGCGGAGAGGAGGTTGGTGCCATTGTCGCAAACCACCATTCCTGGCTTAAGCTGGCGTGGCGTCAACCACCTCTCGGCCTGGCCCTGCAGAGCAGACAGGACCTCTGCCCCAGTGTGGCTTCTGTCCCCCAAACACACCAGCGCAAGCACGGCATGGCATCTTTTTGCCTGCGTACTTGCGTAGCCCCGTGAACGGCTACGGAGCACCGCTGGTTCATAGGACAAACCACAGGAAGAGGCCATGGAGGAAGAAGAAGAGGAGGGGGTGGAGGAGAGAGGTGTGTCACAACCAGTAGTAGCATTTTGGAGGCGTGGCGGTGGGACAACCTCCAACACTACTGCACCTTGTCCTGAATCCTTCCCAGCTGCCAAAAGAGTGACCCAATGGGCCGTGAAAGAAAGGTAACGTCCCTGTCCATGCCTGCTGGACCATGAGTCAGCGGTAATATGCACCTTACCGCTGACCGCCCTGTCCAGCGAGGCCAAGACATTGCCTTCCACATGCCGGTAGAGAGCCGGAATAGCCTTCCGTGAGAAAAAGTGGCGTTTGGGAACCTGCCACTGAGGAACCGCACATTGCACAAACTCACGGAAGGGGGCCGAGTCTACCAACTGAAAAGGCAGCAGTTGAAGCGCTAGCAATTTAGCCAAGCTAGCATTCAACCGCTGGGCATGTGGATGGCTGGGAGTGAACTTCTTTCGACGGTCCAGCAGCTGGGGCAGGGAAATTTGCCTGCTAGAATCGGACGTCGGTGTACTGCTAGCAGAGTGGGCGCAAGTACTTGGCTGTGACACACCTAATTCTACACCTTCATTCCTCTCAGTGCATGTTTCAGAGAGGACTGAAGTTATAGTGGGGTTGGAGATCCCAGCTGATGCGGTGCAAGGAGAGGTCCGCTTTGTTCTTTGGTGTGGGTCTTTGAGGTAGGCTTGCCAACGAGCTGCATGGCAGGTCAACATATGTCTGGTCAGGCATGTGGTACCCAAGCGGCTGATGTTTTGGCCACGCGATATACGCTTGAGACATATGTTGCAAACAGCAGCTGTGCGATCTGATGCACTAGCCTCAAAAAAGGCCCACACCAAAGAACTTTTTGAATGACGGGCAGAGGCAGCGCCCTGCACAGGCGGAGCTCTGCGGTGTGATTCCGTCGGTGTACTGCCCTTACGCTGGCCACCAAAGGGCATCCTGCCTCGTTGGAGATGTGCCTCCTCCTCATCCTCCTCCTCCTCCTCTCTCCTATTAGGCACCCACGTGGAGTCATTGACCTCATCATCCCCTCCCTCCTCATCACTGGAGCCAATCTGGCAGTATGCTGCAGCTGCTGGAACATGACTGCCAGATTGGTGTCCTTCTTGAGCATCCCCTCTGTCTGCTCTCACGCTACTGCCTTCCTCTAGCTGGGTTTCATCATCAGACCCTTCGAAACGCTGGGCATCCTCCTGGAGCATGTACCCAACACTGTGCTGAAACAGTTCGGGGGACTCCTCAGGAGGAGGACATGGTGGGTCTAGGGAAGGAGTGACTGATGATTTGTCTGACATTGATACCAGGGAAGACGACGCTTTGGCAGCTGCTTTTCCAGTACCCTGAGCCTGGGTGAGAGAGGATGAGGAGGAGGAGGAGGGCTTGGTCATCCACTCTACCAAGTCTTCGGCATGATGTGGCTCAACATGTCCAGCTGCCGAAAAGAAGGACAAGCGTGTCCCATGGCCATGTGCTGATGACAATGCACCGCGTCCACGACCAGCACTGTTGCCCCCAGACACAGAGCCTGCTTGCCCTCTTTTATTGCCTCCTGACTGTCTGCCTCTCCTTGTTTGCCTTCCAGACATTCTAATAGATGGCCTGCAGGGAGATGGGAAAAAAGCAATAAGGGCTACCTTCAGGTGTCCTTCTCTGTCCCTGGAAACAAGGACTTGCAGAGTGAAAGAAAAAAAACACTCTCCCTACCTACAGTTTTCTGTCCCTAGAAAAAATGTTTTTTTTAATCACAATATAGCACAAGGAAAATTAACTCACTGTCCTTACAGGTCCCTGGAAACAAGGACTTGCAGAGTGAAAGAAAAAAAACACTCTCCCTACCTACAGTTTTCTGTCCCTAGAAAAAAATGTTTTTTTTAATCACAATATAGCAAAAGGACAATTCACTCACTGTCCTTCCAGGTCCCTGGAAACAAGGACTTGCAGAGTGAAAGAAACTGACACTGTCCCTACCTAGAGTTTTCTGTCCCTGGAATAAATGTTTTTTTCAGCACAATATAGCACAAGGACAATTAACTCACTGTCCTTACAGGTCCCTGGAAACAAGGACTTGCAGAGTGAAAGAAAAAAAATACTCTCCCTACCTACAGTTTTCTGTCCCTAGAAAAAAATGTTTTTTTTAATCACAATATAGCAAAAGGACAATTCACTCACTGTCCTTCCAGGTCCCTGGAAACAAGGACTTGCAGAGTGAAAGAAACTGACACTGTCCCTACCTAGAGTTTTCTGTCCCTAGAATAAATGTTTTTTTTAATCACAATATAGCAAAAGGACAATTCACTCACTGTCCTTCCAGGTCCCTGGAAACAAGGACTTGCAGAGTGAAAGAAACTGACACTGTCCCTACCTAGAGTTTTCTGTCCCTAGAATAAATGTTTTTTTTAATCACAATATAGCACAAGGAAAATTAACTCACTGTCCTTACAGGTCCCTGGAAACAAGGACTTGCAGAGTGAAAGAAAAAAAACACTCTCCCTACCTACAGTTTTCTGTCCCTAGAAAAAAATGTTTTTTTTAATCACAATATAGCAAAAGGACAATTCACTCACTGTCCTTCCAGGTCCCTGGAAACAAGGACTTGCAGAGTGAAAGAAACTGACACTGTCCCTACCTAGAGTTTTCTGTCCCTAGAATAAATGTTTTTTTTAATCACAATATAGCACAAGGAAAATTAACTCACTGTCCTTACAGGTCCCTGGAAACAAGGACTTGCAGAGTGAAAGAAAAAAAACACTCTCCCTACCTACAGTTTTCTGTCCCTAGAAAAAAATGTTTTTTTTTATCACAATATAGCAAAAGGACAATTCACTCACTGTCCTTCCAGGTCCCTGGAAACAAGGACTTGCAGAGTGAAAGAAACTGACACTGTCCCTACCTAGAGTTTTCTGTCCCTGGAATAAATGTTTTTTTCAGCACAATATAGCACAAGGACAATTAACTCACTGTCCTTACAGGTCCCTGGAAACAAGGACTTGCAGAGTGAAAGAAAAAAAATACTCTCCCTACCTACAGTTTTCTGTCCCTAGAAAAAAATGTTTTTTTTAATCACAATATAGCAAAAGGACAATTCACTCACTGTCCTTCCAGGTCCCTGGAAACAAGGACTTGCAGAGTGAAAGAAACTGACACTGTCCCTACCTAGAGTTTTCTGTCCCTAGAATAAATGTTTTTTTTAATCACAATATAGCAAAAGGACAATTCACTCACTGTCCTTCCAGGTCCCTGGAAACAAGGACTTGCAGAGTGAAAGAAACTGACACTGTCCCTACCTAGAGTTTTCTGTCCCTAGAATAAATGTTTTTTTTAATCACAATATAGCACAAGGAAAATTAACTCACTGTCCTTACAGGTCCCTGGAAACAAGGACTTGCAGAGTGAAAGAAAAAAAACACTCTCCCTACCTACAGTTTTCTGTCCCTAGAAAAAAATGTTTTTTTTAATCACAATATAGCAAAAGGACAATTCACTCACTGTCCTTCCAGGTCCCTGGAAACAAGGACTTGCAGAGTGAAAGAAACTGACACTGTCCCTACCTAGAGTTTTCTGTCCCTAGAATAAATGTTTTTTTTAATCACAATATAGCACAAGGAAAATTAACTCACTGTCCTTACAGGTCCCTGGAAACAAGGACTTGCAGAGTGAAAGAAAAAAAACACTCTCCCTACCTACAGTTTTCTGTCCCTAGAAAAAAATGTTTTTTTTTAATCACAATATAGCAAAAGGACAATTCACTCACTGTCCTTCCAGGTCCCTGGAAACAAGGACTTGCAGAGTGAAAGAAACTGACACTGTCCCTACCTAGAGTTTTCTGTCCCTAGAATAAATGTTTTTTTTAATCACAATATAGCAAAAGGACAATTCACTCACTGTCCTTCCAGGTCCCTGGAAACAAGGACTTGCAGAGTGAAAGAAACTGACACTGTCCCTACCTAGAGTTTTCTGTCCCTAGAATAAATGTTTTTTTTAATCACAATATAGCACAAGGAAAATTAACTCACTGTCCTTACAGGTCCCTGGAAACAAGGACTTGCAGAGTGAAAGAAAAAAAACACTCTCCCTACCTACAGTTTTCTGTCCCTAGAAAAAAATGTTTTTTTTAATCACAATATAGCAAAAGGACAATTCACTCACTGTCCTTCCAGGTCCCTGGAAACAAGGACTTGCAGAGTGAAAGAAACTGACACTGTCCCTACCTAGAGTTTTCTGTCCCTAGAATAAATGTTTTTTTTAATCACAATATAGCACAAGGAAAATTAACTCACTGTCCTTACAGGTCCCTGGAAACAAGGACTTGCAGAGTGAAAGAAAAAAAATACTCTCCCTACCTACAGTTTTCTGTCCCTAGAAAAAAATGTTTTTTTTAATCACAATATAGCAAAAGGACAATTCACTCACTGTCCTTCCAGGTCCCTGGAAACAAGGACTTGCAGAGTGAAAGAAACTGACACTGTCCCTACCTAGAGTTTTCTGTCCCTAGAATAAATGTTTTTTTTAATCACAATATAGCAAAAGGACAATTCACTCACTGTCCTTCCAGGTCCCTGGAAACAAGGACTTGCAGAGTGAAAGAAACTGACACTGTCCCTACCTAGAGTTTTCTGTCCCTAGAATAAATGTTTTTTTTAATCACAATATAGCACAAGGAAAATTAACTCACTGTCCTTACAGGTCCCTGGAAACAAGGACTTGCAGAGTGAAAGAAAAAAAACACTCTCCCTACCTACAGTTTTCTGTCCCTAGAAAAAAATGTTTTTTTTAATCACAATATAGCAAAAGGACAATTCACTCACTGTCCTTCCAGGTCCCTGGAAACAAGGACTTGCAGAGTGAAAGAAACTGACACTGTCCCTACCTAGAGTTTTCTGTCCCTGGAATAAATGTTTTTTTCAGCACAATATAGCACAAGGACAATTAACTCACTGTCCTTACAGGTCCCTGGAAACAAGGACTTGCAGAGTGAAAGAAAAAAAATACTCTCCCTACCTACAGTTTTCTGTCCCTAGAAAAAAATGTTTTTTTTAATCACAATATAGCAAAAGGACAATTCACTCACTGTCCTTCCAGGTCCCTGGAAACAAGGACTTGCAGAGTGAAAGAAACTGACACTGTCCCTACCTAGAGTTTTCTGTCCCTAGAATAAATGTTTTTTTTAATCACAATATAGCAAAAGGACAATTCACTCACTGTCCTTCCAGGTCCCTGGAAACAAGGACTTGCAGAGTGAAAGAAACTGACACTGTCCCTACCTAGAGTTTTCTGTCCCTAGAATAAATGTTTTTTTTAATCACAATATAGCAAAAGGACAATTCACTCACTGTCCTTCCAGGTCCCTGGAAACAAGGACTTGCAGAGTGAAAGAAACTGACACTGTCCCTACCTAGAGTTTTCTGTCCCTAGAATAAATGTTTTTTTTTAAGCACACTATAGCAGAAGCACAAAACACACTGACACTCTCCCTACCTATCCTTCTCTTTCCCTAAACTAAAGGAATCCAGGTTAAGCAAGAAAGAAATAACAGTCACTGTCCCTGCCTATGCTACTCTATCCCTGCTCCGGAACACACTACACTAGGCCGCCGTGCTGGCGGCCTTTTATAGTGTGGGGCGTGTACTAAACACCCTCAGCAATAATTGGCCACAGGCATCCTGCCTGTGGCCAATCATTGCTCTCCTCGCTGCCGGCGCTGTGATTGGCCAAGCATGCGGGGTCACAGTGCATGCTTGGCCAATCACAGCGCCTGGATGACACTGCGATGGCGTAGTGCATTGTGGGCCGTTCGCGTCACTCGAATTTGGCGCGAACGGCCCAAATCGTTCGATCTTCGTCGAACGATCGAACAGCCAATGTTCGAGTCGAACGTATGTTCGACTCGAACACGAAGCTCATCCCTACTGTGGAGGATCGACAGTGAATTTGTGTCCAGGAGAGGGAAGATATTTAAATGGCGTTAAACCCCTTTTGTATTTGGGGTGCCGTTACATTGGTGGCAGCAGTGGTGCCGTTACATATACTTCCTATTTCCTTCTTCTTTCATATTCTGTTTCTATTTCTTTCTTTCTCTCTGTCCTTCTCCAGGGTAAGTCTGATGGTACAAGCTATACCTGATATGTTTAATTATAACCTACTTAAGATTTATACAGTATATGGCTCCTTTAAATGTACTTACATTGAATGTACAAGGTCTAAACATTCCCCAAAAGTGAACGAAAGTGTTCAGGTCATTGTCTTCTTCTAAAGCTCACATAGTGTGTCTCCAAGAGACACACTTTACTGATTTTTCAACACCTAAATACTTTGGTTCAAGTTACCCCCAGGTTTTTACTGCCTCAGCCGAATCCAAACACTGAGGTGTATTAATAGCTTTCCGTCGATCCACACCTTTTTCCCCCTTAGCAGAAATCAAGGATCCAGAAGGCCGTTACCTTATACTCACGGGTCGTCTATGTGACATCCCAATTACAGTAGTCTCTTACTATGCTCCAAATAAGAGACCAACATAATTTCTCTCCCATTTACTTCAAGTAACAGACACTCACAAACAAGGTACACTCTTGATATGTGGAGATTCAAACCTGAAGCCTCGTACACACGGCCGAGATTCTCGTTGAAAAAAACATGTCGTTTTGTTCGACGAGATTCTTGGACAAGAAACTTGTACACACGCTCGATTCAAAGAACCCGCGGTTCTTTGAATGGAGCGTACGCGGTGACGTCATCGACTACGACGAGCATGCACTCGTCACATTCGATGCCGTCGCCGCCATCTTGGTATACCCTACCTATGCCTAGGAAGCTACCGGGCATGCGTCTAATTCATTTCGAACATGCGCAGGCTTCCGGGAGGACAGGTAAGTGTACACACACTCACTTTTCTCGTCGAGAAACATGCCGACGAGAATCTCGACGAGAAAATAGAGAGCAAGTTCTCTATTTTCTCGTCGAGATTACTTGTCGGTTTTCTTGACGAGAAACCATACACACGAACGAGTTTCTCGGCAAGACATCTCTGCCAGCAAGTTTCTTGCTGGTTCTTGCCGAGAAACTCGGTCGTGTGTACGAGGCCTAACACTATACCCTTACCTTGATAAATCCCCAATTCCAGCTACGTCTAATTCTCAATCCAAATCTTTCCAAAGACTACTCCTACAATATTCATTAATAGACTCATGGTGTGAAATTAACCCAACCAGACGTCAATTCTCATTTTACTCCCACCCGCATAGATCATTCTCACACATTGACCATATATTAATTTCTATGAGTATGTCCCCAGAATTAATAGCCTCATCTATTAAACCGTATACTTGGACTGACCATTGTGCTATTATATCTACTTTTACCTCACTAATCCCAAAAAAACATAACCCCACCTGGTATATTAATGACTCATTGTTGTCTCACCCTTCAAATTCCGCTGAATTAGAAATCGCTATAAAAGAATACATTGGCAACAATAAATCTCCAGACACATCTCCAATAACATTATGGGAAGCACGCAAGCCTGTTCTTAGAGGTTATTGTATACGCCAAGCATCATATATTAAAAAAGAGAAGCAAAAATTACAGCAAGAACTAGAAAATGAGTTTAATAAATGCCATAGTATTTTTCAATCTAACCCTACTCCAACCACAAAGTCACAACTCGATAAAGCTAGCTTAAAACTTGACCTCTTCTTATCAGAATCAGTAGACAAAATACTACGTAAATCTAAACAAAAAATGTATTTTAAAGCAAATAAACCAGGTACCCTCCTTGCCCGAGCACTCAAAAAACTAAATAACCCTTTTAAACCAATTAGACTAAAAATCTCTCAAGATAGATACACAAGTAATCCTGTAAAAATCTTACACACCTTCCATAAACATCTCACCTCTCTCTATAAAAAAGAAGGATCTTTTGACCAATCCACCGCAGAATCATTTTTCTCACAATTAAGTCTCCCAACTCTATCTCAGACACAATACGACAGTCTTGAAAATCCCATTACCCCTAGTGAAAATAAACTGGCAATCAAATCCCTCAAACCAAACAAACGTCCAGGACCAGACGGGTTCTCAGCCCTCTACTACAAAAAATTCTCCCATGTATTAACTCCCATGCTGACAGAAGCATTCAACTCCCTTCTCAACAATCAATCTTTTAGATCAGAAATCCTTACAGCAATAATAACAATGATCTTTAAACCATAGTCAGATGACTCAGCCTGTGCAAATTATAGGCCAATATCTTTATTAAATTTAGACATAAAACTACTAGCGAAAGTTATGGCATTTCGGCTGAATAATATAATTGGTTCCCTAATCAACAAAGATCAAGTAGGTTTCATCCCCTTGCGCCAAGCTTCAGATAATGTCCATACAACAGCCCTATTAATCCAAGCAGCTAAAACTAGATGAATACCTACATGCCTTGTATCACTAGACATCAAAAAAGCTTTTGACATGGTATCATGGTCATATTTACATTTCGCTCTACAAAAATTGGGTTTTGGCCCCCACTTTCTAAGCTGGGTTTCATCATTATATAATAAACCCAAAGCTTATGCTAAATATGCAAGATACAAGTCTGACATGTTTGATATCAATAGAGGTACACGCCAGGGATGTCCTCTCTCCCCACTCCTATTTGCCCTATTAATTGAACCCCTTGCCCAATCCATTCGTGCAGATCCTTCAATCAAAGGTATAAAATTAGCAAATCATCAACATAAGCTTTGCTTATTTACTGATGACATCTTAATTTTTATGACTTTCCCACATATTACTGCCCCTAATCTTATCAACAAATTAGACCAATTTGCCCGAAAATCAGGTTTAAAAATAAATTCACAAAAATCTACAGCTCTAAATATTTCTTTATCTCCAGATACATTACAGCAAGCGAAAACGTCCCTCCCTTTTACTTGGTCATCTACACACCTCACTTATCTAGGTATTACTCTCACTCCTGATCTCACCGACATATTCTCTGCTAACTATCCCCCACTATTACTAATAAGCATTTATATGGAACTCTCTAAAATCCCGCTTACCCTCACACACTCTATATCTCCCAAAATTGAAAGGTGTACTAGGCTTTCCCAATTTAAATACCACCTATTTCCATGCCGCACAAATAGCGAATATCCCCAAATATCATACAAATATCATAAAAAACATGAAATCCCTCTTTGGGTAGCAATTGAAACAATTGATAGTAATCTGGTCTACCTCTTCTGACCATAAAATAATTGAAAATAAAATAACCAAACATACAATTACCATTTTGGATAAATTTAAAATAACCAAAGGTTTGCAATCTCCACATACACCTTTAATATCATTTATCAGAAACCCCAAATTTTACCCAGCCCACACATACCCTAATACTTTCAAAAATTTTACTTCTGCTGGCCTAACACAATTAGCTGATTTTTTTTAACATAAACCTCATTCAAAACATTCCCTGAAATATGTGAACATCACAAACTCCTGGCTTCTGAACTCTTTCGCTACTTACAAATCAAAAAAAAAAATTTGAACCTTATTTACATGATACTAATCAATTAAGTAATATGTCGCAATTCGAACGTATATGTAAACAAGAACCTCATACCAAAGGTCTTATTTTAATGTTATATAATCATCTGATCACTACTTCTGACTCAAAGCTACCTTCATATGTGGAAAAATGGGAGAAAGAACTTGGAACTAAAATGGACATTTCCGACTGGAATAAAGACTGGACCAATACAAAAATGTCTTCTCAAAATATAATTGCTTTGGAAACAAACTATAAAATAATCATACACTGGTATTTGGTTCCTGTTAAAATTGCAAAACATGCTCCTCAATGCTCCCCATTCTGTTTTCGTGGCTGTGGTGGTCTGGGAACGCACTTACATACATTCTGGGATTGCAAAAAAGTTCTGGAATGAAATTTTCCTCATGGTATCTAAAATATTTAAGATAGCTATCATTCCAGACACGACTATTGCGCTTTTAAATATAAAACCAGTTCATATTTCTTACACTCAATTTAGGCTCTTTCTCCAGATCACCACAGCCGCAAAGCAAACCATTGCCAAAGCTTGGAAAACCAATACATTAATGATCTCTGAAGCTAAAAACAGAATAAACCAAGCAATGATCCTTTCCAAATCAGAAGCCATAACCAACGATACTATACAAAATTTTGAGAAAATATGGAATCCTTGGATGACGTATTTTCTTCCTACGATCCCTGACAATTCCCTATTAAGACCTTGATATACTATAATACTATAATATTATACAACAATATGAGTGGAAACAAGTACGAAACATGAACATTTATCTTATGTACTAACTTAATAATATTCTTACAATATACAGTTGCAAAAAAAAGTATGTGAACCCTTTTGGAATGATATGGATTTCTGCACAAATTGGTCATAAAATGTGATCTGACCTTCATCTAAGTCACAACAATAGACAATCACAGTCTGCTTAAACTAATAACACACAAAAAATTAATTGTTACCATGTTTTTATTGAACACACCATGTAAACATTCACAGTGCAGGTGGAAAAAGTATGTGAACCCCTAGACTAATGAGATCTTCAAGAGCTAATTGGAGTGAGGTGTCAGCCAACTGGAGTTCAATCAATTAGTCAAGATTGGAGGTGTTGGTTACAGCTGCCCTGCCCTATAAAAAACACATCCCAGTTCTGGGTTTACTTTTCACAAGAAGCATTGCCTGATGTGAATGATGCCTCACAAAAAAGAGCTTTCAGAAGACCTACGATTAAGAATTGTTGACTTGCATAAAGCTGGAAATGGTTATAAAAGTATCTCCAAAAGCCATGCTGTTCATCAGTCCACGGTAAGACAAATTGTTTATAAATGGAGAAAGTTCCGCACTGCTGCTACTCTCCCTAGGAGTGGGCGTCCTGTAAAGATGACTGCAAGAGCACAGCACAGACTGCTCAATGAGGTGAAGAAGAATCCTAGAGTGTCAGCTAAAGACTTACAAAGTCTCTGGCATATGCTAACATCCCTGTTAGCGAATCTACGATACGTAAAACACTAAACAAGAATGGATTTCATGGGAGGATACCACAGAGGAAGCAACTGCTGCACGTTTACAGTTTGCACAAGAGCACCTGGATGTTCCACAGCAGTACTGGCAAAATATTCTGTGGACAGATGAAACCAAAGTTGAGTTGTTTGGAAGAAACACACAACACTATGTGTGGAGAAAAGGAAGCACAGCACACCAACATCAAAACCTCATCACAACTGTGAAGTATGGTGGTGGGGGCATCATGGTTTGGGGCTGCTTTGCTGCGTCAGGGCCTGGATGGATTGCTATCATCAAAGGAAAAATGAATTCCCAAGTTTATCAAGACATTTTGCAGGAGAACTAAAGGCCATCTGTCCACCAGCTGAAGCTCAACAGAAGACGGGTGTTGCAACAGGACAACGACCCAAAGCATAGAAGTAAATCAACAACAGAATGGCTTAAACAGAAGAAAATACGCCCTCTGGAGTGGCCCAGTCAGAGTCCTGACCTCACCCCGATTGAGATGTTGTGTCATGACCTCAAGAAAGCGATTCACACCAGACATTCCAAGAATATTGCTGAAACAGTTCTGTTAAGAGGAATGGTCAGGAATTACTCCTGACCGTTGTGCACGTCTGATCTGCAACTACAGGAAACGTTTGGTTGAAGTTATTGCTGCCAAAAGAGTTTCAACCAGTTATTAAATCCAAGGATTCACATACTTTTTCCACCTGCACTGTGTTCCACCTGCACTGTGAATGTTTACATGGTGTGTTCAATAAAAACATGGTAACATTTAATTATTTGTGTGTTATTAGTTTAAGCAGACTGTGATTGTCTATTGTTGTGACTAAAGGCCCGTACACACGGTCGGACTTTTGCCCAACAAACTTAGTTTTAAGCAAGTTGGACCAACAATCCGACCGTGTGTTTTGTTTTCATCGGACAAAAGTTGGGTCTGCGAACGGACAAACTTTTGCCCAACAAAAGTCCTATGGAGCAAAGGCCTGCCGTGTGTACAGAAAACCATCGGACTTTTGTCCGATGGACAAAACAACCAATGTTAAAAGCAACCAACAATAGCAGAAGTTGACCAAAGGGTGGCAGTAAAGATCAGAAAAGAGCAGAAAAAACAAGTGATGTTGTAAGAAGTTTTAAGAAAGTTTGCAGAAAAGTCCGAGCGTGTGTATGCTATGGGTGTTCCCGACCAACTCCGTTCGGACAAAAATCCACGGAAAAGTCCGATGGAAGTCCGACCGTGTGTACGAGGCTTTAGATTAAGATCAGATCACATTTTATGACCAATTTGTGCAGAAATCCATATCATTCCAAAAGGGTTCACATACTTTTTTTTGCAACTGTAGATGCTCCGGAGAACTTTCTTACCCTAGACTCTTTTCTCTCTTTCTTACCTTCATTCTTTCCCTTTTATTATTACTCTGTCCTTTTTTTCTATTTCCCTATTTTTTGTATTACCATATTTAAATGGTAATGTATTATACATAAATACTATTGTAGTGCTACCCCCAGTTAAGAGAGCCGCTGGATTTGTTTTCGGGCCCTGTGTACAGCACCACCAACCCCCAGCAATCTGCTCGACCCACTCTGGCACAGCTAGTCTAGGGGTTATATTTGTATCACATTCAAATAGTATTGCAAGGAATAATCTCCTAACAGTAAGACAACACACTGAGGCCAGAGATTAAATATAACAGTTTACTCTTATGTCAAAGGTAGCATAGGCAGAACACAACAGAGCCCTGCAGAATTCGATACAGCATACAATAATGGCGCTGCGTGGTACTTCACCACGTGTAGCTATTATGGTATGTGCGCCCTATGGCGCACTAAACAATATCCTAACTTCCCACCCCGGTCAGGCCTGACATGGAGTAAATCTCAGTCACCTCCTATATGGATTTCTTCGCATGCCAGCTTTCGGTGGTGCACTTGATGAATAGCAATTTGTAATCCATAATCAGACAATACTTGAAACACTATACTGGGGGGGACACTTCAACTCTGTCCTGCTACCGGTCCTCCCGGGGAACAGCAAATAAGCGAAACTGTGGGCCTATGCAGTCTATAGGCCTGAACACGGCACAGTCTATTGGTCTGGGCAGGTGCCCGCTCACCACTCTGGACGCGATCCCAGTCCGGAACGTCCACCCTGCTGTGTGTCCTCACTCGACAAGTCAGATGCCACCCAGGCTCCGCAGTGGGGTGGAAGGCTGTTTGGAAGTTGCGCAAGGCCCAGGCTTCAGGCCTTGCACTGCAGCAGATCCGCACAGGAAGACAATCTTGCTTGCAGCGCGGTGTCCAAAGAGGCCGAGCTCCGCCTCCCCTCCTCCTTAAATAACCCCTCCCATGAGTCTCTGCGATGGCTAACTGCACTCTGGGTGATGAACGGGGTTCTGGGTAACGTAGTCCCGGGGCCTTAACAGAGACCCCGCTACACACTCCCTTCACTTAAACTCTTTGGTCCCCAAAGATAACAAACTTAAATTACAGAACGTACGTCGTCAATCAAACTTTTGTATGATGTTGGCAGAGGAAATTCCCACCAAAACCGAGGCGGTGAATTCCCCTGCCCACAGGTCACACTATCATCAGTGTCCTGCCTAGCTGTGCCAGAGAGTGAGCTAGGGTTGCCTCCCACCAAATAAACAGTGGGAGGATCAGAGTCTTCCATACTCCTTCTGGCAGTAACCACAGTGTCTTCCGCACTTCTCCCCATCTGTGGGTAAGTTAATCTTCTGGGAGGCTTTATGGCTCTTTGCTTCCTCTGTCCTCTTGGACTTTCTGTTAAAACGGACTCCTCTTCTGAAACCAACTCAGGAATCACTTCTGGTTCGGGAGGAGGGAGGTACAGGGACTCCCTTAGGTCTTCTTCTGGGGGTAAGTCACAAGCACTCTCCCAGGAATCCGACCAAGGACTGGATGGAATGAACTCAGAAGCTTCTCCATTCAGAGTCTGATCTATGGTGTCTTCTTCAGGTGGAAGATCAATAGCAGAAGTTCCTGGGGCCTGTGAAGGCCAAAGCCAGTCAAGTTCTTCTCCCTCATCTTCACTCATCTCCGAGGTCTCTGTATCCCCAATCTGAGGGGTTGGGGACCGAGTGTTCGGTCTGGGAGTATCCAGGATGGAAGTTGGCTCAGGGGAATCCGCCACAGGGGGTATCCGAACTGCCTCCGCTAGTGGGAGTAGGTGGTTCCGGTGCCATGTCTTCAGTGGCCCCACCTTCCCTTCTGGTTTAAGTCTGTAGACGGGTAAGCCCGGCAGTCTTTTGCAAACAACATAAGGTTCAGGTCTCCATCTGTCTGCAAGCTTGTGTTTTTCAGGGATCCCCACATTCCGCAACAACACTCTGTCTCCAGGTTGTAGATCTTGGATCCTAACTTTTAAGTCAAAATTTTTCTTGTTGCGGGCCCCCCTTTGCTCTGAGGCCGCCTGTGCCTGTTCATAGGCCAATTTCAAATTGCGTCTAAGCCTATCGACATATCCCTTGTGGGAAGCAGCAGAACAATGGTCTATGGAAGTGCCAAAAGCCAGATCTACGGGTAGTCTTGCTTCTCTCCCGAACATGAGTCTATAGGGTGAGTATCCTGTAGCATCACTGGTGGTGCTGTTGTATGCATGCACAACTGCCGCTATGTGGTTTCTCCAATGCTGCTTCTTTTCACTACTTAGGGTCCCCAGCATGTTGAGCAGGGTCCGGTTGAACCTCTCCGGCTGAGCATCACCTTGGGGATGATAGGGGGTAGTTCTTGTCTTGTTGATCCCCAAAGAAACCAGGAGTTTCCGTATCAATCGACTTTCAAAATCCCTTCCCTGATCTGAATGGAGCCGTTGTGGTAGCCCATAATGTACAAAGTATTTCTCCATCAGCACTTTGGCCACGGTGGAAGCCTTCTGGTTCTTGGTTGGAAAGGCCTGGGCATACCGGGTGAAATGGTCGGTTACTACCAGAACATTTCCTAGTCCACTCAGGTTGGGTTCGAGGCAGAGAAAATCAATGCATACCAGGTCAAGTGGGCTTTGACTTTGCAGATGGCCCATTGGGGCAGCTTGATGAGGTAAAGTCTTCCTCTGGATGCATCGTGCACATGAGTGGCAGTATTCTTCAACTTCAGCCCTCATGCAGGGCCAATAGAAACTGTCCCTAACGAGTTGGAAAGTCCTTTCCGCCCCTAGGTGGCCATGGTTGTCGTGCAGGGCAACCAGAACTGTCTCTCGGTACTTCTCCGGCAAGAACAGTTGCCATTTGTCTTCTAGGTCATCAGAGGGGCCCCTTCGGAAGACCACTCCCTGATGCACCTGTAACTTGTCCCACTCTTTCCTCAACAGGCGAGCTTCCTTTGAAGGGTGGCATGAGAGCCTATTCAGGTCCTGATTCTCCAGGGCCTCTAGGACCAATCTCCCCATAGGGTCTTCCAATTGGTCGGATCTCCTTCTTAGACAGTTTTGGTAAGTTATCTTCCCCCAGTTGGGTTACTCCACAGTATTGCTTGGGAACTCCTACTATGGTAACCCCTATCTCTTCTGCTCTTGAGCCGCCACTGGCTTGGAGTTCAGCCCCTTGACAGAGGGCCCGCACCCCTTCGGGTGCCACTTGGGCCCAGTCTTCTGTACTGCAAGTGGGGACGTGAGATCTTCTAGACAAAGCGTCTGCATCTCGGTTTCCAGCCCCAGGTCTGTACTTCAGGCCGAAGTCGGAGGCGGACAGCGCCGCCAGCCACCTATGTCCTGTGGCATCCAACTTTGCTGTGGTGAAGAGATAGGTGAGGGGGTTATTGTCCATTTTCACTGTAAATTCTGCCCCATATAAATAGTCTCTAAGTTTGTCAACTACCGCCCACTTAAGGGCCAGGAACTCCAACTTATGGGTACGATAGTTCTTTTCGGAGGGAGTCAGACTTCTGCTCACATACGCAACAGGCCTCAGTTGCTCTTCATGCTCCTGGTACAGCACTCCTCCCAAACCATCATGACTGGCATCTACATGAAGTTCATAAGGCTTCTTAGGGTCTGCGTAGGCCAGGACAGGGGCAGTGGTTAATGTCTTCTTCAACATCTGAAAGGCATTCTCACCCTTTTCTCGTTCCACTGGTCCTTGACTGACTCCCCTGGCTTTCTGGGGCCAGTGTCATCCTCTTCCCCCTCCGTCTTTAGCAGCTCATTCAGAGGCCTGGCTATCCGAGCAAACCCTTCCACAAACCTCCTGTAATAGGAACAGAACCCCAGAAAGGATCTGAGCTCTGTCACCGTGGTGGGCCTGGGCCAGGAGGTGACTGCCTCCAATTTTTCGGGGTCTGTGGCTACCCCATCTTCAGACACTATATGTCCCAGATAGTTGACTGATGACTGATAGAATTGGCACTTTTCTGGTGAGAGCTTGAGTCCTTCCTCACTCAATCTCTTCAAAACTTTCTCCAGTCTCTCCTCATGCTCCTCCAAGGTTCTTCCGAAGACAATGATGTCATCCAAGTATACGAGGACTTCGATGAGGTTCATATCTCCCACTGTCTTCTCCATGAGACGTTGGAAGGTGGCTGGAGCCTCGGACAGACCTTGAGGCATCCGGTTGAATTCAAAGAACCCCACCAGGGTTATGAAAGCCGTCTTTTCTTTGTCTTCTGGATGCATCGGGATCTGATAGTACCCACTCTTGAGGTCCATAACACTGAACCACTTGGCTCCAGACAAGCTCTGTAGGGCATCCTCTATCCTTGGAGTGGTATACTGGTCCGGTATGGTTCTCCTGTTGAGGGTCCTATAGTCTATGCACAGCCTCAGTGACCCATTCTTCTTCCGAACCACCAGTATAGGGGAGGCATAGGGACTTCTAGATTCTCGAATCACCCCTGTTCGCTTGAACTCGGCGAGCTGCTCCCTCAAGTCTTCGAGGTCGGCTAACGGAACCCGCCTAACCCTTTCCCTGAAGGGTTTGTCTTCCTAGAGGCGGATCCGATGGGTGGCACTCCTAGCACACCCCACATCGAATTCATCTTGTGAAAAGATCCTTTCCCACCTGGTCAACTGGGCCTTGGCTCTCTCCTTCCAAGCCCTGGGCAGACTTGGATTCTCCATGGAAATTTTCTCCCACACAGTACTTTCCCAATCTGTCTTCTCCACATCTGGCGAAGCAACTGGGGTAGCTGGGCTCACCCGGCCCAGTAACAGCCTAGCTGGGATTTCCATGGGACCGTCCGTGGTATTTCTGACGCTCACAGGCACTTTACAATGAGCCTTCTTCAGGGTCCTCACTGGAACCACTTCTGGGACTACTTCTAGGCCCGAATGTTCTTCCCTTGGGTCGGGTTCCAACATGACAAAAGGGCCAGGCTGCTCCCAAGTGAGTTTCACTGTGGCTTTCAAGCAGGTTACTTCACCAGGCTGTAGCACTATTCCCCTTCTTCCCAGCCTCCAGACCTTCCCTACCCCCTCTTCCGGGGCCTTCTGTTCCAAGATCAGCCGTTGGTAGGCTGTCTTCAACATTGGGTGGATCTCAGTGGCTGTGGGGTCTTTCCTTCTTGTCAAAGGGGCCAGAAGTCTTCGGACCAGATCCGTGTTTGTCCCTATTATCAGAGAACTCTTGTTAGCTCCAGGCGGTCGGGGGCACACCACAGCTAAGGTGTCGAACACTTCAGCCTTTCCGGTTATGGAAGGGTCAAAAGTCAGTTTTATAGGCAGATAGCCATCATAAGGGAAACTCTCTGTCCCAATTCCCCATATCTCCAACTCTTCAATCTTCTGGATGGGTAGGTGACTTAAATGCTTGTCAAAAAAGTCCCGGTACAACAGGGTCACTTGCGCCCCAGTATCCAATATGGCTCTTGTGTAGACTCCCTCCACTTGAACTGGTACTATCGGGGAGGGACCCACCAGCTTCTCTGGATATCGCTTCGTAGGGGTCTCTTTCTTTTTGATCTTTGCATTGTCCCTTTTGGCTTTCTTTCTTCCATTTCTTTTTGGACTTAAGCCTCTCTTGGGCCTGGCATGCATTGATCTCCCTCCTTTTGGTGGGTGTAACTACCCGCCGAGGGACACTACTCTCTTTCTTTGGGGTGCGTTCTTTTTGAGAAACTTTGCGTTTCTTCTGAGGGGTCTTCTCCACTCTTTTCATGTGCTTCTCATTCAGTTTGGAGCTCACTGGAGATGATGGGCACCCGGTTGACTCCTTCACCGGGGCCCGCTGAAGTTTTCCGGTGGCTTGCGGTCATTCATCTTTTTTTTCTTCGGGCTGGCACACACTTTGGCGAGATGGCCAGCTCCTCCACAATTGAAACAAATCACATCCCCCCAATCTTCCAGGGATGCGGGCGCTGAGGTGTTGGGAAACAGCTCCTTCCTCTGACTTTCCCTCTCTGGTTCCCTTGACTTCTTTTCCATCAGGGAGGTCAGCATCCCCAACACTTGGGGCATCTGTGACTTCAAGGTATCCACCTCTGAGTTTCTTTCCAGGGTCATGGCCGTCCTGACCATCACTGGAGGAGGATTTACCGACTCAACTGGTAGGTTCCTCTTCTTCTCCTCCAGCATAGCTTCTTCCTCTCTGACCACTCGGATCAAGTCAGGGTACTCCAGGCTCTTCCCGTTCTGTCTTGTGCATAGCGCCAATGCGAGAGGTCCCGGGTTCAAATCCCAGACGAGCCCCCACGTGTAGCGCTACCCCCAGTTAAGAGAGCCACTGCATTTGTTTTCGGGCCCTGTGTACAGCACCACCAACCCCCAGCAATCTGCTCGACCCACTCTGGCACAGCTAGTCTAGGGGTTATATTTGTATCACATTCAAATAGTATTGCAAGGAATAATCTCCTAACAGTAAGACAACACACTGAGGCCAGAGATTAAATATAACAGTTTACTCTTATATCAAAGGTAGCATGGGCAGAACACAACATATGCAATTGGTTAGCAGAGCCCTGCAAAATTCGATACAGCATACAATAATGGCGCTGCGCGGTACTTCACCACGTGTAGCTATTATGGTATGCGCGCCTTATGGCGGCGCACTAAACAATATCCTAACTTCCCACCCCGGTCAGGCCTGACATGGAGTAAATCTCAGTCACCTCCTATATGGATTTCTTCGCATGCCAGCTTTCGGTGGTGCACTTGATGAATAGCAATTTGTAATCCCCAATCAGGCAATACTTGAAACACTATACTGGGGGGGACACTTCAACTCTGTCCTGCTACCGGTCCCCCAGGGGAACAGCAAATAAGCGAAACTGTGGGCCTATGCAGTCTATAGGCCTGAACACGGCACAGTCTATTGGTCTGGGCAGGTGCCCGCTCACCACTCCGGACGCGATCCCAGTCCGGAACGTCCACCCTGCTGTGTATCCGCACACAGCATCTGCAGCGATCGGGTTCCCGATCCAACTGATGTCCTCACTCGACAAGTCAGATGCCACCCAGGCTCCGCAGTGGGGTGGAAGGCTCTTTGGAAGTTGCGCAAGGCCCAGGCTTCAGGCCTTGCACTGCAGCAGATCCACACAGGAAGACAATCTTGCTTGCAGCGCGGTGTCCAAAGAGGCCAAGCTCCGCCTCCCCTCCTCCTTAAATAACCCCTCCTATGTGTCTCTGCGATGGCTAACTGCACTCTGGGTGCCGAACGGGGTTCTGGGTAACGTAGTCCCGGGGCCTTAACAGAGACCCCGCTACACTATATTTAGTTATTACTTACAATAATTATACATTTTTTTAGTTTTTAATGAATTAGTTGATTTCCAATTAGCTTTCTTTCCATAGCGACTATATATTAATTGAATATGCCTGGAACTAAGTGTATTAGCACATATTTACATATTACATTTTTCAATTGTTTATATTAACTTAACATTTCATTTTCGAGTTGATTACCTTTTTATGTAAAATATCTAATCTTCAGATATGTATAATTCCATCCAATTTATTATCATATACTTAACTAATATTACCATTTGTTGTAGCTATTTATTACTAATTGTTAGAGCCCATTCACACAGGGGCAACTTTGGATCCGACTTCAAATCGCCCCAGGTCGCCCCTAGTTGCCTCAAGTCGCGCTGGCTGAGGAAATCAATGTAAGTTAATGGAGCCGTCTTAATGCACACTACTGCAGTCGCTCCGACTTCAAAAAAGGTCCCTGTACTACTTCAATCCGACTTCTAGGCGACCTGTACCCATTGATTTCAATGGGAGTTGCCTCTGAAGTCTGATCCCCTGTCTTAATAGGAGCAACTCTCCAGGAAGAGAAAATACATTTCTCAGGCAAACCTCTCCCTCCCCCCTCCCTCCCACAGAGCTGATTCTTGTTTGATTGGCTACTGGAATGTCTCCTGTCCTGCAGGCAACTTGAAGTTGCCTTGTAAGTAGCTCCAGGTCGTGCTGTGATTCATACTCAAGTCGTGTCTGAGTTGCCTCATAAAATCGCGCTGGAAGTCGTGTTGCCCCTGTGTGACTGGGCTCTAACTGTCTTTATTATTTAATATTCAATAAACAAAATTGACAAGAAGAAAATTTCTGTTCACAGACGCTCTCCATCCAATCTGGCAGAGCTTGAGCTATTTTGCAAAGAAGAATGAGCAAACATTTCACTCTCTATGTGCAGAGCTGGTAGACATACCCAAAAAGACTTGCAGCTGTACTTGCAGCAAAAGGTGGCTCTACAAAGTATTGACTCAGAGGCGGGCGGAATACAAATGCACGCCACACTTTTCAGATATTTATTTGTAAAAAAAATTAAAATCATTTATAATTTTCCTTCCACAATTATGTGCCACTTTGTGTTGGTCTATATTATAAAATCCAAATAAAATACATTTATGTTTTTGGTTGTAACATGACAAAATGTGGAAAATTTCAAGGGGTATGAATACCTTTTCAAGGCACTGTATATCCACTTGTCCCCCGCCCACCGTCAATTGACGGCGGGTGGAGGACACTCTCGTTCTGACAGGACGTCATATGACGTCCTACCTTTAAAACGAACTAGGGGGTGCGCGCGCGCCGCCGGCAGCGCGCGCGTGCGCCCGCCGCATTCCCAAGGACCCGATGCGCGTGCCCGGCGGCCGCGATTGCCGCTGGGCACCCGCGATTGCCCGGGAACCGAGCAGGAAAGTGGATCTGTGTGTGTAAACACACAGATCCACGTCCTGTGAGGGAGAGGGGACCGATGGTGTGTCCCTTGTACATAGGGACAACCATCGGTCACCTCCCCCAGTCAGTCCCCTCCCCCCACAGTTAGAACACATTGAGGGAACATATTTAACCCCTTCCCGCCCCCTAGTGGTTAACCCCTTCCCTGCCAGTCACATTTATACAGTAATCAATGCATTTTTATAGCACGGATCGCTGTATAAATGTGAATGGTCCCAAAAATGTGTCAAAAGTGTCCGATGTGTCCGCTGCAATATCGCAGTCACAATAAAAATCGCAGATCGCCGCCATTACTAATAAAAAATAAATTTAAAAAATGCTATAAATCTATCCCCTATTTTGTAGACGCTATAACTTTTGCGCAAACCAATCAATACGCGCTTATTGCAATTTTTATTTTTACCAAAAATATGTAGAAGAATACGTATCGGCCTAAACTGAGGAAAATTTTAATTGAAAAAAAAAATGGGTATTTATTATAGCAAAAAGTAAAAAATAGTGGTTTTTTTCCAAACTGGACGCTCTTCTTTTGTTTATAGCGCAAAAAATAAAAACCGCAGAGGTGATCAAATACCACCAAAAGAAAGCTCTATTTGTGAGAAAAAAAGGACGCAAATTTTGTTTGGGAGCCACATCGAACGACCGCGCAATTGTCATTCAAAGTGTGACAGCGCTGAAAGCTGAAAAATGGCTTGGGCAGGAAGGGGGTTTTCGTGCACGGTAGGGAAGTGGATATAGATCACAAATATTCACTTATTATATTACAGAGGTTTGAGAAGTTCCTCTGCATTTTCGCTCCAGGAGGTAACAATAGGAGGGGTGTGTGAGATGTTGACACCCTTTTTTAACTCTTGAAGAGATCTGAATAACAACTCGGGACAAGAAAACATCAGACATGTTATATAACAATCCTGCCCCCTATTGCATGCCAGTTCGCCATTGAAATATACGTACTCAGGCACATACAGATATATTGTACATTGACCAGTTGTAATGTGTACCCTCCAATCCCCTGTATCTTAAAGTGCTTGTAAACCCACTTTTTCAACTTGCACCTTCAGGTAAGCCTAGATTAAGGCTTACCTGTAGGTGCAAGAAATATCTCCTAAACCTACACGGTCAAGGTCCACATCCTCCACAATATTGTATCAGCATGTGTCCCACAGTGTGCTGCATAAGATGCCACAGTTCCACAATAGGGATGAGCCGAACACCCCCGGGTTCGGTTCGCACCAGAACCCGCGAACGGACCGAAAGTTCACACAAACGTTAGAACCCTATTAAATACAATGGATGCGAACATTCGAAATCTAAAGTGCTAATTATAACGACTATTATGCATGTTATTGTCCTAAAAAGGGTTTGGGAACCCGGGTTCTGCACCAGGGGACATGTATCAATGCAAAAAGAAGTTTTAAAAACGGCCGTTTTTCGGGAGCAGTCATTTTAGTGATGCATAAAGGGAATAAAAAAGTAAAATATTCCTTTAAATATCATACCTGGGGGGTGTCTAAAGTATGCCTGTGAAGTGGCATGTGTTTCCCGTGTTTATAACTGTCCCTGCACAAAATGACATTTCTAAAGGAAAAAAAGCCATTTAAAACTGCTTGCGGCTTTAATGTAATGTCTGGTCCCGGTAATATGGATGAAAATCTTTAAGAAAAATGGCATAGCTACCCCATCACCCCCCCCCCCCCCCACCCCAGCCCATTACCAGCCCCTTTGGGTCTTGTATGGATATTAAGGGGAACCCCGCACACAAAATAAAAAAGGCCCTATATACACTGAACAGCCGTATACAGGCGGTGCATACAAGACAGGGACTGTAGGTTTGTTCTTATGTAGAATCTGTTTGTAATTTTGAACAGGTACATTGTTTAAGTGTAGCTCCAGCCAAAAAATCTATTTTTAAGCTTTTTGGAAAACGTAGGGAAGGGTTATCACCCCTGTAACATTTGTTTTGCTGTCTGTGCTCCTGTTCAGAACATTTCACCTCACTTTCCGTCCCAATGACAAATGTTTTTAAAAAGTGGGGTTTTTATTGAAACAAGGATTGGTGATAAAGCATCAGTAGAGAGGAGACATCTTTTTCCCATATTAACTCTTACAGGAGAGAATTTCCCTTCCTAGGGGTAGATTTCCTCTCACTTCCTGTTGTCTCCTTCCGTTTGCAAATAGGAGTCATTTGTAAGTTGGATGTTTGAAAGTAGGGGCCTGCCCTATATACTCTGCTGAAATTTGCCCCTTACATGTTGGTGTTGCCACAACACTGTAAGCCCTCACAGTTACTCTTGGTGGGCGCATGAATGGGCCCTGCTGTGAATTATTAGATCAAGAATTGTAATTACATGCCCCTGTTAAACAGGGGCAGAAAAATTGGGCCTTAGGCACTGGAGCCACAACACTGCAACCCCTCACAGATACTGTACTTGGAGCACAGCAATGAGCCCTGTTGCAAAGTATTGCATCAAAAATTGTAATTACACGCCCCTGTTAAACAGGGGCTGAAAAATTGGGACTTAGGCACTGGTGCTGGTCCCACGACACTGCAACCTCTACCAGATACTCTAGTTGGAGTGCAGGAATGAGCCCTGCTGCAAAGCATTGCATAAAAAATTGTAATTACATGCCCCTGTTAAACAGGGGCTGAAAAATTGGGCCTTAGGCACTGGTGGCGGCACCCAGAAACAAAAATGTTCTTCCAAGCTATCATCATCAGGGATGAGCCGAACACCCCCCTGTTCGGTTCGCACCAGAACCTGCGAACAGACAAAATGTTCGTGTAAACTTTAGAACCCTATTAAATACAATGGACTCGAACGTTCGAAATCTAAAGTGTTAATTATAAAGGCTAATATGCAAGTTATTGTCCTAAAAAGTGTTTGGGGACCCGGGTCCTGCCCCAGGGGACATGTATCAATGCAAAAAGAAGTTTTAAAAACGGCCGTTTTTTCGGGAGCAGTGATTTTAATAATGTTTAAAATGAAAAAATAAAAGTGAAATATTCCTTTAAATTTCGTACCTGGGGGGTGTGTATGATATGCATGTGAAGTGGCGCATGTTTCCCGTGCTTAGAACTGTCCCTGCAAAAAATGTCATTTTTGGAAGAAAAAAAATGCATTTAAAACTGACTCGCGGCTATTAATGAATTGTCGGCTCCCGGCAATACATACAAAAGTCATTGAGAAAAAAAAAAAAAAAAAAGCGTGGGGGTTCCCCAGAATTCAATTACCAGGCCCTTCAGATCTGGCATGGATTTTAAGGGGAACTCCACCCCAAGTTTAAAAAAAAAATGGCGTGGAGTCCCCCTAAAAATCCATACCAGACCCCTTATCCGAGCACGCAACCTGGCCGGCCGCAGGGGAAAAGGGGGGGACGAGAGAGCGGCCCCCCCTCCCTCCTGAACCGTACCAAGCCACATGCCCTCAACATGGGGAGGATGTCCCCATGTTGATGGGGACAAGGGCCTCATCCCCACAACCCTTGCCCGGTGGTTGTGGGGGTCTGCGGGCGGGGGGCTTATCGGAATCTGGAAGACCCCTTTAACAAAGGGGACCCCCAGATCCCGCCCCCCCCCCTATGTGAATTGGTAACGGGTACATTGTACCCCTACCATTTCACGAAGAAAGCGTAAAAAAAAATGTTTAAAAAAACACACAAACACCTTGAAAAAGTCCTTTATTTAAAAAAATAAATAAATAAACATTCCGGCGGTGAAATCCAGTGTCCCGCGGCGATCCCGATGTCCAGCGCTGTCCTTCATTGGTTGTGCCTGAGCGGACCTGATGGGGAACTCCCTCTCAGTATTTTAAATGTATAGACCCGCCCCTTCTAAAGTTCCCCATCAGGTCCGCTCAGCGGACGAGATGCGGAACATGAGAAGGGGCGGGTCTATACATGTATTACCAAAGTGAGAGCAGTTCCCCATCAGGTCCGCCCCCTCGGTATGTCAGACCCGCCTACGTCATTGGCTTGAGCGGGGAACTTCCTTCACTATGTAAATTTAAATTTACATAGTGAAGGAAGTTCCCCGCTCAAGCCAATGACGTAGGCGGGTCCGACATACCGAGGAGGCGGACCTGATGGGGAACTGCTCTCACTTTGGCAATACATGTATAGACCCGCCCCTTCTCATGTTCCGCATCTGGTCCGCTGAGCGGACCTGATGGGGAACTTTAGAAGGGGCGGGTCTATACATTTAAAATACTGAGAGGGAGTTCCCCATCAGGTCCGCTCAGGCACAACCAATGACGGACAGCGCTGGACATCGGGATCGCCGCGGGACACTGGATTTCACCGCTGGAATGTTTTTTTTTTTTTTTTTTAAATAAAGGACTTTTTCAAGGTGTTTGTGTGTTTTTTTAAACATTTTTTTACGCTTTCTTCGTGAAATGGTAGGGGTACAATGTACCCCTTACCAATTCACATAGGGGGGGCCGGGATCTGGGGGTCCTCTTTGTTAAAGGGGTCTTCCAGATTCCGATAAGCCCCCCGCCCGCAGACCCCCACAACCACCGGGCAAGGGTTGTGGGGATGAGGCCCTTGTCCCCATCAACATGGGGACATCCTCCCCATGTTGAGGGCATGTGGCTTGGTACGGTTCAGGAGGGAGGGGGGGCCGCTCTCTCGTCCCCCCCTTTTCCCCTGCGGCCGGCCAGGTTGCATGCTCGGATAAGGGGTCTGGTATGGATTTTTAGGGGGACTCCACGCCATTTTTTTTTTAATTTGGGGTGGAGTTCCCCTTAAAATCCATGCCAGATCTGAAGGGCCTGGAATGGATATTTGGGGGAACCCCACGTCAATTTTTTTTTTATTTGCGGCGGGGTTCCCCTTAATATCCATTCCAGACCTGAAGGGCCTGGTAATTGAATTCTGGGGAACCCCCACGCTTTTTTTTTTTTTTTTATCAATGACTTTTGTATGTATTGCCGGGAGCCGACAATTCATTAATAGCCGCGAGTCAGTTTTAAATGCATTTTTTTCTTTCAAAAATGACACTTTTTGCAGGGACAGTTCTAAGCACGGGAAACATGCGCCACTTTACATGCATATCAAACACACCCCCCAGGTACGAAATTTAAAGGAATATTTCACTTTTATTTTTTCATTTTAAGCATTATTAAAATCACTGCTCCCGAAAAAACGGCCGTTTTTAAAACTTCTTTTTGCATTGATACATGTCCCCTGGGGCAGGACCCGGGTCCCCAAACACTTTTTAGGACAATAACTTGCATATAAGCCTTTATAATTAGCACTTTAGATTTCTCCCATAGATTTTTCGAATTTGCCGCGAACACCCCAATTTGTTCGCTGTTCGGCGAACGGGCGAACAGGCAATGTTCGAGTCGAACATGAGTTCGACTCGAACTCGAAGCTCATCCCTAATCATCATCAATCGGATCATTGAGGAGGAGGAGGATAGTCAGTCAACATAACAGGACAGTCACTCAGTATCAGCATCAGTCTTGAAGGGATGTGACATTTGAAAATAAATTAGTCTGTTATATCAGCTTCAGGTGTTTGGTAGCTGGTGGTGATCCAAGACTGGTTCATCTTTATGAAAGTCAGTCGATCAACCGAGTCGGTGGACAGGCGCACCCTGTGATCCGTGACAAATCCTCCAGCAGCACTTAATGTGCGTTCTAAAAGAACGCTGGATGCAGGACAGGCCAGTAGCTCAATTGCATACTGTGCAAGCTCTGGCCAGTGATCCATCCTCAAGACCCAGTAAGCCAGAGGATTTTCGGTGGGGAAGGTGTCCAAGTCTGACCTTTCCCCTAGGTATTCCTGCACCATGTATATCAGACGCTGGCGATGGTTGCTGGAACCGATCATACCTTGGGGCTGCGGACTAAAGAATTGTCTGAACGCATCGGTCAGACGGCCACCTTCCCCACCGCTCCTTCTTTGACTGACCGAAGCCTCAGCAACTCGTTGTCCAGGACCAGGAGTTTGTAACCTCCCAGTCTCTGGGAACGCGTTGCACAGACCTTTCTGCAAGGCCTCCCGGAGTTGTCTCATCCTCTGCTCCCTCTGCGACAGTAAGATAAGGTCCGCAACCTTACCCTTGTACCGTGGATCAAGGAGAGTGGCCAGCCAGTAATGGTCCCTCTCCTTGATCTGAAGAATACGAGGATCCTTCCGCAGACTTTGCAGGATCAGGGAGGTCATGCAGTGTAGGTTAGCTGAGGCATTCGGTCCGGAGTCCTCTGGGTCACTAAGGACGACATGATCCGCAGCCACCTCCTCCCAGCCACGTACAAGTCCACGGGTTTCTTGGGACTGTAAATCATCCCTAAAAGACTGCTGCTGATGATGCTGAGTGCCAGGCTCCACCTCCATGCTGACACAATCCTCCTCCTCCTCCTCCTCCTCTTCCTGTGCGATGGGTGGGACAGAAGGAACACTGTCTGGGTAAAGGGGGCCTTGAGTGGCAAGGAAGTCCTCCTCTTCCTGCCTCTGTTCTGCCTCAAGTGCCCTGTCCAATTATTCCATGCAACGTATGTTCCAACAGGTGGACAAGAGGTACAGTGTCACTGATGCATGCACTGTCACTGCTCACCATCCTCGTGGCCTCCTCAAATGGTGCCAGGACAGTGCATGCATCCCTGATCATGCCCCACTGGCGTGGTGAAAAAAACCTGAGCTCCCCTGACCCTGTCCTGGTGCCGTAGTCGCACAGGTACTCATTGATGGCCCTCTGCTGCGTGTGCAGCCGCTGCAGCATGGCCAACGTTGAGTTCCACCTGGTGGGCATGTCACATATAAGGCGGTTCTTGGGCAGGTTCAACTCCTTTAGCAGCTCAGCCAGGCGAGCACTGGCATTATAAGATCTGCGGAAATGCACACAGACTTTCCTGGCCTGCCTCAGGACATCCTGTAAGCCCTGGTACCTGCCCAAGAACCGCTGCACCACCAGGTTAAGGACGTGAGCCACACAGGGCACATGGGTCAGTTGTCCCTGTTGGAGGGCGGAGAGGAGGTTGGTGCCATTGTCGCAAACCACCATTCCTGGCTTAAGCTGGCGTGGCGTCAACCACCTCTCAGCCTGCCCCTGCAGAGCAGACAGAACCTCTGCCCCAGTGTGGCTCCTGTCCCCCAAACACACCAGCGCAAGCACGGCATGGCATCTTTTTGCCTGCGTACTTGCGTAGCCCCTTGAACGCCTACGGAGCACCGCTGGTTCAGAGGACAAAGCACAGGAAGAGGCCATGGAGGAAGAAGAAGAGGAGGGGGTGGAGGAGAGAGGTGTGTCACAACCAGTAGTAGCATTTTGGAGGCGTGGCGGCGGAACAACCTCCAACACTACTGCACCTTGTCCTGCATCCTTCCCAGCTGCCAAAAGAGTGACCCAATGGGCCGTGAAAGAAAGGTAACGTCCCTGTCCATGCCTGCTGGACCATGAGTCAGCGGTAATATGCACCTTACCGCTGACCGTCCTGTCCAGCGAGGCCAAGACATTGCCTTCCACATGCCGGTAGAGAGCCGGAATCGCCTTCCGTGAGAAAAAGTGGCGTTTGGGAACCTGCCACTGAGGAACCGCACATTGCACAAACTCATGGAAGGGGGCCGAGTCTACCAACTGAAAAGGCAGCAGTTGAAGCGCTAGCAATTTAGCCAAGCTAGCATTCAACCGCTGGGCATGTGGATGGCTGAGAGTGAACTTCTTTTGACGGTCCAGCAGCTGGGGCAGGGAAATTTGCCTGCTAGAATCGGACGTCGGTGTACTGCTAGCAGAGTGCCCGCAAGTACTTGGCTGTGACACACCTAATTCTACACCTTCATTCCTCTCAGTGCAGGTTTCAGAGAGGACTGAAGGTATAGTGGGGTTGGAGATCCCAGCTGATGCGGTGCAAGGAGAGGTCCGCTTTGTTCTTTGGTGTGGGTCTTTAAGGTAGGCTTGCCAACGAGCTGCATGGCAGGTCAACATATGTCTGGTCAAGCATGTGGTGCCCAAGCGGCTGATGTTTTGGCCACGCGATATACGCTTGAGACATATGTTGCAAACAGCAGCTGTGCGATCTGATGCACTTGACTCAAAAAAGGCCCACACCAAAGAACTTTTTGAATAACGGGCAGGGGCAGCGCCCTGCACAGGCGGAGCTCTGCGGTGTGATTCCGTTGGTGTGCTGCCCTTACGCTGGCCCCCCGAGGGCATCCTGCCTCGTTGGAGATGTGCCTCCTCCTCATCCTCCTCCTCTCTCCTATTAGGCACCCATGTGGAGTCAGTGACCTCATCATCCCCTCCCTCCTCATCACTGGAGCCAATCTGGCAGTATGCTACAGCTGCTGGAACATGACTGCCAGATTGGTGTCCTTCTTGAGCATCCCCTCTCTCTGCTCTCACGCTACTGCCTTCCTCTAGCTGGGTATCATCATCAGACCCTTTGAAACGCTGGGCATCCTCCTGGAGCATGTACCCAACACTGTGCTCAAACAGTTCGGGGGACTCCTCAGGAGGACATGGTGGGTCTAGGGAAGGAGTGACTGATGATGACATTGATACCAGGGAAGAGGACGCTTTGGCAGCTGCTTTGCCAGTACCCTGAGCCTGGGTGAGAGAGGATGAGGAGGATGAGAAGGGCTTGGTCATCCACTCTACCAAGTCTTCGGCATGATGCGGCTCAACGCGTCCAGCTGCCGAAAAGAAGGACAAGCGTGTCCCATGGCCACGTGGTGATGGTGATGCACCGCGTCCACGACCAGCACTGTTGTCTCTAGAAACAGAGCCTCCTTGCCCTCTTTTATTGGCTCCTGACTGTCTGCCTCTTCTTGTTTGCCTTCCAGACATTCTAATGGCCTGCAGGGAGATGGAAAAACCAGCAATAAGGCCTAGCTTCAGAAGTATATTTTGCAGGAAGCACACTACGCCCGCTGTAAGTGCTGCAAATGCCTGTTGGTGTAACACACCAGGAAAACACAGCAATACGGGCTAGCTTCAGGAGTATATTTTGCAGGAATCACACTACGCCTGCTGTAAGTGCTGCAAATGCCTGTTGGTGTAACACACCAGGAAAACACAGTAATACGGGCTAGCTTCAGGTGTATATTTTGCAGGAATCACACTACGCCTGCTGTAAGTGCTGCAAATGCCTGTTGGTGTAACGCACTAGGAAAACACAGCAATACGGGCTAGCTTCAGGAGTATATTTTGCAGGAATCACACTACGCCTGCTGTAAGTGCTGCAAATGCCTGTTGGTGTAACACACCAGGAAAACACAGTAATACGGGCTAGCTTCAGGTGTATATTTTGCAGTAATCACACTACGCCTGCTGTAAGTGCTGCAAATGCCTGTTGGTGTAACACACTAGGAAAACAGAGCAATAAGGCGTAGCTTCAGGAATATATTTGCAGGAATCACACTACGCCTGCTGTAAGTGCTGCAAATGCCTGTTGGTGTAACACACTAGGAAAACAGAGCAATAAGGCGTAGCTTCAGGAGTATATTTTGCAGGAATCACACTACGCCTGCTGTAAGTGCTGCAAATGCCTGTTGGTGTAACACACCAGGAAAACACAGTAATACGGGCTAGCTTCAGGTGTATATTTTGCAGTAATCACACTACGCCTGCTGTAAGTGCTGCAAATGCCTGTTGGTGTAACACACCAGGAAAACACAGCAATACGGGCTAGCTTCAGGAGTATATTTTGCAGGAATCACACTACGCCTGCTGTAAGTGCTGCAAATGCCTGTTGGTGTAATACACCAGGAAAACACAGCAATACGGGCTAGCTTCAGGAGTATATTTTGCAGGAATCACACTACGCCTGCTGTAAGTGCTGCAAATGCCTGTTGGTGTAACACACCAGGAAAACACAGTAATATGGGCTAGCTTCAGGTGTATATTTTGCAGGAATCACACTATGCCTGCTGTATGTGCTGCAAATGCCTGTTGGTGTAACACACCAGGAAAACACAGCAATACGGGCTAGCTTCAGGTGTATAATGTGCAGGAGGCAAACTCCGCCTGCTGTAAGTGCTGCCAATGCCTGTTAGTGTAACACACCAGGAAAACACAGCAATAAGGGCTAGCTTCAGGTGTATACTGTGCAGGAGGCTTAGCAACAATGACACTGACACTGTCCCCTGCCTATCCTTCTCTCTCCCTGCACACAAGGTTTATCAAAGAATATGACACTGACACTCTCCCTGCCTATCCTTCTCTCCTGCACACAAGGTTTAGCAAAGAATATGACACTGACACTGTCCCCTGCCTATCCTTCTCTCTCCCTGCACACAAGGTTTATCAAAGAATATGACACTGACACTGTCCCCTGCCTATCCTTCTCTCTCCCTGCACACAAGGTTTAGCAAAGAATATGACACTGACACTCTCCCTGCCTATCCTTCTCTATCTCTGCACACAAGGTTTAGCAAAGAATGTGACACTGACACTGTCCCCTGCCTATCCTTCTCTCTCCATGCACACAAGGTTTATCAAAGAATATGACACTGACACTGTCCCCTGCCTATCCTTCTCTCTCCCTGCACACAAGGTTTAGCAAAGAATATGACACGGACACTCTCCCTGCCTATCCTTCTCTCTCCCTGCACACAAAAATAGCACAAAGAATATCACACTGTCCCTGCCTATCCTTCTCTTTCCCTGCGCCGGAACACACTACACAAGGCCGCCGCGCTGGCGGCCTTTTATAGTGTGGGGCGTGTGCTAAACACCCTGAGCTATAATTGGCCACAGGCAACCTGCCTGTGGCCAATTATGGCTCTCCTAGCTGCCGGCGCAGTGCTGGCTTGGCCAATCACAGCGCCGGGATTGCACTGCGATGACGCAGTGTATTGTGGGCCGTTCGCGTCACTCGAATTTGGCGCGAACGGCCCAAATCATTCGATGTTCGCCGTACGATCGAACAGCCGATGTTCGAGTCGAACGTATGTTCGACTCGAACACCGAGCTCATCCCTATTCCACAATATGAGCAGAATGTGTATTCCACAGGTACAAGTTTACTTCTAAGCCACAGCAATCACCTAAACCAGGGATCCTCAAACTACGGCCCTCCAGCTGTTGCGGAACTACGAATCCCATGAGGCATTGCAAAACTCTGACATTCACAGACATGACTAGGCATGATGGGAATTGTAGTTCCTGAACACCTGGAGGGCTGTAGTTTGAAGACCCCTGACCTAAACATTCTGGACTCCTTCACCTGACTGATTTTGCTAGACCAAGCCAGCTGCTTCAGAGGTGTTGAATAAAAAATATGAATGTTAAACATATTTTGAATTTGATAGCATGCAATAATGAGAATAGTTCCAAAATATACAGTTTTTATAAAACAATTAATTCATTGCCTATTTTTGCATAGCACATCATAAACTCATACAATGTGATTGTTTTCAGGATTGTTGTGGAGAGGATAAAGAGAATTCAACATTTAAAGTTATTTCTGAAAATACACAATGTAGTGACACTGGTTTAACGTGTGCCAAGACCATCATAGTTAGTCTAGAGGTAAGTTCTTTATCTCACAAAGGATTTTTTAAAGTGTATGTAATGCCAAAATCTTTTTATTTCTTCTTTTTTTTTTTTCTTTAGTTTCGGGAGAGTTTTCTTTACTTTCTGTCCTGGTGCCACAACAGGAAGTAAGAAAAAATCTCTGTAAAGTAAGAGCAATTCCACTTTTAAAGTGGTAGTCATTTAGTAAACCTGCTGGGCAATGTCATAATCTGCTAGTATGTGAAACTTACCTTAGAACGGAAGCCGCCGTTTATGGTACAGGACTCACAGGACTCTGAAGGAACAGCATGGGTATTCTGTTCCTTCCAAGCGCATGCACCAGAGACGTCACTGGCTGCATCTATAGTAAAAATCAAAACGGTGCACATTCAGGGGATATTTACAGTACCTATAGGTAAGCCTTATTATATATTATAAAATTAATGTATGGTAGTTTACTCCCACTTTAAACAGTTGATCTCCCCTAACCTCTTGTTCTGGTAACAACTCTAACATTTTGCATCTCCCTTAACTTTATGTCCCAGTAACAATGGTCACCATGACAAATAGATTTTGATTACAGGGCTCTCAGTATAATTGTAATATGGAATCCAATAAAGAAAATGATTTCAATAGCATAATAATGTATTATTTATTAAAAGTTTAAAAGTAATTACACTTACAAGTAGTAAAAAAGGGATTTTTATAACAGCTTACCTGTAAAATCCTTTTCTTGGAGTACATCACGGGACACAGAGCGACTTAGTCATTACTAATGGGTTATATAGATTACCTTCAGGTGTTGGCACTGGCCAATTCCAAACCGGAAGTACCCTCCCCTATATAAGCCCCTCCCACCCGGGAGCACCTCAGTTTTGTAGCCAAGCAATAAGTGTCCCAAAAAGAGGGGTGGGAGCTCTGTGTCCCGTGATGTACTCCAAGAAAAGGATTTTACAGGTAAGCTGTTATAAAAATCCCTTTTTCTTTTTCGTACATCACGGGACACAGAGCGACTTAGTCATTACTAATGGGACGTCCCAAAGCAATGCCAAATGAGGGGAGGGATACATAAGCTGGGCGCCATCAGGCATGAGGATCTTTTGCGGCCTGCAACACACTGCGCCCAAAGGCGACATCCTCCTGACTTCTAACGTCTACCTGGTAGAATCTAGTAAACGTGTGTACCGAAGACCATGTTGCGGCCTTACATACTTGAGCCAGGGAGGCCTGGTGATGCACTGCCCATGAAGTTCCAACTGCTCTTGTGGAGTGCGCCCTAACTTTGAACGGAGGCGGTCTCTTTCTCAAGCCATAGGCTTGTATTATGACCTGTCGAATCCACTTGGCTAAAGTAGATTTTTGATGCTGCCTGACCCTTTCTGGGGCCTTCCGGCAGAACAAACAAAGTATCCGTTCTACGAATCTGAGCAGTGGCTTTAAGATAAGCTTTAACTGCTCTTACTACATCCAAAGAATGCAATAACTTCTCCTCTACCGAACTAGGTTTGGGGAAAAGGAAGGAAGAACCACATCTTGGTTCAAATGGAACCTCGATACCACCTTAGGAAGAAGGCTGGATGAGGACGTAACACTACTCTGTCCTTATGGATAACCAGATATGGCTCCTTACAGGACAAGGCGGCTAATTCCGATACTCTTTTAGCCGAACAAATGGCTACTAAGAAAATCAATTTCCTGGTGAAAAGAACCAAGAAAATGTGCCGCAATGGTTCAAATGGTTGTTTCTGTAGAACCGACAGAACCAGGTTTAAGTCCCATGGACATATGGGAATACTAACCGGAGGGCTAATACGCATCACTCCTTGTATGAAAGCTTTGATTAATGAATGCAAAGCCAAGGGCCTTTGAAAAAAATATTGACAAGGCCGTCTGACCCTTGATAGTACTCAAGGCAAGCTTCCTATGTACAGCCCACTGTAGGAAGTCCAGAATCCTACCTATTACGTACTTACGTGGATGCCATTTCCTGGCCTCACCCCACGTGATGTACGCCTTCTAGATCCTATAATAGATCTGCCTGGATACCGGCTTCCTGGCATTGATCATGGTAGATACCACAGGATTAGAGAGCCCTCTCTTTTTTAGAATGTGGGCTTCTATAGCCAGGCCGTCAAACCTAAGGCTGGTAAGGAAGAGTAGTATATTGGTCCTTGCGAAAGCAGGTCCGGACGATGTGGGAGGGTCCAAGGACTTCCCACTGACATTTTTACAATCTCCGCGTACCATGCCCTTCGGGGCCACGCTGGAGCCACCAGAATCACTGGTTTCTTTTCTACCCTGATTCTGCGGATTAATCGCTGTGGGAATGCATATATCAGCTTGAACTGATCCCAAGGGAACACTAGGGCATCCGAACCGCAAGCTAGGGGATCCTTTGTGCGAGACACAAATCTGTCCACCTTTGCGTTGAATCTGGATGCTAGCAGATCTACATCCGGTGTTCCCCACCGCTGGCATATTGCCTGGAAAACCTCGGGGTGAAGAGACCATTCCCCCGGGCATAATTGCTGGCGACTTAAAAAGTCCGCTCTTCAATTTTCCACTCCTAGGATGAAAACCGTGGATATGGCTGTGACATACCTTTCTGCCCATTCCAGGATGCAATTCGCTTCCCTCTGGGCTGCACGACTCCTGGTGCCACCCTGGAGATTGATATATGCCACTGCTGTGGCATTGTCTGATTGAATTCTGACAGGTGACCCTTGGAGTTTGGATGTTAATGCTACTAGGGCATACCGGGCTGCTCGTATCTCTAAGAGATTGGTGGGCAGGGCCTTCTCTGCTTCTGACCACTTGCCCTGGAGAGACCATTGCTCCAGTACTGCCCCCCAGCCTATGAGGCTGGCAACTGTAGTGACCACCTTCCAAGAAACCGGACTGAAGGGTTTCCCTTCCCAGATTCTGGGGCACCAACCACCAATGGAGGCTCTTGCGAACGGAAGGGGACAGGGACATTGGTAAGTCTAAAGCCTGAACTTTTTTGTTCCAGGCTGACAGTATGGCCCTCTGCAAGTTCCTTGAATGGAATTGACCGTAGGGTACCGCTTCGAATGAAGCCACCATTTTTCCCAGCAGCCTTATACACAGGCGTATGGATGGTTTTTCTTTTTTGTACCCACTAAGTGGGTCAAATCTTTCAAAGACGACACCTTCTCTGGAGGTAAGAAAATCTTTCTCTGATTTGAATCCAGTCTTAGCCCCCAAGTATTCCAGGCTTTTGACTGGTTTTAGGGCTGACTTGTCTCGGTTGATAATGCAACCGTGAGATTCCAGATACTTGATTATCTTGTGAACGACCACTTCTAGTTTTTTTTTTTTTCACTGAGTGGTCTATCAGCAACAAGTCGTCTAGATATGCCATTATCGTTACACCTTGTGTTCCTAGTTTGGCCAATCGTAGGGCCAGAATTTTTGTGAACACTCGTGGTGCCGTGGCCAGACCAAAAGGTAAGGCTCTGAACTGAAAATGGCGCCCTTCTACTGCAAGGCGTAGAAATTTCTGGTGGGCCGGACAGATGGGAATATGCAAATAAGCATCCCTTATGTCGATCGAGGCTAACCATTCCTGCCCTTGTAGGGCGGTGGCCACCGATCGGATCGACTCCATCCGAAAAAGTCCTGATCTGTAGGAACTTGTTTAGCCCTTTTATATTTAATATGGGCCTCATGTCCCCATTTGGTTTGGGGACTGTGACAAGGTTCGAGTAAAACCCTAACCCGTTTTCTTTCAAGGGAACCTTCATGATTACCCTTGGGGCAATAGTTGCTCTAGTGCCAGAAGGAGGGATCCACTCTTCTGGGGATCGCTTGGCACGTTTGACCTTATAAAATGGGCAGGAGGAATGTCTTTTAACTCCAGCCTGTATCCCAGACTTACTGCGGAGATCACCCATCTCTGATGGTGTCCCGCCAGGTCTCTATGAACAACTGAAGTCTTCCCCTCACCCGACTGAGTGGGGGCAACCCTTCATGACTTAGGGGGAGGTTTTGTACCTCTCTTGACCCAGAGTTTCTTGTTACCCTGTGATTGTCCCTGATTTCTGCCCCCTGGATTTGACCGCGGAGGCCGTCGGAACTGTTTCACAGCCGATGTGCCAGGGACTGGAGAAGTAGGCCTCTTAAAAGAAGGACTTCTACCCTTGTTCTTAACCGGTAAAAGTGAACTTTTACCGGCAGAAATTTTCTGGATATATTTGTCCAGATCTTCTCCAAATAAGCGTTCTCCATGAAATGGGAAGCTAACCAGCAGTTTTTTACAGGGAGCTTCAGCAGACCAGTTTTTGAGCCACAGAAGCCTACGCATATGTACTATAGACAGCGTAAAGCGGGAGGCCTGTTGGATTGTATCCTTTATGGCGTCCACCGCAAAACACAAGGCTCTAGGCAGGTCAGCTAGGGCAAGAGCCTGCTGATCTGGTAAGTCCCTTAAGACTTGTTTCAACTGATCTTTCACTGCTTGGCAGACTCCAATCGCTGCTACCGCAGGTTGTGTCACCATGCTTGCTGTAGAGAAAGCAGATTTTAGTAAAGACTCCAATTTTTTATCTATTGGGTCTTTGAACATTGGAACATTATCTACTGGACATGTCAGTGATTTGTTAACAGAAGAGATGTCTGCGTCCACTGTAGGGACCCTCCATTTTCTTATGAACTTATCCTCCATGGGATAGATCACCGGAAATCTCTTGGGGGGAGCAAATATTTTATCAGGATGCTCCCAATCCTGGTAAATAAGCCCTTCTAATAAAGGGTGGATTGGGAAGGAACAGACAGCCTGGGGAGCTTTTAGCGACCCCAGTGAGGAAACCGTAGTGGATGGTGGTTCCGCCAGAGGCATTTTAAATGCTGATCGGACCATATTAGTCAGAGACTGAACCCATAATCTTTCAGCCTGAGATGCTGAGAAAGGTTCTTCCACTGTTGATTCCTCCATAGCTGAATCAACCTCATCCTGATCCCCTTCAGGTAGGTCGATCTCTGTGTGGGGCTGTTCCTCCACTAACAGGCACTCTGAAGGAGGAGACGGAGATCGGACGCGCTTTTCCTGTGACAGGGAAGCAGCGATCAATGCTGTTAATCTCTCTTCCAATCCTCCCAGAGTTGAGGATAAAACCTCCTCTGTTATATATACAGGAGCAGGTGGACTGGGGACAGCCGCAGCACCAGGCATTCCTGCGGGGTTTCTACGGCTACTGACCTCTGAATTCTCAGGGGAGATTGGTGCAGTACAAGCATGCCCAATATCCTCAGAGCCCGATGGAGACCCCTTTGGCTTCCTGGAAGATCTATTTCCGGAGCGTCTGGACGACATATCCTTTAAGCACAAAGCTGAGGTATTCCCGTCGTCATACACCAATTTTGCTGGTAATAGTCTAACAAAGTTGCTGCTATATACCAGCTGGTGTCCACTAAAGTGCCTTTCTATGGGGATGCCTGCATCAACCGCCTCTGTGTGCCACTGTTTGTTGCTAGCTCTGTTTGCATCCAGCTGACACTTGTACTGTGACTTTTAACCATGCTGGGACGCCCGCACATGCGCAGAAGCGCCGCGGCGCGCATCGAGCGTCATCCACCCGCCCCTTTTTTTTCATAGGAGGCGCGTGCACGCCCGTGCGCCATTGGCACCCTTTTCGAAATCAAACAGGGGACTAGGAGCCAGGGCCCTTTTTGCCGGAGGGCCTGTGCGGTGGATGAGCGCAGCAACAGGGCAGAGGAAGTGGATTCCCACAGAGAAACTTACCAGCTGCCTGGATCTTTTGACTTGAGAAAACCAAAGATCCACATGACAAGAAAAATGGACTACAGCGGCCTCTAGTGGTTTAACACAGGTACCGCGGTCCCCTTTTTTTTTTTTTTTTTTCTTGACTACTATTAAAATTTTACATTTTCAGTAGTTACAGGCAAACACAGATATTTAGCGGGAATACCGTTAGGTAACAGACAGAAAGACAAATTAGGCTTGGGGGTCCCCCCAATAGAACCAAGTTCCTGGGGGCCCCCACTTACCTGATCCCCGCCGCAGGACTTTGTTTGGTCCACAGAAGTCCAAACTTCACCTATCACGGCAGGCATTGTAATTAAACCTTCAGGGACCGGGTTCCCAAGGATTCCACTCCCCTGGACCTGTATAGCACCCTGCACAGACAACATCTTGGTCGTGGGTATGACCAGAGCTCTGGATCCCAGGGTCCAGCCCTCCTAAGAGAAGCATTACAGGCAAAACCTTGCTCTTCTGCTGCAAGGCCCGGGTACCGACCGTTTAGCTATGAAGCTTTTTTGGTGGGATCCGGAACAGCTTACTAAGGCCCAAAAGAACCTGTACGCAAGCCCAGTGAAAACACATGTTACTCTTTGGCCAACACCTTAGACACTGGCAAAAAACTGAGGTGCTCCCGGGTGGGAGGGGCTTATATAGGGGAGGGTACTTCCGGTTTGGAATTGGCCAGTGCCAACACCTGAAGGTAATCTATATAACCCATTAGTAATGACTAAGTCGCTCTGTGTCCCGTGATGTACGAAAAAGAAAGCAAGCATGTGTGTGGACTGGGATCTCCACGACGGCGTGCGTTCTAGTTACCAGTCCTGGCAATGGAAATATTAAAATTTTTTGGTTTTGGGTTTAATACCGCTTTAAAGTGGTTGTAAACCCTTATAAAATGTTTATTTTTTTTTAAACTACCTGTAAGAGAAAGGCATAATGAGCTAATATGACTAGCATAATAGCTCATTATGCATCACTTACCTTAGATCGGGGCCCCCAAAGCCGTCCTCGTCTCCCTCTTCAGCCGCAGCCATCTCTGCGGCGATAGCCGGAAGGTTACTTCCGGGTATCGCCGCTCCAGCCAATCACAGCGCCGCTCCAGCGCTGTGATTGGCCGGAGCGGCGGAGACGTCACTCTGCGCATGCGCGCGGGAGCCGTCACATTCGGCTATGCCCAGCGATTGCTGGGAAGTAGCCGAATTTGTGAATGGGATTAACCCCATGAATGCGCCGTTGTCTACGGCGCGCATGCGCCGTAGACAGCGGCACCTGTCATTTAACTAAATATCTCCTAAACCTCGTAGGTTTAGGAGATATTTCTTGCACCTACAGGTAAGCCTTAATCTAGGCTTACCTGTAGGTGCAAGTTGAAAAAGTGGGTTTACAACCACTTTAATATTATTAATCACGTCTCCCTTAATACTCAAAATGGTATTAAACTCAAAACCATGAATTGAATATATTGCATCGTACTAATCATTAGATGTGGTGGCTGCATCCGTTTTCTTTTCTTTGGACTTTTCCCCTCTGTTTTCACTTGGTGATCTGGTCAGTAACACACCTCCTGTATTAGAGAGACACAACTATTGAGGAATGAGGATAGGAGGCACAGCAGACAGCAACATTGTCAGCCTAGGTAATCCACGTGGAGGTTTGACCCTCCTGCAGCTTTCTGGGACACGTCACACATCCCAGGAAGCTGTGGGACCATTCACAAAGTGCAGTGCGACTCACGCATGTTCAGTAGAAAGCCAGCTATGTAGGACTTACAGCCAACATCCCATAGTAAAGATGCTGGTGCCGGGGACATGAAGACCGTACCCTGGACAAGTATGTGTCAAAATATGTGAGATTACTCAGGAGGAATAACCAAAGGTCGGACTTTAGAGGCAACACAGCAAAAAGAAGATATCAGAAAATATTTATTAGAAAAAATAGATCGTACAAAAAATAGACATAATAACACAAAGTTCAAAGAATTAAAAAACATTCTCTTGCTGTCCGTCCTGACGAAGCCTCACGGCGAAACGCGTAGACGACGCATAAGGGACTACACTCATACTCTTTTTTTTGTATGGTTTTTAATTCTTTGAACTTTGTGTTATTATGTCTATTTTTTGTACTATCTATTTTTTCTAATAAATATTTTCTGATATCTTCTTTTTGCTGTGTTGCTTCTAAAGTCCGACCTTTGGTTATGCCTCCTGAGTAATCTCACATATTTTCCCTTATCAAATACAGATGTGGCAGTGTGAGTGCTTCCCCCCCTTTTTTTAGACAGGTATGTGTCCTTATATTAAAAGCCAGCCGCTACAGTATTTGATTATTTTTTGGGGGAGCCACTTAAGATGCTTTTTAACCACCTCGCGCCGGCCGTACGACTATATACGGCCGCAAGGTGGTTCTACAAATCCGGGATGCCGTCTTTTTACGGCCTCCGCTACTTTGGCCACTGGGGGGCAAGCGAGCGCCGCCGGCGTGTCACTGTAATGCCGATGCGCGTGCCTGGCGGCCGCGATGTCCACCAGGCACCCGCGATCGGCGGTTACACAGACAAGGACATGGATCTGTATGTGTAAACACACAGATCCATGTCCTGTCAGGGAAAGAGGAAACCGATGCTGTGTCCCTTGTACATAGGGACACAGATCGGTCTCCTCCCCCAGTCGGTCCCCTCCACCCACAGTAATAATCACTAATAGGGAACACATTTAACCCCTTCCTCGCCCCCTAGTGTTAACCCCTTCCCTGCCAGTCACATTTATACAGTAATCAGTGCATATTTATAGCACTGTTCGCTGTATAAATGTGAATGGTCCCAAAATAGTGTCAAAAGTGTCCGCTGTGTCCGCCATAATGTCGCAGTCACGAAAAAAATCACTGATCGCCGCCATTACTAATAAAAAAATTTTTTTCAATAAAAATGCCATAAATCTATCCCCTTTTTTGTAAACGTTATAACTTTTGCGCAAACCAATCAATAAACGGCGATTGCGATTTTTTTTTACGAAAAATATGTAGAAGAATACGCATCGGCCTAAACTGAGGAAAAAAATGTTTTTTTTTAAAAAAATTGGGATATTTACTATAGCAAAAATCCAAAAATATTGTGTTTTTTTTCAAAATTGTCGCTATTTCTTTGTTTGTAGCGCAAAAAAGAAAAACCACAGAGGTGATCAAACACCACCAAAAGAAAGCTCTATTTGTGGGAAAAAAAGGACGTCAATTTTGTTTGGGAGCCACGTCGCACGACCACGCAATTGTCATTCAAAGCGTGACAGTGTCGAAAGCTGAAATTTCGCCTGGGCAGGAAGGGGGTATATGTGTCCAGTAAGCAAGTAGTTAAAGGGGTTGTAAAGGCAGAAGGTTTTTTATCTTAATGCATTCTATGCATTAAGATAAAAAGCCTTCTGTGTGCAGCAGCCCCCCTCAGCCTCCCTAATACTTACCTGAGGTCCCTCTAGCTCCAGCAATGTTGTAAGCATGTCTCGGCCGTCTGGGATTCCCCTTCTCATTGGCTGAGACAGCAGCACAGTGCCATTGGCTCCCGCTGCTGTCAATCAAAGTCAGTCAGCCAATGAGAAGAGAGAGTGGACGGGGCCAGCTCCATGTCTGAATGGATACACGGAGCTTTGACTTGACTCGGGTGCCCCATAACAAGCTGCTTGCTGTGGGGGCACCCAACAGGAGGTAGGGGCCACGAGCTCCAGACAGGGACCCGATAAGAGGAGGATCTGGGCTGCTCTGTGCAAATCCACTGCAACAGAGCAGGTAAACAAACAAGACTTTGTAATCACTTTAAGTGGTTTGACTCATCCATGTAAACTGATACATTCTGCTGAAGAGCTTGTGCTGTGAAAAACAACAGATTGCTAGCTGGATTACCAGATGAAAATAGAAGAAAGAAAGCCTAAAAAGGAAATTAATACAGCCATCACATCTAAGAATTTATAAGCTGCAATATAATTAATGTTTGCTTTTGGGTTTAATACTGCTTTTACCACTTCAGCCCCAGAAGTATTTGCCCCTTCCTGACCAGGCCATTTTTTGCGATACGGCACTGCGTCGCTTTAACTGACAATTGCGCGGTCATGCGACGTTGTACCCAAACAAAATTTATATCCTTTTTTTCCCACAAATAGAGCTTTCTTTTGGTGGTATTTGATCACCTCTGTGATCTGTTATTTTTTTTGCGCTATAAAGAAAAAAACACAATATTTTGTACTTTTTGCTAAAATAAATATCCCCCCCCCAAAAAAAAATAGTTTAGTTTAGGCCGATATATATTCTTCTACATATTTTTGGTAAAAAAAAAATCACAATAAGCGTGTATCGAGTGGTTTGCGCAAAAGTTATAGCGTCTACAAAATAGGGAATAGAGGTAATTTTCTTTTTTTTTACTAGTAATGGCGGCAATCTGATTTTTATCAGGACTGCGACATTGCGGCGGACAGATCGGACACTTTTGACACTATTTTGGGACCATTGACATTTATACAGCGATCAGAGCTAAGAGTCACGATTACTGTATAAATGTCACTGGCAGGGAAGGGGTTAACACTAGGGGGCGATCAAGGGGTTAACTGTGTTCCCTAGGTGTGTTCTAACTGTAGGGGGGATGGTACTGACTGGGGGAGGAGACCGATTGGTGTTCCTACTTTGTAGGAACACACAATCTGTCTCTTCTCCCCTGAGAGAACAGGGATTTGTGTGTTTACACACACACACATCCCCATTCTCATTCTTTCACGAGCGATCGCAGGTGCCCGGCGGACATCACACATCGACTCCGGGGACACGTGGCGGGTGCGCGCAAGCACCTGCTATGATGTCTTAAAGGAGCGACGTATAGCTACAGGGATTTGCGCAGCCGTGCCAACCTGCCACAGTATAACTGCAGGAGCTGGTCGGCTAGTGGTTAATGGAAAGCTTGAGATATTTATCTGGTACCTATTCTCCACTGACCAGCATGATTCAGACAATACTTCCATTCTTCAAATGACCCTCTGTAGGTTAAAAAATACAAGGGTGAACTGTATTGTGTTATATTTTCTATATAACAGTTGTACTAATTAGGGATGCACCGATGCAATTTTTTTAACACCGAGTACGAGTACCAATACTTTTTTTTTAATCAGTTGTCTACCTTCAGCATGTTAAGAACGCACAATAAATCTCTTCCTCTGTACTTCAGTGTCTTGTATGTCTGGGAGACTGACAGACAGTGATTTGTGAGATGAGAGGGCTGCAGCTAACACATATAAGGGTTTATTGTGTGCACCGGCAATTTTACCCCTTAATTAACCTATACATGCCCTTATTTAACCTTCATTTTACCATTTAACCCATTAATTTCAGTAAATCACCCTGTATAAGCCCCGTTTAACAGTTTCAAAAGAAACCTTATTTTTTTTTTGTAAATAACTTTAACATGCTTTGTACCAAAAATTTTTTTTTTAGTTTTGCAGTAAATAGAACAAGCAGCAGAATAAAATATATACGTTTTGCCCATAGTAATGGTACTTAAAAATATTGCTGATCAAACTTGAGAAAATTATTATTATTTTTTTTTTGTTCTTCCCCTTAAAATGCAAATAAATTCATAAAATTTCCAGAAGACCTTAAGATCACAAGAAAGCTCTGTTTGTCCCCCAAAAAATGATATATGTATCAATTCTGTATCATAAGTAATTGCAAAGTTATAGCCTCATGAATAGACACATAGCTGAAATGTGAAAATATGGCCTGGTCCATAGGGGGTAAACAGGTGTGAGAGCTGAAGTGGTTAAGTACTTGCCGATACAAATTACCATTACCAATACAAATTTCCTAGGAAGAGCAGGTAGAGGGGTGTTTTGGAAGGCGGAGAGGGGGTGTTAGGGAGTTGGATGAGGCTGGGTTTAGGGCAGGGTGAGAAAGGTGGGAGGGGGGGAGTAGGGGGTGAGAGCAGGTAGTTGAGGGTGGAGTGGGATATGGGTTGTGGGGAGGGAGGGCAGGGGTGGGGTTTGGATGGAAAAGGCTGTGATCGCTGGGGGGGGGGGGGGAGATTGTTGGATGGCCGTAAGGGACCTCTGGAGTGTTAAATTGGGGTGGTAGAGCATAGGGCATGAGGGCTTGGCTTTGTATTGGTGGCTGTGGACATATTAAAGGAATGTATGGTCAGCCAGTTATTTGCAGCAATGGATAATAGTAGGAGGCTTTAGTAGCTGAAGACAATGTTGGGAGGGAAGCTGGTGGGGATGGAGGAGGTGGAAAGACACAGGGACAGAGGTGACAGCTGGCAGAGGAACGGAGAAGACGGGGGAAGGCATTGGGCAAACATTTTCTTGCCCCCCCTGCTCTGAGACATACAAAAAATAGCAGCTAGTCTCAAATTTTATTTACTGTAGCAGATCAGGCAGCGATTGCAATTGGTTGCCACTTGCCGGAAGTTACAGCATAACATTACTACTCACTGATTGGTGGCTAGAGATTACAGCAGATAACTATTGTTTATCCCACACCTTTGCCACCACTGTACCCCATCCCACACCTTTACTATCACACCCTTGCAATCACTTTGTCATCCTCACCAAATACCTGCTCAAACAACTCTGCGCACCCTTGAGCACACCTCTGCTAAAAACTGCACTCCCACTGCACATCTCTGACATCATTGTGCCCCTTCACCCAACTCTGTCACCACTGTACCTCCTTGCACACCTCTGCAACTACCCTCCACCCCACCTCTAACATACCTCTGCCACAACTGCACTCCCACCATACACATCTGTCACCAATGCTCTTCACCAGCCCCCCACCCCCCTTTATCCAAGGCCCCTTGCTTTGGGAGAGATGTAAGAGGCTACAATGGGATTGATGCTGGTGGAGGGAGGGGAGATGGCACTGGAACACTAGACGATGGGGGGGGGGGGGGTTTAATATTTCTGGTGGATGCATAGATAACAAAACTATTGCCGGCATTCTTTTGTTTAAATTTCATATGTCAGCAGGGGAATCTCGCTGACAGCTGAAATGTCATTGGTTGTTAAGGATGCGACAGCCCTGCACCTTAACAACCAATGATTGCCGGCATTAATTTCTTTACATTTCAGTTGTCAGCAGGGAATCCCACTGACTGCTGAAAGAACCGAGCCTTGAGGTATCAGTTTCAGGTTTTGATGCATTTGCACAAGTACCAATGTATAGTATCGGCACCTATACTGATACCGGTATCAGTGCAACCCTAGTACTAACAGTTATAGTACATCAACAGTCAAGATCCTTTTTTGCTGTGGCGCACTGGGAAGATTATTTTCTACTGCCTGTCTCAAGGCAGATTAGGAAGTGAGAGGAGATCTTTTTGAAGCAAGGGAGATTCTCTCTTAAACAGCTGACCCTGGAGCAAGTGGTGGAACATTGAAAGGTTATAGCTTAGTGAATTGACCCTTCGTATGTTAGAAATATATATATAACTAATTTTATCTGAACAGAACAATATTTTCCTACACAGCTTACAGTGTTCTTAACTTACCAACATGTCCCAAGAGTGGTTTTCTTTTTAATGACTGTCACAAATTACTGCAGCTTTCACACCTACAATATATGGCCAATATGGAGAGAATTTACAAAACAGTATGAAGAATGATTTTCCCTTAGATTTAAAATGTGTTCCTATATTTTTCAGGGTTATGAACTCCTTCTTAGTGATGGCGAAGTGGAGGTTATTAATGTGGGAGATGGAGAAGAAACCCCTTATTACATCAAAAACAATAGTCTTAATTTGATCATCAAAGCAAAAAATGGAATTATCCTGGTTTGGGATAAGAAGACAGGTCTTACAATCAAGGTCCCAGAACAGTTTCAGGTAAGATTAATTTCTTTTTCTTTTTCTTTACTTTGTATATTTAGGACGTTTTGGAAGCCTGGGGTTATACAGGGGTGGACAGCCCCATGGAGGTTTGCAAATTTGGAGTGTGGATAAAATATCAGCGTTTTCAGGGGCATAGTTTGATAATGCCAGGTCTTTTTGGGTAATTGGTCCCCAAATAAACAGTCTGGACACACTGTGCTGTCACACACTCACAGAGATAGCACTGTTAAATTAAATTGTGGTTATTGGGGATCCCTGGGTCAATGAACTTTGGGCGGGAGATTCCCTACCCCACAGCTGCATGCATAAAAATAGGCAGGGATACGTGACATCATTCATTTAATTTGGCCAATGAGTTGGTCACACCAGAGGCAGTTCTAGAGCTCAGTACTAGATAAAAAACAACACATACTAATAGAGTACAAAGTTGTGGAAAGTGCTAGAAGGCAGAGTTCAGTGAACGAAGGTCACAGACGAGACTTACTCACAACCTACCATTAGGGATGAGCTTTATGTTCGGGTCGAACATGAGTTTGACTCGAACATTGGCTGTTCGCCCGTTTCGCCAAATTCGAAAAGCCGCGGAACACCGTTAAAAGTCTATGGGAGAAATCAAAAGTGCTAATTTTAAAGGTTAATATGCAAGTTATTGTCATAAAAAGTGTTTGGGGACCTAGGTCCTGCCCCAGGGGACATGTATCAATGCAAAAAAAAAGTTTTAAAAATGGCAGTTTTTTTGGGAGCAGTGATTTTAATAATGCTTAAAGTGAAACAATAAAAGTGAAATATTCCTTTAAATTTTGTACCTGGGGGGTGTCTAAAGTGTGCCTGTAAAGTTGCGCATGTTTCCCATGTTTAGAACTGTCCCTGCACAAAATGTAATTTCTGAAGGAAATAAAGTCATTTAAAACCACTCGCGGCTATAATGAATTGTCGGCTCCCCGGAAATACAGATCAAAGTCATTGAAAAAAACGGCAGGGGTCCCCCCCCCACAGTCCATTACCAGACCTTTTGGGTCTGGTATGAATATTAAGTGGAACCCCGAACCAAAAAAAAAAAACGTGGGGGTCCCCCCAAATTCCATATCAGGCCCTTCAAGTTTGGTATGGACATTAAGGGGAACCCCGCACCAAAATAAAAAAAAAAATGGCGTGGGGTCCTCCCAAAAATCCATACCAGACCCTTCAGGTCTAGTATGGATTTTAAGGGGAACCCTGCACCAAAAAAAAAAATGGTGTGGGGGCCCCCCAAAAATCCATACAAGACCCTTAACCGAGCACGCAACCTGGCAGGCCGCAGGAGAAGAGGGGGGGGGGACGAGAGAGTGCCCCCCCTTTCCTGAACTGTACCAGGCCACATGCCCTCAACATGGGGAGGCTGTCCCCATGTTGATGAGGACAAGGGCCTCATCCCCACAACCCTTGCCCGGTGGTTGTGGGAGTCTGGGGGCGGGGACTTATCAAAATCTGGAAGCCCCCTTTAACAAAGGGGAACTACAGATCCCGGTCCCCCCTTAGTGAATTGGTAACGGGGGAACATTGGACCCCTACCATTTCAAAAAGAAAGTGTAAAAATTTGTAAAAGACACACAGACACAGTTGGACAAGTCCTTTATTTAAAAAAAATCAAAATCAAAATTCAGCGATGTAATCCCGTCGATGTCCAACGATGATCCATTCTCCAGCGACGCTACAGTCTCCCCTCTCCAGCAGGAACAAAACCCCCATGAGGCGTAATAGGGGGTGGGGTCACCCATCCTTATCATAGGGAACTCCCGGGGTTCCCTATGATAAGGACGGGTGACCCCGTCATGGGGCGGGGTCATCCTTCCTTATCATAGGTAACCCCCGGGGTTCACGGGGCGGGGTGGTCATCCGTTCTTATCATAGGGAACCCCAGGGGTTCCCTATGATAAGGATGGGTGACCTTGCCCCCTCTTACACGTCATGAGGGTTTCGTTCCTGCTGGAGAGGGGAGACTGCAGCGTCGCTGGAGAATGGATCATTGTTGGATATCGACAGGATTACATTGCTGGAATTTTTTATTTATTTTTTTAAATAAAGGACTTGTCCAACTGTGTCTGTGTGTTTTTTACAAATTTTTACACTTTCTTTGTGAAATGGTAGGGGTACAATGTACCCCGTTATCAATTTACATAGAGGGGGGCGGGATCTGGAGTTCCCCTTTGTTAAAGGGGGCTTCCAGATTTTGATAAGCCCCCCACCCGCAGACCCCCACAACCACTGGGCAAGGGTTGTGGGGATGAGGCCCTTGTCCTCATCAACATGGGGACAGCCTCCCCATGTTGAAGGCATGTGGCCTGGTACGGTTCAGGAAGGGGGGGCGCTCTCTCCCTCTTTTACTGCGGCCTGCCAGGTTGCGTGCTCGGATAAAGGGTCTGGTATGGATTTTTGGGGAGAACTCCACGCCATTTTTTTTTTTATTTGGTGCGAAGTTCCCCTTAAAATCCATACCAGACCTGAAGGGTCTGATATGGAATTTGGGGGGACCCCCATGTTTTTTTTCTTGGTTCGGGGTTCCCCTTAATATTCATACCAGACCCAAAGGGCCTGGTAATGGACTGTGGGGGGGCCAGCACGCTCAGAAACGCGTCGCACATCCAGTGACATCATCGTCCATCGTCCGGATCTCAGCTTGCTTCCCAAGCCTCGGTTTGGCGTTCATCCCACACAGCAGACCGCGCACCATCTAGCGGCTTAGGGGTATACCGCTGAGGACACTACATCCAGAGCGATGGACTAACAGATCATACTGATGCCCGCTGCCTCAAGGGACTTACACATGCCTGTTTTAAACCACGCAAATGTGAGTTGTTGCTGCTTTTAAATTCCTATGTATTAAATATTCCCTACAGTCTGCACCCAGAGGCGCCTCTCTTTCTTGTTTTTCACAGTATTTGGGAATATGGTCTCTGTTCCCCTTGGATGGCTGCCGTGATTGTGGTCTGGTCCTTCTCTCTCCTGCATCCTCCCTGCCACTGCCTATGTTTACATTGAAGCCTATAGTGCTTGTATTGCCATTTGCACTTTTCATGGACTTACTTTTTACAGAGAATGGAATAACTTTTTCCTGTGTATGCCTACGTTGCAACCTCAGCACCTTGTTGTTTTGCAAAATTTAGATATTGGATATCACACTGTAGTTTTTGCGCCTATTACTTGTATTAGTATCTGTGAGGGGTTGCAGTGTTGTTGCACCAGCACCACCACCAAAGGCCCAATTTTTCTACCACTGTTCAACAATGGCATGTTATTACAATTATTGATATAATGGTTCACAGCAGAGCGTTCCAGCACCCACCAAGAGTAACTGTGAGGGCTTACAGTGCTGTGGCAAAACCAACAAATAAGGGCCAAATTTCTGCAGAGTATATATGGTAGGCCCCTACTTTCAAACATCCAACTTACAAACGACTCCTACTTGCAAACGGAAGGAGACAACAGGAAGTGAGAGGAAATCTACCCCTAGGAAGGGAAATTCTCTCCTGTAAGAGTTAATATGGGAAAAGGGTGTCTCCTCTCCACTGATGCTTTATCACCAATCCTTGTTTCACTAAAAAACCCAAATTTTCAAAAAACATTTGTCATTGTGACGGAAAGTGAGGTGAAATGTTCTTAACAGGTGCACAGACAGCAAAACAAATGTTACAGGGGTGATAACCCTTCCCTATGTTTTCCAAAAAGCTTAAAAATAGATTTTTTGGCTGGAGCTACACTTTAAAAATGTACCAGTTCAAAATTACAAACAGATTCTACGTAACAACAAACCTACAGTCCCTGTCTTGTTTGCACCGCCTGTATACTGCTGTTCAGAATATATAGGGCCTGGGGGCCCCACGCCTTTCCTTTTTTTAATTTGGGTGCGGGGTTCCCCTTAATATCCATACAAGACCCAAATGGGCTGGGGGGGGGGAGGGTACCCATGCCGATTTTCTCAATGATTTTCAGCCATATTGCCGGGATCACACATTACATTAAAGCCGCAAGCAGTTTTAAATTACTTTTTTCCTTTTAGAAATGTCATTTTGTGCAGGGACAGTTCTAAACACGGGAAACACGTGCCACTTCACAGGGATACTATAGACACCCCCCAGGTACGATATTTAAAGGAATATTTCACTTTTTTTTCACTTTAAGCATCATTAAAATCACTGCTCCCGGAAAAACTGCAGTTTTTTAAAACTTTTTTTTGCATTGTCCCGGGGCAGGACCCGGGTCCCCAAACCCTTTTTAGGACAATAACTTGCATATTAGCTTTTAAAATTAGCACTTTTGATTCCGAACGTTCGAGTCCCATAGACTTCAACGGGGTTCTAAAGTTCACGCAAACTTTCGGTCCGTTCGCAGGTTCTGGTGCAAACCGAACCAGGGGGTGTTCGGCTCATTCCTACCTACCACATTGGTGAGGTGCAGTTAGAGCTCCTTAAGCAATGCTGAGGAAATGCCCAAATGTTAAAGCCTGTAGGTAATGCTACAATTAGTTTGAAGAGAGTGGGTTACCCCAGAGGCAGTGCCAGGGCTCTGAACCCTGATAAAAAATGTTGTGGTTATCTAACACAGTACACAACATATAGAAAGCGCTGGAACACAGAGCTTAGTGAGTCTTAAAGGAGAAGTACAGCCCAAGCTTATTTGGCTGTACTTCTCCTGTGGATCACATGAGTGCAGTTCGTTCTGCACTCTTGGGACCCATTTTCAGCTAACAGCAGGCTAAAGCCTGCTGTCAGGTGACGTCACAGAGCCAGTCCGAGCTGGGGAAAGATTGCGTTCATATGCTCGGCATGCAACAGAAGCCTGGACTGGCACCTGGCTCAGCCTCTCAGCTGCACTGCTGGGAGACTGAGCCAGCCACTCCCTCCCCTTCCTAGCTCGGCTCTCAAGTGAGCGCCGCAGGGGGGGCAGAGCAGGCAGCGGTGACTTACAGTCACAGCTCTCTGCTCAGAGCGGCGGAGGGAGAACTGAGCGATCAGTGCTGATATCTCAGTTCTCAGCCTTAGAGCCGACAGTGGACAGATACAGCATCACATCAATGCTGAATCCACCAAGGTAAGTATGCTTTAAAAAGAAAAAAATCCCAAACTTCTCTTTTAACAATTACCACAATAATGGGGTTGTCAGGGGTGTTAGCCCAAGGTTTAGATAAAAATTCTCTGCGGCTGCACCACAATATCAGGCTGGGTATCCTTAGATGACTTGTCAAGATCATTTTCACCATTTCCATAAGCATACTCACCAGAGAGAGTTCTCAACTACTGGGTCATACCTCTACCACAGCTTTGGACCTTCAGCTTTGGCCACAGCTTTGGACCTTCAGTGAGTGCTCTGTGGCTAACTACCTCAGTACACTAAGGTCTGGAAAGCCCAGTGCCTAAAGGCCACATTCCATGCAGGCCTGCAATCATTGGTCCAGTCATAGGCGTGCGCACAGGGTGTGCCAGGTGTGCCCAGGCACACCCTAATCACCCTGTGAAGAACAGATTCCCCCTACTGACCTGGCTCCCCCTCCTTCCTCCCACAGCACTACCATCTTCCCTCCTCTCCCACCGGTTGTTGCTGTGGATGTTTTAGCAAAGTGGGGGAAGGGGCCAGTAAATATGCCATTTACCGGGCACTTCCCTTTCTGAATGAACATCGTGAGTGATCAGTAGAGTGTGTTTGAGCTTTGGGGTGCACACCCTAATGCCAAAGGCTGCGCACACCTATGGGTCCAGTGAGGTCCAAGTACAGCCTCAAAAGCATCACTGAGGATTAGACAATTTAGATAGCTGCCCTGAAGACATGAGATTATTAAGCAGCTAAAAAACATCCATGGTGAAAAAAAATGTTTGAATGAAAAAAAGAAAATACAGTAAAAGCACCCAGAGCTGAGGGACATTTTTTGTAGAACCTCCTAATATACTAGCAAACAGCTAAGGATAGGGTGACCAGACATACCCGGTTTAAGGGGACAGTCCCCGGATTGAGGACACTGTCCCTGGATCAAGTCTGTCCCCGGTTTTGTCCCCGGATTGGATTTGAACAGGGGCTGGGGCAAATTCAAAGACAGTCAGTGCAGAATTAAAAAAAATATATTCTGAATTACACCCCCCCCGCTCCACCGCACCTACTAGCTTGGGGGGGGTGTATTTTTTTCCATTATCTGTGCCCCTTTCTGATGATCATGTGCTGGTCAGTGCGGAGGGACAATTTCTTCAGTTTCAGGTGCATGCCTATTCAGCTCCGCTCGCATGTTCTTCTGCCTTGGCTCAAGTCCCAGCCAGCCGCCTGCCTGTTTTATCTCCTTGCCTTCCCTGGTGGAGCGACCTTCCTCCGCTCCCCACCCAGTAGTAGCCGTGGCCCGGAGAGTTAGACTTGAGAGGCTGTGAGGTGGGCAAGGGGCGGCGGCAGTGACGGGCAGAGAGAGGCAGCTGGGCTCAGCTGATGGTGTCCAGCAGCAGGAACAGAGGGGAAGAGGATCCGATCATGTGGCTGCCAGCGCCTTCAAGTCTTCAACACAGGAGTGCTTTGGGGGTGTCTGTGAATAAACTACATTGCACTTTGTCTGTCTCTCTGGCATCATGGATGGTATCATAACTCACAGTCAGCAGGCACTCTATCGTGGCTCTGGCTGGCTCTGTCACAGTGTGTCAAATGACATGTCTGCTGGGTGCTGATTTTGGTAACTTATTGGTCATAAGTATCAGCACCCAGCAGCCATGTTAAGTGACACACTGTGACAGAGCCATGGTAGAGTCATGATAGAGTGCCTGCTGCCTGTGAGTTATCATAATGCTGATGATGGTAACCAGTTGCTGATCGCCTGATAGCAGATTTACTACTAGAGGACAGCAGCGCTGCGCAGGATCACGTATATATGTAATCCTGTATTTCTGGGTATGGAAGCCAATCAGCGGCTCAGGCGGACTCGATGTCCACCGGTACCCGCTGATCGTTATGTTCAAAGACAGAACTGTGGTCTGCCTATGTAAACAAGGCAGATTTCTGTTCTGTCAGTATGGAAGACATTGATCCTATGTTCCTGCAAAGCAGGTGCAGGGATCTATGCCTTTCCTTAGTAAAAGCACCCCCCACAGTGAAAAAACACTTGTTGGGCACACATTTAACCCTTTGATTGCCCTAGATATCCCCTTCCCAGCCAGTGTCATTAGTACAGTGACAGTGCATATTTTTAGCACTGATCACTGTATTGGTGTCACTGGTTCCCACAAAGTGTCATTAGTGTCCGATTTGTCCACCGCAATATCGCAGTCCAGCTATAAATCGCTGATCGCCGCCATTACTAGTAAAAAAAAACGGAATTCATTTAAAAAATCTAGTCACCTTAGCTAAGGAACGGCAATTGGAGGCATTGTTATACGTGACATGTTCAATGTTCAACATTTGCCAGTGTTCAATTCTCTTGTAGGCAGCGAAGGTAACCCAAATGTGCAAAAATTACTTCAAACCTGTATTCCTCAGTGAATGACAAAAAAACATATATGTAGCACATCTCTAGAATACATGCACATTTCCTGTTCTGTGACAGAAATATAGCATGCTCCTACCTCTATTTCTAACATGACAACATATATTTTCAACGTTGAATTGCAAAGCACAATGTTTCAGCATTTCCTACTTCATTACAGAGAATTCAGACTTCTCCTCATCTTCTCCCTTTATTCTCATCTCCATAACCCCTCCTTGTGCACAGGCAGAGAGCACAGCAACTTATTAGCTCACATGATTTCTGCTGAAAATCAAGTATTTTTTGCACTTATTGAAAAAATATTATAAAACATATTTTTTATTGGTAAATTTAGAAAGCCAGAAGGCCGCAAATAAAAGAAGTGATTGTTAAGGCTTACATACACTTTTACTTTTACTTTTTTTCCAGTATAAAGTCTGTGGACTCTGTGGAAATTATGATGGCAATTCAAACAATGATTTTAATACAAGAGGCCACTGTACTGTTGAGGATATTTTGGAATTTGGCAACAGCTGGAAGATGAAACCAACATGCAACGATGTTAAATCAATAATAGAACCCTGTGATGTTAACCCGTTCAGAAAGCCATGGGCACAAAGACAATGCAGTGTCATCCTCAGTGACACCTTCAAAGCCTGCCATTCTCAGGTAACTCTCCTATAGTGATGATCAAATCAGGAGAATCTCTATTTGTCTATTTTTTATTTTCCTAAATATTTTAATGCAGATCTGTGGAGATTATGGATGAGCAAATCTGCCCTGGTTTGATTTGTGTCCAGTTTTGCAATAAGTCCTTAAATTTGAATAAACTGAACTTTCCCTGAACCCTACTATGGGGGGAGCAATCTTGTTATGCAATGTGTTCCTTTGGTGGGGCTAATAATGAAACTATTGTCAGAAAAGAAACATAGGAAGCTGTGCACTGCCATTAGGGACTAGGGATGAGCTTCGTGTTCGAGTCGAACATACGTTCGACTCGAACATTGGCTGTTCGATCGTTCGACGAAGATCGAACGATTTGGGCCGTTCGCGCCAAATTCGAGTGACGCGAACGGCCCACAATGCACTACGCCATCGCAGTGTCATCCAGGCGCTGTGATTGGCCAAGCATGCACTGTGACCCCGCATGCTTGGCCAATCACAGCGCCGGCAGCGAGGAGAGCAATGATTGGCCACAGGCAGGATGCCTGTGGCCAATTATTGCTGAGGGTGTTTAGTACACGCCCCACACTATAAAAGGCCGCCAGCACGGCGGCCTAGTGTAGTGTGTTCCGGAGCAGGGATAGAGTAGCATAGGCAGGGACAGTGACTGTTATTTCTTTCTTGCTTAACCTGGATTCCTTTAGTTTAGGGAAAGAGAAGGATAGGTAGGGAGAGTGTCAGTGTGTTTTGTGCTTCTGCTATAGTGTGCTTAAAAAAAAACATTTATTCTAGGGACAGAAAACTCTAGGTAGGGACAGTGTCAGTTTCTTTCACTCTGCAAGTCCTTGTTTCCAGGGACCTGGAAGGACAGTGAGTGAATTGTCCTTTTGCTATATTGTGATTAAAAAAAACATTTATTCTAGGGACAGAAAACTCTAGGTAGGGACAGTGTCAGTTTCTTTCACTCTGCAAGTCCTTGTTTCCAGGGACCTGGAAGGACAGTGAGTGAATTGTCCTTTTGCTATATTGTGATTAAAAAAAACATTTATTCTAGGGACAGAAAACTCTAGGTAGGGACAGTGTCAGTTTCTTTCACTCTGCAAGTCCTTGTTTCCAGGGACCTGGAAGGACAGTGAGTGAATTGTCCTTTTGCTATATTGTGATAAAAAAAAACATTTTTTTCTAGGGACAGAAAACTGTAGGTAGGGAGAGTGTTTTTTTTCTTTCACTCTGCAAGTCCTTGTTTCCAGGGACCTGGAAGGACAGTGAGTGAATTGTCCTTTTGCTATATTGTGATTAAAAAAAACATTTATTCTAGGGACAGAAAACTCTAGGTAGGGACAGTGTCAGTTTCTTTCACTCTGCAAGTCCTTGTTTCCAGGGACCTGGAAGGACAGTGAGTGAATTGTCCTTTTGCTATATTGTGATTAAAAAAAACATTTTTTTCTAGGGACAGAAAACTGTAGGTAGGGAGAGTATTTTTTTTCTTTCACTCTGCAAGTCCTTGTTTCCAGGGACCTGTAAGGACAGTGAGTTAATTGTCCTTGTGCTATATTGTGCTGAAAAAAACATTTATTCCAGGGACAGAAAACTCTAGGTAGGGACAGTGTCAGTTTCTTTCACTCTGCAAGTCCTTGTTTCCAGGGACCTGGAAGGACAGTGAGTGAATTGTCCTTTTGCTATATTGTGATTAAAAAAAACATTTTTTTCTAGGGACAGAAAACTGTAGGTAGGGAGAGTATTTTTTTTCTTTCACTCTGCAAGTCCTTGTTTCCAGGGACCTGGAAGGACAGTGAGTGAATTGTCCTTTTGCTATATTGTGATTAAAAAAAACATTTTTTTCTAGGGACAGAAAACTGTAGGTAGGGAGAGTATTTTTTTTCTTTCACTCTGCAAGTCCTTGTTTCCAGGGACCTGTAAGGACAGTGAGTTAATTGTCCTTGTGCTATATTGTGCTGAAAAAAACATTTATTCCAGGGACAGAAAACTCTAGGTAGGGACAGTGTCAGTTTCTTTCACTCTGCAAGTCCTTGTTTCCAGGGACCTGGAAGGACAGTGAGTGAATTGTCCTTTTGCTATATTGTGATTAAAAAAAACATTTTTTTCTAGGGACAGAAAACTGTAGGTAGGGAGAGTGTTTTTTTTCTTTCACTCTGCAAGTCCTTGTTTCCAGGGACCTGTAAGGACAGTGAGTTAATTTTCCTTGTGCTATATTGTGATTAAAAAAAACATTTATTCTAGGGACAGAAAACTCTAGGTAGGGACAGTGTCAGTTTCTTTCACTCTGCAAGTCCTTGTTTCCAGGGACCTGGAAGGACAGTGAGTGAATTGTCCTTTTGCTATATTGTGATTAAAAAAAACATTTTTTTTCTAGGGACAGAAAACTGTAGGTAGGGAGAGTATTTTTTTTCTTTCACTCTGCAAGTCCTTGTTTCCAGGGACCTGTAAGGACAGTGAGTTAATTGTCCTTGTGCTATATTGTGCTGAAAAAAACATTTATTCCAGGGACAGAAAACTCTAGGTAGGGACAGTGTCAGTTTCTTTCACTCTGCAAGTCCTTGTTTCCAGGGACCTGGAAGGACAGTGACTGAATTGTCCTTTTGCTATATTGTGATTAAAAAAAACATTTTTTTCTAGGGACAGAAAACTGTAGGTAGGGAGAGTGTTTTTTTTCTTTCACTCTGCAAGTCCTTGTTTCCAGGGACCTGTAAGGACAGTGAGTTAATTTTCCTTGTGCTATATTGTGATTAAAAAAAACATTTATTCTAGGGACAGAAAACTCTAGGTAGGGACAGTGTCAGTTTCTTTCACTCTGCAAGTCCTTGTTTCCAGGGACCTGGAAGGACAGTGAGTGAATTGTCCTTTTGCTATATTGTGATTAAAAAAAACATTTTTTTTCTAGGGACAGAAAACTGTAGGTAGGGAGAGTATTTTTTTTCTTTCACTCTGCAAGTCCTTGTTTCCAGGGACCTGTAAGGACAGTGAGTTAATTGTCCTTGTGCTATATTGTGCTGAAAAAAACATTTATTCCAGGGACAGAAAACTCTAGGTAGGGACAGTGTCAGTTTCTTTCACTCTGCAAGTCCTTGTTTCCAGGGACCTGGAAGGACAGTGAGTGAATTGTCCTTTTGCTATATTGTGATTAAAAAAAACATTTTTTTCTAGGGACAGAAAACTGTAGGTAGGGAGAGTATTTTTTTTCTTTCACTCTGCAAGTCCTTGTTTCCAGGGACCTGTAAGGACAGTGAGTTAATTTTCCTTGTGCTATATTGTGATTAAAAAAAACATTTATTCTAGGGACAGAAAACTCTAGGTAGGGACAGTATCAGTTTCTTTCACTCTGCAAGTCCTTGTTTCCAGGGACCTGGAAGGACAGTGAGTGAATTGTCCTTTTGCTATATTGTGATTAAAAAAAACATTTTTTTCTAGGGACAGAAAACTGTAGGTAGGGAGAGTGTTTTTTTTCTTTCACTCTGCAAGTCCTTGTTTCCAGGGACCTGTAAGGACAGTGAGTTAATTTTCCTTGTGCTATATTGTGATTAAAAAAAACATTTATTCTAGGGACAGAAAACTCTAGGTAGGGACAGTGTCAGTTTCTTTCACTCTGCAAGTCCTTGTTTCCAGGGACCTGGAAGGACAGTGAGTGAATTGTCCTTTTGCTATATTGTGATTAAAAAAAACATTTATTCTAGGGACAGAAAACTCTAGGTAGGGACAGTGTCAGTTTCTTTCACTCTGCAAGTCCTTGTTTCCAGGGACCTGGAAGGACAGTGAGTGAATTGTCCTTTTGCTATATTGTGATTAAAAAAAACATTTTTTTCTAGGGACAGAAAACTGTAGGTAGGGAGAGTATTTTTTTTCTTTCACTCTGCAAGTCCTTGTTTCCAGGGACCTGTAAGGACAGTGAGTTAATTGTCCTTGTGCTATATTGTGCTGAAAAAAACATTTATTCCAGGGACAGAAAACTCTAGGTAGGGACAGTGTCAGTTTCTTTCACTCTGCAAGTCCTTGTTTCCAGGGACCTGGAAGGACAGTGAGTGAATTGTCCTTTTGCTATATTGTGATTAAAAAAAACATTTTTTTCTAGGGACAGAAAACTGTAGGTAGGGAGAGTGTTTTTTTTCTTTCACTCTGCAAGTCCTTGTTTCCAGGGACCTGTAAGGACAGTGAGTTAATTTTCCTTGTGCTATATTGTGATTAAAAAAAACATTTTTTCTAGGGACAGAAAACTGTAGGTAGGGAGAGTGTTTTTTTTCTTTCACTCTGCAAGTCCTTGTTTCCAGGGACAGAGAAGGACACCTGAAGGTAGCCCTTATTGCTTTTTTCCCATCTCCCTGCAGGCCATCTATTAGAATGTCTGGAAGGCAAACAAGGAGAGGCAGACAGTCAGGAGGCAATAAAAGAGGGCAAGCAGGCTCTGTGTCTGGGGGCAACAGTGCTGGTCGTGGACGCGGTGCATTGTCATCAGCACATGGCCATGGGACACGCTTGTCCTTCTTTTCGGCAGCTGGACATGTTGAGCCACATCATGCCGAAGACTTGGTAGAGTGGATGACCAAGCCCTCCTCCTCCTCCTCATCCTCTCTCACCCAGGCTCAGGGTACTGGAAAAGCAGCTGCCAAAGCGTCGTCTTCCCTGGTATCAATGTCAGACAAATCATCAGTCACTCCTTCCCTAGACCCACCATGTCCTCCTCCTGAGGAGTCCCCCGAACTGTTTCAGCACAGTGTTGGGTACATGCTCCAGGAGGATGCCCAGCGTTTCGAAGGGTCTGATGATGAAACCCAGCTAGAGGAAGGCAGTAGCGTGAGAGCAGACAGAGGGGATGCTCAAGAAGGACACCAATCTGGCAGTCATGTTCCAGCAGCTGCAGCATACTGCCAGATTGGCTCCAGTGATGAGGAGGGAGGGGATGATGAGGTCAATGACTCCACGTGGGTGCCTAATAGGAGAGAGGAGGAGGAGGAGGATGAGGAGGAGGCACATCTCCAACGAGGCAGGATGCCCTTTGGTGGCCAGCGTAAGGGCAGTACACCGACGGAATCACACCGCAGAGCTCCGCCTGTGCAGGGCGCTGCCTCTGCCCGTCATTCAAAAAGTTCTTTGGTGTGGGCCTTTTTTGAGGCTAGTGCATCAGATCGCACAGCTGCTGTTTGCAACATATGTCTCAAGCGTATATCGCGTGGGCAAAACATCAGCCGCTTGGGTACCACATGCCTGACCAGACATATGTTGACCTGCCATGCAGCTCGTTGGCAAGCCTACCTCAAAGACCCACACCAAAGAACAAAGCGGACCTCTCCTTGCACCGCATCAGCTGGGATCTCCAACCCCACTATAACTTCAGTCCTCTCTGAAACATGCACTGAGAGGAATGAAGGTGTAGAATTAGGTGTGTCACAGCCAAGTACTTGCGCCCACTCTGCTAGCAGTACACCGACGTCCGATTCTAGCAGGCAAATTTCCCTGCCCCAGCTGCTGGACCGTCGAAAGAAGTTCACTCCCAGCCATCCACATGCCCAGCGGTTGAATGCTAGCTTGGCTAAATTGCTAGCGCTTCAACTGCTGCCTTTTCAGTTGGTAGACTCGGCCCCCTTCCGTGAGTTTGTGCAATGTGCGGTTCCTCAGTGGCAGGTTCCCAAACGCCACTTTTTCTCACGGAAGGCTATTCCGGCTCTCTACCGGCATGTGGAAGGCAATGTCTTGGCCTCGCTGGACAGGGCGGTCAGCGGTAAGGTGCATATTACCGCTGACTCATGGTCCAGCAGGCATGGACAGGGACGTTACCTTTCTTTCACGGCCCATTGGGTCACTCTTTTGGCAGCTGGGAAGGATTCAGGACAAGGTGCAGTAGTGTTGGAGGTTGTCCCACCGCCACGCCTCCAAAATGCTACTACTGGTTGTGACACACCTCTCTCCTCCACCCCCTCCTCTTCTTCTTCCTCCATGGCCTCTTCCTGTGGTTTGTCCTATGAACCAGCGGTGCTCCGTAGCCGTTCACGGGGCTACGCAAGTACGCAGGCAAAAAGATGCCATGCCGTGCTTGCGCTGGTGTGTTTGGGGGACAGAAGCCACACTGGGGCAGAGGTCCTGTCTGCTCTGCAGGGCCAGGCCGAGAGGTGGTTGACGCCACGCCAGCTTAAGCCAGGAATGGTGGTTTGCGACAATGGCACCAACCTCCTCTCCGCCCTCCGACAGGGACAACTGACCCATGTGCCCTGTGTGGCTCACGTCCTTAACCTGGTGGTGCAGCGGTTCTTGGGCAGGTACCCGGGCTTACAGGATGTCCTGAGGCAGGCCAGGAAAGTCTGTGTGCATTTCCGCAGATCTTATAATGCCAGTGCTCGCCTGGCTGAGCTGCAAAAGGAGTTGAACCTGCCCAAGAACCGCCTTATATGTGACATGCCCACCAGGTGGAACTCAACGTTGGCCATGCTGCAGCGGCTGCACACGCAGCAGAGGGCCATCAATGAGTACCTGTGCGACTACGGCACCAGGACAGGGTCAGGGGAGCTTGGTTTTTTTTCTCCACGCCAGTGGGGCATGATCAGGGATGCATGCACTGTCCTGGCACCATTTGAGGAGGCCACGAGGATGGTGAGCAGTGACAGTGCATGCATCAGTGACACTGTACCTCTTGTCCACCTGTTGGAGCACACGCTGCGTGGAATAATGGACAGGGCACTTGAGGCAGAACAGAGGCAGGAAGAGGAGGACTTCCTTGCCTCTCAAGGCCCCCTTTACCCAGACAGTGTTCCTTCTGTCCCACCCATCGCACAGGAAGAGGAGGAGGAGGAGGAGGAGGAGGAGGATTGTGTCAGCATGGAGGTGGAGGCTGGCACTCAGCATCATCAGCAGCAGTCTTTTAGGGATGATTTACAGTCCCAAGAAACCAGTGGACTTGTACGTGGCTGGGAGGAGGTGGCTGCGGATCATGTCGTCCTTAGTGACCCAGAGGACTCCGGAGCGAATGCCTCAGCAAACCTACGCTGCATGGCCTCCCTGATCCTGCAAAGTCTGCGGAAGGATCCTCGTATTCTTCGGATCAAGGAGAGGGACCATTACTGGCTGGCCACTCTCCTTGATCCACGGTACAAGGGTAAGGTTGCGGACCTTATGTTACCGTCGCAGAGGGAGCAGAGGATGAGACAACTCCGGGAGGCCTTGCAGAAAGGTCTGTGCAACGCGTTCCCAGAGACTGGGAGGTTGCAAACTCCTGGTCCTGGACAACGAGTTGCTGAGGCTTCGGCCAGTCAAAGAAGGAGCGGTGGGGAAGGTGGCCGTCTGACCGATGCGTTCAGACAATTCTTTAGTCCGCAGCCCCAAAGTATGATTGGTTCCAGCAACCATCGCCAGCGTCTGATAAACATGGTGCAGGAATATCTAGGGGCAAGGTCAGACTTGGACACCTTCCCCACCGAAAATCCTCTGGCTTACTGGGTCTTGAGGATGGATCACTGGCCAGAGCTTGCACAGTATGCAATTGAGCTACTGGCCTGTCCTGCATCCAGCGTTCTTTCGGAACGCACATTCAGTGCTGCTGGAGGATTTGTCACGGATCACAGGGTGCGCCTGTCCACCGACTCGGTTGATCGACTGACTTTCATCAAGATGAACCAGTCTTGGATCACCACCAGCTACCACACACCTGATGCTGATATAACAGACTAATTGATTTTAAAATGTCACATCCCTTCAAGACTGATGCTGATGCTGAGTGCCTGTGCTGTTATGTTGACTGCCTATCCTCCTCCTCCGAGTCCTCAATGATACGATTGATGATGATAGCTTGGAAGATCATTTTTGTTTATGGGTGCCGCCACCAGTGCCTAACGCCCAATTTTTCAGCCCCTGTTTAACAGGGGCGTGTAATTACAATTTTTGAAGCAATACTTTGCAACAGGGCTCATTGCTGTGCTCCAAGTACAGTATCTGTGAGGAGTTGCAGTGTTGTGCCACCAGTGCCTAAGGCCCAATTTTTCAGCCCCTGTTTAACAGGGGCGTGTCATTACAATTTTTGAAGCAATACTTTGCAACAGGGCTCATTGCTGTGCTCCAAGTACAGTATCTGTGAGGGGTTGCAGTGTTGTGCCACCAGTGCCTAAGGCCCAATTTTTCAGCCCCTGTTCAACAGGGGCATGTAATTACAATTCTTGATCTAATAATTCACAGCAGGGCCCATTGCTGCACCCACCAAGAGTAACTGTCAGGGCTTACAGTGTTGTGGCACCAGCACCACCATCAAAGGCCCAATTTTTACTACCACTGTTCAACAATTATATGTAATTAAAATTCCTGATATAATAGTTGACAGCAGGGCGTTCCAGCACCAACCAAGAGTAACTGTGAGTGCTTACAGTGTTGTGCCAACACCAACAACTAAGGGGCCTATTTCTGCAGAGTATATACGGCAGGTCCCTACTTTCAAACATCCAACTTACAAACGACTCCTACTTGCAAACGCAAGAAGACAACAGGAAGTGAGAGGAAATCTACCACTAGGAAGGAAAATTCTCTCCTGTAAGAATAAATATGGGAGAAAGGTGTCTCCTCTGTACTGATGCTTTATCAGCAATCCTTGTTTCAAGAAAAACACCACATTTCAAAAACAGTTGTCATTGGGACGGAAAGTGAGGTGAAATGTTCTGAACAGGGGCACAGACAGCAAAACAAATGTTACAGGGGTGATAACCCTTACCTATGTTTTCCAAAAAGTTTAAAAATAGATTTTTGGGCTGGAGCTACACTTCAACAATGTACCTGTTCAAAATTACAAACAGATTCTACATAAGAACAAACCTACAGTCCCTGTCTTGTATGCACCGCCTGTATACGGCTGTTCAGAGTATATAGGGCCTTTTTTATTTTATGTGCGGGGTTCCCCTTAATATCCATACAAGACCCAAAGGGGCTGGTAATGGGCTGGGGTAGGGGGGGGGGGGTCATGGGGTAGCTATGCCATTTTTCTTAAAGAATTTCATCCATATTACCGGGACCAGACATTACATTAAAGCCGCAAGCAGTTTTAAATGGCTTTTTTTTCCTTTAGAAGTGTCATTTTGTGCAGGGACAGTTCTAAACACGGGAAACACGTGGCACTTCACAGGCATACTTTAGACACCCCCCAGGTACGATATTTAAAGGAATATTTGACTTTTTTTTTTTCACTTTATGCATCATTAAAATGACTGCTCCCGAAAAACGACCGTTTTTAAAACTTCTTTTTGCATTGATACATGTCCCCTGGTGCAGAACCCGGGTTCCCAAACCCTTTTTAGGACAATAACATGCATAATAGTTGTTATAATTAGCACTTTAGAATTCGAACGTTCGCATCCATTGTATTTAATAGGGTTCTAATGTTCGTTCGAACTTCCGGTCCGTTCGCGGGTTCTGGTGCGAACCGAACCCGGGGGTGTTCGGCTCATCACTATTAGGGACATGTACTAATGGCAAAATAAAATATAAAATTATTATACAGCAGAAAGAGCGCTTTTTTAAGAAGCTCCAAGGAATACATTGAAAATACACAAATCCTTTAACTTACAGGTTTGGGGGATATGTTAATGCTGTACATAAGGGCACAATGTTCAAGGAGAGTTGGAGAGAGAAGAGCGCGCATTAGTAGACCCACCTCTTCTGAAGGATCAGGAGAACACTGAATGGAAAAAGCGCCTTGAGGCGATTTAGTTCGCATTTGTAGAGCTATACAAGTTACTCACTCACTCACTCACTCACTCAGTAGAACTCACACAAAACCCAGACGGATCTGGGGTAAATTTTGTGGAGGATCTTAAAGGGCAATAAATCCCAGGAGTGTGTTATGTGTGGAGTTTAGGAATGTGGTATTTACAGAGTGCAGAGTTCAGGGGTGCACTATGTACAGGGTGCAGAGTTCAGGAGGTGCACTAAATACAGAGTGCAGTGTTTAGGGTTGTGCTAAGCACAGTGTGCATGATTCAGCTCTCCATGTTTCACTTCAACATCTACTCTGACCTCTGCATCACTTTCCTCCATCTGCATCTCCCTTGTCCCTGCCTTGAGTGCAGGACAGGCAGGGATCTGTGAAAGCTGTTTTTGTAAATACAGAAAGCTTCTGTGTTTACAAGTAACAGCGGTGGACAGGGAGCAGAGGGAGAGTCAGAGCTGGGTGCGAGGCATGATTTAGATCATGGGCCTCGTGTTTGATGCATATGATATGGGGACACCCCCCAAAGGTCCCCCCAAATAAATACTAGACCCTTAAGGGTGTTGGCTTGTCCTTTTTCTATTTTTGGATCTCTGTGATGAAATAAACATACTTTGACTCCTAAACCTATGGTGTGACACTATTGTTCTCCATAAGCCTAATACATCGGATGAAGCAATCAAAATCCACACATAATATCATTTTGTGAAAATATGGGATCAGCTTTAAGAGTGTAGCGGGGTATTGCCTTTTAAATCCCTCTGAGACTACATTACCCAGTACACTTTTAGGCACCCAGGGTGCATTGCCCCGCGCAAGGACTGCTGGGGTGGATTTTATAAGGGACAGGCGGGGCCCAGTTCTTTCTCTTTGGACACCGCCCGCTCAGCAAGCTGAACTGCTGTCTGAGCTCCTGTGACTTTAGGCCAGAGGCCTGGCCGTTTTCTCCAAAGAGCCTTCCGCGCGCACCGAGGAACCTGAGGGACGTCTCTCCTTGATACTGCATCTTTACCAGGAGGACCGAAGACCCGGATGTCGAGGGATCGGTGTGTTTAGGCACCGCAGGGGAAGAAACGGATGCGGACAGGTCCGGTTGGGTGAGAGAGCACCTGCTGATAAATAGACACAGTACCTTTGTTACCTTGGTGGATTACAAATTTGTTCTTCAAGTGCACCACCGTTGCTAGCAAAGATTTCCCTACAGGACTTCCACTTTAGTTCAGTCAGGCCTGACTGTGTAGTGTAGACATTCCTGGGCGCCATATTGCCCACGAGGGGAAGTAGCTGCAAAGGGGACTGTTATGCCCCGTACACACGATCGTTTTTAATGTCATTTTTTAAACCGACGTTTTTCTCCTCGTTTTTTTTCATGTTTCCTCTCAAGCCTGCCTTGCGTACACACTATCATTAAAAAAAACGATCAAGCAAAGCGCAGTGACGTTCAACACGTACGACGGCACTATAAAGGGGAAGTTCCGTTCGAATGGCGCCACCCTTCATGTTAGTAAAGTTTGTTGAGCGACGATTCACGCTTTTCAGTCCGTTACTGTGTAATGAATGTGCTATCTCCATTACGAACGCTAGTTTTACCAGAACGAGCGCTCCCGTCTCATACTTGATTCTGAGCATGCGCGTTTTTTTTCACGTCGTGAAAGCATACACACTATCGTTTTTCACGTCGTTAAAAAAAACGACATGAAAAACGACGTGAAAAAAGAGAGCATGTCCGGAATTTTTAATGGCCGTTTTTCACGTCGTTAAAAATGCTCTGGAGCCTACACACGATCATTTTTAATGGCCATTTTTTAAAATGGCATTTTTAACGGCATGAAAAACAATCGTGTGTATGGGGCATTTAGAGTTGCATAACGTTGAATACTTGTTTGCTTGTTAACACTGTTTATTGCGGGGCTCTGCTTATGACATGTACCCACCTGTTTTACTGCTTACCCACTAATCTAAGTAAACATACAAGGGTTAAGTGCATTGGTGTCAGTGTTCTTTACTTTGCAAGAGAAATAGGTAAAAGATGGTTTAAAATATTACTGTGTATTCTTTGCCATAGGATTGTGTCGCTGTGAGTTACAGGCCTCACAAACCTATCATCCCCTACTAACTGTGCCAAGGGAGGTTAGAGCCGATTGCCAGGGGTTGACAGTGGTGCACTACAGGGCCCAAAAATCATACAGGCAGCCCTCTTAACTGTGGGTATCGCTACAAGAGCCTTATGTCTTATGTCTTCATGCTGTTTTAAAAAAAACAAAAAAAACAAGCTTGTATGGAAATGTTATTTACCAGCAATTAAAACAGCATTTTTCTTTATTTGCAAATGTCAGTTTTGCTGTAGTACATTGTATACATTGTACAGGGGCTCCACTTCACAGGCAGGTTTAAGGCATCCTCCAGACATGTTTTTTTTTTTTTTTTTAAGGAATTTGGCATTTTTTATGTTTAACTTTAAAAATGTATCAGATCACTGTCCCCTCAAAAAAAATGTTTTGCATTGACATGTCCTTCCTTGTGTATATTCTTTAAAAATAGTCAGAATTAATTTTAAAGTTTTGGCTCCAGTTGATTTGGATTCAATTTAGATTAACATTCAGTACCTTTAAGCTATTTGGTGAGTATCCTAAGAAATGGATCCCATTCAGCTCAACCGTAGAAATAATAATCCTTTAGTCAGTATAACAGTTTCTGCATATGTATTTTATGTGTTTATTTGTTTGTCTGGCATTCAGCTTCAACTTAACTATAATGGTGCTGGCTGGACAGATCTATGATCAATCATAATGATACTTCCAAGAATTGCCTGCTGTTATATCACTTTTTAAATTTAATAGGATCATATCCTGTGTTTAGCAGCTTTCCAAATAGTGTTTCTTTCAACAGATTCCAACATGTTAGAGAGTTGTATGGACATTGTCTCTGATTCTATGTCAGCTCTTGATCATTCATTTACTCATATGCTGTAGAAAATAAAGTTAGATGGCTGAGGACCCTGCATTGATCTTGATAACAGACAACTGGAGCATGGGGGGGAAGACACTGTGGGGACCAGTCTTAAGCTTCGTACACACGGTCGGACTTCCATCGGACTTTTCCGTGGATTTTTGTCCGAACGGAGTTGGTTGGGAACACCCATAGCATACACACGCTCGGACTTTTCTGCAAACTTTCTTAAAACTTCTTACAACATCACGTGTTTTTTCTGCTCTTTTCTGATCTTTACTGCCACCCTTTGGTCAACTTCTGCTATTGTTGGTTGATTTTAACATTAGTTGTTTTGTCCATCGGACTAAAGTCCGATGGTTATCTGTACACACGGTCGGACTTTGCTCCATCGGACTTTTGTTGGGCAAAAGTTTGTCCGTTTGCAGACCCAACTTTTATCCGATGAAATCCAAAACCAAACGAAAAAAGTTTGTCCGATGGAGCGTACACACGGTCGGATTGTTGGTCCAACTTGCTTAAAACGAAGTTTGTTGGGCAAAAGTCCGACCGTGTGTACGGGGCTTTACAGTAGCATTCTGCTAAATTTTTATTAGCCTGCCTAAAGGTGATCTTGTATTTTCACAAGATGATATTATGTGCTGATTTTGATTTCTTCATCAGATGTAGTAGACTTATGGAAAACAATAGTGTCACACCATAGGTTTAGCAGTCAAAGTACCGTATATACTCGAGTATAAGCCGACCCGAATATAAGCCGAAGCACCTAATTTTACCACAAAAAACTGGGAAAACGTATGACTCGAGTATAAGCCTAGGGTGTCCATCTGCATGCCTCACTGTGCCTCACTTTGCCTCACTGTGTCCATGTGCATGCCTCACTGTGTCCATTCCTCACTGTGTCCATGACTAGACTGACGTTTAACATGGGAGTCTATGGAAGGGGTGCCCGGGTTTGAAAAATTGGTGCTCCCCGACCGTAGGTCCCCCGGACAACAAACTTTGCACACTTGTAAAGAAATAGTGGGACTATATGTGTGCCAAGTTTGGGGTCCAGAAAACCTACGGCCGGCCGGTACCGGGTCCCCAAATTTCGGGAGATCAGGCGCAAAAAGGTGACTCGAGTATAAGCCGAGGGGGGCATTTTCAGCACAAAAAAATGTGCTGAAAAACTCGGCTTATACTCGAGTATATACGGTATGTTTATTTTGACACAGAAATCCAAAGAGAAAAAATAACACTCCAACATATTTCAGGAGCTACAGATTTCCCACTTAATCAGGGATTAAACAACTGGTTTTGCCATACTCTTATACAGTTAAAGGGGTTGTAAACCCTCGTTTTTTTTTTTTTAGATAAAAAAAATTTCATACTTACCCCCACTATGCAGTTCGTTTTGCACAGAGTGGCCCTGATCCACCTCTTCTGGGGTCCCCCGGCGGTGCTATCAGGTCCTCCCCGCATCGGGACACCACCTAGGAGAAGCGCTCTCCTTGGGGGTCATTGTGCGGGCACGCTTCTGAGTCTGGCTTTTGCATCCATAGACATAGAATGCCGGATTCGGCCCCGCCCCTTGGCGCCCGCGTCATTGGATTTGGTTGACAGCATCGGGAGCCAATGGCTGCGCTGCTATCAAAACTATCCAATCAAGAGCCGATTGGGAACGATTGGGCTTAGGTGAGTAAACCGAGGGGGGGGGGGGCTGGTCAGTGATAGAAGTGTTTTCACCATAATGCATAGGATGCATTAAGGTGAAAAGACACAAGGGTTTACAACCCATTTTAATAGCAGGTTTAATTATAGTGGAGCTCCAAAATAATTTGTCTATATTAAGTGATGTTGAAGACATTTTGCAGTTTTTCCAAGCCACTTCTTCAGTTCCGATGTGTGCCATGAAGATACCCCTGCATTTATATACACACAGGTAGCATAGACACTAATCCAATCACCATGGAATGTGTATACAGTATATTGATTGTCCGAGAAGAGGATGGGAAGTGTGATGGTTAAAGCCGTTGTAAATCCTTACATATGTATTTATCCAGTGAAATGACTATCCTCGGGTTATAAACAGAGATGAAAAGATCCTCATACGTTGTATCTTTTTATCTACTGTCCTCTCTTCTCTACATCTGTCCAAAGTTCAGCATTTATACAGCTTGTCTGGGATTTCCGAAAACAGGCAGTGGGAAGCTGAAGTAACACTCTGCAGAGCTCAATGAGAGCTGATTTGAGGGAAGGGACACAACGCCTTTCACACAGCACACAGGAACAGGGCTGAGGCTGTCAATCACATGCAGTGTGCTGGAGCTCCCTCCCCTGTAACCTTTTTACCTCCTAGTGTCAGGAAAACGTGTCAGAAGTGTCTCATGCAGATAGCAGAGGAACAAGGCAGCAGACAGAAAAGACACAGTGCACTAGATTGAGACACGCACATGCTATAGAGGGATCTGCTTTGTTCATATTTCATGTCAGAGGTTTACAACCACTTTATATCTTTCTAAAACCCCTCAAAGTTCCAACTACCAAAATATATGTGGAGGAGTCGCACGTACCTGAATGTTACACAAAAAACAAAATTCATATAAAAACTTGGCCAAGACTCAACTCCACCAAAACCTCTTATAACAAAATGACAAAAATCATTTACAGTATTCAATGGCAGTTTTAAAGCACAGCACAAATGATCAAAAATTATTAGAAAATGTGTAGCGACCTCACCCCTCTCACCCCTTCTCATTCTCGGCTTGTCTTTCTTTGTCTAGGGGTAGAAGTGCTGGGGGGAGGGATGAGATACACCACGGCCCATGTCCTCCATAGTGAAGAGGTGAAGGCCAGAAAGATCAGGCTTTGTGTAGGTGTCCTAGAGTCAAGTCCTGTACTTCGTCCCTGACTCCTTTTTTTTTTTCCAAAAAAGGTTTATTGCGAAAAGGTGCAGTACAAATATAAAAAAGGGTAACAAAATACCCCAACAGGGGTCGGTACAGAATATGTTCATCAAAAGTAAACAAGAGAAGGCAATATGAATAAATGTTCCATAACAGTATCATAGACCACATTGTTTAGTGTCGAGGGTAGAGCGGACTCTGCAAGCAATAGAAGGCTTTAATAAACTGCATCTGGACCCTGAGGGACAACGGCCCTACGTCCACTCCCCACCAGTCCGTGCACCCCGATTGGGATCCTGCTGTGCACGGAGCGATCAGGAAAAGAACACCCAGGGAGGGACATGAGAAGAGGGATTCGGTAACCTGCCAGCCTGCCCTGGTTGCTGACCCCCTGAGGGGGTTAACCATCCAGGGTGAGACTAAGCTTATACCTCTATTGATAGTCTGGAGGGGTTGAAGACCCCAACTAAGGAGTGGTTTCCAGAAGCCTGTAAGGCTGACCTTCTATCTGTACCCCTCAAACCTGAAGATAAAAAGGAGACAAAAAATAAAAAAAAAGGAATAATGAAATAGGACTTATCAGGTATAGGAACTAAGAAGGTAGTCTCCTTCTAAGAGAAAGACTAAGATTAGGTAGAAAGAGGGAAGATAAGAAAAAGAGGGAATAGGGGAGGGAAGCAGTAGCGAACCTGGGAGAAAATAATAAAAAAAGAAAAGAAGGGGGGTGGGGACGGAGGAAAGGGATTCCTCGCGGAGGATGGGGGAGGGAGTCCAGAAACAAGCCAAATTGGGGCTGACCGATGCTCCCTTTTTTTTTTTTTTGTTTCATAATATGCTCTCTTTTTAGGGAAGAAGGGAGAAGCCTACATGAGCAGCCCAGGGTTCCCAGATGAGCCGGAACTTATCTGGAGTGTCAAGTAAGGTATTAGAAATCCTTTCCTGTGACATTATCCAGGAAATCTTGTGTTTAGCTTGGCGAAATGACACCGAGGGCGACTTCCAGGAGTGGGCCAAGGTAATCTTGGCTCCCAGCAAAATGAAGTGTATAAGAAAGCGGGACAATTTAGGAACCTTAGGAATAACCTCATTGAGGAGTGCAATAGTAGGAGTCTGCTTCACCTTGTGACCGGTAACTTTGCGGATGAGGCTGAAAATTCTATTCCAAAACCCCCTGATTTTAGGACATTCCCAGAGGGTGTGGAGGAGGGAGCCTATCAGGCCACCCCCTCTGAAGCATAGGGGGGAGGACTGCGGGTAGAAATTAAAAAGGCGAGTAGGGACCAGATACCATCTGGAAATAACCTTGATGTCAGCTTCCATCAGGGAGGTGTTTAAGATACCTTTAAATGAGCGGGAAAAGTTTGTGTGCCAAGTGTCTAGGTCCCATTCAAAATGGAGGTCATGCTCCCATTTCAACATGTAGCTCGCTTTGCCCCAAGGGTCAGCTAACGCTGAGTAGATCAGGGAGATGCCCCCCCGGACGCCCGTGGCTGAGGAGCACCAAAGCTCATATGGCGTAACAGGGAGGGGGTTATCTGAACTTTTCCAGACCCCACGCAAAAAGTGTAGCAATTGATTATAGCGAAAAATTTCGGGAGTGGGCATGCCCAGTTTAGAGGTGCAATATTTGAGCGAAATGGGGCCATCATTGTTAAAGTATTGTCCTATTCTGTATAGGCCTTTGTCGAGCCACCAGCCAAAAGCCCTGATGTTTAGACCCGGGGGGAATTTGGGATTGTGGAAAATATGGGACAGGGGATGCCAGAAGGAAGACAGAGAGGGGTGTTTATGCAGGGTATCGCAGAGGGCCATTGAGTGGGAAAGGGTGGGTGATAGGATCGAAGGGCGATCCTTACGCGGTCTCCAGGCTAAAAAGTCTAATGTGTGGTTAGGAGTTGCCTGCCTTTCTATGTCTACCCAATCGGGTTTTGGACCTTTAATATATATCGCTGAGAATTGACAGAGTTGGGCTGCTTGGTAGTACCACCACAAATTGGGAAGGCCCAGGCCTCCTTTCTTTCTTGCCCTATATAAAACTTTTTTAGAAAGACGGTGTCCCTTATCCCCCCATATGAACTGTATGATTTTCGCCTGGAGCCTGTCCAGCGCTCGCTTGTGAACAGGGATGGGTAGGGACCGAAAGAGGTATAGCAATCTGGGCAAGAGGGTCATCTTGACCGAGTTGACTCTACCCAGCCAGGATAGATTATAAAGAGACCATTGTGTGAGCTCTTCTTTGAGTTTTTTGAACATGGCTGGGTAATTGTGTTGAAATAGGAGCTCTATTTTAGGGGTGAGGAAGATTCCCAAGTAGGGAAGAGAAGAGGTGCACCAGGAGAAGGGGAAGGTAGATTTGAGCATATCAACCACATCTTGGGGGACGGTGACGTTCAGGGCCATTGACTTTGCCATGTTGACCTGCAGGCCGGAGACTGTTCCGAAAGTATCAAGGAGTTGAAGTATAATGGGGGTTGACTTAAGAGGGGAAGTAATGAAAAGAAGGACGTCGTCTGCAAAAAGGGCGCATTTGTGTGTACGTTGACCACACTGAACCCCATGAATATCTGGGTGCTGTCTGATTGCAAGAGCTAGAGTTTCTATCGCTATAGCGAAGAGAATAGGGGAGAGTGGGCAGCCCTGTCTGATACCTTTCAGAATTGGGAATTGGTCGGAGGGACAACCTGGGTGCTGTCTGATTGCAAGATCTAGAGTTTCTATCGCTATAGCGAAGAGAATAGGGGAGAGTGGGCAGCCCTGTCTGATACCTTTCAGAATTGGGAATTGGTCAGAGGGACAACCTTGTAATCTGATCTGGGCCTTCGGGGAGGAGTATAGAGACTCCAGGGTGCGTAGGAATTCAGGGCCAAAGCCCCACTGGCGTAAGATGGTAAAAAGATATGGCCAGGTGACCGTGTCAAAGGCCTTTTGGAGGTCTATTGAGAGGATGAATCCTTTCTGAGGGGACCCGCCATCCCAGGAGGATTGCATAAGTGAAATTAAATCTACCGCTCTCCTGATCTGGTCCAGCCCCTGTCTCCCGGGTATGAAACCCACCTGGTCTCTGTGAACATAAGAAGCTATGAAGGAGGCCATTCTGTTGGCCAAGATCTTGGTCATGATTTTCAGATCATTATTGATCAAGGAAATTGGCCTATAATTGCCTACATCACTAGGATCTTTTCCCTGTTTGGGGATCACAGAAATGTATGCGAGATTGGCAGCGGGTTCGAGGGCAGAGCCCTCACGAAGGGAGTTAAAGAGCCGGGCCAGATGCGGAGAGAGGATCCCAGAAAATGTTTTGTAATAAAGGGCGGAGAAGCCATCCGGCCCTGGTGCCGAATCAGTTTTGAGATTTTTGATGACTTCCTGAACCTCCTCAGTGCGGAATGGAGATTCCATCATAGATCTGTGGGATTCTGATAGTGTGGGGAGAGTAATATTGATCGGAAAGGATTCTAAGGGGACAGGGTCAGCTGAGGAGGGAGATGAGTATAGTTTGGAGTAGAAAGCCTGGAATGTGTCTAAAATTTTTTGGGGGTTTTGGGTGAGAGAACCTGAGAGTGATTTGATCTTGGGTAAGGAGAAATTTTTGATCCTTGGGGAGAGTTTAGCAGCCAAGCGTGAGCCTATTTTATGCGCTTGTAAATAGTGTTTACCGCTTAACCAGCTCAGGTGCTTGTCTGCATTAGAGGTCAGGGCCAGATTCAAGGCGATGCGAGCGGAATCCAACTTAGCCAGACTGGAGGGAGTGGGGTTTACCTTATGGGCCTTGCTAAGCAGTTTAAAGTCCCTTTCCAGGTTATCTACATCTATCTTCCTACCTTTTTTAAGATTGGAAGCCATTTGAATCATCTTCCCCCTTAGGACTGCCTTATGAGCTCCCCAGAGAGAACTTGGGGAAGTGTTCCCGTTGTCATTGAGGAGGAAGAATTCTTGCATGTCCCTTTCCAGCATGGTGCAGTGAACCGGGTTGGCAAGGAGGGATTTGCTCAGTCGCCACTGGGGGAGGCCTGAAGGTGATAGGGAGCTAGAAATTCTAAGGGAAACTAAGGAGTGGTCCGACCACGGTACTTCCTGTATTGTGGCATGGGTGGCTGTGTGAACGTCCGAGTTGGGTATGAAAATATGGTCAGTCCTGGCATAAGTCTTGTGAGGGGCAGAGTAATGGGTGAAGTCTTTGGCAGTGGGGTTAAACTCCCTCCAAGAATCAATCAGGCCCAAGTCGTGAAGTAGTCGGGCAATTTTAAGGCTTTGTTTGGAGGGTCTTTTGAGGCGGGGTCTGTCCAGGTGGGTTTTATCAAGTGTATGATCAAATGTAATGTTGGAGTCACCCCCTATAAGGATTCTGCCTTCTAAATGAGGAGAGAGGGTAGAAAACATGGAAGCAAAAAAATTTGCCTGGCCCTTATTGGGGGCGTAGTATGAAACGAAAGAGTGCGTTACCCCTTCTATGAGCCCCTTAACCAGTAGGTACCTACCATCTGTGTACCGAATTGAGTGGACGAGGGTGAATGGGATCCGTTTAGCAAAGAGGATGGCTACCCCTCTCTGTTTGGTGTCCGCGTTTGCAAGGTAGAAGGTGGGGAAACCGCAGTGGATGAAGGAGGGGGTATAGCTAGCTGGGAAGTGGGTCTCCTGTAGGAGGACAACATCAAAGTGTCTGGCGTGGTAGCTCTGAAAAGCCTTCCGGCGTTTGGAGGGAGAATTAAGTCCCTGTGTGTTATGGGAGGCTACCTTCAAAGGCAGCTTTCGAGAGTTAGTGTCAGCCATGGGCGCCCCAGGGGGTGAGCGAGAATGTAAAAGGGGAGCTTACCTGGAGAGAAGGAGGAATCCGGGCATCCCTCGTGAGGTGGATCATCAACATGCATCTAGGTGTGAGGTACGGGGGGAGGGATCTCCACGAGGAATCCTGAGGGAGAGGGGAGGGAAACACTGTGGAGGGGGGAAGAGATGGGGGTGAGAGGATAGAAGAGTCAGAGGAGAAAAGAATAAAGATATCATTACGTTGGTCAAATAAATTACACTAAAATGAAAATACAAACATGTGCAACAGTTCGGAAAAATGCTCAACCGACCCGGCACGCCGGGTATAAGTCCAAGGACCCCTGCAATAGTGGTCTTGGAAAAGGTGCAACCCCACTCGGGGTTGTCTACCTGCCGTCACCAGGGGGGAAAAAAATCCCTCCTCGTCACAACAGAGAGAGTGGCGTGATGAGCCACTCCGGCCCTCAGAGCCCCCAACAGGGGGTAAAACATTGTTGGAGCGGCCATAGTGCAAACATTTCTGAATACAGGCAAATATAACAGTCCATAAAGTTGTGTAAACCAAATATAACTAGATGAATTAGTGGAACCTGCAAGAGGAGGGGTAGGAACGTGGGGAGAAGGGAAGCCAGGGGAGGGGGAGGGGGGGGGGAAGGGGGGGAGAAAAGGGGGGGGAATAGGTGTAGGCTAAAAGGCATAACAATGGGTGGGAACTAAAACAGGCACATCATCATAAGTGCAACCAGTCAGGAAGACAAAGAAAGTTTCTCCCTCGTCAATGTGGGGGGAACGGCAGGTGCTGGGTGTCCCATCAAGCAAAAAATGGGCAAGTGGGACCCAAACCAAACCGATCTAGACCCTGGTCTGACTATTGTAAGTCGTGGCCCTGTGGGTCTGATTACCCCCAGACTAGAAGGGGGGAGTAGTTAGCTCTCAAAGTCAACAAGGGTTAGCAAAAACAGACATCTCCCGTCCGGGAGTGAAAAATAAGTTCCTCATCTCATGGAGCGGGATTCCTTCTGTCTCTTCCTTAGTTGTTTATTCCATAACGGTGTCAGAGGGCTGCCTGGGGGCGGGCGTTTTGAGGAGCTTGATTTGGCTTGCGGCTGTTGTGTAGTAAGTTCTTGGGCGATAAGGCCAAGTTGAAGTAGGAGACGTTCGCCATCTTGAAAGGTGGAAAAGCCAAAGGGTTTGTCCCTGAAATGAAACTGTAGGCGGAACGGGAATGCCCAGTGGTACTTGATGGAGTTTTGGTTGAGGACTTCCAGCAGGGGTTTAAGGGACCTCCGTTTCTGGACTGTGGTAGGCGAGATATCTGCAAAGATTTGGATTTTGTGACCTTGGAAGGCGAGATTGTCCAGGTTGCGGGTCTGTCTCATAACATCCTCCTTCACACCATAATAGTGGGGCTTGACAATGATGTCCCTAGGGAGACCATCTGGGCGTGGGGGCTGGAGGGCTCTGTGAGCCCTGTCGAGTTCCAGTCTGTGATCCTGAATGTCTGGCATGAGCTCTTTGATGAAAAGTTTAACTGTGCTGGGGACATCAGTAATAGATTCAGGGATCCCGCGTATACGGAAGTTATATCTGCTACTTCTGTTCTCTAAATCATCGATCTTAGAGAGAGCTGACTCAAGCTGATCTTGTAAGGTTTGGATGCATGTAGTGTTTTGGTTGGTACGGGCAGTAGTGTCATCCACCGCCTGTTCAATGACATCCATGCGGGCTCCCAAGCTCTGTAAATCAGCTTTGAAGGTAGCAGTGATCTGTGAGGCATTGTGAGCTAGCCCTGAAGCTAGCATTTCAGAAAAGTTCTGCAGCATGAGTTGCATGTCAGCAGAGTGGACTGGCTGCAAGGGAGATGAGAGGTGGGGGCCTGCCAGGCCTAAGGGGGATCGCAGCATGGGAGAGTGGGGGAGATCTCCAAATGTGCGGTTCAGTAGTGATTCTGTGGATGCTGGGGAGATCACATGGGGGTTGCATGTACTCACAGGTGTTGCCAGCAGGCCGTTCTGGAGCTGGTAAGAGGGAGGACGATCCGCAATGGAGTCCGGGTCCTCCATGCCTCCTCGTGCTACGGCCGCCATCTTAGATACAGCCAGGGCTGCCAGTGTAAAGTCCAGCTGACGGATCACCTCGCTCTTTTGAGAGACGCTCGGCATATGTGGCTGTGCCCGGATCTCCCGCGGGTCGATGGGATCAAAACCAGCCGGTTCCTGCTCGTTCTGAAGGCTCAGGGGACTGTAAGAAGCCGGAGTGGTGCGGAGCTCCCGTTCAGAGCGTCTTCCCGGAAGTCCCCCGCATGCGCACTCCGTCCCTGACTCCTTTGCTCCTAGTAACCAGAGTTCCACACAGTGAATAGGTCCAACACAGTTTTATTCTTCTCAGCGAATAAACACACAGCACAGTTAAGTTGGATTATTTTGCAACAACTTAGTCTCAATGGGGTTAGGTCGAGGCACAATCCTTTCCCTTCTCTTGCCATCCACGGTGGTATCACCAGTGGCTAATAGTCACTGCCACTGACTATGTGAAATAGAACGTGAATTACCTTCGCTAACACGGCCCCTGCCAGGGGAAGGATATCCGTCCAAGGGAGATACCGGAGGCCTCTCTGTCACCGGTGATGCTGCGCTGGACTCTCCAGAGAAGTTCTGCACACCAGACCTCACAAACTCAGACACGGGCACCCAAGGAGTTAGGGCCCCCTCGGATTCCTCCACCCTCACGGAACTCAGTCGAAGGTACTGAGCCCCAGGCATCCGCCATAGTACCTCACCCCAGGCTAAAGGTGCCTGAGATGGACTCCATCTCCGCTCCGGCCAGGTCAAAGGCACCTGGACCCGGAACACCGGAATGCCAGCACCCAAGCTGAAGGTGCCTGGGTGCGGCCACGTCCTCCGACTCTGCACTCTGCACCCCGTTGTAAGGGCGTCTGCCCCTTTTATCTCCTCTCCCTTCGCGCCACAGCGGGTTCCCCACCCCGCTGTACCAGCTCCAGGGGAGGACAAAAAGGCACAGTCCTGCAGTGTGAGTTCACCTCCGGCCCCCGGCAACAACGCCACCTATAGGCCCAGGGAACCTCACACCACCAGAGTCCTCCAAGAACCATAAAAGGACCTCAGATTCCCTAGCAATCAGTGCATCTGGGTTACACTACCACCCAGATGCTTCCCCTAAATTCAAATACCCGCTACAAATGAATTGCAAAAAACACACATATTAAAAAATCTTTGGTCAAAGTATAACATAAAAAAAGGCCTGACCAACTTCCTCTTAAATCATACAATTTCTACATATTGTACTACCTGGTCAGAGATTAAGATATAGATAAGTTCAGTTCCAGTGGACCTCCAATAACTCATATAACTCATAGGACAGACATTATTCCCAAGAGGAAACAGGGTTTTTATATTGGATACTGTGTATAAAATGTATGTTGTTGATAGCACTTCTATACAATTCACATACAAACAGCAGAACAACACACATACAATCTTGTGTAGAATCAAAAGCTTTAATGCTTGCACACATACAATCTTGTCTAGGATAAATAGCTTTAATGTTTGGCACAAGCTAAAACACACAGGTATATACACACAAGATTGGATGCATTGAAGATGATGGCATCTGTATGAACTGAATCGTGCAGAATTGTACAGAAGTGCTATCAAGCATGGGATTTGCCACTCTATATGACATAAATTATATTCTCAGCATCCAGTATACAAACCCTGTTTCCTATTTTGGATAATGTTTGCCCTATGACTTATTGAAGGTCCACAGGAAACTGAAATTACAATACATATCAATAATAGTTTAAAAGAGATGGGTTTTCACAAAAACAAACATACATACTCACCTAGGTGAATGCGGCATTGTTCCGATGCTGCATCTGTCCCCTGCCACCACTAAGACCGAGATATGTGCAACTAAAGACTGCTGTTCGCTCAGTTCTCAGTCTTCAGTGAGCAGAGAGTGGTGACTGTCAGTCACCGGTTCTCTGCTGTGCCCCTCCAGCAGTAACTGGAGGGCCGGACTGTGGAGGGGGTGGGAGTGGCTGGCTTAGGCTCTCAGAGGTGCGCTGAGAGGCTAAGCCACTTGCCAGTCAGGCATCTGGGCAGATCCTGACATAATTGTTGGGATCCCTGTAGAGCCTGGACCAGCTCTGCGATGTCAGCTGACAGTGGACTTTTGCCTGCTTTTGGATGAATCTGGGTCACAGAGAGTCACCCCCTGTGACCCAAAAGAGTAGTATGGCCAAAATAGCTTTGGCCATACTGTTCCTTTTAATCTCAGACTAGTTGAACATTATGTAGAAATGACATGATTTAAAGAAGGGCTGGTCTGTTCTTTTTTAATGTTATACTTTGTCCAAAGTATGAGTTTTTTTTATAATTCTTATCTTAGAATAATTTAATAACGCTCTGTGATAGGGATGAGCTTCGAGTTCGAGTTGAACTCATGTTCGACTCGAACATTGCCTGTTCGCCAGTTCGCCGAACAGCGAACAATTTGGGGTGTTCGGGGCAAATTCGTAAAGCCGCGGAACACCCTGTAAAAGTCTACGGGAGAAATCTAAAGTGCTATTTTTAAAGGCTTATATGCAAGTTATTGTCCTAAAAAAGTGTTTGGGGACCTGGGTCCTGCCCAAGAGGACATGTATCAATGCAAAAAAAAAGTTTTAAAAACGTCAGTTTTTTTGGGAGCAGTGATTTTAATAATGCTTAAAGTGAAATATTATTTTAAATTTCGTACCTAGGGGGTGTGTATAGTATGCCTGTAAAGTAGCACTTTGTTTCCCGTGCTTAGAACTGTCCCTGCACAAAATGTCATTTCTGAAGGAAAAAAAGTAATTTAAAAGTACTCGCGGCTATAATGAATTGTCGGCTCCCGGCAATACAGAGAAAAGTCATTGATAAAAAAAAAAAAAGAAAAATATCCGTGTGGGTCCCCCCAAATTCAATTACCAGGCCCTTCAGGTCTGGTATGGGTATTAAGGGGAACCCTACGTCAAATAAAAAAAAGAAATGACATGGGGTTCCCCCCACATATCCATACCAGACCCGAAGTATGGATTTTAAGGGGAACTCCGAGCAAAATGTAAAAAAAATGGCGTGGAGTTCCCCCCAAAAATCCATACCAGACCCTTTATCAGAGCATGCAACCTGGCAGGCCGCAGGAAAAGAGGGGGGGACGAGAGAGCGCCCCCCCCTCCTGAACCGTACCAGGCCACATGCCCTCAACATGGGAAGGATGCTTTGGGGGTCTGGTGGTTGTGGGGGTCTGCGGGCAGGGGGCTTATCGGAATCTGGAAGACCCCTTTGACAAAGGGGACAACCAGATCCCGGCCCCCCCCTATGTGAATTGGTAAGGGGTACATTGTACCCCTACCATTTCACAAAGAAAGTGTAAAATATTGTATAAAAACACACAGACACCGTTGGGATAAGTCCTTTATTAAAAATAAAAAAATAAAAATAAAAAAAAGATTCCAGCGGTGGTAATCCACTCTCGGTCTCCACTCCAACGCTGTTGGTATCCTGCGATGGATAATCTGCTCTCCAGGTCCAGGCTCCAGCGATGAGATGTCCAGCACAGCGAGGAACAGCATCCTGTCTCCACCGGAGACACCCTGGGAATAACGTCGTGGCAGCCTGACAGGTCTCGTATGTAGCTGAGGACAGGGCCTTCCGTCACGTGACCCCGTCCCCCTCTGATGCAAGGGGAAACCCAAGCTTTCCCAGTGACATGCGGGTGACCCCGCCCCCCTCTGATGTAATGCAGGTTTCCCGTTGCATCAGAGGGGGCAGGGTCATCCGCACGTCACTGGGTAAGCCCGGGTTTCCCCTTGCGTCAGAGGGGGACAGGGTCACTTACATACAAGTCCTGTCAGGCTGTCGAAACATTATTCCCGGGGTGTCTCCGGTGGAGACAGGATGCTGTTCCTCGCTGTGCTGGACATCTCATCGCTGGAGCCTGGACCTGGAGAGTAGATCATCCATCGCAGGATACCGACAGCGTTGGAGTGGAGACCAAGAGTGGATTACCACCACTAGAATCTTTTTTTTATTTTTTTTAATAAAGGACTTATCCCAACGGTGTCTGTGTGTTTTTATACAATTTTTTACACTTTCTTTGTGAAATGGTAGGGGTGCAATGTACCCCTTACCAATAATTCACATGGGGGGGCGGGATCTGGGGGTCCCCTTTGTTAAAGGGGTCTTCCAGATTCTGATAAGCCCCCCGCCGCAGACCCCCACAACCACCGGACAAGGGTTGTGGGGATGAGGCCCTTGTCCCCATCAACATGGGGACATGGTGCTTTGAGGGGTCACAGACCCCCAAAGCATCCTCCCTATGTTGAGGGCATGTGGCCTGGTACAGTTCAGGAGGGGGGGCGCTCTCTCGCCCCCCTCTTTTCCTGCGGCCTGCCAGGTTGCGTGCTCGGATAAAGGGTCTGGTATGGATATTTGGGGGGAACCCCACGTAAATTTTTTTTTATTATTTGACGCAGGGTTCCCCTTAATATCCATTCCAGACCTGAAGGGCCTGGTAATTGAATTTGGGGGGACCCCCGCGCATTTTTTTTTTTTTTTTATCAATGACTTTCAATGCCTTTTCTCTGTATTGCCGGGACCCGACAATTCATTACAGCCGCGAGTACTTTTAAATGACTTTTTTTCCTTCAGAAATGACACTTTGTGCAGGGACAGTTCAAAGCACGGGAAACAAGCGCTACTTTACAGGCATAATATACACACCCCCTAGGTACGAAATTTAAAGGAATATTTCACTTTTATTGTTTTACTTTAAGCATTATTAAAATCACTGCTCCCGAAAAAACAGCAGTTATTAAAACTTTTTTTTGCATTGATACATGTCCCCTGGGGCAGGACCCGGGTCCCCAAACACTTATATGACAATAACTTGCATATAAGCTTTTAAAATTAGCACTTTAGATTTTTCATGTTCGAGTCCCATAGACTTTAACAGTGTTCGGATGTTCGAACAAATTTATTGCCTGTTCGCATGTTCTGATGCGAACTGAACTGGGGGGTGTTCGGCTCATCAATACTCTGTGATAATGTGCTCCATTCACTAAAACATATTGTGGTAGTTAGGTGTCCGGACACATTTCCCCATAATATCTCATGCGATCCTGAAATTGTCAATTCACTATGCTCTTTTGCGGTATTTACTGCAAAACCCTCAAAACTCTCAGTGAATACTGCATGAAAATGGGTTAAAGTCAATTCACAGAAAAAAATAAATAATGAAATGCATGCGGAAATTAAGTAGTGGTCCAGGCATGCAGTATTTAATAATGTAATAATATAATAGCCAATTTGAGTAGTTTCTGCCAATTTGGATCAGTTCTCTCAACAGTCATGCATAGAAACCGAAATATGGAAATCATTGGAGTTGGTTTACTTGAAAGTATAACTAAATGAAAAACATTTTTTTTTTCGTTTTGGATAGAGTGGGGAGGGATTTAAACACCTGTTGGGTTTTTATTGCTGTCTGAGCCCCCATTAGGGAGATTCACCCTCTCTATATGTCCTGTTTACCATTATCATTGAAGGCAAAAGAAAATCCCAAACTTTGGGTTGTCCCCAGAAAAGAAATAGAGGGGAAAATCTTCCAATGACACAGATGGCAAAAAAAAAAAACTGACAGGGGTCATAACCCTTCCCTTCCTTTACTCTATCCAAAATGAAAAAGTGTACTTTAAGGCAAATATACGGTGCAATGTGCAAGTTGCTCCAGAGCTTAGTAAATGAGGTAAAGCTTCACTTTACAAAGAATATCCAATCACATGCAAAGAAAAAAATGCATTTTTTCTTGCATATGATTGGATGATGGAAGTCAGCGGAGCACTCCCTTATTTGCTAAGCTCTGGAGAAACTGCACTTGCAAAGTGCTTAGCCTAAGTGCCTTTAGTAATTACACCCCATTATTTTGCTAGATTTTTGGAGACTTTTTTGTGAATATAAAAGGTATATACTGTATTTATTGGCGTATAACACTCACTTTTTTACCCTGAAAATAGAGGGTAAACTGTGCCTGCGTGTTATACGCAGGGGGATGTTGAAAGTTTTTTTCCTGAAACTTCCCTCTTAAAGTTAGGGTGCGTGTTATACGCCTGTGCGTTTTATACGCCGATAAATACGGTACATCATTTGCAGCAAAAATCCTTTCAATCACTCCAAACATAATACAATGTACATGCATATCACAATGGTCTAGTCTGGGAATACTTTACTTATTCACAATTATTTTTACAGATATATTTGGCTCAAATATTCGCAAAACAGAGTGGGATTAGAAATAGACAAGTATTCTTACAAAGGTGTGGAACTTGAGCTGTTGGGCTGTTGGGGGAGGGGTGTCATCAATTTGAAGGTTTGATAGATGGATACCAGAGTGACACTTTCAAGAACACCAGAGAATGACAACGGATATTCTCTAACAAGACAAAACGGACCTGTCCAAAGATATAGCAATGACTGCCAAATATGACAGCAAAAATTACTTTAAAACAGGATTTCTCAACTACGGTTCCTCCAGGAAAAATATTATAAGAAATTATATATATATATATATATATACCCTTCTTCCACCAATAAAAGATACAACATTTGTTTTTTTATTGGTGGAAGAAGGGTATTTATATATGTGTGTGATTTTTAATACTATTTTCATTCAATATTTGAAATTTTTAAGGATGTTTTGCATTTTCTTGTGATTGTAAAGGTTCATTTTTTTAGTTTTTTGTTTTTTAAACAACAAACATATCATACTTACCTCTTCTGTGCAAGGGTTTTGCACAGAGTGGCCTCGATCCTCCTCTTCTGGGGTGCCCGGGCAGTGCTCCTGGCTCCTCCTCCTCGAGTGCCTTCATGAAAAGACGCATTCCATGGGGGCACACGTGTGGGCACTCTCCAGAGTCCTGCTGCTGCGTCTATTGAGACAGACAGCAGGACTCGGTCCTGCCCCCGGCTCCTGTGTCACTGGATTTGATTGACAGCAGCGGGAGCCAATGGTTTCTTCTGCTATCAATATATCCAATGAGGAGAGAGGCAGAGGCTGGAGCTGCTGGGCTCATCCTCGATGCTGGAACAAATGGGCTCAGGTAAGTAAAAGGGGGGCTCTGGGGGGGCTGCTGCAGCACAGAAGGTTTTTTTACCTTAAAGGAGAAGTCCAGCCAAACAAGCTTTGGTGGACTTCTTCTATGGGTCACAGGAGTGAATTCGTTTTGCACTCCTGTGACCCATTTTCCACAGACAGCAGACTGCTGACGTCACCAATGTCAGTCAAGGCACCCTCGTGATCCCGAACATGGAGTCCGGATCCGCCAGGTGCCTGGACTGACACCCGGCTCACCCACTCAGCCAGCCGCTGAGTGTCTGAGATGGCCGCTCCGGTCCCTCCACAGTCCAGCGCTTCAATGAGCGAGCAGGGAGAAGAGCAGAGTGCTGTGACAGACAGTCTGCAGCTCTCTGCTCATGGAGCTTTGAAAACCGAGCAGTGTTCGATCGCTCGGTTCTCAGTGCAAAGGCACCGGGTGACAGATGCAGCATTGGACCGATTCTGCATCCATCTAGGTAAGTATGATTCTACAAAAAAAAAATCCTTTACTTCTCTTTTAATGCATAGAATGCATTAAGGTGAAAAACCTTGAGGCTTTGCAACCCCTTTATTTTAACTTTGTTGTTTTTTATACACCACATGTGTCCTCTGAAAGCAGCTTTTCTTTGGTATTCCAGTCACCTTTTTTTCTTTTGTATTAATTAGGGATGAGCTTTAAGTTCGACTCGAACAACGGCTGTTCGATCGTTCGCCGAATTTCGAACATTATGGGCGTTCGTGCCAAATTCAAGTGGCACGTCATGGCCCATAATGCACTGTGTCATCGCAGTGCATTGCTGGCTGATGATTGGCCAAACATGCACTATGACCCGCATGCTTTGGCCAATCACAGCGCCATAAGCAAAGACAGCCATAATTGGCCAAAGGCAGGGTGCCTTTGGCCAATTATGGCTCAAGGGGTTAAGTCCACACCCCACACTATATAAGGCTGCCTGCACAATGGTCTTGTGTAGTGTGTTGCGGTATTGAGAGAGAGATAGAGAGAGAGATAGAGAGAGAGAGAGAGAGAGTGTCATTTCATTTCATTTCATTTCCTTAGAGCAGGCAGGCGATTCAGTTAGCTGCAGTCACAGTGTATTTAGTATATATATGCATCCTGGTTTTGTGTGTGTGTGTGTGTGTGTATATATATATATATATATATATATATATATATATACACTGTATCCAGTTTAGCTAGATCTCATTGCAGACCGTTCCTGGTGTACTGTTTCTAAAATACTTCAGGCAGGCAGTTGATTCAGTTAGCTGCAGACTGCAGTGTATTCAGTATATATATATATATACTGTACATCTCTACTTTGTGTGTGTGTATATATGTATATATATATATATATATATATATATATATATATATATATATGTAGCAACCTCACCTCTCACTCCCTCCTTTTCTTCTTGGTCAATGGCTCTTGTCTAGGAGACCAGGGAGGAGAGTGTGGCGCACCACCAGCTCATATCCTCTTGTGTGCAGAGGTGTGAGCTATAACCTTTTACCTTCGGGCCTGTGTCCCTGTCCAGAGCCAAAACTTTCCTTGAGGATGATTCCCTCCCTCCACGCAGGTGGAGGTAGGACCCTTTAACTCCCAGAAAGTCAAGTTCCACACCACTGAAAGTCCAAAACGTATTTATTCTTCAGAGCAATAAATAGTCCTTTGAGAGCGACTGGTTAGACATAGAACAGTTCATAACACAGTGGGGAGGAGGTCCAGGCTCAAACTTGAACTTGGGTGTTCTCCTGTTCCTTTATAGCGCGAACAGGCTTGGCGCACAGTCGCTGCCACCGACCATGAGGGGGTCTCTGCCACAGACCAGATGAATAAGGCCTCTGCCCCAGACCTGGTTGTTGGGTCTCTGCCACCGACCTGATTCACGATGGGTCCCTGCCACAGACCATGAGAACTTGGACTACCTTCTATGAGCAATGACCCCTGTCAGAGAGAGGACATCCATCCGGACAGTTACCAGAGGCCCCGCCGTCACCAGCAAATGCTTCACTGGGTCTTCAGGAGGGTCACCTCCCTGGCCTCCTCGTCCCAGATTCGGGTGTCCACACCGGGGGACACCCTAGGAGCCCTCGATCCCTTGCGGGAGCCAGTCGAAGGTACTGGGCCCCAGGCCTCCAGAGAGTACCTCACCACAGACCAAAGGTGTCTGGGGTGGAACCGCAACTCAGTATCCGGGCCTAGGGCACCCGGAGACCACCATCACGCACCCCCCAGGCTGAAGGTGCCTGGGATTGGACCCCGAGCGGAGGATGTCTGCCCCCTTTATACTCTTTATTCAACCCCGCCCTATGGCAACAGTGCCACCTATAGGCCGCAGGGAACTAGACACCATTGATATCCTCCACTGGCATAAATTGGTCCAGGAATCCTAACAATTGTTTCATCTGAGCCTGGTACCACTCAGATGCCTCCCCTAAATATAACCACCCGCTACACATCCCCCCAGTGATTTGACACTGGTCCCCAGTGTCTGAAACCAATTCATGCCCCCCTCTACAGCAGAGTCAGCATAAATCCGATCCAGAGACAAACTAACCAAAAGAAAAAAAATATGACAATTTAAAACTTTGTTTCGTTTGTGCCTGAACCAAAAGGGAAGGGAAGAACAACAGCTAAACATGCACAGGTATAAACATTCAAAAGCATAACAGCATAATTTGTTTTAAAATCACATTTCCCCCCTCCCACATCACTGACTAAGATCTGCCCCATTCTCAGCAGACTTGATTGACGTTCTCCTGCAGAGGGGAAAAAGGACACATTATCTGACACAGTATGTGATTTGGAATGAACAGGCTCCCCCTAGGGGAAACCTGTTCCTTCCAAAGTAATGTAAGGTGTGACAATCGTTGCGCAACACCGCCACCTGGTGGTAGTGTCGCGGTCAGAACACTTGTTTTCTTCCATTTAGAGATCCTTTTTTCTGTACTGTGGCCCTGTCTCAACTACACCCCAAAGTCTCAGTATCCTTGGCGGTGGAGAAAGAAAAAGAAGAACAACAAACAAAACTGCTCCCAACTCTTCCAGAAGTAGGCCACCCTTTGCGAATTAAAGAGTCCCTGAGTTCCGGAAAAGGCACTCCGGAATGTTCAGCAACAAAAAAAAACACAAGAGTCTATTCTCCTACAAATAAAACCTTGGGTGCGGCAGTACCAGGGCTTTCAAATACCTGTCGAAAGTCTCCATGTGGTATTCCACATCATCCCCCTCCCTCCGACAAATAAGCACCCGGTCAGCATGGATGTGCCGACCCATCATCCACTCTGCATTGCAGTCTTTGAACCTTTTTGAGGCTGCAGGGGAACAAGACAGGTACCTGCGAGCGTGGGGCACCTTGAGATGTGTCCAGATGAAGTCATCATACCACCGCTGTCTGCAGGCCTCCACCTCGTACAAAAGTTCCTTGGACAAATATGGGTACTCCCTCCCATATTCATTGGCAACTTTCTGACCGAAAGGTCTCTGCAAACGGCAAAGGGGTGGCATTGTAGCACGGTCTCCTTCACCAGGCAGCACTATAGCATCCGGGTGCTGGGGCACCTTCACCACTTGTAGATTGGGCAAGGAGCCCGCAGTGACACTCGCTTCGCCCCAGCAATGGGCGCAGGCGACTCCGGGGGTGGAGAGGCATGCAGGGGACCAGATCCCTCCTCAGGCGCTGGGGCCTCCACCCGGGGTATACTATCCCCAGTGGACATGGGTGGGTCCCTTTTCACACGGGAAAGGGATAGGGGTATCTTGTCCCAGCCTTTCTGAGCAAAAAGGTTGTCTATTACAACGTCATCTCTAACATCAGAGAACGACTCCAGGTCGGAGGTGTCATATTCCTCCGCGGGACAGTAACTCCGTGTAGATGTGGAGTCACCCCCTTGGACAGGTTCCAGGGCCTCTGGATCCCCGACACCTCCAACCACACACCAGGTCCCGTCCCTTGGCTTACCTCGACCTTTACTTGAACTGGGATGTCCGGGGCTCTTCCTTGCGGATCCATCCAGACCAGGCAAGCGCTGGGGTGTGACTCTCCAATGGCCACAGGAAGCCTTGACCAAACCGACTTTCCTCTTTGGTGGTGGAAGCAGGGATTCCATGGTGACCGAAGCAGCATCTTCGGATTTCTCAATCGCAGTCTCAATCTCAACTGGGGCTTCCTCCAGAGCCCGGTCAGTGCGCATAGGGATGGCTGTACAAGCTCTGACTTCTCCTTCAAGAGTGGTGGCGCCTGTTATACAGTTGAGGTGGAAGGCCCGAGGCCTTTCCGTGGGTTGCTCCACCTCGAAAATTAAGTCTTTACAGGCCTTGCATCGCCCGAATGGCTTCAGATGGACCACCAGTCCCGAGCAGTTGGGACAAATCACACCGAGAGCCTCAACGTCCTTACCCGGAGCGAATCGCCCCTGGGGCTTGAGCCTAATCCCTGTGTCTGTCAGCGGAGTAGCAAACAAAGTCATCCTCGTGGCTGTGGAAGTAGGAACCCACGAGGCAGTAGTGATTGTGAACGTGCTGACCACTTGCTGCTCCATCGCGCACTGACTATCTCGCGCCAAAGTCCCCACGTGCATCACTTCACATGGCCAGACTCCTCCCTTCTGCCGCACCTGTTCGCGGGCTTCTGTTGCGTCACGCCCATGAACTGCGCAGCCAGGGTGTGCCTCGTGGCGCGTTGGCCAATATGGCCGACCTCCTCGGAACTCCTCTGGGCAGCAACGTTAAAACTCTGAAGGTCTCGGCTCCATCAACACAGACACAGATCCCGGACCCAGAGCACCCCACGTGTAACAACCTCACCTCTCACTCCCTCCTTCTCTTCTCGGTCAATGGCTCTCGTCTAGGGGACCAGGGAGGAGAGTGTGGCGCACCACCAGCTCATATACTCTTGTGTGCAGAGGTGTGAGCTATAACCTTTTACCTTCGGGCCTGTGTCCCTGTCCAGAGCCAAAACTTCCCTTGAGGATGATTCCCACCCTCCACGCAGGTGGAGGTAGGACCCTTTAACTCCCAGAATGTCAAGTTCCACACCACTGAAAGTCCAACACTTATTTATTCTTCAGAGCAATAAATAGTCCTTTGAGAGCGACTGGTTAGACATAGAACAGTTCAGAACACAGTGGGGAGGAGGTCCAGGCACAAACATAAACTTGGGTTTTCTCCTGTTCCCTTATAGCGCAAACAGGCTTGGCGCACAGTCGCTGCCACCGACCGTGAGGGGGTCTCTGCCACAGACCAGATGAATAAGGCCTCTGCCACAGACCTGGTTGTTGGGTCTCTGCCACCGACCTGATTCACGATGGGTCCCTGCCACAGACCATGAGAACGTGGACTACCTTCTATGAGCAATGGCCCCTGTCAGAGAGAGGACATCCATCCGGACAGTTACCAGAGGCCCCGCCGTCACCAGCAAATGCTGCACTGGGTCTTCGGAAGGGTCACCTCCCTGGCCTCCTCGTCTCAGATTCGGGTGTCCACACCGGGGGACACCCTAGGAGCCCTTGATCCCTTGCGGGACCCAGTCAAAGGTACTGGGCCCCAGGCCTCCAGAGAGTACCCCACCCCAGACCAAAGGTGTCTGGGGTGGAACCGCAACTCAGTATCCGGGCCTAGGGCACCCGGAGACCACCATCATGCACCCCCCAGGCTGAAGGTGCCTGGGAGTGGACCCCGAGCGGAGAATGTCTGCCCCCTTTATACTCTCTCCCAGCATGCACAGCAGGTTCCCCGCCCCGCTGTACTACTGCCGCGAGAGGACACAAAGGGCGCAAACCCTCCAATGGCAATTCAACCCCGGCAACAGTGCCACCTATAGGCCGCAGGGATCTAGACACCATTGATATCCTCCACTGGCATAAATTGGTCCAGGAATCCTAACAATTGTTGCATCTGAGCCTGGTACCACTCAGATGCCTCCCCTAAAAATAACCACCCGCTACATATATATATATATATATACACTGTATCCTGTTTGTACTGGTTTTAAAATACTTCAGGCAGGCAGTTGATTCAGTTAGCTGCAGTGTATTCAGTATATATATACACATATCAGCTTTGTGCGTATATATATATATATATATATATATATATATATATATATATATATACACACACATACACTGTATCCTGTGCAGCTAGATCTCACTGCAGGCCATTCCTGGTGTCTGTATTGAAATACACTTTCAGGCAGGTGACTCTGATCTACAGTGCATGAAATATATACTGTCTACCAACTTATATATCCATTGCATTGTAGTCTAGCCAGGCCTATACCTGACTTGCAAGCCATTCCTGGTGTCCGTATTGAAATACACTTTCAGGCAGGCAGGCAGGCCAGGCAGGTGACTGTGATCTGCAGTGCATAAAATATATACTGTCTACCAACTTATATATCCACTGCATTGTAATCTAGCCAGGCCTATACCTGACTGCAGGCCATTCCTGGTGTCCATATTCAAATACACTTTCAGACAGGCAGGCCAGGCAGGTGATTCAGTGATCTGCAGTGCATAAAATATATACTGTCTCCTACATATATATATCCACTGCATTGTAGTCCAGCCAAGCCTATACCTGACTGCAGGCCATTCCTGGTGTACCTATTCAAATACACTTTCAGGCAGGCAGGTGATTCAGTGATCTGCAGTGCATAAAATATATATACTGTCTCCTACATATATATATATATATATCCACTGCATCCAGTCTAATCAAGCCTATATCTGACTGCAGGCCATTCCTAGTGTACTATTTTGAGTAAACTTCAGGCGTTTTGCAAATCTAAGTCTACAGCATGTCTGGAAGGCCAAGGAGAGGCAGATGCTCACAGGCCACTAAAAGAGGGCAAGTAGGCTCTGTGTCTACAGCCGCCAGTGCTGGTCGTGGACACGGTGCATCCTCCGCACGTGGCCGTGGGGCACGCGTGTCCTTCTTTTCGACAGCTGGCTGTGTTGAGCCACAACATGCCGAAGAGTTGGTAGAGTGGATGACCAAGCCGTCCTCATCCTCCTCATCCTCTGTCACCCAGGCTCAGAGTACTTTGGCTGGCAATGCAGCTGCCAAAGCAGCCTATTCAATCGACTCAATATCATCAGTTACTCCTTCTCTAGCCCCACCATCATGTACGGAGGAGTCCCCCGAACTGTTCGACCACAGTGTTGGGTATATGCTTCAGGAGGATGCACAGCATTTTGAAAGCTCCGATGATGGTACCCAGCTTGAGGAAGGCAGTCACGTGAGCCCAGAGAGAGGGGGTGCCGAAGAAGGACATCAAACTGGCAGTCATGTTCCCCCAGCTGCAGCATACTGCCAGGTTTGCTCCAGTGACGAGGAGGGAGGGGATGATGAGGTCACTGACTCTACGTGGGTACCTGATAGGAGAGAGGGGAGCAGGAGGCACATCTCCAATGAGGCAGGATGCCCTCCTGGGGCCAGCTTTAGGACAGCCAACCGACTGCATGACACCGCAGAGCTCCGCATGTGCAGGGCGCTGCTGACTCTGCATTTTTCCAAAACTTCTTCAGTTTTCGGCCTTTTTTAAGACGTGTGCAGCAGATCACACCGTTGCTGTTTGCAACATATGTCTGAAGCATATCAAGCGTGGACAAAACCACTTGGGCACCACATGCTTAACCAGACATATGTTGAACTCCCATGCAGTCCATTGGCAAGTGTACTTAAAAGACCCACACCAAAGAACAAGGCAGACCTCTCCTTGCTCCTCATTAGCTGGGATCTCCAACCCAACTATACCTTCAGCTCTCTCAGAAACCAGGAATGAAGGTATAGAATTAGGTGTGCCACTGCCAAGTACTTGCAGGCAATCTACTATTGCTACACCAACGTCCGATTGTAGCAGGCAAATTTCCCTACCCCAGTTGCTAAACCGGCGAAAGAAATCCGGTCCCAGCCATCCACATGCCCAGTGGCTGAATTCTAGCTTGGCAAAATTGCTAGCACTCCAACTGCTGCCTTTTCAGTTGGTAGACTCTGTCCCCTTTCATGAATTTGTGGAATGTGCAGTACCTCAGTGGCAGGTTCCCAAACGCCACTTTTTTTCATGGAAGACGATTCCAGCTCTCTACCGGCATTTGGAAGGCAATGTGTTGGCCTCGCTGGACAGGGCGGTCAGCGGTAAGGTGCATATTACCGCTGACTCATGGTCCAGCAGGCAAGGACAGAGACGTTACCGATCTTTCACTTCGCACTGGGTGACTCTGCTGGCAGCTGGGAAGGATGCAGGACAGGGTGCAGTAATGTTGGAGCTTGTTCCGCCACCACGCCTCCAAAATGCTACTAGTGGTGATTCTGCCACACCTCTCTCCTCCATACCCTCCTCTTCTTCTTCCTCCTCCAAGGCCTCTTCCTCTGCTGATTTGTCCTCGGAACCAGCGGTGCTCCGTAGGCGTTCAAGGGGGTACGCAAGCACTTAGGCAAAAAGATCCCATGCGGTGCTTGAGCTGGTGTGCTTAGGGGACAGGAGCCACACTGGGGCAGAGATTCTGTCAGCTCTGCAGGGGCAGGCTCAGAGGTGGTTGATGCCATGTCAGCTTCAGCCAGGAATGGTGGTTTGTGACAATGGCACCAACCTCCTCTCCGCCCTCCGACAGGGACACTTGAGCCATGTGCCCTGTTTGGCTCACATCCTTAATTTGGTGGTGCAGCGGTTCTTGGGCAGGTACCTGGGCTTACAGGATCTCCTGAAGCAGGCCAGGAAAGTCTGTGGGCATTAACGCCAGTCATATAATGCCAGTGCTCGGCTGGCTGACCTCTAAAAGGAATACAACCTGCCCAAGAACCGCCTCATCTGTGACATGCCCACCAGGTGGAACTCAACATTGGCCATGCTGCAGCGGCTGCACACGCAGCAGAGGGCCATCAATGAGTACCTGTGCGAGTATAGCACCAGGACAGGGTCAGGGGAGTTCGGCTTTTTTTCGCCACGTCAGTGGCTCATGATCAAGGATGCATGCACTGTCCTGTCACCATTTGAGGAGGCCATGAGGATGGTGAGCAGTGATAGTGCATGCATCAGTGATACTGTCCCTCTTGTGTACCTGTTGGAGCACACGCTGCATGGAATAATGGACAGGGCACTTGAGGCAGAACAGAGGGAGGAAGAGGAGGACTTCCTTACCTCTCAAGGCCCCCTTTATCCAGCCCGCCGATCACACAGGAAAAGAAGGAGGAGGAGGATTGTGTCAGCGAGGAGGTGGAGCCTAGCACTCAGCATCAGCAGCAGTCTTCAAGGGATAATTTTCAGTCCCCAGAAACCCATGGACTTGTACGTGGATGGGAGGAAGTGGCTGCGGATCATGTCATACTTAGTGACCCAGAGGACTCCGGACTGAATGCCTCAGCAAACCTATGCTGCATGACCCTACCTTATCCTGCAAAGCCTGCGAAAGGACCCTAGTATTCGTGGTATCAAGGAGAGGGATCATTATTGGCTGGCAACTCTTCTTGATCCACGTTACAAGGGTAAGTTGGTGGAACTTATCCAGCCATTGCAGAGGGAGCAGAGGATGAAACATCTTCGGGAAGCCTTGCAGAAAGGTTTGTGCAACGCGTTTACAGAGCCCGGGAGGTTACAAATTCCTGGTCCTGAACAACGTGTTGCTGAGGCTTCGGGCAGTCAAAGAAGGAGTGGTGGAGAAGGTGGCCGTCTGACTGATTTATTCAGTCAATTTTTTAGTCCACAGCCCCAAGGTCTTGTCGGTTCCAGCAACCATCGCCAGCGTCTCATTTACATGGTGCAGGAATACCTAGGGGCAAGATAAGACTTGGAGACCTTTCCAACCGAAAATCCACTGGGTTACTGGGTCTTGAGGATGGATCACTGGCCAGAGCTTGCACAGTATCCAATTGAGCTACTGGCCTGTCCTGCATCCAGCATACTTTTGGAACGCACATTCAGTGCTGCTGGAGGCTTTGTAACCGATCACAGAGTGCGCCTGTCCACAGACTCGGTTGATCATCTCACCTTCATAAAAACGAATCAGTCTTGGATCACAGCTACCAAGCACCTGATGTAACCGATTAACTTTTTTTATGAATGTGAGATCCCTTCAAGACTGCCTATGCTGATGCTCAGTGACTATGCTGAGTGACTATCCTGTTAACTATCCTGTTATGCTGAGTGACTATCCTATTCCTCCTCAATGTTCATGTTTATAGCTTCTATCAACATTTTTGGTTCTGGGCACCACCAACAGTGGCTAAGGCCCAATATTTGTGCCCCTCTTTAACAGGGGCATGTAATTACAATTTTTGCTGTAATATTTCGCAGCAGGGCTCGTTCCTGCACTCAACTAGAATATCTGTGAGTGGTTGCAGTGTTGTGGCACCAGCACCAGTGCCTAAAGCCCAATTTTTCTGCCCCTGTTTAACAGGGATGTGTAATTACAATTTTTGCTGTAATATTTCGCAGCAGGGCCCATTGCTGCGCTCAACAAGAGTATCTGTGAGGCTTTACAGTGTTGTGTCACCACCACCGCCTAAGGCCCAATTTTTCTGCCCCTGTTTAACAGGGATGTGTAATTACAATTCTTGATATAATATTTCACAGCAGGGCCCGTTCCTGCGCCAACCAAGAGTAACTGTGAGGGCTTACAGTGTTCTGGTACCACCAACACCTAAGGCCCAAATTTCTGCAGAGTATATATGGCAGGCCGTATATTATATACAGGCGGTCCCCTACTTTCAAACATCCGACTTACAAATGACTCCTACTTACAAACGGAGGGAGACAACAGGAAGTCAGAGGAAATGTACCCCTAGGAAGGGAAATTCTCTCCTGTAAGAATTAATATGGGAAAAGGGTGTCTCCTCTAGGGTTGAGCGAACCCGAACTGTAAAGTTCGGGTTCGTACTGGACTTTTGGATACTAATGGCATGGCTGTAATTGGCCAGTACAGCATATGACCCAGCCTCTACAGTCCCTGACAAAAGTCTTGTCGCTTGTGTACAAATTGACCTGAAGTGCTGCTAAAATATATTTCTAATCAAGATTTTGTTACAAGAAATGGGTTATTTTAATCCCAACAGCTTTTGTAATAATGTTTCAGTGTAAAACAAAACTGACAAAAAGTATTCTAATATTCACAGCTTGGTAAAGCCCATTGAGTCAATTTTTGCCAAGACATAAGTGTTGTCGCCTTGTTATATGAGCTTCACCTGTGACTAATAATGGATCAATTAGGTCTCAGGTGTGTATAAAAAGAACACCAGTACACTAGACCTTCTCAACTGCAACTAGACCTCTGCAAACATGCCTAAGATTCACCCAGAGACTAAAGTGTTGATTATCAAGAGGCTGAAGACCAGATCCACTGCAGATGTGGCAGACACCTTCAATGTGTCTCAGCGTCAAGTTCAGAGGATAAAAATAAGATTTGAAGAGACTGGAGACGTTTTGGACAAGGCCAGGTCAGGCCGACCCCGCAAGACAACTGCTCGAGAGGACCGTTTGTTGGCTCGAAAATCCAAGGCCAGCCCATTTTCCACTGCAGCAGAGCTCCACGAGACCTGGTCACCTGAAGTCCCTGTGTCAACCAGAACAGTTTGTCGGATTCTGTCTCGAAATGGCCTCCATGGTCGAATCAGTGCCCATAAGCCAGCACTAAACAAAAGACAATTGAAAAATCGTGTGGCATTTGCCAAGGGCCACAGCCTGCTAAAAGGATGGACTCTGGAAAAGTGGCAGAAGGTGGATTTTTCAGATGAATCTGAATTCTGTTGAATTACACCACAGTCGCCGCAAATATTGCAGGAGACCAACTGGAACCCGCATGGAGCCAAGATTTACCCAGAAAACAGTGAAGTTTGGTGGAGGCAAAATCATGGTCTGGGGTTTCATCCAGTATGGGGGTGTGCGAGGGATCTGCAGGGTGGAAGGCAACATCAATAGGCTAAAATACCAAGAAATCTTAGCTACCTCTTATATTCCCAACCATAAAAAAGGCCAAATTTTGCAGCAGGATGGTGCTCCATCGCATACTTCCATCTCCACATCAAAGTTCCTTAAGGCAAAGAAGATCAAGATTAGGGATGAGCTTCGTGTTCGAGTCGAACATACGTTCGACTCGAACATCAGCTGTTCGATCGTTCGACGAAGATCGAACAATTTGGGCCGTTCGCGCCAAATTCGAGTGACGCAAACGGCCCACAATGCACTACGCCATCGCAGTGTCATCCAGGCGCTGTGATTGGCCAAGCATGCACTGTGACCCCGCATGCTTGGCCAATCACAGCGCCGGCAGCGAGGAGAGCAATGATTGGCCACAGGCAGGATGCCTGTGGCCAATTATTGCTGATGGGGTTTAGTACACGCCCCACACTATAAAAGGCCGCCAGCGCGGCGGCCTTGTGTAGTGTGTTCCGGAGCAGGGAAAGAGAAGCATAGGCAGGGACAGTGTCATTTTTTTTCCTTTACTAATCCTGGATTCCTTGTGTTTAGGGACAAATAAGGATAGGTAGGGAGAGTGTCAGTGACAGTGTGCTATTCTGTGCTAATCCTTGTTTGTAGGGACAGAGAGGTACAGTGAGGGAAACTGACAGTGTGCTATTCTGTTCTAAAACTATTTTGCTGAACCATATTTTCAATCCTTCAGTTGAGGGACAGAGAGGTACAGTGAGGGAAAGTGTCAGTGTGCTATTGTGTTCTAAAACTATTTTGCTGAACCATATTTTCAATCCTTGAGTTGAGGGACAGAGAGGTACAGTGAGGGAAAGTGTCAGTGTGCTATTGTGTTCTAAAACTATTTTGCTGAACCATATTTTCAATCCTTGAGTTGAGGGACAGAGAGGTACAGTGAGTGAAACTGACAGTGTGCTATTCTGTTCTAAACCAATTTTGCTGTTCCATATTTTCAATCCTTGAGTTGAGGGACAGAGAGGTACAGTGAGGGAAAGTGTCAGTGTGCTATTGTGTTCTAAAACTATTTTGCTGAACCATATTTTCAATCCTTGAGTTGAGGGACAGAGAGGTACAGTGAGTGAAACTGACAGTGTGCTATTCTGTTCTAAACCAATTTTGCTGTTCCATATTTTCAATCCTTGAGTTGAGGGACAGAGAGGTACAGTGAGGGAAAGTGTCAGTGTGCTATTGTGTTCTAAAACTATTTTGCTGAACCATATTTTCAATCCTTGAGTTGAGGGACAGAGAGGTACAGTGAGTGAAACTGACAGTGTGCTATTCTGTTCTAAATCAATTTTGCTGTTCCATATTTTCAATCCTTGAGTTGAGGGACAGAGAGGTACAGTGAGGGAAACTGACAGTGTGCTATTCTGTTCTAAAACTATTTTGCTGAACCATATTTTCAATCCTTGAGTTGAGGGACAGAGAGGTACAGTGAGTGAAACTGACAGTGTGCTATTGTGTTCTAAAACTATTTTGCTGAACCATATTTTCAATCCTTGAGTTGAGGGACAGAGAGGTACAGTGAGGGAAAGTGTCAGTGTGCTATTGTGTTCTAAAACTATTTTGCTGAACCATATTTTCAATCCTTGAGTTGAGGGACAGAGAGGTACAGTGAGGGAAAGTGTCAGTGTGCTATTGTGTTCTAAAACTATTTTGCTGTTCCATATTTTCAATCCTTGAGTTGAGGGACAGAGAGGTACAGTGAGTGAAACTGACAGTGTGCTATTCTGTTCTAAATCAATTTTGCTGTTCCATATTTTCAATCCTTGAGTTGAGGGACAGAGAGGTACAGTGAGGGAAACTGACAGTGTGCTATTCTGTTCTAAAACTATTTTGCTGAACCATATTTTCAATCCTTGAGTTGAGGGACAGAGAGGTACAGTGAGTGAAACTGACAGTGTGCTATTCTGTTCTAAACCAATTTTGCTGTTCCATATTTTCAATCCTTGAGTTGAGGGACAGAGAGGTACAGTGAGGGAAACTGACAGTGTGCTATTGTGTTCTAAAACTATTTTGCTGAACCATATTTTCAATCCTTGAGTTGAGGGACAGAGAGGTACAGTGAGTGAAACTGAGAGTGTGCTATTCTGTTCTAAATCAATTTTGCTGTTCCATATTTTCAATCCTTGAGTTGAGGGACAGAGAGGTACAGTGAGGGAAACTGACTGTGTGCTATTCTGTTCTAAAACTATTTTGCTGAACCATATTTTCAATCCTTGAGTTGAGGGACAGAGAGGTACAGTGAGTGAAACTGACAGTGTGCTATTCTGTTCTAAACCAATTTTGCTGAACCATATTTTCAATCCTTGAGTTGAGGGACAGAGAGGTACAGTGAGGGAAACTGACAGTGTGCTATTGTGTTCTAAAACTATTTTGCTGAACCATATTTTCAATCCTTGAGTTGAGGGACAGAGAGGTACAGTGAGGGAAAGTGTCAGTGTGCTATTGTGTTCTAAAACTATTTTGCTGAACCATATTTTCAATCCTTGAGTTGAGGGACAGAGAGGTACAGTGAGTGAAACTGACAGTGTGCTATTCTGTTCTAAACCAATTTTGCTGTTCCATATTTTCAATCCTTGAGTTGAGGGACAGAGAGGTACAGTGAGGGAAACTGACAGTGTGCTATTCTGTTCTAAAACTATTTTGCTGAACCATATTTTCAATCCTTGAGTTGAGGGACAGAGAGGTACAGTGAGGGAAAGTGTCAGTGTGCTATTGTGTTCTAAAACTATTTTGCTGAACCATATTTTCAATCCTTGAGTTGAGGGACAGAGAGGTACAGTGAGGGAAAGTGTCAGTGTGCTATTCTGTTCTAAACCAATTTTGCTGTTCCATATTTTCAATCCTTGAGTTGAGGGACAGAGAGGTACAGTGAGTGAAACTGACAGTGTGCTATTCTGTTCTAAACCAATTTTGCTGTTCCATATTTTCAATCCTTGAGTTGAGGGACAGAGAGGTACAGTGAGGGAAAGTGTCAGTGTGCTATTGTGTTCTAAAACTATTTTGCTGAACCATATTTTCAATCCTTGAGTTGAGGGACAGAGAGGTACAGTGAGTGAAACTGACAGTGTGCTATTCTGTTCTAAACCAATTTTGCTGTTCCATATTTTCAATCCTTGAGTTGAGGGACAGAGGGGTACAGTGAGGGAAAGTGTGAGTGTGCTATTGTGTTCTAAAACTATTTTGCTGAACCATATTTTCAATCCTTGAGTTGAGGGACAGAGAGGTACAGTGAGTGAAACTGACAGTGTGCTATTCTGTTCTAAATCAATTTTGCTGTTCCATATTTTCAATCCTTGAGTTGAGGGACAGAGAGGTACAGTGAGTGAAACTGACAGTGTGCTATTCTGTTCTAAAACTATTTTGCTGAACCATATTTTCAATCCTTGAGTTGAGGGACAGAGAGGTACAGTGAGTGAAACTGACAGTGTGCTATTCTGTTCTAAACCAATTTTGCTGTTCCATATTTTCAATCCTTGAGTTGAGGGACAGAGAGGTACAGTGGGGGAAACTGACAGTGTGCTATTCTGTTCTAAAACTATTATGCTGAACCATATTTTCAATCCTTGAGTTGAGGGACAGAGAGGTACAGTGAGGGAAAGTGTCAGTGTGCTATTGTGTTCTAAAACTATTTTGCTGAACCATATTCTCAATCCTTGAGTTGAGGGACAGAGAGGTACAGTGAGTGAAACTGACAGTGTGCTATTCTGTTCTAAAACTATTTTGCTGAACCATATTTTCAATCCTTGAGTTGAGGGACAGAGAGGTACAGTGAGTGAAACTGACAGTGTGCTATTCTGTTCTAAAACTATTTTGCTGAACCATATTTTCAATCCTTGAGTTGAGGGACAGAGAGGTACAGTGAGTGAAACTGACAGTGTGCTATTCTGTTCTAAACCAATTTTGCTGTTCCATATTTTCAATCCTTGAGTTGAGGGACAGAGAAGGACACTCGTAGAAATTATCAGTGTGCTATTCTGTGCTAAATCTTGTTTGTAGGGAGGGACAGAGTAGGACAGTGAGTGAAACTGACAGTGTGCTATTCTGTTCTAAACCAATTTTGCTGTTCCATATTTTCAATCCTTGAGTTGAGGGACAGAGAAGGACACTCGTAGAAATTATCAGTGTGCTATTCTGTGCTAAATCTTGTTTGTAGGGAGGGACAGAGTAGGACAGTGAGGGAAAGTGTCAGGGTGCTATTCTGTTTTAAATTTTTTTTGCTGAACCATATTTTCAATCCTTGTGTTTAGGGACAGAGAAGGATAGGCAGGGGACAGTGTCAGTGTCATTGTTGCTAAGCCTCCTGCACAATATACACCTGAAGGTAGCCCTTATTGCTGTTTTCCCATCTCCCTGCAGGCCATCCATTAAAATGTCTGGAAGGCAACCAAGGAGAGGCAGACAGTCAGGAGGCAAAAAAAGAGGGCAAGCAGGCTCTGTGTCTGGGGGCAACAGTGCTGGTCGTGTACGCGGTGCATTGTCATCAGCACATGGCCATGGGACACGCTTGTCCTTGTTTTCGGCAGCTGGACATGTTGAGCCACATCATGCCGAAGACTTGGTAGAGTGGATGACCAAGCCCACCTCATCCTCCTCATCCTCTCTCACCCAGGCTCAGGGTACTGGCAAAGCAGCTGCCAAAGCATCCTCTTCTCTGGTATCATTATCTTCATTAGTCAATCCTTCCCTAGACCCACCATGCCCTCCTCCTGAGGAGTCCCTCGAACTGTTTGAGCACAGTGTTGGGTACATGCTCCAGGAGGATGCCCAGCGTTTGGAAGGATCTGATGATGATACCCAGCTAGAGGAAGGCAGCAGCGTGAGAGCAGAGAGAGGGGATGCTCAAGAAGGACACCAATCTGGCAGTCATGTTCCAGCAGCTGCAGCATACTGCCAGATTGGCTCCAGTGATGAGGAGGGAGGGGATGATGAGGTCACTGACTCCACGTGGGTGCCTAATAGGAGAGAGGAGGAGGAGGAGGATGAGGAGGAGGCACATCTCCAACGAGGCAGGATGCCCTTGAGTGGCCAGCGTATGGGCAGCACACCGACGGAATCACACCGCAGAGCTCCGCCTGTGCAGGGCGCTGCCTCTGCCCGTCATTCAAAAAGTTCTTTGGTGTGGGCCTTTTTTGAGGCGAGTGCATCAGATCGCACAGCTGCTGTTTGCAACATATGTCTCAAGCGTATATCGCGTGGCCAAAACATCAGCCACTTGGGCACCACATGCTTGATCAGACATATGTTGACCTGCCATGCAGCTCGTTGGCAAGCCTACCTTAAAGACCCACACCAAAGAACAAAGATGACCTCTTCTTGCACCGCATCAGCTGGGATCTCCAACCCCACTATACCTTCACTCCTCTCTGAAACCTGCTCTGAGAGGAATGAAGGTGTAGAATTAGGTGTGTCACAGGCAAGTACTTGCGGGCACTCTGCTAGCAGTACACCAACGTCCGATTCTAGCAGGCAAATTTCCCTGCCCCAGCTGCTGGACCGTCAAAAGTAGTGATGAGCCGAACACCCCCGGGTTCGGTTCGCACCAGAACCCGCGAACGGACCGAAAGTTCGTACGAACATTAGAACCCTATTAAATACAATGGATGCGAACGTTCGAATTCTAAAGTGCTAATTATAACAACTATTATGCATGTTATTGTCCTAAAAAGGGTTTGGGAACCCGGGTTGTGCACCAGGGGACATGTATCAATGCAAAAAGAAGTTTTAAAAACGGTCGTTTTTCGGGAGCAGTCATTTTAATGATGCATAAAGTGAAAAAAAAAAAGTCAAATATTCCTTTAAATATCGTACCTGGGGGGTGTCTAAAGTATGCCTGTGAAGTGCCACGTGTTTCCCGTGTTTAGAACTGTCCCTGCACAAAATGACACTTCTAAAGGAAAAAAAAGCCATTTAAAACTGCTTGCGGCTTTAATGTAATGTCTGGTCCCGGTAATATGGATAAAAATATCTTTAAGAAAAATGGCATAGCTACCCCATGACCCCCCCCCCCCCCACCCCAGCCCATTACCAGCCCCTTTGGGTCTTGTATGGATATTAAGGGGAACCCCGCACATAAAATAAAAAAGGCCCTATATACTCTGAACAGCCGTATACAGGCGGTGCATACAAGACAGGGACTGTAGGTTTGTTCTTATGTAGAATCTGTTTGTAATTTTGAACAGGTACATTGTTTAAGTGTAGCTCCAGCCCAAAAATCTATTTTTAAACTTTTTGGAAAACATAGGTAAGGGTTATCACGCCTGTAACATTTGTTTTGCTGTCTGTGCCCCTGTTCAGAACATTTCACCTCACTTTCCGTCCCAATGACAACTGTTTTTGAAATGTGGTGTTTTTCTTGAAACAAGGATTGGTGATAAAGCATCAGTACAGAGGAGACACCTTTCTCCCATATTAATTCTTACAGGAGAGAATTTTCCTTCCTAGGGGTAGATTTCCTCTCACTTCCTGTTGTCTTCTTGCGTTTGCAAGTAGGAGTCGTTTGTAAGTTGGATGTTTGAAAGTAGGGACCTGCCGTATATACTCTGCAGAAATAGGCCCCTTAGTTGTTGGTGTTGGCACAACACTGTAAGCACTCACAGTTACTCTTGGTTGGTGCTGGAACGCCCTGCTGTCAACTATTATATCAGGAATTTTAATTACATATAATTGTTGAACAGTGGTAGTAAAAATTGGGCCTTTGATGGTGGTGCTGGTGCCACAACACTGTAAGCCCTGACAGTTACTCTTGGTGGGTGCAGCAATGGGCCCTGCTGTGAATTATTAGATCAAGCATTGTAATTACATGCCCCTTTTGAACAGGGGCTGAAAAATTGGGCCTTTCGTGGTGGTGGTGGTGGTGGCGTTGCCACAACACTGTAAGCCCTCAGCGTTACTCTTGGTGGGTGCAGGAATGGGCCCTGCTGTGAATTATTAGATCAAGAATTGTAATTACATGCCCCTTTTGAACAGGGGCTGAAAAATTGGGCCTTTCGTGGTGGTGGTAGTGGTGGCGTTGCCACAACACTGTAAGCCCTCAGAGTTACTCTTGGTGGGTGCAGGAATGGGCCCTGCTGTGAATTATTAGATCAAGAATTGTAATTACATGCCCCTTTTGAACAGGGGCTGAAAAATTGGGCCTTTCGTGGTGGTGGTGGTGGTGGCGTTGCCACAACACTGTAAGCCCTCAGAGTTACTCTTGGTGGGTGCAGCAATGGGCCCTGCTGTGAATTATTAGATCAAGAATTGTAATTACATGCCCCTTTTGAACAGGGGCTGAAAAATTGGGCCTTTCGTGGTGGTGGTGGTGGTGGCGTTGCCACAACACTGTAAGCCCTCAGAGTTACTCTTGGTGGGTGCAGGAATGGGCCCTGCTGTGAATTATTAGATCAAGAATTGTAATTACATGCCCCTTTTGAACAGGGGCTGAAAAATTGGGCCTTTCGTGGTGGTGGTGGTGGTGGCGTTGCCACAACACTGTAAGCCCTCAGAGTTACTCTTGGTGGGTGCAGCAATGGGCCCTGCTGTGAATTATTAGATCAAGAATTGTAATTGCATGCCCCTGTTGAACAGGGGCTGAAAAATTGGGCCTTAGGCACTGGTGGCACAACACTACAACCCCTCACAGATACTGTATTTGGAGCACAGCAATGAGCCCTGTTGCAAAGTATTGCTTCAAAAATTGTAATGACACGCCCCTGTTAAACAGGGGCTGAAAAATTGGGCCTTAGGCACTGGTGCCACAACACTCCAACCCCTCACAGATACTGTACTTGGAGCACAGCAATGAGCCCTATGGCAAATTATTGCTAAAAAAATTGTAATTACACGCCCCTGTAAAACAGGGGCTGAAAAATTGGGCCTTAGCCACTGGTGGCGGCACCCATAAACAAAAATGATCTTCCAAGCTATCATCATCAATCGTATCATTGAGGACTCGGAGGAGGAGGATAGCCAGTCAACATAACAGCACAGGCACTCAGCATCAGCATCAGTCTTGAAGGGATGTGACATGTTAAAATCAATTAGTCTGTTATATCAGCATCAGGTGTGTGGTAGCTGGTGGTGATCCAAGACTGGTTCATCTTGATGAAAGTCAGTCGATCAACCGAGTCGGTGGACAGGCGCACCCTGTGATCCGTGACAAATCCTCCAGCAGCACTGAATGTGCGTTCCGAAAGAACGCTGGATGCAGGACAGGCCAGTAGCTCAATTGCATACTGTGCAAGCTCTGGCCAGTGATCCATCCTCAAGACCCAGTAAGCCAGAGGATTTTCGGTGGAGAAGGTGTCCAAGTCTGACCTTGCCCCTAGATATTCCTGCACCATGTTTATCAGACGCTGGCGATGGTTGCTGGAACCGATCATACTTTGGGGCTGCGGACTAAAGAATTGTCTGAACGCATCGGTCAGACGGCCACCTTCCCCACCGCTCCTTCTTTGACTGGCCGAAGCCTCAGCAACTCGTTGTCCAGGACCAGGAGTTTGTAACCTCCCAGTCTCTGGGAACGCGTTGCACAGACCTTTCTGCAAGGCCTCCCGGAGTTGTCTCATCCTCTGCTCCCTCTGCGACGGTAACATAAGGTCCGCAACCTTACCCTTATACCGTGGATCAAGGAGAGTGGCCAGCCAGTAATGGTCCCTCTCCTTGATCCGAAGAATACGAGGATTCTTCCGCAGACTTTGCAGGATCAGGGAGGCCATGCAGCGTAGGTTTGCTGAGGCATTCGCTCCGGAGTCCTCTGGGTCACTAAGGACGACATGATCCGCAGCCACCTCCTCCCAGCCACGTACAAGTCCACTGGTTTCTTGGGACTGTAAATCATCCCTAAAAGACTGCTGCTGATGATGCTGAGTGCCAGCCTCCACCTCCATGCTGACACAATCCTCCTCCTCCTCCTCCTCCTCCTCCTCCTCTTCCTGTGCGATGGGTGGGACAGAAGGAACACTGTCTGGGTAAAGGGGGCCTTGAGAGGCAAGGAAGTCCTCCTCTTCCTGCCTCTGTTCTGCCTCAAGTGCCCTGTCCATTATTCCACGCAGCGTGTGCTCCAACAGGTGGACAAGAGGTACAGTGTCACTGATGCATGCACTGTCACTGCTCACCATCCTCGTGGCCTCCTCAAATGGTGCCAGGACAGTGCATGCATCCCTGATCATGCCCCACTGGCGTGGAGAAAAAAACCAAGGTCCCCTGACCCTGTCCTGGTGCCGTAGTCGCACAGGTACTCATTGATGGCCCTCTGCTGCGTGTGCAGCCGCTGCAGCATGGCCAACATTGAGTTCCACCTGGTGGGCATGTCACATATAAGGCGGTTCTTGGGCAGGTTCAACTCCTTTTGCAGCTCAGCCAGGCGAGCACTGGCATTATAAGATCTGCGGAAATGCACACAGACTTTCCTGGCCTGCCTCAGGACATCCTGTAAGCCCGGGTACCTGCCCAAGAACCGCTGCACCACCAGGTTAAGGACGTGAGCCACACAGGGCACATGGGTCAGTTGTCCCTGTCGGAGGGCGGAGAGGAGGTTGGTGCCATTGTCGCAAACCACCATTCCTGGCTTAAGCTGGCGTGGCGTCAACCACCTCTCGGCCTGGCCCTGCAGAGCAGACAGGACCTCTGCCCCAGTGTGGCTTCTGTCCCCCAAACACACCAGCGCAAGCACGGCATGGCATCTTTTTGCCTGCGTACTTGCATAGCCCCTTGAACGCCTACGGAGCACCGCTGGTTCTGAGGACAAACCACAGGAAGAGGCCATGGAGGAAGAAGAAGAGGAGGGGGTGGAGGAGAGAGGTGTGTCACAACCAGTAGTAGCATTTTGGAGGCGTGGCGGTGGAACAACCTCCAACACTACTGCACCTTGTCCTGCATCCTTCCCAGCTGCCAAAAGAGTGACCCAATGGGCCGTGAAAGAAAGGTAACGTCCCTGTCCATGCCTGCTGGACCATGAGTCAGCGGTAATATGCACCTTACCGCTGACCGCCCTGTCCAGCGAGGCCAAGACATTGCCTTCCACATGCCGGTAGAGAGCCGGAATAGCCTTCCGTGAGAAAAAGTGGCGTTTGGGAACCTGCCACTGAGGAACCGCACATTGCACAAACTCACGGAAGGGGGCCGAGTCTACCAACTGAAAAGGCAGCAGTTGAAGCGCTAGCAATTTAGCCAAGCTAGCATTCAACCGCTGGGCATGTGGATGGCTGGGAGTGAACTTCTTTCGACGGTCCAGCAGCTGGGGCAGGGAAATTTGCCTGCTAGAATCGGACGTCGGTGTACTGCTAGCAGAGTGGCCGCAAGTACTTGGCTGTGACACACCTAATTCTACACCTTCATTCCTCTCAGTGCATGTTTCAGAGAGGACTGAAGTTATAGTGGTGTTGGAGATCCCAGCTGATGCGGTGCAAGGAGAGGTCCGCTTTGTTCTTTGGTGTGGGTCTTTGAGGTAGGCTTGCCAACGAGCTGCATGGCAGGTCAACATATGTCTGGTCAGGCATGTGGTACCCAAGCGGCTGATGTTTTGGCCACGCGATATACGCTTGAGACATATGTTGCAAACAGCAGCTGTGCGATCTGATGCACTAGCCTCAAAAAAGGCCCACACCAAAGAACTTTTTGAATGACGGGCAGAGGCAGCGCCCTGCACAGGCGGAGCTCTGCGGTGTGATTCCGTCGGTGTACTGCCCTTACGCTGGCCACCAAAGGGCATCCTGCCTCGTTGGAGATGTGCCTCCTCCTCATCCTCCTCCTCCTCCTCTCTCCTATTAGGCACCCACGTGGAGTCAGTGACCTCATCATCCCCTCCCTCCTCATCACTGGAGCCAATCTGGCAGTATGCTGCAGCTGCTGGAACATGACTGCCAGATTGGTGTCCTTCTTGAGCATCCCCTCTGTCTGCTCTCACGCTACTGCCTTCCTGTAGCTGGGTTTCATCATCAGACCCTTCGAAACGCTGGGCATCCTCCTGGAGCATGTACCCAACACTGTGCTCAAACAGATCGGGGGACTCCTCAGGAGGAGGACATGGTGGGTCTAGGGAAGGAGTGACTGATGATGAGTCTGACATTGATACCAGGGAAGAGGACACTTTGGCAGCTGCTTTTCCAGTACCCTGAGCCTGGGTGAGAGAGGATGAGGAGGAGGAGGAGGGCTTGGTCATCCACTCTACCAAGTCTTCGGCATGATGTGGCTCAACATGTCCAGCTGCCGAAAAGAAGGACAAGCGTGTCCCATGGCCATGTGCTGATGACAATGCACCGCGTCCACGACCAGCACTGTTGCCCCCAGACACAGAGCCTGCTTGCCCTCTTTTATTGCCTCCTGACTGTCTGCCTCTCCTTGTTTGCCTTCCAGACATTCTAATAGATGGCCTGCAGGGAGATGGGAAAAAAGCAATAAGGGCTACCTTCAGGTGTCCTTCTCTGTCCCTTTAATTAAGGATTTCTAAATATGGTTGAGGATGATTGCTTTTGCACAGAATAGCACAACGACAATTTCCCTGACTGTCCAAAAAACAAGGATTTCAAAGATGGTTGATGAGGAATGCTTTAGCACACTATAGCACGAGGAGAATTTCCCTCACTGTCCTTCCCTGTCCCTAGAAACAAGGATTATCACAGTGAAAGAAACTGACACTCTTCCTACCTATAGTTTTCTGTCCCTAGAAAAAATGTTTTTTTAAAGCACACTATAGCACAAGGAGAATTTCCCTCACTTTCCTTCCCTGTCCCTAGAAACAAGGATTATCACAGTGAAAGAAACTGACACTCTTCCTACCTATAGTTTTCTGTCCCTAGAAAAAATGTTTTTTTTAAAGCACACTATAGCACAAGGAGAATTTCCCTCACTGTCCTTCCCTGTCCCTAGAAACAAGGATTATCACAGTGAAAGAAACTGACACTCTTCCTACTGTGAGGGGGTTAGCTCGGCAGCGGGTGTGTGTGACCCCCGGGATGGGCTCCCCACACAAAAACAGGCCCAGCAAACGGAGGTTGTGGTTTTCAAAATCAAAAAGGTGCGGTTTATTTTCTATTTACAGTGACAAAACACAGCAAAGCAAAAGAAACATAAACAAAGTAAATCCTGGTCAACTTGACCTCTGACTAAACATACAGGTTTCCTAACTAACAACTGGGATCAGCCTAGTGCTGTCCTAGTCCCTAAGTCCCTGGTTTTAAATGTCCAAGCAAATAGCCACACAGGCTTTGTCTCACCGCACAGGGGTTCACTCTCCCTAGACAGTCCACACAGGTCTGGGTCCAGGCATGAGCTAACATCTAATGAAGCTGGGAGTTCTTATAGAGGCCTAAATGAGCTGACAAGCTTCAGCTGGTCTCATCAACTCCCTGTCTGCACGACGCCCCACACTCTCCCTAGAGGTATGAGTCATCCATGAGCCCACTAGCCCCAGCTGGGCTTATACAACTCTCCACCTAGTTGTATAAGTCGGCGTAAAGCCTGAATCTGGGCGAAATATATCTACCCCCCTGGATGCAACCAGGTGACTTTACCTTCCTGCTGTCACATACCCCCCCCTCTTGTTTTAACCTCGGGGTTGGAACACCAGCAATCAGGCATTCATGTACTCGAGACAAAGCATCCACATTCCCCATTTGAACGCCAGGGCGATGCTTTACTGTGAAGTTGAATTCCTGGAGGGCCAGGAACCACCTATTCACTCTTCTATTTGTTTCCTTGTTTTGAGCCATCCACTTTAACGGAGCGTGATCCGTAACCATGTCAAAGTGCCTACCTAGCAGATAGTACCGAAGGGAATCTAGAGCCCACTTCACCGCTAAACACTCCTTTTCAACCGTGGCGTAATTTACCTCATGGGACTTCAACTTCCTGCTGAGGTAAATGACTGGGTGCTCTTCCCCGTTCCAGACCTGGGACAATACTGCTCCTAACCCCACATCTGACGCATCACTTTGTACGACAAAGTCTTTAGAGAAGTCGGGTGAGTACAACACTGGCTGGCTACATAAGGCTTGTTTCAAGAATTGGAATGCTGCCTCAGCCTCGGGGGTCCATTTAATCATGACCGACCCTTTCCCCTTCGTCAGGTTGGTTAGGGGCACAGCCTTAGAAGCAAAGTGGGGAATGAATCGCCGATAATACCCAGCGATTCCCAGAAAGGCTCGTACCTGCTTCTTGCTGTTGGGACGTGGCCAACTCTGGATGGCCTCGACTTTGTTGAGTTGGGGTTTTATTACTCCCCTCCCAATGGTGTACCCAAGATATTTGGCCTCCTCCTGCCCAATGGTACACTTCTTGGGGTTAGCCGTAAACCCCGCTTCCCGAACAGAGTCCAGGACTGCTTGCACTTTTGGCAGATGTGAGGCCCAATCTGTGCTATGGACAATTACGTCATCCAGGTAAGCCGCAGCATATTTCCGATGGGGCCTCAGCATCTGGTCCATTTTCCGCTGGAATGTGGCCGGCGCATTCTGTAACCCGAACGGCATTCTTTTATATTGGAACGCCCCGTCTGGGGTTACAAATGCGGTTTTCTCTTTGGCCGACTTGGCCAGGGGGATTTGCCAATACCCTTTTGTGAGGTCAAGAGTCGTCATGTATCGGGCTGTTCCCAGCCGGTCGATCAACTCATCTATACGTGGCATGGGGTAGGTGTCAAATTTTGTAACTTTGTTCAACTGACGAAAATCGTTACAAAATCGCCAGCTCCCATCCGGTTTAGGCACCAACACAATGGGACTAGACCAATCACTTTGGGACTCCTCTATCACCCCTAAGTTCAGCATTTTCTGTACTTCCTCCCGTATTGCCTCCCGTCGGGCCTCTGGGATCCGATAGGGTTTTAACTTCACCCTTTCACCGGGCGGGGTAATGATGTCATGCTCTACCCCAGATGTTTGTCCCGGCAGCTCAGAGAATACCTCCTTGTTGCGAAGCACAAACTCCTTAACCTCCTGTTGTTGGGGTTGTGACAAGGTGGCTGCTATTCCAACCTCAGGAATCACGCAACCAGTTTGAGCTGGTGACCAAGTGTCTGCGACTAGGGACTCTCTATCCCTCCAGGCTTTCAACAGATTAACGTGATAGATCTGTTCGGGCTTTCGCCTTCCTGGTTGTCTGACCTTGTAATTCACTTCGCTCACTTTTTCCATTATCTCGTAGGGGCCTTGCCATTTGGCAAGGAATTTACTTTCAACCGTAGGGACAAGTACCAGTATCCTATCCCCCGGGGAAAAGGTACGGGTCTTGGCTCCACGGTTGTACACTCTCTGCTGTGCTAACTGCGCTTGGGCCAAATGTTCCTTCACGATGGGCATTACCTGTGCAATTCGGTCTTGCATCAGGGCGACATGCTCAATCACACTCCTGTGGGGAGAACTCTCACTTTCCCAAGTTTCCTTGGCAATATCCAACAGCCCTCTTGGGTGTCTCCCATACAGTAACTCAAAGGGGGAGAATCCCGTAGAGGATTGGGGCACCTCCCTAATAGCAAACATCAGATAAGGAAGTAGACAGTCCCAATCCTTTCCATCTCTATCCACCACTTTCTTCAACATTTGTTTTAGGGTTTTGTTGAATCTTTCAACCAGCCCATCGGTTTGGGGGTGATACACAGATGTACGTAATTGCGTCACTTTGAACAATTTACACAGCTCCTTCATAACCCGGGACATAAAGGGTGTACCTTGGTCCGTAAGCAGTTCTTTACAAATACCCACCCGGCTAAACACAAGAGATAGCTCTTTGGCTATGGTTTTGGCCGAGGTATTTCGGAGAGGGATCGCTTCTGGATAACGGGTGGCATAGTCCATTATAACTAATATGTACTGGTGCCCCCTAGTGGACTTGATTATAGGACCTACCAAATCCATGGCGATCCTCTCAAACGGGACCTCAATGATGGGTAGAGGGACCAGCGGGCTACGGAAATGTGGCATCGGGGCCGACCTCTGACACACAGGGCAGGAGGAACAATAATTTTCTATGTCCTTCATCACCCCCGGCCAATAGAATCTCTGTAATACCCTCTCTCGGGTTTTCTCTGTCCCCAGATGACCTCCAAGAATGTGCCCATGGGCCAACTCCAACACCAACTTCCTGTAAGGTTTGGGCACCACAAGCTGCTCAACGGTTTCTTCTGCCCTTTTTGCCACCCGATACAGTAGGTCCTTCTCTACGCTGAAGTATGGGTAAGTGCAGGTATTATCTGGGTTCACTAACTCGCCATCTATTTTCACTACGTTTTCCCGTGCCTTTATTAGGGCGGGGTCTTTCAACTGTTCTGTGGCAAAGTTTTCCCTGTGAACCTCAAGATCAGAAAACTCCACAGACGGTAGGTTTTCGTCTGAGGAGGTGGGCTCCTCTCCAGTTTCTTGAGTCTCCCCTGCCAATACTGATAAGGGAAATTCCGGAGAGTCCTCACCACTCTCAGGGGAGTTCTGGCTATCACATTCCTGGTACATAGGGGCACCAGTGGGGGGCTCAGGATCATCCCACAGTTCCCAGAACTTCGGAAAATCCCTTCCCACAATGGCGTCATGCGGTAACTGAGATACTAAGCCCACTGGATGAGAGAGGGTACCTTTGGGGGTCTCGAAACACACTGTAGTCACTGGATACTCTCGGGTGTCCCCATGCACACAAATAACAGCTACCTTGCTATTCCCAGAGACCTCTGTTTTAACTAACTCAGCCTTTATCAGGGTCACAAGGCTACCTGAATCCAGCAATACCACAACATTTCTACCATTAACACACATTTTGCATAAATGTTTCTCAGTTCCTCGAATGGCAGTGCATGCGACTGTCGCACACAGCGACTGACGTCTGCCCGTCAGAAAGTCACACTGCATGGGTTCCTCCACAACCGGGCAATTGGCTGCAATATGTCCCGCTTGCCGCAGCGGTAGCAAACGATCCTTCTTGCCGCCTCTTGAGCCGCTGATTTCCCAGGCTGTTCTCGCCAAACTTGGGGTAGAGCTCCCACCCTCTCACTCTCTCCACCCTCACCCCTTGGAATCCTCTTATCCGCCCCTGGGGATGGTCTGGTCTTAGGGTGGAAAGTCCGAGTGTCTCTGGAAGAGGCCGTCAGGTTCTCTGTAGCCAAGTATTTCTCCACACGATCCACAAGACCATCGGCCGTCTCTGGGTCTCCATGGCTTACCCACTTTTGGATGGCAGTAGGAAGAGCTCTCAAAAACCGATCCATTACAACACGTTCCACAATCTTTGGTGCGGACAAAGTCTCTGGCTGTAGCCACTTTCTGCTCAGGTGAATGAGATCATACATTTGAGACCTGGGGGTTTTCCAAGCTGGAAAGTCCAGTTATGCACACGCTGAGCCCGGACAGCCAGGGTGACACCCAGCCTTGCCAATATTTCAGCTTTTAGCATCACATAGTCTTTTGCTTGGTTAGGCTCTAGGTCATAGTAAGCTTTCTGCGATTCACCAGTTAACAGAGGAGCCACCAGTCCAGCCCACTGCTCCTCAGGCCACTTTTCTCTTTCAGCGGTCCTTTCAAATGTGGTCAAAAATACCTCTGGATCATCCTCTCCAGTCATTTTTGTCAATAAACGACTCACTCCAAAGGACGCGGTATTAGTGGGACGGCTTTCCTCACTGGTCTGCGGACGTTGCTGCATTACTGCTTCCATCTGTTGTTGTAGTCTCTGCTCTTGCTTCTGCAACAGGTCTATGAAGCGAGCCTCAGATTGCTGCTGGGCTTGTTGCTGAGCCTCCAGACTCTGTTGCAAAGTTGCGTTTGTCTGCTGCTGGGCTGCAAGGCTCTGTGTTGATGAGCTTGCTGCTGGGCTGCAAGGCTCTGTTGATGAGCTTGCTGCTGGGCTGCGAAGTTCTGTTGTTGAGCTGCAAGGCTCTTTTGCAAACCTGCATTTGTCTGCTGTTGATTGGCATTTGCTAGAGCCAGCTGTTTCAGTATCTCCTCCATGCTGGCTTAAAAAAAAACTGCCACTGGTTCTCCACCAACTGTGAGGGGGTTAGCTCGGCAGCGGGTGTGTGTGACCCCCGGGATGGGCTCCCCACACAAAAACAGGCCCAGCAAACGGAGGTTGTGGTTTTCAAAATCAAAAAGGTGCGGTTTATTTTCTATTTACAGTGACAAAACACAGCAAAGCAAAAGAAACATAAACAAAGTAAATCCTGGTCAACTTGACCTCTGACTAAACATACAGGTTTCCTAACTAACAACTGGGATCAGCCTAGTGCTGTCCTAGTCCCTAAGTCCCTGGTTTTAAATGTCCAAGCAAATAGCCACACAGGCTTTGTCTCACCGCACAGGGGTTCACTCTCCCTAGACAGTCCACACAGGTCTGGGTCCAGGCATGAGCTAACATCTAATGAAGCTGGGAGTTCTTATAGAGGCCTAAATGAGCTGACAAGCTTCAGCTGGTCTCATCAACTCCCTGTCTGCACGACGCCCCACACTCTCCCTAGAGGTATGAGTCATCCATGAGCCCACTAGCCCCAGCTGGGCTTATACAACTCTCCACCTAGTTGTATAAGTCGGCGTAAAGCCTGAATCTGGGCGAAATATATCTACCCCCCTGGATGCAACCAGGTGACTTTACCTTCCTGCTGTCACACTACCTATAGTTTTCTGTCCCTAGAAAAAATGTTTTTTTAAAGCACACTATAGCACAAGGAGAATTTCCCTCACTTTCCTTCCCTGTCCCTAGAAACAAGGATTATCACAGTGAAAGAAACTGACACTCTTCCTACCTATAGTTTTCTGTCCCTAGAAAAAATGTTTTTTTAAAGCACACTATAGCACAAGGAGAATTTCCCTCACTGTCCTTCCCTGTCCCTAGAAACAAGGATTATCACAGTGAAAGAAACTGACACTCTTCCTACCTATAGTTTTCTGTCCCTAGAAAAAATGTTTTTTTAAAGCACACTATAGCACAAGGAGAATTTCCCTCACTTTCCTTCCCTGTCCCTAGAAACAAGGATTATCACAGTGAAAGAAACTGACACTCTTCCTACCTATAGTTTTCTGTCCCTAGAAAAAATGTTTTTTTAAAGCACACTATAGCACAAGGAGAATTTCCCTCACTGTCCTTCCCTGTCCCTAGAAACAAGGATTATCACAGTGAAAGAAACTGACACTCTTCCTACCTATAGTTTTCTGTCCCTAGAAAAAATGTTTTTTTAAAGCACACTATAGCACAAGGAGAATTTCCCTCACTTTCCTTCCCTGTCCCTAGAAACAAGGATTATCACAGTGAAAGAAACTGACACTCTTCCTACCTATAGTTTTCTGTCCCTAGAAAAAATGTTTTTTTAAAGCACACTATAGCACAAGGAGAATTTCCCTCACTGTCCTTCCCTGTCCCTAGAAACAAGGATTATCACAGTGAAAGAAACTGACACTCTTCCTACCTATAGTTTTCTGTCCCTAGAAAAAATGTTTTTTTAAAGCACACTATAGCACAAGGAGAATTTCCCTCACTTTCCTTCCCTGTCCCTAGAAACAAGGATTATCACAGTGAAAGAAACTGACACTCTTCCTACCTATAGTTTTCTGTCCCTAGAAAAAATGTTTTTTTAAAGCACACTATAGCACAAGGAGAATTTCCCTCACTTTCCTTCCCTGTCCCTAGAAACAAGGATTATCACAGTGAAAGAAACTGACACTCTTCCTACCTATAGTTTTCTGTCCCTAGAAAAAATGTTTTTTTAAAGCACACTATAGCACAAGGAGAATTTCCCTCACTTTCCTTCCCTGTCCCTAGAAACAAGGATTATCACAGTAAAAGAAACTGACACTCTTCCTACCTATAGTTTTCGGTCCCTAGAAAAAATGTTTTTTTAAAGCACACTATAGCACAAGGAGAATTTCCCTCACTTTCCTTCCCTGTCCCTAGAAACAAGGATTATCACAGTGAAAGAAACTGACACTCTTCCTACCTATAGTTTTCTGTCCCTAGAAAAAATGTTTTTTTAAAGCACACTATAGCACAAGGAGAATTTCCCTCACTTTCCTTCCCTGTCCCTAGAAACAAGGATTATCACAGTGAAAGAAACTGACACTCTTCCTACCTATAGTTTTCTGTCCCTAGAAAAAATGTTTTTTTAAAGCACACTATAGCACAAGGAGAATTTCCCTCACTGTCCTTCCCTGTCCCTAGAAACAAGGATTATCACAGTGAAAGAAACTGACACTCTTCCTACCTATAGTTTTCTGTCCCTAGAAAAAATGTTTTTTTAAAGCACACTATAGCACAAGGAGAATTTCCCTCACTTTCCTTCCCTGTCCCTAGAAACAAGGATTATCACAGTGAAAGAAACTGACACTCTTCCTACCTATAGTTTTCTGTCCCTAGAAAAAATGTTTTTTTAAAGCACACTATAGCACAAGGAGAATTTCCCTCACTTTCCTTCCCTGTCCCTAGAAACAAGGATTATCACAGTGAAAGAAACTGACACTCTTCCTACCTATAGTTTTCTGTCCCTAGAAAAAATGTTTTTTTAAAGCACACTATAGCACAAGGAGAATTTCCCTCACTTTCCTTCCCTGTCCCTAGAAACAAGGATTATCACAGTGAAAGAAACTGACACTCTTCCTACCTATAGTTTTCGGTCCCTAGAAAAAATGTTTTTTTAAAGCACACTATAGCACAAGGAGAATTTCCCTCACTTTCCTTCCCTGTCCCTAGAAACAAGGATTATCACAGTGAAAGAAACTGACACTCTTCCTACCTATAGTTTTCTGTCCCTAGAAAAAATGTTTTTTTAAAGCACACTATAGCACAAGGAGAATTTCCCTCACTTTCCTTCCCTGTCCCTAGAAACAAGGATTATCACAGTGAAAGAAACTGACACTCTTCCTACCTATAGTTTTCTGTCCCTAGAAAAAATGTTTTTTTAAAGCACACTATAGCACAAGGAGAATTTCCCTCACTTTCCTTCCCTGTCCCTAGAAACAAGGATTATCACAGTGAAAGAAACTGACACTCTTCATACCTATAGTTTTCGGTCCCTAGAAAAAATGTTTTTTTAAAGCACACTATAGCACAAGGAGAATTTCCCTCACTGTCCTTCCCTGTCCCTAGAAACAAGGATTATCACAGTGAAAGAAACTGACACTCTTCCTACCTATAGTTTTCTGTCCCTAGAAAAAATGTTTTTTTAAAGCACACTATAGCACAAGGAGAATTTCCCTCACTTTCCTTCCCTGTCCCTAGAAACAAGGATTATCACAGTGAAAGAAACTGACACTCTTCCTACCTATAGTTTTCTGTCCCTAGAAAAAATGTTTTTTTAAAGCACACTATAGCACAAGGAGAATTTCCCTCACTGTCCTTCCCTGTCCCTAGAAACAAGGATTATCACAGTGAAAGAAACTGACACTCTTCCTACCTATAGTTTTCTGTCCCTAGAAAAAATGTTTTTTTAAAGCACACTATAGCACAAGGAGAATTTCCCTCACTTTCCTTCCCTGTCCCTAGAAACAAGGATTATCACAGTGAAAGAAACTGACACTCTTCCTACCTATAGTTTTCTGTCCCTAGAAAAAATGTTTTTTTAAAGCACACTATAGCACAAGGAGAATTTCCCTCACTTTCCTTCCCTGTCCCTAGAAACAAGGATTATCACAGTGAAAGAAACTGACACTCTTCCTACCTATAGTTTTCTGTCCCTAGAAAAAATGTTTTTTTAAAGCACACTATAGCACAAGGAGAATTTCCCTCACTTTCCTTCCCTGTCCCTAGAAACAAGGATTATCACAGTGAAAGAAACTGACACTCTTCCTACCTATAGTTTTCTGTCCCTAGAAAAAATGTTTTTTTAAAGCACACTATAGCACAAGGAGAATTTCCCTCACTTTCCTTCCCTGTCCCTAGAAACAAGGATTATCACAGTGAAAGAAACTGACGCTTTTCCTACCTATAGTTTTCTGTCCCTAGAAAAAATGTTTTTTTAAAGCACACTATAGCACAAGGAGAATTTCCCTCACTGTCCTTCCCTGTCCCTAGAAACAAGGATTATCACAGTGAAAGAAACTGACACTCTTCCTACCTATAGTTTTCTGTCCCTAGAAAAAATGTTTTTTTAAAGCACACTATAGCACAAGGAGAATTTCCCTCACTGTCCTTCCCTGTCCCTAGAAACAAGGATTATCACAGTGAAAGAACCTGACACTCTTCCTACCTATAGTTTTCTGTCCCTAGAAAAAATGTTTTTTTAAAGCACACTATAGCACAAGGAGAATTTCCCTCACTTTCCTTCCCTGTCCCTAGAAACAAGGATTATCACAGTGAAAGAAACTGACACTCTTCCTACCTATAGTTTTCTGTCCCTAGAAAAAATGTTTTTTTAAAGCACACTATAGCACAAGGAGAATTTCCCTCACTTTCCTTCCCTGTCCCTAGAAACAAGGATTATCACAGTGAAAGAAACTGACACTCTTCCTACCTATAGTTTTCTGTCCCTAGAAAAAATGTTTTTTTAAAGCACACTATAGCACAAGGAGAATTTCCCTCACTTTCCTTCCCTGTCCCTAGAAACAAGGATTATCACAGTGAAATAAACTGACACTCTTCCTACCTATAGTTTTCTGTCCCTAGAAAAAATGTTTTTTTAAAGCACACTATAGCACAAGGAGAATTTCCCTCACTTTCCTTCCCTGTCCCTAGAAACAAGGATTATCACAGTGAAAGAAACTGACACTCTTCCTACCTATAGTTTTCTGTCCCTAGAAAAAATGTTTTTTTAAAGCACACTATAGCACAAGGAGAATTTCCCTCACTGTCCTTCCCTGTCCCTAGAAACAAGGATTATCACAGTGAAAGAAAGTGACACTCTTCCTACCTATAGTTTTCTGTCCCTAGAAAAAATGTTTTTTTAAAGCACACTATAGCACAAGGAGAATTTCCCTCACTTTCCTTCCATGTCCCTAGAAACAAGGATTATCACAGTGAAAGAAACTGACACTCTTCCTACCTATAGTTTTCTGTCCCTAGAAAAAATGTTTTTTTAAAGCACACTATAGCACAAGGAGAATTTCCCTCACTTTCCTTCCCTGTCCCTAGAAACAAGGATTATCACAGTGAAAGAAACTGACACTCTTCCTACCTATAGTTTTCTGTCCCTAGAAAAAATGTTTTTTTAAAGCACACTATAGCACAAGGAGAATTTCCCTCACTGTCCTTCCCTGTCCCTAGAAACAAGGATTATCACAGTAAAACACACTGACACTCTCCCTACCTATAGTTTTCTGTCCCTAGAAAAAATGTTTTTTTAAAGCACACTATAGCACAAGGAGAATTTCCCTCACTGTCCTTCCCTGTCCCTAGAAACAAGGATTCGCACAGTAAAACACACTGACACTCTCCCTACCTATAGTTTTATGTCCCTAGAAAAAATGTTTTTTTAAAGCACACTATAGCACAAGGAGAATTTCCCTCACTGTCCTTCCCTGTCCCTAGAAACAAGGATTCGCACAGTAAAACACACTGACACTCTCCCTACCTATAGTTTTCTGTCCCTAGAAAAAATGTTTTTTTAAAGCACACTATAGCACAAGGAGAATTTCCCTCACTGTCCTTCCCTGTCCCTAGAAACAAGGATTCGCACAGTAAAACACACTGACACTCTCCCTACCTATAGTTTTCTGTCCCTAGAAAAAATGTTTTTTTAAAGCACACTATAGCACAAGGAGAATTTCCCTCACTGTCCTTCCCTGTCCCTAGAAACAAGGATTCACACAGTAAAACACACTGACACTCTCCCTACCTATCCTTCTCTTTCCCTAAACTAAAGGAATCCAGGTTAAGCAAGAAAAAATAAATGTCACTGTCCCTGCCTATGCTTCTCTTTCCCTGCTCCGGAACACACTACACTAGGCCGCCGTGCTGGCGGCCTTTCATAGTGTGGGGCGTGTACTAAACACCCTCAGCAATAATTGGCCACAGGCATCCTGCCTGTGGCCAATCATTGCTCTCCTCGCTGCCGGCGCTGTGATTGGCCAAGCATGCGGGGTCACAGTGCATGCTTGGCCAATCACAGCGCCTGGATGACACTGCGATGGCGTAGTGCATTGTGGGCCGTTCGCGTCACTCGAATTTGGCGCGAACGGCCCAAATCGTTCGATCTTCGTCGAACGATCGAACAGCCGATGTTCGAGTCGAACGTATGTTCGACTCGAACACCGAGCTCATCCCTAGTAATGAGTCTATTTCATATATTATGTCTATTATATATCACGAAGCTCATCCCTTGTCAAAAGAAGTTCACTCCCAGCCATCCACATGCCCAGCGGTTGAATGCTAGCTTGGCTAAATTGCTAGCGCTTCAACTGCTGCCTTTTCAGTTGGTAGACTCGGCCCCCTTCCGTGAGTTTGTGCAATGTGCGGTTCCTCAGTGGCAGGTTCCCAAACGACACTTTTTCGCACGGAAGGCTATTCCGGCTCTCTACAGGCATGTGGAAGGCAATGTCTTGGCCTCACTGGACAGGGCGGTCAGCGGTAAGGTGCATATTACCGCTGACTCATGGTCCAGCAGGCATGGACAGGGACGTTACCTTTCTTTCACGGCCCATTGGGTCACTCTTTTGGCAGCTGGGAAGGATGCAGGACAAGGTGCAGTAGTGTTGGAGGTTGTTCCACCGCCACGCCTCCAAAATGCTACTACTGGTTGTGACACACCTCTCTCCTCCACCCCCTCCTCTTCTTCTTCCTCCATGGCCTCTTCCTGTGGTTTGTCCTCGGAACCAGCGGTGCTCCGTAGGCGTTCAAGGGGCTACGCAAGTACGCAGGCAAAAAGATGCCATGCCGTGCTTGCGCTGGTGTGTTTGGGGGACAGGAGCCACACTGGGGCAGAGGTCCTGTCTGCTCTGCAGGGGCAGGCCGAGAGGTGGTTGACGCCACACCAGCTTAAGCCAGGAATGGTGGTTTGCGACAATGGCACCAACCTCCTCTCCACCCTCCGACAGGGACAACTGACCCATGTGCCCTGTATGGCTCACGTCCTTAACCTGGTGGTGCAGCGGTTCTTGGGCAGGTACCCGGGCTTACAGGATGTCCTGAGGCAGGCCAGGAAAGTCTGTGCATTTCCGCAGATCTTATAATGCCAGTGCTCGCCTGGCTGAGCTTCAAAAGGAGTTGAACCTGCCCAAGAACCGCCTTATATGTGACATGCCCACCAGGTGGAACTCAACGTTGGCCATGCTGCAGCGGCTGCACACGCAGCAGAGGGCCATCAATGAGTACCTGTGCGACTACGGCACCAGGACAGGGTCAGGGGAGCTCGGGTTTTTTTCACCACGCCAGTGGGGCATGATCAGGGATGCATGCACTGTCCTGGCACCATTTGAGGAGGCCACGAGGATGGTGAGCAGTGACAGTGCATGCATCAGTGACACTGTACCTCTTGTCCACCTGTTGGAGCACACGCTGCGTGGAATAATGGACAGGGCACTTGAGGCAGAACAGAGGCAGGAAGAGGAGGACTTCCTTGCCTCTCAAGGCCCCCTTTACCCAGACAGTGTTCCTTCTGTCCCACCCATCGCACAGGAAGAGGAGGAGGAGGAGGAGGAGGAGGATTGTGTCAGCATGGAGGTGGAGGCTGGCACTCAGCATCATCAGCAGCAGTCTTTTAGGGATGATTTACAGTCCCAAGAAACCAGTGGACTTGTACGTGGCTGGGAGGAGGTGGCTGCGGATCATGTCGTCCTTAGTGACCCAGAGGACTCCGGACTGAATGCCTCAGCTAACCTACGCTGCATGGCCTCCCTGATCCTGCAAAGTCTGCGGAAGGATCCTCGTATACTTCGGATCAAGGAGAGGGACCATTACTGGCTGGCCACTCTCCTTGATCCACGGTACAAGGGTAAGGTTGCGGACCTTATCGTACCGTCGCAGAGGGAGCAGAGGATGAGACAACTCCGGGAGGCCTTGCAGAAAGGTCTGTGCAACGCGTTCCCAGAGACTGGGAGGTTACAAACTCCTGGTCCTGGACAACGAGTTGCTGAGGCTTCGGGCAGTCAAAGAAGGAGCGGTGGGGAAGGTGGCCGTCTGACCGATGCGTTCAGACAATTCTTTAGTCCGCAGCCCCAAAGTATGATCGGTTCCAGCAACCATTGCCAGCGTCTGATATACATGGTGCAGGAATACCTAGGGGCAAGGTCAGACTTGGACACCTTCCCCACCGAAAATTCTCTGGCTTACTGGGTCTTGAGGATGGATCACTGGCCAGAGCTTGCACAGTATGCAATTGAGCTACTGGCCTGTCCTGCATCCAGCGTTCTTTCAGAACGCACATTCAGTGCTGCTGGAGGATTTGTCACGGATCACAGGGTGCGCCTGTCCACTGACTCGGTTGATCGACTGACTTTCATCAAGATGAACCAGTCTTGGATCACCACCAGCTACCACACACCAGATGCTGATATAACAGACTAATTGATTTTAAAATGTCACATCCCTTCAAGACTGATGCTGATGCTGAGTGCCTGTGCTGTTATGTTGACTGGCTATCCTCCTCCTCCTCCTCAATGATACGATTAACGATGATAGCTTGGAAGATCATTTTGGTTTACGGGTGACGCCACCAGTGGCTAAGGCCCAATTTTTCAGCCCCTGTTTAACAGGGGCGTGTAATTAAAATTTTTGATGCAATACTTTGCAACAGGCCTCATTGCTGTGCTCCAAGTACAGTATCTGTGAGGGGTTGCAGTGTTGTGCCACCAGTGCCTAAGGCCCAATTTTTCAGCCCCTGTTCAACAGGGGCATGCAATTATAATTATTGATCTAATAATTCACAGCAGGGAGCATTGCTGCGCCCACCAAGAGTAACTGTCAGGCCTTACAGTGTTGTGGCACCAGCACCACCATCACCACCACCACCACCACCAAAGGCCCAATTTTTCAGCCCCTGTTCAACAGGGGCATGCAATTATAATTATTGATCTAATAATTCACAGCAGGGAGCATTGCTGCGCCCACCAAGAGTAACTGTCAGGCCTTACAGTGTTGTGGCACCAGCACCACCATCACCACCACCACCAAAGGCCCAATTTTTCAGCCCCTGTTCAACAGGGGCATGCAATTATAATTATTGATCTAATAATTCACAGCAGGGAGCATTGCTGCGCCCACCAAGAGTAACTGTCAGGCCTTACAGTGTTGTGGCACCAGCACCACCATCACCACCACCACCACCACCAAAGGCCCAATTTTTCAGCCCCTGTTCAACAGGGGCATGCAATTATAATTATTGATCTAATAATTCACAGCAGGGACCATTGCTGCGCCCACCAAGAGTAACTGTCAGGCCTTACAGTGTTGGGGCACCAGCACCACCATCAAAGGCCCAATTTTTACTACCACTGATCAACAATTATATGTTATTACAATTCCTGATATTATACTTGACAGAAGGGCGTTCCAGCACCCACCAAGAATAACTGTGAGTGCTTTCAGTGTTGTGCCAACACCAACACCTAAGGGGCCAATTTCTGCAGAGTATATACGGAAGGTCCCTACTTTCAAACATCCAACTTACAAACTACTACTACTTGCAAACGGAAGAAGACAACAGGAAGTGAGAGGAAATCTACCCCTTGGAAGGAAAATTCTCTCCTGTAAGAATTAATATGGGAGAAAGGTGTCTCCTCTCTACTGATGCTTTATCACCAATCCTTGTTTCAATAAAAACACCACATTTCAAAAACAGTTGTCATTGGGACGCAAAGTGAGGTGAAATGTTCTGAACAGGGGCACAGACAGCAAAAAAAATGTGACAGGGGTGATAACCGTTCCCTATGTTTTACAAAAAACTAAAAAAAAGGAATTTGCCATGGAGCTCCACTTAAACAATGCAGCTGTTCAAAATTATAAACAGATTCTACATAAGAACAAACCTACAGTCCCTGTCTTGTATCCTGTATACGGCTGTTCAGAGTATATAGGTCCTTTTTTATTTTGTGTGCGGGGTTCCCCTTAATATCCATACAAGACCCAAAGGGGCCGGTAATGGGCTGGAGTAGGGGGGGGGGGGGGTTGATGGGGTAGCTATGCCATTTTTCCTAAAGATTTTCATCCATATTACCGGGACCAGACATTGCATTAAAGCCGCAAGCAGTTTTAAATGACTTTTTTCCCTTTAGAAATGTTATTTTGTGCAGGGACAGTTCTAAACACGGGAAACACGTGGCACTTCACAGGCATACTTTAGACACCCCCCAGGTACAATATTTAAAGGAATATTTGACTTTTTTTTTTTCACTTTATGCATCATTAAAATGACTGCTCCCGGAAAACGTCCGTTTTTAAAACTTCTTTTTGCATTGATACATGTCCCCTGGTGCAGAAGCCGGGTTCCCAAACTCTGTTTCGGACAATAACATTGATAATAGTCGTTATAATTAGCACTTTAGAATCCGAACGTTCGCATCCATTGTATTTAATAGGGTTCTAATGTTCGCGCGAACTTTCGGTCCGTTCGCGGGTTCTGGTGCGAACCGAACCCGGGGGTGTTCGGCTCATCACTAATCAAGATGCTCCAGGATTGGCCAGCCCAGTCACCAGACATGAACATCATTGAGCATATGTGGTGTAGGATGAAAGATGAAGCATGGAAGACGTTTTCTTTGCTATTCCTGATGACTTCATCAATAAATTGTATGAATCCTTGCCAAACCGCATGGATGCTGTCCTTCAAGCTCATGGAAGTCATACAAGATATTAAATTTGGATCTCACAGCACCACTACTTAATTTGCTGACATATTTTTGGATTTTCAGTAAAGTTGTTCAATTTCTGTATAGGCGACAAAACATTTGTCTTGCCAAAATTTGACCTGTCTGTCTTGATTAAATGATAAATCTTTTTTCAGTGAAACTAATTTATTTCAGTGCATTAAACATCATTTGGGAGGGCTTTAGCTTTTCATATGAGCTATTTCTAACACCAATTGATTAATTAAAAGTCAGGTTAATAGCAGGAGTTTCTACAAAATAGAGAAGCGACAAGACTTTTGTCAGGGACTGTATATAAGCTAGAGGCACACAGCACAGCACGTCACTCTGCTTTAGACAGTATAGGGAAAGGATCCTGGCTGCTGTTGCTGTGAGGGAGAGAATGAAATGATAGGAGTTAGTCCTGATTCTGCAATCTACTGAGAGAAAAGATAGAGACAGTGTAGGGCAAGGTTCCTGTTGCTGCTTTCAGGGAGAGAGATTTATCTAGGAGTCCAGATTCAGAGATCTAATAACTCAGCGATCTGCATAGATTTACCTGGTTGGGTTGCAGTGCACAGTCTTTTTACACTGCCATGAGCCCAGTGCCAGAGAAAATCTAACTTTTATCTGCAAGCTCAGTGTACAAGCACTGCATATGTTATGTTGAGATACACCCTGTACATACTGTGGGTGTATTCTGCTCTTCCAAAAACACCCATTTAGGGCAAAAATTAAATAAAAAATTGCTATGTTTTTGTGAGATAAACAATTTATATATTTTTCTTCTATTGTGCTATTCTAAAAAAATTTTTTTTAGGACAAAAACATTTTTTTTAATAGCATTTTTTGCAGTTCTGTAGGTGTGAGATACACCGTTTACATACTGAGGATGTATTCTGCTCATCCAAAAACACCCATTTAGGGCAAGATCCTAACTTTGGAAAATATAAGGAGAACGTCAAAGGGACGTGGCCCCGGTCGTGGTGCTGCTGGTGGAGCTCCTGTTGCAGGGAGAGGATGTGGTCAATTTGTGCCAGCTACACGCACAAGTGAAACACCTTCCTCAGGTGCGAGTAGGCGACAGAGCCTGCAGCGGTATTTTGTCGCGCCTAATGAGGCTGTATGAATGTTGAGGCCAGGACAAGTACAGGCGATAGTAGATTGGGTTGCTGACAGTGCCTCCGGTTCCTTCACATTGTCTCCCACCCAGTCTTCTGATGAAAGATCAGAGTTGGCACCTGCAGCCGATGTCCATCAGTCTTTCACCTCACCCCCTTGCAAATCAGCCAAGCAGTCTGGGCCCCAAATCATGCAGCAGTCTCTTCTGCTTTTTCGATGACTCTGTTAGCAGGGTTTCCCAGGGCCATCCACCTAGCCCTGCCCCAGAAGTGGAAGAGATTGAGTGCACAGATGCCCAACCACTTATGTTTCATGATGAGTACATGGGAGGACCATCGCAGCACGTCTCGGATGATGACGAAACACAGGTGCCAACTGCTGCTGCTTTCGCAATTGTGCAGACCGACAAGGAGGACAGGGGTGAAGACTGGGTGGAAGATGATGTGGAGAACGATGAGGTCCTCGACCCCACATGGAATCAACGTTATGCAGGTGACCAGTGTAGTTCGGAGGAAGAGGCGGTGGTCGCACAGAGCCACCAGCACAGCAAAAGAGGGAGCAGGGTGCAAAAGCGGAGCGTCCGTCCCCTAGACATTTTTTTTAATAGCATTTTTTGCAGTTCTGTAGGTGTGAGATACACCGTTTACATACTGAGGATGTATTCTGCTCATCCAAAAACACCCATTTAGGGCAAGATCCTAACTTTGGAAAATATAAGGAGAACGTCAAAGGGACGTGGCCCCGGTCGTGGTGCTGCTGGTGGAGCTCCTGTTGCAGGGAGAGGATGTGGTCGATTTGTGCCAGCTACACGCACAAGTGAAACACCTTCCTCAGGTGCGAGTAGGCGACAGAGCCTGCAGCGGTATTTTGTCGCGCCTAATGAGGCTGTATGAATGTTGAGGCCAGGACAAGTACAGGCGATAGTAGATTGGGTTGCTGACAGTGCCTCCGGTTCCTTCACATTGTCTCCCACCCAGTCTTCTGATGAAAGATCAGAGTTGGCACCTGCAGCCGATGTCCATCAGTCTTTCACCTCACCCCCTTGCAAATCAGCCAAGCAGTCTGGGCCCCAAATCATGCAGCAGTCTCTTCTGCTTTTTCGATGACTCTGTTAGCAGGGTTTCCCAGGGCCATCCACCTAGCCCTGCCCCAGAAGTGGAAGAGATTGAGTGCACAGATGCCCAACCACTTATGTTTCATGATGAGTACATGGGAGGACCATCGCAGCACGTCTCGTATGATGACGAAACACAGGTACCAACTGCTGCTGCTTTCGCAATTGTGCAGACCGACAAGGAGGACAGGGGTGAAGACTGGGTGGAAGATGATGTGGAGGACGATGAGGTCCTCGACCCCACATGGAATCAACGTTATGCAGGTGACCAGTGTAGTTCGGAGGAAGAGGCGGTGGTCGCACAGAGCCACCAGCACAGCAGAAGAGGGAGCAGGGTGCAAAAGCGGAGCGTCCGTCCCCTAGACAGTACGTCTTGCTACTGCCCAACGCAGCAAGGGACCGAGCACACCAAAGCCAGGTCCAAGGAGTTCCCTAGCGTGGCAGTTCTTCAGACAATGTGCTGATGACAAGACACGAGTGGTTTGCACGCTGTGCAATCAGAGCCTGAAGTGAGGCATAAACGTTCTCAACCTGAGCACAACCTGCATGACCAGGCATCTAAGTGCAAAGCACGAGCTGCAGTGGAGTAGACACCTCAAAAACAAAGAAAGGTCTCTGGCTCCTCCTGCTTCCTCTTCTGCTGCAGTCTCGGCCTCTTCATACACCTCTGTAGTGACAGTAGCACCTGCCAACCCGCAAACAGATCATCTGCCAGCAACACTACCACCTGGCTCTCCAACCATCTCCACAATGTCCCTTGGAAGCGTTCAGCTCTCTATCTCCCAATGTAAGGTACCTGTGATAGGTAGTGTCCGAAGTGGAACTTGTGTGCTGAGGATTCAGGCGAAAACGTAGTCAGGCAGATTAGGTTGGCAACAGATCAGGCAAAACGGTACACAATCGAAATCCAGAGAGTGGTCAGGCAGGCAAAGGTCATACAGAAGCTGGCAGTGAAGTACAAAATCAGCAGGCTAGAGAGTAGTCAGGAATTCAGGCAGAAGTTCAACACGAAAATCAGGATCAAAAAGCAGTCACAACACCCAGGGAGCTATTCCACACAAACGGGGGCTGAGAAATAGCATCACTTCCTTTTTATGGGCTGCTTTGATTGAAAATTGTCCACAGCTGGCAGCAGGTGGGGCTAGTGAGTCCAAGGTAATGCTTAATACTGAGAGGACATTTCCAAAAGTCTAGATCTGCTCCGTAGCACAACAGGTAAGGCTGCAGCTGTGGGACCAGGAAGATCCCGGTTCAAATACACCCAGGTACATGACAGGGCCCCCTCCCCAGTGGACCCCTCCGGGGGCCTAGCGGGACTTAGTGGGAAAGGAGGCATGGAAGTCTCGAATAAGAGAAGGGGCATGCAGATCTTTGGCTGGAACCCAGGAACGGTCTGTGACAGGATATCCCTGCCAAAGAACCAGATACCGAAGGCCACGACCCTGTCTTCTAGAATCAAGAATCTTGGAGACTTCAAACTCATTTTGTCCATCAACAAGAACAGGAGGAGGTAGCTGTTGCGTTCTGGAGAAGCGATTGAAAATTGCTTTTCTGAGGAGGGAAACGTGGAACACAGGATGAATCCGGAGAGAGGAGGGTAATTTCAACCGATAGGAGACTGGCCCGACTCGAGCAATAATGTGCATACTTGCCTGCTGACTTCCATAGTAATAAGCAAATCTTTTTCCAATGTAGCAGAATATTTTTCACCCGCTGATCTGCTGCTGGTACACAAGAAGAAGGCTGAAGTAGGGGAAAAGTCTGAGGGTGATAGCCTAGGGCTGCGTAGAATGGTGTGGTATGAAGAGCACTGTGCCAACTGGAATTAATGGCGAACTCAGCTAAAGGCAAATACTCAGACCAGTTGGAGTGTAAGGCATTGACATAATGTCGAAGATAGGTTTCTAGGGTCTGGTTCATGCGTTCGGTTTGACCATCTGTTTGAGGGTGATGTGAGGTAGAGAGTGAAAGCGTTACTCCCAGTTTCTTGCAGAACGCTCTCCAGAATCGGGAAACAAACTGGGATCCACGGTCTGAGACGACATTGGTAGGTATGCCATGATATCTCACAATATGGGAAAGGAAGAGAGTAGACAGTGCTTCCGCTGTAGGTAATCCCGGGAGCGGCACAAAATGAGACATTTTGGAAAAGTGATCCACTATGATCCATATAGCAGTCATGCCCTCGGACTTGGGTAAGTCTGTAATGAAGTCCATAGTCAAATGGGTCCAAGGCTGACGAGGTGCCGAAAGTGGTTGTAACAGTCCAGTAGGCAATGTACGGGGTACTTTTTTAGTAGCACAAGTTGGACAGGCAGCCACATAGTCAGGAACATCCCTTTTCATATGAGGCCACCAGACATGACGCTGCAAGGTCTTAAGAGTGATGGTGACACCAGTATGACCAGATAACACACCATCATGTGCCCAGAGGTGTACAGGTTTTCTGAGGCTAGGGGCTACGAACAGGCGAGCTGGTTGTATCTTCAAGCCTTGGGGAACACGATTCTGAGTTTCTTGTAACTGTTGGGAAAGAGCCGTAGAGATCTGTGCGACAATTTTGTGAGGTGGGATTAAATACTGCTCGGTAGGTTGGTCTTCTTCAGAGGTAGCGAACTGTCTGGAAAGAGCATCGGCTTTCTTGTTTTTATGCCCAGGAACATAAGAAAGAACAAAATTAAAACGGGAGAAAAACAGAGCCCATCGAGCCTGACGTGAGTTCAAACGTCTTGCAGTCTGAAGATACAGTAGGTTTTTATGGTCAGTGAGGATAGAAAAAGGTTTGGGAGCCCCTTCCAGAAGATGTCACCATTCAGACAATGCCAATTTGATGGCCAGTAGTTCTCGATTCCCAACATCGTAATTCATCTCTGCTGGAGAAAACTTTCTAGAAAGAAATGCTACTGGATGGATTCTACCGGACTTAGGCTGTCTCTGGGAGAGCACGGCACCTGCTCCTACCTCAGAGGCATCAACCTCAACTATGTACTGGAGATCGGGATTTGGATGCTGAAGAATTGGAGCTTTGCTGAACATGTCTTTTAATTGCTGGAAAGCCGATTCTGCTTCTGAGGACCATACCTTGCAATTTGTACCTTTCTGAGTCAGAGCAGTAAGGGGGGCCGCAATGGAGGCAAAACCTTTGATGAAGCATCTGTAGTAATTTGCGAACCCTAGAAAACTTTGGAGCCCTCTTAAAGTGGTCAGTTGGGGCCATTGCAAGACAGCGGAAAGTTTTTGAGGGTCCATTTGGAAACCGACAGCACTTATAATGTATCCAAGGAAAGGAATACGGCTTTGATGGAAACTGCATTTCTCAATCTTCGCGTAAAGATGGTTTTCTCTCAGTCGTTGCAATACCTGCTTTACATCTGAGATGTGCTCTAGATGAGTCTTGGAAAATATTAAAATGTCGTCCAAGTAGATGATCACAAAACTGTTGCAGAAATCATGAAAAATTTCATTCATTAAACTTTGGAAGACAGCAGGGGCGTTATACAACCCAAATGGCATAACCAGATATTCAAAATGTCCATTACGAGTGTTGAATGCTGTCTTCCACTCGTCCCCGTTTTTAATTCAAATCAGATTATAAGCCCCTCGTAGGTCTAGCTTGGAGAAGATAACAGCCCCCTTAAGTACATCAAACAGTTCAAGAATGAGAGGCAAAGGGTAGGAGTCTTTTACAGTTATTTGATTTAACCTTCGATAGTCTATGCATGGTCGAAGACCCCCATCTTTTTTTTCAACAAAGAAAAAACCTGCCCCTACTGGAGAAGAAGAGGGTAGGATAAAACCTCTTTCCAAGTTGTCTTTTACGTATTACTCCATGGATTTTTGTTCAGGCAAAGACAGGGGATAGGTCCTTCCTTTGGGAAGAGGTGCTCCAGGAATCAATTTAATTGTACAGTCAAAAGAACGATGTGGAGGTAAAACCTCTGCCTTTTGCTTACAAAATACGTCTGCAAACGCATGGTATTCATTAGGCAAGGTAGGTGGGACGGCCACGGAAGCCAACATACAAGCAGAAAGTCTTTTGGGTTGAGACAAACAGTTTGAATGACAGAACGACCCCCAAGAGGTTAGTTCTCCATTTTCCAAATCAAAAGAAGGGTTATGTTGTTGTAACCATGGGTAACCAAGGATAACATATAGTTTGGAAAAACCTGCGCTAAACCGAAAGTATATTTTAAAAAATGGTGAATAAATAAATGATCCAAAAAATGTGGTGCTGCTGCAAGTAAAAAGTTAAAAATACTAAAACTCAAAAAACATGTGTAAAAGGACAAGCGCGCAACCACTGACATTGATTAAATAAAAAATGATGAATATATTACTAATAACACACTATGTGAAAAAAACCACAAGAGAATATATACTGAATCTCAATAGTGAAAAAAAACACAAGAGAATATATACTGAATCTCAATAGTGAAAGTGAAATTGTTCTCCAAAGGCAAATATTAATTTAAAAATTAAAATTATAAAGGTGAGATTGAAAAAAATGTCCACAACACATTTAAATTCCAAAGGTGAAATCCACTTGCTTCATATGGATAAGGGATATCCAAAGGGAGCCTTACTCTATAGATGTTCAGTGATAACAGATAATCTTAAAGCCGCTTACCAGATGGACGGGACCTCAGATCATAGAGGTCACAAAGGCGTGTGCATCAGCCTGCCGGCAGCGATGGTATTCACCTGTTCCTTTATCCCAGGTGGCCTGTCCTCACTCCACCAGGTAATCAGATATCTTGACACACAGTATCCAAAACGAAAAAGGTAGGCGGGAATAGAAACGCTCCAGCTTCCAAGTGTACTCCTAAGAGCTTGTTCAACTCAGCAAGGAAGGATTAAAAAAAGGACTTCATGGTGCAGTATTTTCCAAAAATTCAAAAGGATTTATTGTAAAAACACACAGCAAAAAAGCCAAAATCAAAAAGTCCACATCCAATCCACAAATAGTAAAATAGGCAAAATAGGCAAGGAAACAGCAACGTAACAAGGGTAAAAAAGGTTTCTAATGTTTCCGTATGCTAGTCAGAGAGCAAACATAGACTGCATCAATACATCAATATCCAATAAGTGATGACGTTAGGAATCTTGGCTCCACCCGACGCGTTTCCCCAAAAATGGCATCAACTGGGAACGGAGCCTCCGTTCCCAGTTGATGCCATTTTTGGGGAAACGCGTCGGGTGGAGCCAAGATTCCTAACGTCATCACGTATTGGATATTGATGTATTGATGCAGTCTATGTTTGCTCTCTGACTAGCATACGGAAACATTAGAAACCTTTTTTACCCTTGTTACGTTGCTGTTTCCTTGCCTATTTTGCCTATTTTACTATTTGTGGATTGGATGTGGACTTTTTGATTTTGGCTTTTTTGCTGTGTGTTTTTACAATAAATCCTTTTGAATTTTTGGAAAATACTGCACCATGAAGTCCTTTTTTTAATCCTTCCTTGCTGAGTTGAACAAGCTCTTAGGAGTACACTTGGAAGCTGGAGCGTTTCTATTCCCGCCTACCTTTTTCGTTTTGGATACTGTGTGTCAAGATATCTGATTACCTGGTGGAGTGAGGACAGGCCACCTGGGATAAAGGAACAGGTGAATACCATTGCTGCTGGCAGGCTGATACACACGCCTTTGTGACCTCTATGATCTGAGGTCCCGTCCATCTGGTAAGCGGCTTTAAGATTATCTGTTATCACTGAACATCTATAAAGTAAGGCTCCCTTTGGATATACCTTATCCATATGAAGCAAGTGGATTTCACCTTTGGAATTTAAATGTGTTGTGGACATTTTTTTCAATCTCACCTTTATAATTTTAATTTTTAAATTAATATTTGCCTTTGGAGAACAATTTCACTTTCACTATTGAGATTCAGTATATATTCTCTTGTGTTTTTTTTTCACTATTGAGATTCAGTATATATTCTCTTGTGGTTTTTTTCACATAGTGTGTTATTAGTAATATATTCATCATTTTTTATTTAATCAATGTCAGTGGTTGCGCGCTTGTCCTTTTACACAACCAAGGATAACAGGCAGGAGTGGAGAATCAATAAGAGACAAGACAACTTCCTCTTTGTGGAGTATGCCTACCTGAAGGGTGATTGTCATAGTCTCAAATTTTACAATGCCATCTCCCAAGGGTTGTCCATTCACGGTGGTAATGTTCAGGGGTCTAGATTTTGGAACAAATGGGATATTATTTTTTTTGGCAAAAGTGTAGTCCAAGAATATGCCAGCAGCTCCAGAATCCACAAAAGCCTCACAGGAGACAAGTTTAGAGGGTAAATGGATAATTGCAGGAATGGTAATCTTGGTCTTGGAGGATATACCTGTAAGGTCTAAGCCAGCTCCTCCAACACTGGTTAGACCCTGCCTTTTACTGGACGGAAAGGGCAGTTAGATAATAAATGTCCTTTAAGTTCACAGTATAGGCATAGGCCCAATGCACGCCTCCTGTGTTTCTCAGACTCAGTTAGGTGGAGATGGCTTACATCCATGGGTTCCACAGGTGCCTGGGGTTCAACTGAGATTTCAGGTTCTGGCTGAGGTGGTGCTTGGAAGTTAGGGGCCAAACGGTAAACTGGCCTAGGAAACTTGTGAGTTCTAAGTCTCTCTTGGCACCTTTTATGATACCGGACATCCAGACGAACACAGAGCTCTATGAATTTCTCTAGGTCTTCTGGGGAATCCTTATAGACTAATTCGTCTTTGATGCGATCTGCAAGACCTTTTCGGAAGGCTGCACTTAATGCCCTTGAGTCCCAAGTAGTCTCAGCAGCAAGGGTACGAAACTCAATAGCATATTGTGCCACAGACCTGGTGCCTTGTTGCATGTCCAAGAGTGAGTACTCAGCTGCAGAAGCTCTATCTGGCTTGTCAAATACAGTCTGGAGAGAAGCCAGAAATTTGTCAGCATCTTGCAGCACAGGATCATTGCTTTCCAGATAAGGAGAGACTCAGGCCAGGGCCTTCCCCTTTAGCAAGGAAATTACAAAAGTCACTTTGGCAGACGAAGTGCTAAAGGTCTCAGTGTTGTTGCGGAAATGCAAACGGCAAACATTTAAAAAGGCTCTGCAGTCCTCAGTATCACCACCAAATTTGTCAGGCAAGGGAAGTTTGGGTGGTACAGAAGAGGCGGGTTGGATCGTAGCAGGAGTAGGATCCGGAGTCTGGACCGTTGCAGAGGAAGCAGACAAACAAGATTTAAGCATAGTACAAAGTTCATCTAACTTGGCGTCCAGGGAAGAAAGATGCTGTTCATGAGCTCCAATCAATTGTCCCTGACGTGAAATTGCCTTAACAATCTCAGCAGGGTCCACTGTCATTGTGGCCCTTTTGTAATGTAAGGTACCTGTGATAGGTAGTGTCTGAAGTGGATCTTGTGTGCTGAGGATTCAGGCGAAAACGTAGTCAGGCAGATTAGGTTGGCAACAGATCAGGCAAAACGGTACACGATCGAAATCCAGAGAGTGGTCAGGCAGGCAAAGGTCATACACAAGCTGGCAGTGAAGTACAAAATCAGCAGGCTAGAGAGTAGTCAGGAATTCAGGCAGAAGTTCAACACGAAAATCAGGATCAAAAAGCAGTCACAACACCCAGGGAGCTATTCCACACAAACGGGCGCTGAGAAATAGCATCACTTCCTTTTTATGGGCTACGTTGATTGAAAATTGTCCACAGCTGGCAGCAGGTGGGGCTAGTGAGTCCAAGGTAATGCTTAATACTGAGAGGACATTTCCAAAAGTCTAGATCTGCTCCGTAGCACAACAGGTAAGGCTGCAGTTGTGGGACCAGGAAGATCCCGGTTTCAAATACACCCAGGTACATGACACCCAAACACTGGAGCGGAAGAGGAAGTACCCCCTAGCCACCCTCGATCCCTGGCCCTGAATGCCAGCATTTCAAAATTCCTCGCCTTTGAAATGCTGTCTGGTGGAGATGCAGAGTTTTAAAAGTCTGATGGCATTGGCTGTCCCACAGTATGTCGTGCCCAGCCGCCACTACTTTTCCAGGCGAGCCATCCCTTCCCTGCACAACCAAGTGGGGGACAAAATCAGGTGTGCACTGTGCAACGCCATCTGTGACAAGGTCCACCTAACTACGGATGCATGGACCAGTAAGCACGGTCAGGGACGTTATATCTCCCTAACAACACACTGGGTAAATGCAGTGGCGGCTGGGCCTGAGGCAGATAGCAGTTTGGCGCATGTCCTTCCACCACGAGGATTGCAGGGCGCTTCAGTTTGCCTCCTGTTGCTAACTCCTCCTACTCCGCTTCCTCATCCTCTACCGCCTCCTCATCCGGTCAGCGTAACACCTTCACCACCAACTTCAGCACAGCCAGGGGTAAATGACAGCAGGCAGTTTGAAAACGTTCCTGTTTTGGGGGAAAAACCCCACACCGCGCAGAAGTTGTGGAGGGACATGGAACAACAGACCGATGAGTGGTTGGTGGCAGTGAGCCTCAAGCCCGGCCTGGTGGTGTGCGATAATGGGCGAAATCTCGTAGCAGCTCTGGGCCTAGCCGGTTTGACGCACATCCCTTGCCTGGTGCATTTGCTGAACTTGGTGGTCCAGAGGTTCCTGAAAAATTAACTCAATATGCCAGAGCTGCTGCAATAAGTGCAGGCCGTCTGTGCGCATTTTCGGCGTTCTCACCCTGCTGCTGCTCGCCTGTCAGTGCTGCAGCGTAACTTCGGCCTTCCCGCTCACCGCCTCATATATGATATGCCCACAATGTGGAACTCCACCTTGCTCATGCTGGCCAGACTGTGCGAGCAGCAGCAGGCGATAGTGGAGTCTCAGCTGCAGCAATCACGTGTGAGTCACTCTGCGGAACAGCACCACTTCACCACCAATAACTGGGCCTCCATGCGAGACCTGTGTGCCTTGTTGCGCTGTTTCGAGTACTCCACCAACATGGCCAGTGCCGATGACGCCGTTCTCAGCGTTACTATCCCAGTTCTATGCCTCCTTGAAAAAACGCTCCGGGCGAGGATGTGGCACAGGAGGAGGAGGAGGAGGAGGAGGAACCGGGATAATTTCAAAGGCTTTTAGGGCAGTCTTTCACAAGTGGCTACGAGGGTGGGTTCCTGCACCAACAAACGCCAGGTACACAATTGTCCGGCAGCAAGGGCACAGTTCTGGAGGATGAGGAGGTGGAGGATGAGGAGGAGATGGAGGAGGAGGAAGCATTTTCACAGCAGGGTGGCACCCAGACCAGCTCATGGCCATCACTAGTGCGTGGCTTGGGGGATACAGAGGACACAGACGATACACCTCCCACAGAGGACAGCTTTTTGTTGCCTCTGGGCAGCCTGGCACACATGAGCGATTACATGCTGCAGTGTCTCCGCAACGACCGCCGAGTTGCCCACAGTCTAACTGGTGCTGATTACTGGGTGGCCACTCTGCTGGATCCCCGTTACAAGGACAACGTACCGTCCTTAATTCCCTCACTGGAGCGGAATCGTAAGATGCGCGAGTACCAGCGCACGCTGGTAGACGCGCTGCTGGTGGCATTCTCACCTGACAGCGGGGGTACGGTGAAAGCACAAGGCGAAGGCAGAGGAGGAGAAAGAAGTCGCCAACGCAGCCGGGGCACCGCCAGCACCTCAGAAGGCAGGGTTAGCATGGCTGAAATGTGGAAAAGCTTTGTCAGCACGCCACAACAACCAGCACCACCAGCTGAGATGGAACGTCTTAGCAGGAGGCAGCATTTCACCAACATGGTGGAGCAATATGTGTGCACACGCCTACACGTACTGAATGACAGGTCTGCCCCCTTCAACTTCTGGGTCTCCAAATTGGGCACATGGCCTGAGCTTGCCCTTTACGCCTTGGAGGTGCTGGCCTGCCCTGCAGCCAGTGTATTATCTGAACGTGTATTTAGCACGGCAGGGGGCGTTATCACAGACAAGCGCAGCCGCCTGTCCAGAGCCAATGTGGACAAGCTCACGTTCATTAAAATGAACCAGGCATGGATCCCACAGGACTTGTCCGTAGCTTGTGTAGAATAGACATGTATACCGGTGTTCTGACAAAAACTGTCCAGCCATCGGATAGTGTCCGGCCCGTACTGTGCAGGCCCAGCGCTTGCGCAGTACGGAGGAAAAGGAGATTCACAAAATCTCCGAAGATGAACAGCGCCTGCGCAGTGAGTGCAGGTTCAAGCCCCACCATCCAAGTGGACATACGGTAGAACATAGTAACAGGGCCCCTCACGGGCTCGCTTCGCTCGCCACACTTCGGGCACAGCCTCGCTTGGCTCGGCTTGAACCTCGGATGGTGTGGCTTGAACCTGGACTCACCACGCAGGCACCGTTCGTCTTGGGAGATTTTCGAAATCCCCCTGTCCTACGTACTGAGCAAGCGCAGTACAGGGCGGACACTATCCGACGGGGGACAGAATTCGACACATCACCAGCCTTACCCAGCCATTGTTGTACTACTCCATATGGACCTTGTCCTTCTAGGTCAAGATTATAATTTTTTTTTTTTTTTCATTTCAAAGTATTTTATTTTCCCACTAGCTTATCCATTAAATTGAAAAATATTTTTTCCAGAAAGGGCGTATTCTAGGGCATTCCCACCATATGTGTGGCATTGTGTCGTTGAGTTTCTGAGGTTCTTAATGACTTCCTGTTCCTCTTCTGCTGAGAAGGGGGCCTCCAGCATATTATTATTATTTATTTTTAAGTTATTTCCCTATCCACATTTGTTTGCAGAGCACTTGCCATGCTCCTAACAACATTTGGCTGCCATTTGCAGCCCTCTAGCTCTTTCCATTACTTTTTTAGAGCCATTTTAGTCCTCAGAAGTTCGGGTCCCCATTGACTTCAATGGGATTCGGGTTCGGGGTCAAGTTTGGGTCAAGTTTGGTCCCGAACTCAAACTTTTTTCCGAAGTTCGGCCGAACCCGTCGAACCCGAACATCCAGGTGTCCGCTCAACTCTAGTCTCCTCCACTGATGCTTTATTACCTATCCTTGTTTCCCTAAAAAACCCAAATTTTCAAAATCCAATTATTGGGACAGAAAGTGTGGTGAAATCTTCTGAACAGGGGCACAGACAGCAAAACAAATGTTACAGGGGTGACAACCCTTCCCTATGTTATCCAAAAAGATTAAAAATAGATTTTTTTGGCTGGAGCTACACTTACAAAATGTACCTGTTCCAAATTACAAACAGATTCTACTTAAGAACAAACCTACAGTCCCTGTCTTGTTTGACTGCCTTTATACTGCTGTTTAGAGTATATAGGGCCTGGGGGCCCCAACGCCTTTTATTTTTTTAATTGTGGTGTGGGGTTCCCCTTAAATCAATACAAGACCCAAAGGGCCTGGTAATTGGCTGGGGGGTTACCCATGCCGTTTTTCTCAATAAATTTCATCCATATTGCCGGGACCCGACATTACATTACAGCCGCAAGCAGTTTTAAATGACTTATATTCTTTTAGAATGTCATTTTGTGCAGGGACTGTTCTAAACATGGGAAACATGTGCTACTTTACAGGCATACTATAGACACGCCCCAGGTACGATATTTAAAGGAGAATTTCAATTTTGTTTTTTCACTTTAAGCATCATTAAAATCATTGATCCCGAAAAAAAATAGATTTTTTTAAAACTTTTTTTGCATTGATACATGTCCCCTGGGGCACGGGTCCCCAAACCCTTTTTAGGACAATAACTTGCATATTGGCCTTTAAAATTTGCACTTTTGATTTCTCACGTTCGAGTCCCATAGACTTTAACGGTGTTCGAAAGTTTGCGCAAACTTTTGGTCCGTTCGCATGTTCTGGATGCAAACCTAACCGGGGGGTGTTCGGCTCATCCCTAGTATTAATACATATATGGCAGGGACTTAGTAAGTTGGCATATTTCTACGATTTAAAGCATTTTACCTCTTTATTCAGTATAAACTAACAGAGGTTCTAATTGTTCTCCACTGTATCCATCCCAATGGATATCCCATGAGATAAAATACCACATGGTTTCATGGGATAAATATTGCGTAGTGATGAAATATTACATGCCATATTTTAGTAGCGTTTTTGAAAAACGATATGAGCTATTTTACCGCAAATTTTAAAGAGGAAAATACCACTTTGTGACTGGAGCCCATTGTGTGCTGTGCTTTAAGACTGCCATTGAATATATGTTGACCTTTAGCCAGGTTTTTATATGAATTAGTAGTTTTAAATCGGTTCCGCTGAAGAAAAAAAAATATTAAAAGTCAGCAGCTACAAATACTACAGCTGCTGACTTTTAAAATAAGGACACTTACCTGTCCAGGGCGCCCTGTCCCTTGGCTCCTGGGTGCAGGCACCACCATCTTCAGTAAGGGAATCAGGAAGTGAAGCCTTGCGGCTTCACAGCCTGGTTCCCTACTATGCGAGTCACGTTGCGCGTCCTGACTGGTCCCTGCTATCTTCTGGGACCTGTGTGTCTCCTAGAAGACAGCAGGGGAGGATGGAGCAGGGGCCGGACATGGTGCAGATTCTGCGGCGATCTATCACCAGATGTGGGAGCAAATACCTGTATTATACAGATATCTGCTCCCCCCTGAAAGGTGCCAAATGTGACACCGGAGGGGGGAGGAATCCGATCAGTGGAAGTTCAATTTTTGGGTGGAACTCGGCTTTAAATGTGAAAGCTGTGGAACCATCCTGTAGACATGTGCACCGTCAACAAATTTGTTTTGTTTTGTTCCGTTCCGTATTAGCCGTTAATTTGTATTTCGTAATTCGTGTCCGAAATTCAATTTGTATTCGTATAAAATATGAATTTGTTAGGTTCGTTAACTTTTCGTAACAATTACGAACGTTCGTTATGATGAATTTAAAAAGCAAAAAATACCTTTCATAATATGGCAGTCGTCGACTCATTAATCATTATGCTCATTATGAGGGGCTCCCACCATCCCTGTGCTGTGCTGACTTCCTCCTGGGGCTGTACCCCTGCTGTGCTCATTATGAGGGGCTCCCACCATCCCTGTGCTGTGCTGACTTCCTGGGTTTGTACCCCTGCTGTGCTCATTATGAGGGGCTCCCACCATCCCTGTGCTGTGCTGACATCCTGGGATTGTACCCCTGCTGTGCTCATTATAAGGGGCTCCCATTATCCCTGTGCTGTGCTAACTTCCTGGGTTTGTACCCCTGCTGTGCTCATTATGAGGGGCTCCCATCATCTCTGTGCTGTGCTGACTTCCTGGGTTTTTAACTTCATCATAACGAATAATCGTAATTATTATGACAATAATAAAACGATATTAACGAACATTCTTATTTTGTCCAATTCTGAATGTCCCATCAACTACCAGTACCAGTCTCCCACTCCCATATTAAGAAAAGTAATTTTCCTAACCCTCACTCAGAGGCATAACTAGAAACTTCTGGGCTCCGGTGCAAGAAATCATGAAAAAGCATGATTTTGATACTTATTTTTTTTGAGGGGGTGGCAACGGCCGTAGTTGAGGGGGGGTGGCAGCAGTGGTACTTGAGGGGGGTGGCAGTGGTGATGTTTAAGGGGGTTGGCAGCGGTGTAACTTGAGGGGGAGGTGGCAGTGGTGGTGTTAAGTTGGGGTGGCTGCGGTGGTACTTGAGGCGGGGGTGGCTGCGGTAGCAGTGGTGGTGCTATCCTTTCCCACCACCACCTGTGCCTCTTACTGATCCCATCCTCCCACCACTGATCTCATCCCTATCCCCACCATCACCTCTGTTGTAGAAGTAATGGGGGGGATAGGGATGATATTAGTGGTGGGCGGATGGGATCAGTAAGAGGCACAGGTGGTGGAGGTTGGCATCGATTGCTCAGCTCTGCAAAATGTCACTTACCGTCAGTCAATCGATTCCCCGGGAAATCCGTTCGATCGGTCACGGTCAACGTCACCGTGCCTTCTGATCTCCCGCCAGGATGCCTTCTTGCCTCATGGGTAGACGGTACAGGAACTCCCTGCAGAGAGGAAAGCTCCTCCCCCGCCTTCTCTCATTGGTGTCAGCAGGTCTGCTGACTTAATTTTTCAGCGTCTGCCCCCAGTCTCAGCACTGCCTCTGCCCAGGCCTAGATTTACTCCCTTTGCCGCCCCAAGGCCAGGTCCTTCAATGCCGCCCCCTCCCACACACACACAGACGATAACATAGGGGGACTCCCCAGAGAGCCTCCCTACTTACATCAGGGTCCCTAGAGAGCCTCCCCCTACATCAGGGTCCCCAGAGAGCCTCCCCTTACATCAGGGTCCCCAGAGAGCCTCCCTACTTACTTCAGGGTCTCCAGGGAGCCCCCCTCTTACATTAGTGTCCCCAGAGAGCCTCCCCTCTTACATTAGTGTCCCCAGAGAGCCCCTCCTTACATCAGGGTCCCCAGAGAGCCTCCCTACTTACATCAGGGTCCCCAGAGAGCCTCCCCTTACATCAGGGTCCCCAGAGAGCCTCCCTACATACATCAGGGTCCCCAGAGAGCCCCCTTACATTAGTGTCCCCAGAGAGCCTCCCCTCTTACATTAGTGTCCCCAGAGAGACCCTCCTTACATCACGGTCCCCAGAGAGCCTCCCTACTTGCATCAGGGTCCCCAGAGAGTCTCTCCTTACATCAGAGTCCCCAGAGAGTCTCCCCTTACATCAGAGTCCCCAGAGAGTCTCCCCTTACATTAGGGTCCCCAGAGAGTCTCCCTTTACATTAGGGTCCACAGAGAGCCTCCCCTTACATCAGGGTCCCCAGAGAGTCTCCCCCTACATTAGGGTCCCCAGAGAGCCTACCCTTACATCAGGGTCCCCAGAGAGTCTCCCCCTACATTAGGGTCCCCAGAGAGCCTCCCCTTACATCAGGGTCTCCAGAGAGTCTCTCCCTACATTAGGGTCCCCAGAGAGCCTCCCCTTACATCAGAATCCCCAGAGAGTCTCCCCCTACATTAGGGTCCCCAGAGAGCCTCCCCTTATATCAGGGACCCCAGAGAGCCTGCCTACTTACATCAGGGTCCCCAGAGAGCCTCTCCTTACACCAGGGTCCCCAGAGAGCCCCTCCTTACATCAGGGTCCCCATAGAGCCTCCCTACTTACATCAGGGTCCCCAGAGAGTCTCCCCCTACATCAGGGTCCCCAAAGAGCCTCCCTACTTACATCAGGGTCCCCAGAGAGCCTCCCTACTGGCATCAGGGTCCCCAGAGAGCCTCCCCCTACATCAGGGTCCCCAGAGAATCTCCCCCTACATTAGGGTCCCCAGAGAGTCTCCCCCTACATTAGGGTCCCCAGAGAGCCTCCCCCTACATTAGGGTCCCCAGAGAGCCTCCCCTTACATCAGAATCCCCAGAGAGTCTCCCCCTACATTAGGGTCCCCAGAGAGCCTCCCCTTATATCAGGGTTCCCAGAGAGCCTGCCTAATTACATCAGGGTCCCCAGAGAGCCTCTCCGTACACCAGAGTCCCCAGAGAGCCCCTCCTTACATCAGGGTCCCCAGAGAGCCTCCCTACTTACTTTAGGGTCCCCAGAGAGTCTCCCCCTACATCAGGGTCCCCAGAGAGCCTCCCTACTTACATCAGGGTCCCCAGAGAGCCTCCCTACTTGCATCAGGGTCCCCAGAGAGTATCCCCTTACATTAGGGTCCCCAGAGAGTCTTCCCTTACATTAGGGTCCCCAGAGAGCCTCCTCTTACATCAGGGTCCCCAGAGAGCATCCCTACATACATCAGGGTCCCCAGAGAGCCCCCCTTACATTAGTGTCCCCAGAGAGCCTCCCCTCTTACATTAGTGTCCCCAGAGAGCCCCTCCTTACATCAGGGTCCCCAGAGAGCCCCCCCTTACACAAGGGTTCCCAGAGAGCCCCCCCTACACCAGGGTCCCCAGAGAGTCCCCCTTACACCAGGGTCCCCAGAGAGCCCCCCCTAACATTAGTGTCCCCAGAGAGCCCCCCCTCTTACATTAGTGTCCCCAGAGGCCCCCTTCCTTACATTAGTGTCCCCAGAAAGCCCTCCCTCTTACAACAGGGTCCCCAAACAGCTGACTCCCCCCTTGCAGAGGTTCCCGTGTACCTGGCTGGTGGAGGTGGGAGGCGGCGATCGGCAGCTCTATGGTGTCCACAGGCAGGGGGATCTCGCTGGGGCTAGTAGTTCTATATACGAATATATACAGCAGAGGGGGGAGGGGCCTCTGACCCGGGCATCAGCAACAGTGTACAAGCAGAGTGAAAGTGATACCTGCCCGGGGTAAGAGGCCCATACCCTCACCTCTCCACTGTATACACTCACTGACACTCGAGAGTACTACAAGCCCCAGGGAGATCCCGCTCCCCACACAGGTACCATAGAGCTGCCGATCGCCGCCTTCCACCTCCTACCACATCTCCCCGCTGCACTCTAAATGGCCAGCCAGAGGTGCAGGGGGAGATGCTGGGTCTTGGGGGGGTTGCCCCGGTGCCGCCCCTGCATCCACTGCCTTGTCCGGAATCCGGCCCTGCCTCTGCCTTCTCTGTCCCTCAGCGGGCGAAAGCACCCGATCCCCGCGGCGGAACGGCTCCACACACTGGCGGGCGGTGGGCGGGCCCCTCACACGGGCGGCGGGCGGGCCCCCCGGACTTGGCGGAACTACAGGGCCCAGTCGCAACTGTGACTGTTGCGACCCTGATAATTCCGCCACTGCTCACTCAGCAGCAGAAGAAAACCTCTGATTGGTCAACAAAACACCAGTCACGTTTCCGTTGTAATGGATTTTGGACCCGAAATTCGCAAACAAAATTTTGTATTTCGTATAAAATTCGGAAGCATAGCAGTTCGTATTTCGGATCCTCCCGAATGTACGAATTTACGGAAATTTGTACGAATTTTCGATTCGTACGAAACTAATCGCACATGTCTACCATCCTGTTCACAACTTTCACGTCCCATGTTCTTAGACAGTCAACATCCGCATATTTCATGGTGATTGGATTAAGGTGTCTGAGCTACTTGTGCAAACATAAATGCTGGGATATCCTCCTGACATGTAATAAAACAGAAGAAGTGGCTTGAAGAAGCTATAAAATGTCTTTAACCGCGTGAGGACCGCTGCACGCCGATGTACGTCGGCAGAATGGCACGGCTGGGCACATGGGCGTACAGGTACGTCCCCTTTAAGAGCCCAGCTGTGGGTCGCAAGCGCGGCGGTGCGCTTGCGACCCAGGCCTCTTCTCCGTGACCGTCCCTGCGGGAAAAGCGGACCCGATCGCCGCTGGTGTCCCACGATCGGGTCACAGAGAGGAAGAACGGGGAGAGGTAAGTGTAAACAAACCTCTCCCCGTGCTTCCTAGTGAGCCGTCACTGATCGTCTATTCCCTGTAATAGGGAACGACGATCAGTGACGTCACACGCTAAGCCACGCCCTCCCACAGTAAGAAACAAAAATCAGGGCACACTTAACCCCTACAGCGCCCCCTCCTGGTTAACCCCTTCACTGCCAGTGTCATTTTTACAGTAACCAGTGCATTTTTATAGCACTGGTCGCTGTAAAAATGACAATGGTCCCAAAATAGTGTCAAAAGTGTCTGATGTGTCTGCCATAATGTCGCAGTCACGAAAAAAATCACTGATCGCCGCCTTTACTAGTAAAAAAATAATAATTTTGAAAAATGCCATAAAACCACCCCCTATTTTGTAAACGCTATAACTCTTGCGCAAACCAATTAATAAACGCTTATTGCGATTTTTTTTTACCAAAAATATGTAGAAGAATACATATCGGCCTAAACTGAGGAAAAAAAAAATTATTATTATATATTTTTCGGGGATATTTATTATAGCAAAAAGTAAAAAATATTGCGTTTTTTTCAAAATTGTCGCTCTATTTTCGTTTATAGCGCAAAAAATAAAAACCGCAGAGGTGATCAAATACCACCAAACGAAAGCTCTATTTGTGGGAAAAAAAGGACACCAATTTTGTTTGGGAGCCACGTCGCACGACCGCACAATTGTCAGTTAAAGCGACACAGTGCCGAATCGCAAAAAGTGGCCTGGTCCTTATGCTGCATATTAGTCCGGGTCTTAAGTGGTTAAAGAGTATGTAAACCCAACATTTCAAAATCCTTATATGCGCCTGCTGTACCATGTACTTGTATGATAAAGTATCCTGTTCTTTTTGTATTGCTTCCTTTGTATGCAGTGCTGATCCTGACCTCCCTGGGGCCCTAAGCAAAATTCTGCTAAGGGGCCCTCTACCTGACCCGTGATGCCGTGAGCTATGTAAACCAAAACGTTTTACGAAATCTTGGCCATTCCCTGCTAAATTTCTATCTATCTATGGGCAGCTTAGGACTGGAGGAGCTGTGCATGACAACCAATCAGCTTCTAGCTTTTATTTTCAAAGCTTAACTACACAGGCAGAAGCTAGAAGCGGATTGGTTGCTCCTGACATGCGCCAACCCCTTGCACGCTCCTTGCGCCAACCCTTTGCACGCTCCTTGCGCCAACCTCCTGCACGCTCCTTGCGCCAACCTCCTGCAGGCTCTTTGCGCCAACCCCTTTCACGCTCCTTGCGCTAACCTCTTGCACGCTCCTTGCGCCAACCCCCTGCACGCTCCTTGCGCCAACCCCCTGCACGCTCCTTGCGCCAACCCCCTGCATGCTCCATGCACCAACCCCCTGCACGCTCCATGCGCCAACCCCCTGCAAGCTCCATGTGCCACGCTCCATGCATCACCCCCTGCACGCTACTTGTGCCACCTCCTGCACACTTCAAGCACAACCCCTGCACACTCCATGCAACAACCCCCTGCACGTGCCAAATCCTGCACGCTACTTACACCAACCCCCTGCACTCTCCATGCGCCACCCCCCGCACGCTTCAAGCACAACCCCTGCACGCACCATCCCCTGCTCACTCAAAGCACCACCCCTTCCATGTACTACCCCTGCACTCTCCATGTACTTCTCTATGCACTACCCCCTGCACAGCACATCTGCTCCAATGGTGAATGCAATGATAACACTGGTAGATCTCTCAGGCAATGGGTCTCTATGTGGGATTATAGAAGTCTGAGCCATTTCCAGGGACAGATCTGCCCCCATCTCTACAAACTTAGACTTCCTCTAAGTGTGCCATGCCCGGGCATGCTGGTACTTGTAGCCCTCCTCCCCCCTGGACAGTTGCAGTGAGTTGCAGTAATAGTTGTCAGATGTTAGATGTTCTGCTCACCTTTCTGAGCACTTTGTGGCAGTTGCTGCAGATCAGGTAGTCCCTGCTGCTGCTCAGGCTCTCTGTGCTGTCCATGGTGTGCCCCTTCCCCGGCCGGTGCTCTGGCTGTTTGCTGGTTGTCTGGGGGAGAGCGGCTGGTAAGCTGTGAACTGCAGGCCGCCCCGAGAGCACAGACCGGCCACAGGAGACGGAGGACGAGTGACAGGCACCACAGGGCGGGGCTGACTCGCACAGATACGCCCACACAGCCGAGGTATATATAACCTCTCCGAGGCTCACACCCACCTCCCCGCCTCTTACACGCCCACTCCTATAAATTTCCCTTATGCTCCGCCCAATGCCGCCCCTTTGCAGGCATAACCACGCCCTCATTGCACTGAGTGGGAACTCCTCTCGCTTGCACGTTTGTGCTGGCCAATGGCGGCTGAGCCGCTGCTCATGTCACGCCCCCCGATAACTGCTTTGTGCCAGCCAATCGTGGAGTGAGGAAGGAGAAAGGCCGCTCCGCCAATGAGAAAAACTCGAAAACAGGAGGGGGAGACGGGGCCTCGAGTAATTTGCGGGGCCCTACGCAGCTTGTGTAGTGAGCGTATAGGGCGGATCGGCTCTGTTTGTATGAAATCCCTGGTGTTCCTGGCAGTCCCTCTGATTTCCTATTTAAAAAAAAACTCACCACACTAAGCAGGAGAACATTAGCTGTGCTGGGAACTCAGTGTGGGCTCCTCCAATGATCAAACTTGCCCTGACAACCCCCCCAGCACCACCTTTCACTAGGAAGGTCAATGTGCTACTGTTTCTCCTCCCCCAGCTCTAATGCAGCTGAGAAGAGAGGGAAGAAAGGGAATGAGGGAATTTATAAAAAATTGAAAAAACGAAATTAAAATGTTTTCTCTTATCGTCCATGGACCGACACAGCTCTCATACTGATTACATGTGGGTATAAGTCCCTGCTTGCAGGAGAAGACCTAGGCAGGATGTTAGATGTTAAAACATTCTAGAACAAGCCAGATCCGAACAGCCCCGCCCAGGGGGGCGGTCCCTCCAGACATTACCCTCCCACCTGCAGCTAGCAGCCTAAGTTTTTTTCTGCCTAGCAGAAGGAGAAGACGTGGCTCTCTCAGGAGCCAGTCTCCTGGAAGATTTTTGCTTTTAAATTTTATTCCTTTGGGCATTTTATTATTTTATTTTTTAGACCTTTAATCAACTGTCGGCTGGGCAACAGGTTGGGTACACTAGTATCCTCGTAGTCTTCCCTGTCCGACCATCGAGCGTGCTGATCCTCGCCTTGTGTGCGTGAGACTCAGTTCACGACATACGCCATGGCTCCAGGGGTGGCCGGGTTGCTTTTATGCTCCCGTGGTCCTCTCAAGATTGAACAGTACCTACTGTATCTTTTGCGGTGGACCGGGCCAACAGCTACGCAGTACGACTCTGTGATAGGTCTGTCTGAAACAAGCCAGTGGGTCCCTCTAGGTACAGGTAAGTAGTCTCTCCTGCTGCAAGGTGAGTACATACTGGCTGTGTTTCTGTGTGTGGGGGGTTCTCCCTGTCTCCCCACTGTTATGCTGCTCTCTGCACCCTGCTCTGTTGCTGTGCTGTGTGGGGATACTTGGGGGGTCGCTCTGCCCTGGGGGGGGGCGCTCCATGGCTGTTTGTGAACTTGGGAAGTGTTCTGGGGGAGTGTGTGAGGTTTATTGCGTGCGCCATTGGCGTGGTGTTTTAAATTTAAAAAGTGCGCCAACGGCGGCTATTTTGCCGCGGCTCAAAGCACAGTTATACAGGCGCCCGGCGGCCATTTTCTTGTAGCCGCGGCGCTTTCAGTTTCGTTTTCGGCCTCTAGCGGCGCTGCTGAACGGCGCAAAATACCTCATCTCCTCAAAGATTCTTCATTCTCCTCAGGCTTCACTCGCGCTACAGCACGGCTCATACAGCGGAACCGAGCGGTCCCTAAGGGTGGTGAGTCCTCCGGGTATCCCCTCCTCAGCCTCAGCACAGCCAGTAGGTGGACAGAATTATTCACTGTAATAGTGAATAAGGTCTCAGAGGGTGTCAATATGGAGTCTGGTTCACCTGCTTCTCCACACTTGTCAGAGGCAACTGGCAGTGCTCCTGCATCTGCGGTCCCTATGGACCAGTTGTCGGCAGTCCTGGAATCATTCCTTGTCAAGCTGGAAGCGGTGTGCGAACGCACAGGGGCTGTAAAGTGCCCTCTCCCCACACAATCTCCACATAGGGAGTGCTCTGACTCAGATATGGGCCTAGCTACTGCTGCTGAGGACCCTAGTTCTGAGGATTTTGATGTATTTGGACAGGAAATTCCTTGTGAGGAAGACCCCTGTCTTGAACCACCAACTGACAGGGTGCTTGTAAGTGAACTCATTGATGCTGTGAGGAACACTCTCAAGCTGAATGTTGAGGCTGAGGAACCTCAGGTGGAAGCTATGTCCTTTGGTTCCTTTAAAGCCGTGTCTTCAAAAAAGGTTTTTCCATATGTGCCTTTTTTTAATACATTCATTGACCAAGTCTGGGATAAGCCGCAGAAGACTTTGACGGTCCCGCGGCGCATAGATAGCCTTAAGGTACCCCTTTGAAGAGGACCAGGTTAAGAAGTGGGCTCACCCCCCAGTGGTCGACCCCCCGGTCGCCCGTTTGTATAAGGCTACCATGTTACCAATGGAAGGGACTCCTGCGTTTACAGGAGGTCAGAAGTGGCGTGTAGAACTATGTTCACCTTATTGGGGGCCGCCTTACGCCCTATAGTGGCGGCGACACTTGTGTCTCAGACACTCACAGGCTGGGCAAAGCTTTTGCACCAGACAGTGCAGGAGCATAATCTCCCTCCTGAAACCATTGCCCTGGCTCACCAACTTGCGCAGGGTTTAGTCTTCGAGTGCGATGCCGCTGTGGATGCGACCCCTTTAATAACGGGGGCCTCTATTTCTGCTGTGGTGATGCGTCGCCTTATCTGGCTGAAATGCTGGTCAGCCAATCTAGCTTCCAAAAAGCTCCTGGCTGTCTTGCCCTTTAAGGGCGGTAGACTGTTTGGGGCCGCTCTGGATGACATTATTAAAAACGTCACAGGAGGTAAGAGCACCTTCCTTCCCCAGTCTATTAAGGGTAAGGAGCCCTACCACAGGCTGGGCCCTTCCTTTCCGGTGAAGAAGAAGTTTTTAGGTTAGTCAGATTCCACGGGCAAGCCCGCCCAGACTGAAAAGAATGCGGCTGGGGGACAAAGATGTCCCTGGGTGAGTAAGCCTACCAAGCAAGCTCCCAAGTCCACCACCGCATGAAGTCTTGCCCCTGCCCGACTCTGGGGTGGGGGGACGTCTTCGCAGGTTCTCGGTGCGGTGGACCTCCCGAATCTCCGACCGGTGGGTGTGCGAGGTGGTCACCTCAGGATACAGGATAGAGTTCCGCTCATGGCCCCCAGACAGGTTTTTTCCCTCGAACCTCCCACTTCTTTCGCCCCGCCGGGCGGCCCTCTTGGGGGCCGTACAGGATTTGCTCGGGTGCGGAGTAATTGTGCCGGTTCCGTCACAAGAGAGGTTTCAGGGGATTTACTCAAACCTGTTTGTTGTCCCGAAAAAGGACGGGGTTCGGCCAATCCTATGTGAAGGTATTAAAATTCCGGATGGAATCCATTCGCACAGTGATCGTGACACTCCACCAAGGGGATTTTTTGGCGTCCTTGGATATCAAGGACGCTTACTTGCACATCCCAATCTGCGCAAGCCACCAGAGGTTTCTGCGCTTTGCCATAGGCGAAGTCCACTATCAGTTCGTGGCCCTTCCCTTCGGCCTAGCATCGGCACCACAGGTTTTCACAGAAGTGCTTGCCCGGTTCTGGCTTTGCTGAGACAGCGAGGAATTGTTATCGTGGGCTATCTAGACGATCTCCTTCTCAGAGCAGAAAATGGCTCAGACTTGGAGGAAAATATGACATCAGTCAGTCAAACCCTCAGGGACTTCGGATGGGTTCTGAACACGCAGAAGTCGGCTCTAGTCCCGACTCAGCGCTTGGAGTATCTGGGGCTGATCCTGGACACTTCGGCAGCAAAGGTGTTTCTACCCTCAGAGAAGTTACTGACACTTCAGTCGGCAGTACAGGTTCTGACGTCCCGAAAATGGTCGTCAATTCGCTTCTGCATGAGAGTCCTGGGACTATTGGTGGCCTCCTTTGAGGCAGTTCCGTATGCTCAATCACACACGCGGGCATTACAGAAGGGAATTTTGTCTGTTTGGGACAAGTCCCCATTGTCTTTGGATCTTCAGATCCAGGTGAGTCACTCTGTCAAGGCTTCCCTGACGTGGTGGCTGAGATCTCCGGCTCTTCGGGTCGGGAAGTCGTTCCTCCCCATCCACTGGACGGTGATCACAACGGACGCCAGCCTGACGGGCTGGGGAGGAGTGTGGGGAGTCCTGTCAGCTCAAGGGCTCTGGACTCCAGCCGAATCTCGTCTCCCAATCAACGTCCTGGAATTGCGGGCGATCAGACTGTGTCTCTCCGCATGGTCAAAGAGGCTACAGGGCCGCTCGGTCAGAATCCAATTAGACAATGCCACGGCCGTGGCGTATGTCAACCATCAGGGGGGCACTCAGAGCTCGGCTGCGGCATCCGAGGTCGCTCACATCCTAAGGTGGGCGGAAAGAAGCGTGCCGGCGCTGTCCGGCATAGAAAACTGGCAGACGGACTATCTGAGCCGCCAGTCCCTGGACCAGGGGGAGTGGTCCTTGCATCCAGAGGTGTTTCAACTCCTTTGTCGGCGGTGGGGCACTCCGGATGTGGACCTGATGGCGTCTCGACTCAATTGCAAGGTGTCGAAGTTTGTAGCCCGGTCCAGGGACCCCTGGGCGGATGCCTCGGATGCGTTGGTGGCCCCGTGGGGTCAGTATCGCTTGATGTATGTCTACCCTCCGCTGCAGTTGCTACCTCGTCTGCTGCGCAGGGTAGCGGCCGAGGGCATTCCGGTGATCCTCATTGCTCCAAACTGGCCTCGGCGTCATTGGTACGCCGACCTGGTATGTCTCATCGCGGACGTCCCTCGGCGCCTGCCCTTGAGGGAGGACCTTCTATCTCAAGGTCCTATCTTTCATCTTGCTTTACAGTCTGGCTTTAGCAGCATGGCTATTGAGAGTCAGGTGCTGAAAGACCGAGGCCTGTCGGATTCGGTAATTTCAACCATGCTTAGGGCACGGAAGTCTTCTTCTAGGAAGATCTATCACCGTACCTGGAGAGCTTACATCGCTATGTGCGAAGAACTAGACTGCCGTCCACGGACGTACTCTGTCCCCAGAATCCTGAGGTTCTTACAGCGTGGTGTTGCTCAAAGGCTGGCTTTGAGCACTATTAAGGGTCAGATTTCGGCCTTGGCCGTTTTCTTTCAAAGACCCCTAGCTGGTCATTCCCTGGTTAGCACTTTTGTGCAGGGGGTACGCCATGTGGTTCCACCTGCCAAGCCCCCGCTCCCTCCTTGGGATCTCAACTTGGTGCTTTTGGTTCTTCAATAATCTCCTTTTGAGAATATAAGAGATATTCCTCTTTCAACTTTGTCCCAGAAGGTGGCTTTTTTAGTGGCCATCACTTCTGTTAGACGGGTGTCTGAGTTGGCGGCTCTGTCATGCAAGTCGCCTTACCTGGTCCTCCATAAGGATAAGGCGGTATTGCGACCGCGACCGTCTTTCCTTCCTAAGGTGGTTTCGGCTTTTCACCTTAATGAGGACATTGTCCTTCCGTCCTTGTGCCCTCATCCATCGCATCCTAGAGAGGTTGCGCTTCACAATTTGGATGTGGTGCGTGCCTTACGGGTATACCTGGCGGCTACTGCTTCTATTCGGAAGTCTGGCTCGCTGTTTGTATCTGTCTCTGGTTCGAAACAGGGCCAAGCGGTGTCGTCTGCCACCATTTCTAGGTGGATCAGACAGACTGTTATACAGGCCTATGCCATTAGAGGACGGGCGCCTCCCTTCCCGGTCACGGCGCATTCCACCAGGGCAATCGGTGCTTCCTGGGCTTTCCGACATCAAGCATCGGTTGCACAAGTGTGCAAGGCGGCGACCTGGTCGTCCGTTCATACCTTTTCAAAGTTCTACAAGGTTGATGTGGCTGCATCTTCGGATGCTTCCTTCGGCCGCAAAGGGTTGCAGGCCACTGTTTAATGTTGCAACTCCTCCGTTGAGGAGCTCTGCTGGTTTGGAGTGAAGTTTTGGTTGTTCCTTACTTTTTTGCTCCCACCCTTTTCTTATACTGCTTTGGGACGTCCCACACGTAATCAGTATGAGAGCTGTGTCGATCCATGGACGATAAGAGAAAATAGGATTTTTGTACTCACCGTAAAATCCGTTTCTCTGACGTCCATGGACCGACACAGCACCCACCCTTCCTTTTAAGGTTTGTACTGCTTTGTTACGAACTGAGGCTGCTAGCTGCAGGTGGGAGGGTAATGTCCGGAGGGACCACCCCCCTGGGTGGGGCTGTTCGGCTCTGGCTTGTTATAGAATGTTTTAACATCTAACATTCTGCCTAGGTCTTCTCCTGCAAGCAGGGACATATACCCACACGTAATCAGTACGAGAGCTGTGTCGGTCCATGGACGTCAGAGAAACTGATTTTACGGTGAGTACAAAAATCCTATTTTTATATTTATACGCAAATGTTTTGCCTTTCATTTCCATTTTAAACTGAATGGGTTGTTTTATAAGGCGAGGGTTTGCAATCAGCATTACAGTTGATTGTGACTAAATGCTGCTAGCTAGCCAAACCCTTCCATGTAATTCTGTATCAGCTCTCTGAACAGTTCTAAACACTATCAGGCTTTTATAAGATGTTCAAGGTAATTGCAACAAAAAAAAGTTAAAGTAGTGCATTGTCTTTCTGATTTTTTGCTCGTTATTATATTAGTTAAAATTGGTGAATCTGTGAATCAAATTACAATGATTTCTTGCCTTTGTGTTTAAAGGTGGATCCCAGTGGTTATTATGAAGCATGTGTAAAAGATTCATGTGCTTGTGATGAAGGAGGAGACTGTGAATGTTTTTGCACTGCAGTAGCCCAATACGCTCAGGCATGCCTTTCTCACTGTGTCTGTGTGGAGTGGAGAACTCCTACTCGTTGCCGTAAGTGTCTACAGCAATTTAGATTATTGATGACTCACGCAAAAACACTTTTTGAAACATATAATCATGCTCAGAAGCAGATATCTGTGGTGGAGGCCAACATATAATCATTTTAAATATTTTCTTCCATTTTTCCATCCCAGCCGTTTTTTGCACTTTGTCACTCTTATCTCTCACTTCTAAGCTAATAAGGAACACCATTTTCTCAAGAGCAGGAAGAAGAAAGCCACATTTTTTATTTACATTCGGCTTTAAAGTGTATTCAAGCCAAATACATGTTGTCTGTAGGACAGGAAGTGGGGGTAAATCATTCTAATGAAGCCCAGTATAGCAAGATAAAAGCTTTCAGGGGTTCTAAACCTTCTTCACTCTATTCAAAACTGAGAAATACATTTTGGCTAGACATACGCTTTATTACTGCAGCAGTCAGGACAGTGGGAGAAATTCCCACAAGGTTTGTTAAACTGTGGGAACTATTTAACCCATACAGTGATATACAGTAGAAGCAAGGATAAAAACCCTATAAAAGACAGTTTCAGTTTCTGTCCTTTCCATTGCACCCTCTATGTATCTTAATAGATCTTACTGAGCGTTTCCCTTTGATTTACCTGTAAAGCTGGGGGGACCAGACTAATTTTGATCTGTGTGTGGCCCTCTCTGTTCAACAGAAACCGATCATTAGATCAGCATTTGTCCATCAGCCCTATTCTAAAAACGTCATCAATCAACAGCTGTAGCCATCAGCTGCAATGCTGATCAGGGTATTCTGATAGTGGAGGAGTCCCTGCTCTCGGAATACAATAGCACAGTGGGGAGAAAAATGTGTAAAGTGGCCTTTGCGCTACTGTGCGTATAAATATTAATAAATATCAGAAAGATCTATTTAAATTAAAAATGTGCAGCAAAACCTAGTAGTGTTTACAATACACAAATATAAATATATATAAAAAGTGATTTTGCGCAAGAATCAAAAAGTATTCAAAAACAGTAATAAAAATTCCCAAAACTAAATAAACGTGCTAAAACCACAATATGTGAATGATATATATGAATGATATATATATACACAAAGTGATCTAAAATAATCAGTGAAGCATAATAATTATATAAAAAATCAGTGAAGCATAATAATGATATAAAAGAGAATGTGTAAATATATTAATGAAACTCATCAATTAATGTGAAAAAAGGTGAAAAAAAGTAATAGAATTGATGAAAAAGAGTCTATAATCAGCTCCACAAATATGACTTTAAATAGAGGTTCTCTTGAAATGATTATGTTAAATAGAGTAGAAAGTCTTTAAATAGCTCCGCAAACGTGACTGTGACTATACTTTCTTGATATCCTAAGAGACCAGGCTGACAGAACTCTCACCTCAATCAGAGAATTAACTTGCATCAAAGAAAATCTGAATCCTTTCAGCCTTCATGTAAAGTGATTTCCAAAACACCATTGGCACTTCTCCACCTCAGTCAGTATGGGCTATTAAGATATTCCATAGGCGTCCTAGCACCGTATTAATCCTCCACAGGGCAATCCTGTTACACTCATGCCGCGTACACACGATCATTATTCACGGCGGTTAAAAAACCGCCGTGAATAATGTCATTAAAAATGAGGGAATGGCTTGTTCCCCACACACGGTCGTTTTTCACGTAGTTTTTTCTCTTGTCGAGAAAAACGACCGTCTGTGGGCTCCGCGGCAGTGTTTCCCTATGGGAAACACTGCCGCGGAAAGCATGTCAAAAAAAACGACAAGAAAAATTAGAACATGTTCTAATTTTTCTGGTCGTTTTTAATGCCGTTTTTCTCGTCGAAAAAAAACAACAGAAAGCCCACAGACTATCGTTTTTCTAGTCGAATGGGAAAAATTTCGTTTTTTTCAACGAGAAAAACGGCCGTGTGTACGCGGCATCAGACTCACATGGGAAAGAGAGGAAAGGAGCCTCCAATAGTGCAGTATGTTTTGAATAATCAAGTGGTATTTATTATATTAAAACATTTGAATGGACCCTTACATATAAAACAAAAAAATCAAGCAAAATGAATAAAACACTGCGTTTTTAGTGCCTCCTACGTCACTTGCGGTGTATGTCTGCCTCCGGCCACTCCCTACGCATTACGTCACCTCACGTGACTTTGTCTGGGGTGTCACGTGAGGTGACGTAACGCGTAGGGAGTGGCCGGAGGCAGACATACACCGGAAGTGAAGTAGGAGGTGCCGAAAAATGCAGTGTTATATTCCTTTTGCTTGATTTTTATGTTTTATATGTAAGGGTCCATTCAAATGTTTTAATATAATAAATACCACTTGAATATTTAAAACATACTGCACAATTGGAGGCTCCTTTCCTCTCTTTCCCCACGTGAGTCTAACAGGATTGCCCTGTGGAGGATTAATACGGTGCTAGGATGCCTATGGAATATTTTAATAGCCCATATTGAGGTGGAGAAGTGCCAATGGTGTTTTGGAAATCACTTTACATGAAGGCTGAAAGGATTCTGATTTTCTTTGATGCAAGTTAATTCTCTGATTGAGGTGAGTTCTGTGAGCCTGGTCTCTTAGGATATCAAGAAAGTATAATCGCAGTCACGTTTGTGGAGCTATTTAAAGACTTTCTACTCTACTTAACATCATCATTTCAAGAGAACCTCCATTTAAAGTCATATTTGTGGAGCTGATTATTGACTCTTTTTCATCAATTCAATCACTTTTTTCACTTGTTTTCACATTAATTGATGAGTTTTTTAAATATTTTTACACATTCTCTTTTATATCATTATTATGCTTCACTGATTTTTTTATATCATTATTATGCTTCACTGATTATTTTAGATCACTTTGTGTATATATATCATTCATATATATCATTCATATATTGTGGTTTTAGCACGTTTATTTAGTTTTGGGCATTTTATTACTGTTTTTAAATACTTTTTGATTCTTGCGCAAAATCACTTTTTATATATAGCACAGTGGGAAGGTCATTCTGCCCACTGTTAAAATGGAAAAAAACTAACTAACTGTTTACCCAGCTTATTACACAATACTCCATGCTATATACATAAGCAACACCTTTAAAAGCTTATTGTGCTGTATTTAGAGTATATAAAATAGACAAATCTAAAGCTATATAAATAGTGCAGAGTGCTGAAAAGTGACACTTACTAACAACTCAATAATAATAATTAATAAACTGTAAATAATATAGAAACATTTAAAAATCCAATACATGATTAAAAAAATGAGTGATAATAGAGCTGTATAATAAAGTGCAAAAAGTTTTAATAGTCAATTAAATAACATACACTTATCATAAATGAAAAATTGTGCATCCATTGTCCATAGCAACGATCAATTCTAAATTTAAAGTGATCAGTGGAACAATTTTTAGCTCCAATATTGCCATACATGATCCCCCAAGAAAAATGTACTTTCGCTTCAAGATGAACCATAACTTGTAAGAGTAAAGTCAGCAAAACAAAACAAAAAAATTAAAATAGATTAAGGTAATTAAAACTTTTTTCAATCTACAAGATGAGCTATATTCCCCAGAGCAGCTTCACTTTTTCCCAACAAATTCTCGGTAGGTAAGAGCCTATAAGACCAAAGTTGCCAATACGGTAGTAAAATTTGAATAACAAAAGACAATAAAATAAATGTTTAGAGTCCCAGCATTAGATACTTCACCCAGTCCTCATATTCCCTCATTCTTCTGTGAATGAAATGCATTCTAACCAGAATGTAATTATCGCACTAACTCTACCCTATGCGTTTTCTCACAACCAAGTTTCCTCAGGAGCAACTTTGATTCAATGATTTCTGACCTGTGTTGGAAAGTGTTTAGTACTCTTTTGGTGTGCTGTGCAATGTGGAACATACTACCACTATTTCTTAGCAATGAACAGGTCCCAACAGGAGCAGGAGAACAATGACCCTGATCTTCCAAAACTACACACATTCGCAGAAGTTGCTCAGTTCCTTCCAGAATCACTGGTTAGATGCAGTTGCTAATGACACAGCAGCAGAAAAGAAACATGGAGGTCGCAAGTCCACAAAATAATACAGCAAATAAATACCTTACTTCAACATGTTTTATTCTCAATCTCTAGGCATTGAAATCATAGTATTAATTACCTAATATGTTTCATATACAGTTACAGTATATACCGGTACATGTTCTCTATAATTACAGCTGCATTCTGTGAATATTACAATGAGCATGAAGATGAGTGTCAGTGGCATTATAGACCCTGTGGACCCCACTGCATGAAAACCTGTAGGAACCCAGCAGGAGTTTGTTCATCTGATGCAGTCAAATTTGAAGGTAAATTTACATGTTCACTCAAATGTTTAAATGTAAATAATCAATATAATGAATATTGACCATTTGACCTCTGGAAGATTTACCCCCCCCCTTCATGACCAGGCCATTTTTTGTGATATGGCACTGTGTTACTTTTACTGACAAGTGCGTTGCCATGCGACACTGTACCCAAATAAAATTTATGTCATTCTTTTTCCTAACAAATAGAGCTTTCTCAAAACATGATCACATGTACATATTATATATATCATATATTGCTTTCCTAATCATTTGTACCATATTTAGCTTTTCACATGTCAATAACCCGCTCAGGAAGGAAGATCATTACAGTCAAGCTCTGTGGTAGATATATAGATTGTTCACAAATGACATAATTTAGACAGTACAACCAAAAACTGCACCTCCTAGAAGAAATGGACCAAACTTATCTGGAATATCCAATATTCACTGTGGTCTCTATAAAAATTCCATGTTAATTTTTTTTTATTTCTAATGATATTTTACTTTAGCTGAATTCAGGTTAATTATGATATATGGCTTCTAGCAGAAATACAGGTCAGGATTGATAAGCATGAAATATTGTCTTGTACTTCTCCTTAGGTTGTTATCCAGTATGTCCACCTGAGAAACCATTTTTTGAGGAAGTTAGTATGAAATGTGTAGATGTATGTGGATGCTACGACAACACCGGAAAATACTATAATCCTGGAGATCAAATACCCTCTTGTGACCCCTGTGTAGTTTGGTGAGCCATTAGAAATATTTGTCTGTTTTGCTTATAATTTTTTTTTTGGTAATACATTTTCTAACAATTACAAATTTATGTTTATTTTGCAGTGAATGCAAAGATACGAACTTCGTTTGCTCCTATAATGTATCTGGTAAGCTTAAACATAAATAACAGTTGATTTATTTGAAATAAAATTCACAAAAATGTACAACTAGTTTGTATAGATACTATAACAAATGCATGTGGCATATTTATTTAGACAAAGACATACAGTAATGCCGCATACACACCGTCGGAATTTCCAACAACAAATGTTCGATGGGAGCTCTCGACTGAAATTCCGACCGTGTGTAGGCTCCATCAGACATTTGTTGTCGGAATATCCGACCACAAAAATTTGAGAGCCGGTTCTCAAATTTTCCGACAACAAAAGTTCTTGACGGAAATTCCGATCGTATGTATCCAATTCCGACGCACAAAAATCCGACGCGTGCTCGGAATCAATTTGACGCATACTCGGAATCATTGAACTTCATTTTTCTTGACTCATCGTAGTGTTGTACGTCACCGCGTTCTTGACGTTCGGAATTTCCGACAACATTTGTGTGACCGTGTGTATGCAAGACAAGTTTGAGCCAATATTCCTTCGGAAAAAAATCCAAGGTTTTGTTGTCGGAAAATCCTATCGTGTGTATGCGGCATAAGGCCCCGACCTCGCGTAGTGGCAAAAAGTGTTCTTATTTGTGATTTTTTAAAGCGTGATTTACACACGCTTCCTAGTGTTGCTCATAGGACAGTCCATTTGCTCCGGTTCCTTTTTTGGCAACAAGCTTTGTGCGATTTTTAAATAAATAGTTTTGCCACCATTGTTACATGATTCTGTTGTGCAGCAACATTGCACAGTGTTTGGGGTTTTAAGTTCACCTGAGGCACAGTGTTGTCGGCTTAATTAAGAGGTTAGGTGTTTCTGTGCTTTTTTCTGTGCGTGGAGATAAATCAATAGAAAATGTGTATGTGTTGCAGAGATATTTTATATATATATATATATATATATATATATATATATATATGTTACAATACAGTGAAAACCTAGGCCTTCTTCCACTATCTCGGCACTATGGAAATATTAGATCTTATAAATATAGATAATTCAGGAATCACAGTGATTCGATCTCTCACAGCGATTCAATGTGTCAGCTGCCCCTAAAGTGCAAAATGCAAAACAATAATTCTTACAATATAGTGTAGCAGGGTCTCTTTTAAGGCCCCAGGACTACGTTACCCAGAACCCCATTCGGTCCCAGGGCGGAGGTTCCACCGCAGAGACTCATGGGAGGGGTTACTTAAGTGAGAGGAGAGGTGGAGCTCGCTCTCTTGGGACACGGCGCGTCAAGCAACAAGTCATCCTGTGCGGATCGGCTGTGAAGCAAGGCCTGAAGCCTGAGGCCTTGCTTGAAGTCCGAAGAGCCTTCCACCATACTGCGGAGCCTGGGTGGATCCTGACCCGTCGTGATAGGACGTGAGTTGGATCGACGACTCGATCGGAGCAGACGCTGTGTGCGACACACAGGAGGTGGAAGTCCCAGGCTGGGATCGCGCCTGGAGTGGTGAGCGGGCACCTGCCCATATCAATAGACTGAGTTGTGTTCAGGCCTGTAGACTGCCTAGGCCCGCTGTTCGCTCACCAGTGTTTCTTGGGGAGTCCGGTAGCCGGGACAGAGTTGAATTACCTACCCCCCGTTTTGCCCTGTTATTTCAAGTTAACACCCAATGTGGATTACAAATGGTTATTTCTTTAAGTGCACCAACGAAAGCTGGCCGGTGAAGAAACCTTCCTTCCTTAGGGAAAAGAGACTCAGTTCCATCCCAGGTCAGGCCTGACTTAGGCGGGGAGTTTAGAAAGTTTGTATTACTACGCCATAGGCGAGCGCACGCCATAATAGCTCCGCGTGGTGGACACTGCGCGGCGCCATATTATTGTGCTGCACCTAGTACATTGATTGATGCAGGGCTCTGCAGGCCCATGTATATGTTGCATGTTATACCTTGAATCCTTCATTACCAGTAAAGCTGATATATATTTTATATTTTATATTCTTGCCTCAGCGTGTTGTCTGACTGTTTAGAGATTATTAAGTATAATACCTGAGAGTGATAGGAGTTTAACCCTAGACTGACTGTGCCAGAGTGGGTCGAGTAAGATTGCCGGGGATTGGCGGTACTGCGTGCAGGGCCCGAAATCAAATCAGCGGCTCTCTTAACTGGGGGTAGCGCTACATGTGGGGGCTCGTGAGTCCGGGATCCTGTTGCAGCAAATAGCAGCCAAAAAATACCAGCATGGACCCACTAGAAGTAGTGAAGTGGTGCGCAGCAGTCAACACAGATCCAAATGGGGCAGTGATCATAGAACTCCCAGGGACCTGGCAAGAAGATGCAGTGAAACAGTTAGTGATGTCACTGTCCCCACAACAGAAGGCATGGATAGTGGATGTCAGATCAGAACCTGCTTTGACATATGTACTGATAAAATGGAAGGATGGAGTCCCAGAAGACTTCAAGAAGCCAAGCATAGAAACGGTGGATAAACAAACTTATAAGTTAATACGCGTCCCACCCAACCTAAAAGATGTAAAGAAAGAAGAGAGTCCCGGGTCGCCGCAGGGCACCCTCAGCACAGAATTATGCGCCGTTCTAGGGGAAATCATAGCGCAATGCAAGAAAGACCCGGCAGATTATCAAATATCAGGATACCGGAAACTCAGAATGTTTTCAGGAAGGAAACCTGTACCTTCAGGCAAAGAAGGATTTGAGGAGTGGTTAGACGGTGCAACTCAGGCTCTGGAGGAGTGGGAAGTCCCAGACCACAGGAAGAAGCAGAGAATTGCTGAGAGCTTGAAGGGGCCTGTTTTAGAGGCCGTACGCAACCTCAAGATGAGTAAGACAGACTGTACTGCGCAGGACTATCTAGACATTCTGCAGAATGTGTTCGGCGGAACAGAGAAGATCACTGAACTTACCTACCAACTGGAGCATTGCTATCAAAAGGCAGGGGAGAAGCTATCAGAGTTCATGATGCGCCTAGATAAAATACTGCACAAGATGATCCTAAAGAAGGGGATTGACACGAAGAAGGTGGATGAGGCCCGGGTTCAACAGGTGATGAGAGGATCTCAACCCCTGGATCCCATCGCACTGGCGCTACGTACAAGACAGGATGGGAAGAGCCTGGAGTACCCTGACTTGATCCGAGTAGTCAGAGAGGAAGAAGCTATGCTGGAGGAGAAAAAGAGGAGCCAACCAGTTGAGACGGTGAACCCTCCCCCGGTGATGGTCAGGACGGCCATGACCTTAGAAAGAGATGCAGAGGTGGATACCTTGAAGTCGCACATGTCCCAAGTGCTGGGAATGTTGACATCCTTGATGGAAAAGGAGTCAAGGGTACCGGAGAGGGAAAGTCCAAGGAAGGAATTGTTCCCGAATACCTCAGCACCCGCATCCCTGGAAAATTGGGGAAATGTGATCTGTTTCAATTGTGGGGGAGCTGGCCATCTGGCCAAAGTATGTGCCAGTCCCAAGAAGAAGAGACTGAATAACCGCAAGCCGCCGGAAAACTTCAACGGGCCCCGGTGAAGGAGTCAACCGGGTGCCCTTCATCATCAAGGAACTCCATACTGACAGAGTTGAAGTACCTACCCCCCCCCCCGTTTTGCCCTGTAAGTTGGGGCCCTTGAAGACTTGGCATCGGAACCACCTACTTCCGTTAGCTGAAGCAGTTCGGTTGCCTCCTAGGATGGATTCTCCTGAACCCATGTCCATTCTGAACACCCCTAGACCCAACACTCAGTCTCAGATACCTCGGATAGAGGATACAGAAGATTCAGAAATGAGTGAAGACGAGGGAGAGGAAATTGGCTGGCTTTGGCCTTCCCAGGGCCCAACGACTTCTGCTATTGATCTTCCACCTGAGGAAGATACAGAGGATCAGACACTGAATGCAGAAGCTACGGAGTTCATTCCGTCTAGTCACTGGTCAGATGCTTGGGAGAGTGTCGGTGAACTATCCCCCGAAGAGGACCCAAGGGAAGCCATGTATCTTCCTGCTCCGGAGCCAGATGCTCCTGAATTAGAAGGAACTCCCGAGTTGGTTACAGAAGAAGAATCTGTTCCCACAGAAAGTCCCAGAGGACAGAGGAAGCGGAGGGCAATAAAACCTCCCAGGAGATTAACCTACCCACAAATGAGGAAGAGTGCGGAAGACACTGTATTCACTGCCAGAAGGAGTATGGTAGACCCTGACCCTCCCACTGTTCATTTAGTGGGAGGCAACCCCAGCTCACTCTCTGGCACAGTTAGACAGGATGCTGTTGTTAATGTGTCCTGTGGGCAGAGGAGTTCACCGCCTCGTTTCTGGTGGGAATTTCCTCTGCCGACATCATATGGAGAATTGATGGATGTTGTTAAATGTGTAGCTTGAAGTTATGTTATCTTTGGGGACCAAAGAGTTCAAGTGGGGGGAGTGTGTAGCGGGGTCTCTTTTAAGGCCCCAGGACTACGTTACCCAGAACCCCATTTGGCCCCAGGGCGGAGGTTCCACCGCAGAGACTCATGGGAGGGGTTACTTAAGTGAGAGGAGAGGCGGAGCTCGCTCTCTTGGGACACGGCGCGTCAAGCAACAAGTCATCCTGTGCGGATCGGCTGTGAAGCAAGGCCTGAAGCCTGAGGCCTTGCTTGAAGTCCGAAGAGCCTTCCACCATACTGCGGAGCCTGGGTGGATCCTGACCCGTCGTGATAGGACGTGAGTTGGATCGAGGACTCGATCGGAGCAGACGCTGTGTGCGACACACAGGAGGTGGAAGTCCCAGGCTGGGATCGCGCCTGGAGTGGTGAGCGGGCACCTGCCCATATCAATAGACTGAGTTGTGTTCAGGCCTGTAGACTGCCTAGGCCCGCTGTTCTCTCACCAGTGTTTCTTGGGGAGTCCAGTAGCCGGGACAGAGTTGAAGTACCTACCCCCCCCCCCGTTTTGCCCTGTTATTTCAAGTTAACACCCAATGTGGATTACAAATGGTTATTTCTTTAAGTGCATTAACGAAAGCTGGCCGGTGAAGAAACCTTCCTTCCTTAGGGAAAAGAGACTCAGGTCCACCCCATGTCAGGCCTGACTTAGGCGGGGAGTTTAGAAAGTTTGTGTTACTACGCCATAGGCGAGCGCACGCCATAATAGCTCCACGTGGTGGACACTGCACAGCGCCATATTATTGTGCTGCACCTAGTACATTGATTGATGCAGGGCTCTGCAGGCCCATGTATATGTTGCATGTTATACCTTGAATCATTCATTACCAGTAAAGCTGATATATATTTTATATTCTTGCCTCAGCGTGTTGTCTGACTGTTTAGAGATTATTAAGTATAATACACCTGAGAGTGATAGGAGTTTAACCCTAGACTGACTGTGCCAGAGTGGGTCGAGTAAGATTGCCGGGGGTTGGCGGTACTGCGTGCAGGGCCCGAAATCAAATCAGCGGCTCTCTTAACTGGGGGTAGCGCTACAATAGTAAAATGTCCAAAGGGTACCTCTGATCACTAAATCGGCGCTACTGTCATTGCTTATTATGATCAGCTTTCATATGGTAATGGCACATGAGAAAATTGAAGAATGACAGATGGTGATAAAAGTCCAGGAAGACACAGATGGTGGTTCTAATGTGGCAAAAAAGATGTGCAGCTCACACCAGAATCCGCAAGCCGTGCATCACACTCCCCTTAGGGGTTCTCACTCACCAGAAAGATGAACACATCAAGCTTTGATATGTTAGCTGTCTTCCACGTCATGGAGGGTGTCAGAGCTTGTACTGGATCTCCCACAGGTACTCGTACAAAAAAAACGTCTCAAATAGCGTAATTCCGTTTTTCTCTCTTGTTTATTTTAAACTCAAAATAACATGTTCCATAAAATCCATCCATCAATCAGTACTTAAAGTTATCAGCATTTAAAAAAGTGTTCTACACAGCGCAGGACCCACGAGACTCACAAAACTAAGGAAGACAGTGTCCACCGCTTACTTCTGGTTGTCTCTTCCTGGATGTGGAATGCAAACGTCACTTCCGATCGCCGTAAGGCCATGCCCTCGTGCGTTTTGTTATCATGGCGAAGCGCATTAGAGGAAGTTGTGATGATGAAACGTGTCAGTATGTGACCTTACGGCTACCGGAAGTGGCATTTGCGTTCCACAGCCAGGAAGAGACAACTGGAAGTAAGCAGTGAACGCTGTCTTCCTTAGTCTCATGGGTCCTGCTCTGTGTAGAATGCTTGTTTAAATGCTGATAATTTAAAGTACTGATTGATGGATGGATTTTATGGAACATGTGCTCATAAGCTTACATACACTGACAGAATATATAATTTCTTGGCCATTATTCAGAGAATATGAAACTTTTCTTTCACTCAGGGTTAGTGTTTGGCTGAAGCCATTTATTATCAATCAACTGTGTTTATTCTTTTTAAATCATAATGGCAACAGAAACTACCCAAATGACCCTGATGAAAAGTTTACATACCCCAGTTCTTAATACTGTGTATTGCCCCCTTTAACATCAATGACAGCTTGTGGTATTTGTGGATGAGGCTCTTTTTCTTCTCAGATGGTAAAGCTGCCAATTCCTCTTGGCAAAAAGCCTCCAGTTCCTGTAAATTCTTGGGCTCTCTTGCATGAACTGCACGTTTAAGATCTCCCCAGAGTGGCTCAATGATATTAAGGTCAGGAGACTGAGATGGCCACTCCAGAACCTTCACTTTATTCTGCTGTAGCCAATGACAGGTTGATTTGGCCTTGTGTTTTGGATCATCGTCATGTTGGAATGTACGTCCCATGTGCAGCTTCCTGGCTGATTAATATATATACCTGTGTATATATACACACTAAACTGCCTGCACGCCACTAACTAACCTGCCTCTAGCTAACGTTCTCTCAATTATAACACTATATACGGCCACCATGTAAGCAGCCTTATATAGTGTGGGGCACTGGGGTGTGGACTTAGCCCCCTGAGCAATGATTGACTAAAGGCACCCAGCCTTTGGCCAGTCATGGGTCTCACAGAGAGCCCGCTGTGCTTGGCCAAAGCATGCAAGTGTGTGTGACCCTCTGGATGAGTTCACTACACAAAAATTAAGCACAGCAAACAGCAGGAAAGGTGAAAAAACAAAGGAGAGGTTTATTTACACTATATACAATGGACAAAAAAACAAAAAAGAAACATGAAAATAAATCCTTGCCAACTTGGCCACTTACTACATACACACATAAGTTCACTGGCTATCAGCTAGGTGCAGCCTTGTGCTGTCCCCAGCACCTTTCTCTCTAATAAAGAGTCTTGCCACTAGGGATGAGCCGAACACCCCCCGGGTTTGGTTCGCATGCAGAACATACGAACAGACAAAAAACTCTCACGAACATTCGAACACCGTTAAAGTCTATAGGACTCGAACGTGAGAAATCAAAAGTGCAAATTTTAAAGGCTAATATGCAATTTATTGTCCTAAGAAGTGTTTGGGGACTCGGGTCCTGCCCCAGGGGTCATGTATCAATGCAAAAAGAAGTTTTAAAAACAGCCGTTTTTTTCAGGAGCAGTGATTTTAATAAACACGGGAAACACGCGCCACTTTACAGGCATACTTTAGACACCCCCCAGGTACGAAATTTAAAGGAATATTTCACTTTTATTGTTTCACTTTAAGCATTATTAAAATCACTGCTCTCGAAAAAACGTAAGTTTTTAAAACTTTTTTTGCATTGATACATGTTCCCGGAGGCAGGACCCAGGTCCCCAAACACTTTTTATGACAATAACTTGCATATTAACCTTTAAAATTAACACTTTTGATTTCTCCAATAGACTTTTAAAGGGTGTTCCATGGCTTTTCGAATTTCCCGCGAACACCCCAAATTGTTCGCTGTTCGACTCGAACATAAAGCTCATCCCTAGTGGCCAGCACAGCGGTCACGTGACCTCCCTGGCTGAGGTCAGAGGGAGATCTCAGCCCCTCACGCTGTTGCCCATACATCAAAGTTGTAGAGCTGCTGGGAGTCATGTGACCGGCCTGAAGATCTCTAAAAAACTGTATTTAGAGGCTTTGTTTTCCACAAATATGTACACTGTGTGTTAACGCGGCATAAAAGAAGGGCTGGCAGTGACAGTTTTTTAAGAAGGTTACAAACACTTTAACTTTCATAGCAAGTTCTTGGGTGTGCTACAGCTTGAGATGCAAGACTTAAGTCCCAGGGCTTTTTTCTCCCTAGATCCAGAGTCACAGAACATTTTGTTTTGCTTGTTTCAGCAATGCCTCAATTCTTTTAGGTTTTGTAGTCTACCCTAATGTATTATACACTGTTTTATTCAGGAGAGATAGGGCTTTAAAGGATAAGTTCACTTTTTATTTTTCAATAGTTCTTTATTAAAAATATAATATATAAACAATACAAAATGAGTAAGGACATTTGAGATAACATTAATTGTACATAGATGGTATACACGGAAACATGTACTTGGATTCAGTGTTCAGTAACCCCATATCACATGAGACCGCTTTTGGGCCCACCTGATAAATCTGTATATGTTCATATATAAACTCAGAATTTAAAGCTAGAGCATAAGAAAACAAAATATAACAAAACAATAGAACACCAAGACAGAATAGCACAGTCATTGGATTTATGCCATATTTTATAATAGAAAAATGAACTTTAATCGTTAGAAAATGTTTTATACCAATCAATCCACAGTTTCCACCAGGAATTAGCTGCTTTATAATTACCCTGAGAAGAGGCAAATAGTATCTCGTATGTGGCATGCGTGTGGGTTGTCTCTATCACTTCATGGACAGAAGGAACTTCCTGGTCTTTCCAGTGGCGTACTAGTGTTAACTGTGCGCTTAATAGAATGTGAGTGACTATGAATCGAAAATCTACCACTACTGCTTCTATGCCTAAGGCTATCCAATCCCGATGATAAGGGTATAATTATCTCCAAAATTTGTGTAAACAGTCGGAAGATCGCTGTCCAAAAAGTAGAATGCTCAGACACGCCCAAAATATGTGGTATAGTGTACCTGTTACTCCACATTTCCTCCAACAGATAGGAGAGGCTTGTGGGGAAAATGTAGAAATCCTGTATGATGTTAAATACCACCTGAGCAAAAGTTTTTGTGTCAGCTCCCATAAATTAACACTTCTTGTTGCCACTTATGTGACACTAAGTGCTTTCTGTCATTGTTCAGGTGTATAGCAAACACTTAAATCTTTTTCCCACGTCTTGACTTGGGATAACAACTGATCGGCTAAAAATCAGTTTGGCTGTTATCTCAAGCAGTGGGAGGGTACATCTCCCCCTCCTGCCGCCTTCTGCGGCTCACCCAGGCTCTCCTGTCCTGTGTGACCAGCCGGCACGTCCGCCGGCTGGCCAAAGAACTGAACAAAGCCTCAATCGGCTTTGATCAGGTCTCAAGTCTAGTAACCCCAAAGCGATGTCATGACTTCACTTCTGATTTACAAAAGACTCAAAGAAATTAAATAAAAAAAAAAAACAGTATTCAAAACAGCCAAACTTGGTGTTTTGAATGCTTTTAAGTCCAAAGGAGGAATTTGGGGTCTTATAGACCCCAGATCTCTCCATAAAGAGTACCTGTCACTGCCTATTACTGTCACAAGGGATATTTGCATTCCTTCTGACAGCAATAAAAGTGATTACAAAAAAATAATTAAAAGGACAGTGTAAAAAATAAAATAAAAGAAAATAAAGAAAATAAAAGAAAAATAAAAAAAATATAAAGCGCCCCATCCCTCTGTGCTCGCGTGCAGAAGTGAACGAATACGTAAGTGCTCTGGTCAGGAAGGGGGTAAAATCTTCCGCGGCTGAAGTGGTTAATTACCATAGTTTGTCGCTATTCCACGAGTGTGCGCAATTTTAAAGCATAACATGGGGGGTGGGGCTGTGTAATATGCAGGGGGGCTGGGTGAGGGGGCTATGTGATGTGCAGGGGGCTGTGTAATGTAAAGGGGTCCAGAGATACGGGGCTTACTTAGTTTTCCACAAATATGTACACTGTGTGTTAAAGCTGTGTAAGTGCAGGGGCTGTGTAATGTAAAGGGGTCCAGATTATTATCTTCATTTATTAGAAGGTGAATGTGGCCCTCCATGCATTCACATACATTGAATCCGGCCCTTCAGTGGAAAAAGGTTGCAGACCCCTGCTCTACTTCCTCCCATCTGGTATTTTTAGCTTGAGGGACCATAGTTTAAGTTGTGCTAGGATTGAGTCAATATAGCAATCCTTCAGCAACACCTGTCCTACCCCTCTTGCCTTCCTTGTTGCCACTAGTCTGCTGAAAGCACATCTCACTTTTTTACCCTGCCATAAATACTGGTTCACCATAAATTGAGCTGTTGCAAAAAATGAGTTTGGTGCAGGTATAGGCAGCATTCTAAATAAGTATAGGAATTGGGGCATCAGGACATAAGTTCACATTAAAAAAAAAAAAAAAATGCAAATTTTTTTGCAGGTAAAAAAATGTGCATTTATTATTTTTGTTGCAGGAGCCATGTTAAGAATTGTACCAGCGGTCAGCAGATCGCTGATGCCATGCAGGTCTCCTGCACATGGTCAGTGTATCTGATTGCCTGTACATCCCGTACGGGTAAGTCGATACTCCCTGACAGGAAGACAGTGCCGTGGTAGTTCATTGAGAACTATAAGCCGACAGCCACTGAGCATGATTGAAAAAGAAATAGCTGGATAGCCGCACTCCAAATAATCACCTTTTATTGTAAAGTTAAAATAAAGGCATCAAAAGTCGGTACAGACTAACTGCACTGCCGCTGACATGTTTCACACCAGACACGGTGCCTAGTCATTTTTAGCTATGACTAAGCACCGTGTCTGGTGTGAAACATGTCATCGGCAGTGCAGTTAGTCTGTACCGACTTTTGATGCCTTGATTTTAACTTTACAATAAAAGGTGATTATTTTGAATGCGGCTATCCAGCTATTTGTTTTTCAATCATCTGTGTTGCAAACAGAGCCAGCACCCTGTTTAACTGCGGAGACAGCTGATCGTAGGAGAGGTAATTACCTTGGAGCGGTGAACTCCCAGCCGCTAAGCATGTCGGGGCTTGCAGTTCATTCAGACACACAGACCTGTGGGCGGCGTCTGCAGCACTGGGAACATGTTACATGTTCCACTCTAAAATTGGGTAGAACATGTAACAGGTTCCCAAAAGTGAACTTATCCTTTAATTTGTTAACAAATATTTTTATATGCTTGGTTTTTATTGGGAATAAATAATTTGAAAAGTATTTGAAAAATGAATTTTCCTGTAATTTTTCCCAATGCAACATTTAGGGTTGAAAATATGTTTATTGGTATTTTAACAGAGTATACATAAAACAATATGTAAGGTTACAAACTGAAGACAGTCACGGGTATGCTGGCGTGATGAGTCAGCAAGATGGCTATCGCCCACAGCTGGACTCACAGAATTGCACATAACAGTGATAACAATAATGACCGTAAATCAATCAATAAAAGAGGTAGAGTTGGCTATAATAGCCTCGTCAATCATGGTAAGATTATAACCACCAGATATCGTATAAGGAGGGGATGGTAAAAACAAAAGGAAAGGATAAGGCGATAAAGTAAATAATAAAAATAAAAATAAATTTGGGATTAGTGGATCAGGTGATGGGAGTGGGTTAGGACAGAAAAGAATGGAAAGGGGAGGAAAAGACGGAGAAAGAGGAAGAGAAGAGACAGACAGTAGAGAAATGAGAGGGGAGAGAGTAAAGAAAAGTTTAAGAGCTGCCGAGGAGACAGTCACGAAAGGATGATGGTGTTGTGGGGTGGGGGGTGGGACTCTAAAGTGGAAACCCAGCCCATCTCAGTGACACGTAACGTGCAGGAATGGTCACGTCGGAGCAGACACCATATTCGTGAGAGTATCGGAGGAGGAGAAGCGAAGCCAGATGAGCCACAATAATTTATATTTGTCAAAGGTGTCGTTGTCAAGGGCCAGCATTTCCTCCATTCTCATAGTGTCGTTCATAATCGAGACCCAATGTGACAAGGGAGGAATGGTGGTTGTTTTCCAGTAGGATGGGATGAGCTGTCTGGCCTATGACATAAAGAAGCAGAGTAGATTCCGTTTCTGTGAGGTAATTGATCCCGGGAATATAGAGAGAAGGGCAATCTTAGGGGAGGGAGTCAAAGATTCATCGTACAGTGTGTTATAGCAATCAAATACCTGATTCCAGAAGGGGCGGATCCTCTCGCATTCCCACCAGATATGTAAGTAGGTCCCCGTAGAGGCAGAACACTGCCAACAAGAAGCTGAGGTGGACGGTGAAAGGTTCTGGTTCTGTTGGACCTTCTTGGCTCAAGCTGGTTTCGGGATCTGTGGAAGTCTCTCTGACCGGCCGGATATTCAAGACACCAATAAACAGTGAATGGTATACAGGAATATGTGTTTTAATGGTTACATGTCCTTTTTTATACACAGCGAGAAAAGTTGCCTCCCTCCTATGGACCTATCAGCAATAAGCAAAAACCTCATGATTTAGACAAAAATAAATTCTAACAGGTTTTTTGACTTCTGCAAAAGCGGTCAGTTAACATACGTCAATTGTGGTCAAACTAGACATGTTCTGACATTTGAAACAGGAAGATAAGAAACGCCAGATGTCAGTTGGTCAATCTGTCAGTTAAAAAGCAGAAGTAAGATAGACTTTTTCCCGGAAAAGGCCTAACCACAAAGTCTAAATATACTTGGCTGTCAGTTACACAGAAGAAAGATTAGTTTGACCACAAAAGTCACATTCTGTTTTACAGTTCAGAAAAACATATTCTGTACTAATACATATATTTAAAGAGAACTCTAATCATGAATATTAGTTCATATTGGTTGATACCTTACAATCCCTCCTTATGATCATGGCTTCAAGAATTGAAGCCCATCGATCATTGGATTATTAAGGACGACAGGTGGTGTGCCGTTTAGGAGAGGGGTGAAGTTTAGAGGTACTGCCATTAGGGGGATTCTAGCAGTGCTAGGATGGAGTTTACTACATATCCAACATTTTTCATATCCTGATTTTTGAGCATAAGCATACTTAAATTTAAGCAGCAGCATTTTACCACTAAAATTGTCTTCCATACTTCTTTTTGGTCTGTTAGAATTAAAAAATAAAAAGTTTTGCCGAAGTGACCCCTCCTTTTTGACCATTAGTGTCTATGGGTATGGAACTCTGAGTTTCTTGTTTTTTATGGTCCACTAGGGAGTATTTTCCAGATCCTTTTCTGGAATACTCTCCAGAACAGAGGTCTTTGTCTTCTCCTTCACCTTCTTCCAGTTTCCCTTCGGAAATGTCTTTAGTCTGGATGCATGGATCCATTGTGGTCCTTGATCTGTAAGAACAGCTGTTCTGGCAACCTTCAGAATTTCAAATGGTCCTTGGAAGATAGGGCCTGGTTGTTTCCGGACGGCAAGTTGTTTTATCAATACTTTGTCTCCTGGGATATACGGATGTGTAGGCTCTGTGGAGAGAGGAGGAAAAGTGACAGCAACCTTGTCCTCTGTTTCACTAAGGCTACTTACCAGATGTTTCACGTACTCTTCCTGTAAAGAATAAAGATTAACCTCCTCTCCCTCATCAGGTTTCCTCTGTGCTGGTCTACCCATACGTATTTCAAATGGTGACAATCCTGTTCTAGAATTAGGGGCTGTCCTAATTTGAAACAAAACTGCTGGGAGGTAATCTAACCACTTTTTCGTTGTGCCACCTGTTGCTTTTTTCAATTTGTCTTTTATGGTTCTGTTTATGCTTTCCTCTACTCCTGAACTCTGTGGGTTACTAGCTCCTTCACTAAGGCCGAGGTAAATGCTGGACCTTGATCTGACCATATAGTGGCCGGAAGGCCAAACCTACAGATCCACTAGTACTCTAGCTGTCTCTCCTGTGGTAGGGATTGCTTCTACCCATCCTGTAAATCTGTCAACTATAACCAAAAGATATTCTAAATTGCCCTTCTGTGTGGGGACTTGTGTGTAATCTAGGGATTCTATCATATGGTGCACCCCTTTTATTCCCTATTATTCCCTCCTTGGTTGACCAAAGTCCAGTAGGATCTTTTGTCAACCCGTGTACCCATATCTGCTGTCAGTGTAAATGTTTACATCTTTTCCTTCAAAAATCTGACAAACCATAGTTATAGCAATGAGTTCTGCAATCTGGACTGAACTAGCATTCAGAGATTTGGCTTCAATCATTACATCTGGCAATTGAACAATGGCATAACCAGTTTGATAAGTTTTGTCATCAGGTCGGGAGCAGCTGCCATCTACATAAACATTTTCCGCATTTGGATACGGAACATCTGTGAGGTCTGGTCTAGGGAGGGTAGTTTCTGCAAGTACCTCAGTGCAATCGTGTTCCTGAGTGTAAAAACCTAATGGGCTTTGAGGTTTCTGAACATGATTTTATGGTTAGATTATGTGTTTTTAGCAAGATAATCTCATAGCCGCTGCACCTTTTGCATTGTCATGTGTTGTGTGTTCATGTTTGTCATGAGGTGTGTAGTATACAGTGTGAGGTCATGTCCCAGAACCACCTTTGAAGCCTCTTGTACGGCCATTGCACAGGCTGCTACGGCCTGTAAGCAATGTGGCATACCTTGAACTTGATCTGGAAGTTTCTTTGAGATGTATGATACGGATCTCAGAGAATTCCCATGTGATTGTGCTAGGACCGCTGCAACCGTAGGTCCAGATACCACACAGTACAATGAAAAAGGCCCTGCGCACTCTATAAGTCCCAATGCAGGGGCTTGCCTTAGAGAGCTGATTAATGCTGTGAAAGCCTTAACCCTCTCTGTTGTCCAATCAATAAACTTTGGAGCATCCTGCAGGGTAGCAGACCTTAGGATAGAATCATAATAAGAGCAATCAGGTATCCACTGCCTGCAGTATATTATGGACCCTAGGAAAGAGAGAAGCGCTGACTTGTCTCTTGGTGGACTCCAGGAGGACAGTGCCTTGACTCGAGCTGGTGACACCAAACGTTCGGTTCGGATTATACACCCCAAGTACTCAACCTGCGACCTGCACCACTGGATCTCTTTACGAGACACCAAGTGACCTTTTGAGGCGAGGTGAGTTAGTAGGTGCTCTGAGTCCTCCGCACAGCTGACCTCATTTTCATTACACAGCAATAGGACATCCACATACTGAAGCAACACTGAGCCTTCTTTTGGTACCCAATCGCTCAAAGATTGATTCAAGACCATGGAGCATGCTGCAGGACTGTTCGCAAAGCCTTGCGGGAGCCTAGCCCAGGTTTAAAGTAATTTTGGGCTTCCTCTGCAACAGGTATGGAAGAGAACGCGATACTTAAATCAATGACCATGTAGATCTTGGACGTTGCCGGTATCTCACAAAATATTGTAGCAATATCCGCAACAAAAGGTGGAAGGGGGACAATAGCTTTGTTCAGGGCCCTTTGGTCCTGTGCAAAGCGCCATTCACCACTGGCTTTGACTGGGTGAATGGGGGTGTTCCAGGGACTGATTGTATGTTTCAGTATTCCTTCTGACAGGGGATATTGTTTCTGGTAATGTACTACTGCTCCTTCTCCAATGATGGGCTTGTATGGTGTACAATGTATGCAGTGCCCATATAGGGTGTGCTTTAAGGTGTGCCGGTAGTAACATAAAGTACCCTCTAAAATCCTGTCTTTTTTTTGGGTTAGACAAATCACAGATTTCTGATGTAGCTAGCAGGCCCCCATCTTTTGTAAATTTGATGTGAATGTTTAAACTTGACATTTAAGTCTCTTCCCAGAGGAAGTGGTCAGTCAGAATGGCAAAACTCATTTAAAAAGATGTTGGTCATGAACTGTACCAACGGGCAATCTGCCTCTTCCCATATTACCCCTGCGGTTAGCTGCCCTACTTGTTCCTCTCCTAAGGGGGCATTCTGACTTCCAATGTCCCATGTCCCTGAATGTGAAACAACCCTGCTGGTTATCCTGGGGATATGCTTGATATTGTACTTGTTGGGATTGTTGGGGAACTGGTTGTGTATAAGGGACAACCATTTGTTCAGCAGCTAACTGCGGGCTTTCTATCTGTTCGGGGTTAAATGAGGGAAATACCCCTCCTTTTGTAGTAAATAAGCCCGAGGATGCACACTTTTTTAATGTCTTTGAGAAAGGCATCAGGTTTTAATGTTGACCAATTGGGGGTAATTAATTTAAGTAACTGTGTTGTTTTGGGATCTCCCCCGGACATGACTGTGCTCACATACAGTTCAGGGTTCTCCATTCCTGTATCTTTGTATAACTGGTGTACCCGTTTACAAAATGAATAAAAGTTTTCTCCCGGTCCCTGCTTTGCAGTGCACATTATCTGCAAAGCGCTCTCTCCTTTGTAACTTTACTGCCAAACAGCTGTCACAAAATGATTCCCATCCCTTTGCATTTTTAAAGGGGTCATTATCAGCAAATAATGTCTTAACTTCTACATCGCAGATGGGATCTGGATCCACTGTCTGTATTATTATTTCACAGTCATCGGCATTCATGCCAGTGCCCGCGCAATGTCTCTGTAAGAACAGAGCTGCCTCTCTTGGGTGTTTGTGTGGCTTTGGGCAAAGATCTTTAATACCCCTTAACGTCCCGAGGGGGAGTGGGATATGGACCGGGGTTTCTCCCATGTGAATAACTGGGAATTTGAGGGCTTCTATCCCCGAGGTCAAGCCACCCACTGCCTCATCATCCTTATCCTCCTCAGCTTTTCTTCTATCACTTTTTCTTCATCTTCCTCTTTTTTTAATACACTGTTCTTCCTCCTTTACTAATTGACTTAAACGTTCCTTTATCTGTCTTCTATCTTCCCCCTCCCGTAACCAATTAGTTCCCTTTTGTTTAGCTATGGTTAATACTCCTGCTATAACATTTGGATCTAACGAGGGGTATATTTTCTTTGGGACAAGGGATTCATCTTTTACCATAGCATATGGGGGGGGGGTTTTCTTGATAAAAATTAGGGGAAGCTGATGGACTTCCTATTGCGTCTTCTAATTGCTCTTTCTTTTCCATTTTTACACTTGTATATTTCTTTCTATATTCCTTCATACCCTTTGCCCAAATCTTACAACATTTAGTCATGTAATCTTTGTCAAGGTCTTTTATGGGATAATTATACTGTTTATGTTGGCCACATATTCTGGTCACTTCCTCCCACTCTCTTCCTCATCACATGATCCGTATTCCCCCAAACATGGCACTTCTAACTGATGTGCTCTTTTTAAAACTAGTGACCAAAAATGATCAGTATAATTTTTCCCATAATTGACTTTAATGTAATCAATCGGAGAGGGTTGGTGCTGCTTACCTTCAGCTTCCTTTCCTGCTTGGTTACCCATTATAGCAAACAATAATACTTATACTTTAAATTTAAAAAAATTCTGTCTTGCTTTCTCTATTTCGTTCCAGGGGCGGAAAATGTCCTTAAACTTATGACAAGGAACCCAGTGTTCTCCTTTTTTTGGTATATAATTAGACACTGGATTTCAGCCACACTTAGGCCCTCGAGTGTCAAACTATATGATAAAGAATTATGTATATTAAATCTTAACATATGTTGTTTTGATCCCTGGAACATAGGACCCTTGCCAATTTTGACATGATACCCCCCTGGAACAATTGCCACTAATGACGTGGTCTTCCCTTTATAAGCAAACAATAAACCAGTTTTACATTCAGGACAACAATATACAGTCGACATTTAAAAAGGTAACCCTTTTTGTGTACACCTTTAGATATAGAGTTTCCACAGATCCGTCCTATGTAGAGAAGAATTTAAGATTCTTCCTCAATCTAATAACCTGGTCTGGCCAACCTAGCGAGACCCTCTGTATCTATTCTAAATCTACCTTTCAATCTTAACAGAGTCCCAGAAAACTTGTAGTTTTCTCGAGAGTCTACTTTATGGTGAACCAATTGACAAGGCAAGACTGTTGTTCCCAATAATAATTAAAGGGGGTCTTACCTGTTCAATTGGATCATCCCACTTCTGACACCACTGAAAGGTTCTGGTTCTGTTGGACCTTCTTGGCTCGAGCTGGACTCGGGATCTGTGGAAGTCTCTCTGACCGGCCGGATATTCAAGACACCAATAAACAGTGAATGGTATACATGAATATGTGTTTTAATGGTTACATATCCTTTTTTATACACAGCGAGAAAAGTTGCCTCCCTCCTATGGACCTATCAGCAATAAGCAAAAACCTCATGATTTAGACAAAAATAAATTCTAACAGGTTTTTTGACTTCTGCAAAAGCGGTCAGTTAACATACGTCAATTGTGGTCAAACTAGACATGTTCTGACATTTGAAACAGGAAGATAAGAAACGCCAGATGTCAGTTGGTCAATCTGTCAGTTAAAAAGCAGAAGTAAGATAGACTTTTTCCCGGAAAAGGCCTAACCACAAAGTCTAAATATACTTGGCTGTCAGTTACACAGAAGAAAGATTAGTTTGACCACAAAAGTCACATTCTGTTTTACAGTTCAGAAATAATATATTTAAAGAGAACTCTAATCATGAATATTAGTTCATATTGGTTGATACCTTACAGACGGAAAAATCTTATGTAGTCTGGAGGGGTCTCTGTACCACCTTGACAGTATCTTGTCGTTTTTTTCCTGTGAGTAACAGGAAATCGTGGACTTATGGGTAAAATGGAACGAGGTCTGCCAATCAGATCGCGGGATGTCCTCACCTAAGTCTGCAGACCACAGCCTGGTGTAAGAAGGTAGATCAGTGTGCGTAAGGGTTTGTAAGAGGCAATATATGGTCGAGAGGAGGTGTCTGGACGTCTCCGAGAGGGAACACAGTCGTTCAAACTCAGTTCTAGGTCGATGTATTTGGGATGAAGAATGTAAATGTTTTGTGAAAGTAGACAGGTGCAGGGCAGTGAGCCAATCGCACGGTCCCGTTGATGTCACAGGTGTCCCTTGTGTCGGGTGTATAAAGGAGTGCACTTGGGGCCAGTCAGTCCTCTTGAAGGGGCCTATCGTCGTTGTCCCTACACCCTGGGGGAGGGCAGGATTATCAAATAGGGGAGACAATGGTGAAGGTTCGGAGGATAGAGTGGAATTCAGTCTTCTATTATACCACAATCTGAGAGAGGCCAACGTCAGAGGGGAGCAAGAGGGAATACGAGTGAGTTCATTTTTGTATCCCCATAGTAATGCTCTGAGATCCACGGGAGCTAAATCCTGTTCTATGGCTACAGAGGCCTTTAAGAAGGGACGAGGGAAGCATTCAAGGATGCGCGCTACGTGGGCGGCCTTATAATAGGACTCAAAGTCAGGGAGGCCCGCTCCACCCTGCAGTTTTGGGCGAGTGAGCAAGTTACACCTCGCTCTAGGTAACCCCCGGTTCCACAGAAATCTAACAGCGAGTGAGCGTAGTGAGGCAAAGAAAGATTTGGGGATCAGGACAGGGACAGTTTGCAGGAGATACAGAAGCTTGGGCAGGGTGTCCATTTTCAGGGCATTGATTCGTCCAAACCACGGTAAAGAAGACCCCCCCCCATTCCTCTAGATCCTTCCGCAGACGGGAGAGTAAGGGAACATAGTTTAAAGAAAAGAGATTGGAGAGGTTAGAGGGTATGACGACCCCTAGGTACGAAACACCCTTCGCCTGCCACTGGAAAGAGAAGTTCGCCCTAAGTACAAACATTGTGGCGGAGGGAAGGGAGATATTGAGAGCTTCAGTCTTAGAAATGTTAAGTTTGAAATTGCTAAACGAGTCAAAGCGATGGAATTCTGAGAAAAGGGATGGTAAGGAAGTATGGGGGTGTTGAATGTAGACCAGGAGATCATCGGCATAGAGGGACAATTTGTAATGAGAGGAAGGGGTTTGGATACCGTGTATAGAGGTATTTTGTCTAACGGCGCAGGCTAGGTGTTCTATGACAATGACAAATAAGAGGGGGGAAATGGGGCAGCCTTGTCGGGTACCATTGAAGATATCAAACGGGTCAGAGGCGGTGCCATTGACTAGGATCGAGGCCGAGGGATGGGAGTAAAGAGACAATACCCTAGAGATAAAGGTCCCGCCCAAGCCTAACTGTTCTAATGAGAGCCGGAGAAATCTCCAGTTGACCCGATCGAACGCTTTCTCAGCGTCGAAAGAGAGGAGGCAGGCTTTTAGGCCTTTGCGCCGGATAAAAGAGATTAGGTGAATGGTCTTGCTGGTGTTGTCCCGTGCCTCACGACCCGGGACAAATCCTACTTGGTCATTATGGATCACTCCCGGGAGTAGAGGGGATAAGCGATTGGCCAATACCTTTGCAAACAGTTTCAGGTCGACATTGAGCAGAGATATTGGCCGATAACTGCTAGATTGAGATGGATCCTTGCCCGGTTTGGGTATAACTGAGATGTTGGCGGTCAGTAAGCTTTTAGATGGCGGGTTGGAGTCATCTATGGCATTGAACGTCTTCTCCAAAAGTGGGGCCAATAGGGGGGCAAAAGTTTTATAAAAACGGGGGGTGTACCCATCCGGGCCAGGGCATTTACCAATTTTCAAGTCTCTGATAGCGCCCATAAATTCGGGCGCGACCAGAGGCCTGTCCAGTTCCTCGACCTCTGGTGAGGCAATGGGGGGTAACGCCGTCTCCATAATGTAATCTTGCATGTCATCAGTCGTGGGGGTGGTGCGTGCGGGTGGGGTAGCGGGCTGTAGGTTGTAGAGTCTGGAGTAGTAGTCCCGGAAGGCAGAGGATATGCCGTTTGTGTTAAACGTTTTAGTTTGATTAGAATGTGTAATAAAGGGAATGGAGTATCGGGGTGGTCTAGGATGGAGGACCCTAGCCAGGTGTTTGCCGCATTTATTTGCTAGTGAATAGTGGTAGTTGCGTGCCCTATCTCGGGCTATTAAGGAATGTGCGTCTAGTAGCTGGAGTAGGTCTCTGCGGGCATTCGATAGTCTGACAAAAATGGGGGGTCTAAGTTTTGTTTGTGGACAGGTTCAAGTTCCGCTATAGTAGAGAGGAGACGGATGTCATCCACTCGTATCTTTTTGAGACGGGAGCCGTGCTGTATAAATACGCCACGGACCACGCATTTCAGGGCCTCCCACTGAATGGGAGGAGAGGTAGTATCTGAGGAGTGATTTGAAATAAAGTTTCGGATGGCCTTGGAGATTTCCGCCACACAGACGGAGTCCCGCAGCAGATTGTCATTAAGCCTCCATTGTGTACCTCTACGGGAAGTTGGGGGACCTGCAAGGGATAGGAAAATTGGAGCATGGTCAGACCAAAGCAGGTGACCTAGCGTCGCCTGAATGGGCGAATCCAGTAGTGATTGGGATATGAGAAAGTGGTCGAGTCTGCTATATGAATTGTGTGCAGCTGAGTAATAGCTGAAATCTCTGTCCGTGGGATGTTGGACGCGCCAAACATCCACTAGGTGGGAGGAATGTAGCAGGGCCTTGATGCGTGCGAGGGTAGAGTGTGGAACAGAGGACTTATCCGAGGAAGAGTCTGCAGACGGGGACATGACGACATTGAAATCCCCACCAATGATGAAGCATGGGCCCCCGAATGAGGTTAGTCTGGTGAGAACCGATGAGAGGAACCGAGCCTGACCCACATTCGGAACATAAATGTTGGCCACTGTGAAGAGAAAATTGTTTAGTTTCAGTTTGAGAAAGATGAACCGACCATTGACATCAACAAGGGAGTCTAGAACCTCAGGTTTAAATGACTTATGGAAGGCAATGGATACACCCTTGGATTTGGCTTGGGAATTAGTACTATGGTACCAATGTGGGTAGTACCTGTTGCGTAGTGTAGGTATGGAATCCGTACAGAAATGCGTTTCCTGCAGCATTAAAATGTTAGAGCGTTTTTTATGAAAGTGGTAGAGAATCTGGCTTTGCTTCTCTGGTGTGTTGAACCCCCTACAATTAAAAGACGCTAAAGCTATCGGGCAAACCGAAGCCATGACACATTCAGGTGGAAGGGGTGGGGATAGGGGGAGAAGTTAGACAAGGTAGGCGTGTCATAGGTCAGCAGCTCATGGGGAGGAGAACAGTGCCACAGAAGGCCCAGAAAGAGAGAGAGAAAGAAGAGAGGTAAGAGAGTAAAAGAGAGAAATGAGGGGAGTAGACAGGAGGGAAGAAGGGGGTGGCATAAATCAGCAGGATCAGGGGAACATGGAAATACTTGGTATCAGCACGGTCACCGTCCCCACCTCTCGCGATGAGTAACAAAAACATCAAAGATATTCAAAAAGGGCCAGTGGGGAAGATGACCAACATATCAAATTCAGTAGAAAAAATCGAACAATAACAAAAAAGGCCACAAGGTGGCTCCAAAGGACTGCAAATGAGAGAAAAAAAATTCTCATAGCATGGCATACAGCCGTATACCAGTCAGTGTCCATATCGACACTGATAAAAAGAAAAACCCCTTTAGGGGGGAGTGCAGTGGGAATTCGCCGGGCGGGGTAGCTCCCCGGATCCCAGCTCCATGGAAAATCAAACAATAAACAGGACCAATATACAGAAACCATGACGTGAAAACAGCGCTACATGAAATTGGTCAAAAACACGCGTAAGGAAACTCAAAGTATAGGCAGACACATAACATGGCGTAGTGTTAATACAGCATAAAATACACAGGTGAGAGGTGACTGCAAAAGAGAAACATGCATATCTAGGCTGCACAGGGAAATTATTAGTTAATACATGACAAAAGGTTGACGTCCTGGGCTAGGTAGTAACCTGTGGGAAACACAATGGGGTTAACAAAGAGAAAACCATTAGAACAGTACAAGTCTTAGGGAATAAACCACATGAAAGGAAGAAACAGTAACTGGGTGAGGGCAGCAGAATAGGCCTCAGAAAACAATGGCAGTAACCCAGGTACAGGGGAGGCAGACTGCAATAGTGACTCGTCCGCTTCTGCCCTGTGTCATCCCAGGGGGGGGACCCTGAAATAGCAAAACAAGGGGAGTATCAAATTCAATCAGGGCAGTTTCAATTGGCCGAGTCTCGTTGAGGTGGGGGCCTGGAGTAGTGTTTGCATCCCTGTGTCTGCCATGAGGGGGCAAAGGGTAGGCCAGGAGAAGTCGGCGTGAATGGCCAATCCGGGATAGACACCTGTGGGAGTGCCAGTGTGCTCAGGAAGGACGGCAGGTCCCCAAGCGTGCGAAAGATGGCGGTTTTGCCCTCATGATGGACTCGTAGATGGAACGGGAACCACCATTGGTATTTCATCTGCTTCGACTGTAGGAGCTGCGTGAGCGGCTTCAGGGCTTTTCTCATCGTCAGTGTCTGACGGGACAGATCTGGAAGAAGCATCACGGGGGTGTCGTTAAAGCGTATGGTGTCCTGCGAGCTAGCAGCTCTCATAATGTCCTCTTTGATCTTGTAGAAATGCACTCGGCACAGGGTGTCTCGGATAAAGGAGGGGTCCGGGGTCCGCGGACCGGACGTTCTGTGGACCCGGTCCAGCTCAATGGGGTCATCTTTAGGGCGCTGCAACAATTGATTAAAGATGGCGGTCACCGCCGCAGGAAGATTTTTGGCGTCCACCGACTCGGGGATCCCGCGGATGCGGATATTATTGGGACGATTACGGTTTTCGATGTCGTCTTGTTGGTACGCAAGGTGCTGCAGCATGACGGTATGGGCGTTAAGGATCTTGTCATGCGACTGTACTGCGGCGCTAAGACTGTCAGTGGCAGCATCTATGTACTCAAAGCGTGCACCCACATCTTTCTTGAGGTCAGAGATCTCTTTCTTGTAGGATTTCTCTATCCTGTTAACATAGTGTTCAAAGTCTGCTTTAGTGGGCAGGGACCTGACATAGCTGTGCAGGGAACGGATCTGTGCCTCCATATCCCAGCCCTCACCAGAGCCCAGGGAGGCATTAGAGCGGCTTCTGGTGAGCATAAAGTCAGTTTCCCCAGGGAGGGGGTAGCTATTGACCGTGCTCACCTGAGAGTGCAGGGATGGCTCAGAGCGGGCCGGGGACGGAGGCGCCGGAGCCATCTTGGATTCGGATCGGCGCTGCACAGCGTTCCGAGATCTGGCAAAAAACTCCTCCAGATCGCCTCCTTTTCTGCTTTTACCAGTTCCCTTCTGTGCCCGGTTCCTATCTTTCCCCATGTGCTGAGGTTTGGGCGATTTTCTGGCGAGTTTCCAGCCATTATATGATCCGTGGAGCTGAAAGGATCAGGGAGCTGAGAGAGAACACGTCTCACTGCTCCATGCGTCAGGCCACGCCCCCCCAATGCAACATTTAAATAACTTGCTCACCCTATATATTTACAATAAACCATAATCAGAAATCTTTATTCCTCGGTCGATACTATATGGTGGGGAAAAAAAAACAGTTTGCTGTAAACTGTTAAGATAAAATCAAGTCATGTTGACAAGTGCACATATTTGCATGGCGGTGACTTTTTCACCGGTTTCTGATCACTAAAAATTCAAATGGCATTGCATTCACTTATGTGAGCATTTGATGTCAATGTAATGTAAAGGCCCGTACACACAGTCAGACTTTTTGCCAACAAACTTCAAAATGAGCAAGTTTTCAAAAAAATCTGACTGTGTGTACGCTCCATCGGACAAACTTTTTTGGTTTTCATCGGACAAATGTTCGCTCTGCAAACGGACAAACTTTTCGGCAACAAAAGTCTGATGGTGCAAAGTCCGACCGTGTGTACAGAAATCCATCGGACTTTTGTCCGAGGTACAAACGCGCATGCTCAGAAGCAAGGACCAGCCGGAAGCGTTCTGTCTTGTAAAACTAGCGTTCAATATGGAGATATCACATTTGTGACGTGGCAAGTTATGAAATCTTGAAATGCAGCGCACATTCTCTTCTTCTTTATAATGGGATAATAACTAAAGCTGCTTTGCTGGTGATACTGATGGAGTAAAAACAAACGTCTTTCCTATGGATTTGTATTTTTATTATATGAAGAAAACATATTTTGATATTATTTGGTGGGTCAAGTTAGCACAACCCCATTATCCCCTATGTTTTTTAAGCTCAAAGCATCAACTACTCTATTTGTGTCCCATAATTTTGGAAATGTACCTGCCTACTCCCAAACTGTAATTATAATTTAAACAAATAATCACATAAGGCCCCTTTCACACTGGGGCGTTTTTCATGCGGTTTAGCGCTAATAATAGCGCTGTTATACCGCATGAAAAAATCCTGCCCTGTGCCTTCAATGTGAAAGCCCGAAGGCTTTCACACTGAAGCGGTGCGCTAGCAGGACCGCTCCAAAAGTCCTGCTAGCCGCTTCTTTACAGCGGTAAAGGAGCGGTGTGTTCACCGCTCCTTTACCGCGGTCTCCCATTGAAATCAATGGGACAGCGCGGTAATACCGCCCGCAAACCGCGGCAATAGCCGCGGTTTGCGGGCGGTATTAACCCTTTTTCGGCCGCTAGCGGGGGTTAAATTAACCCCCCTAGCGACCGCATACCGCGGTAATAACGACAGTATAGCAGCGCTGAAAATCGCGCTGCTATACCGCCACCGCTCCTGCCCGCCCCAGTGTGAAAGGGGTCTAATTTTGTCCATATATTCATTTTATTTAAATAATAATAAGCACAAGAATGGCATATCAAAATTAAGAGGAAGGCAGCAATAGATCAACTGGTGGAATTGGCGAAGCCTCTGTACCACAGGGCATACATCAATTATGTTAAGGTCAAAATTGGGAACCTGAGGAGTACATACAATCTAGGGAGCACAAGAAGGTCATGGACTCCAAAAGATGGGGAGCAGCAGCAGATGCCATATCTGTACCCAGGCTGTGGTACTACAACGGGCTGTGATTTTTGTCATACCAGACTGAACCACGCACATCGCTCTCCACACTTCTATCCACATCAGCTGAGGCCATTTTGTTTCTTGTGCATTCACAGCAGAAATAAAATCCTCAAAATAATATACATATTATCTGTCATCCAAATGAAAGGTTTGATAAAAAAAAAATGCAAATGATCCTCAAAAAACTATAACCAAGAAAATCAAAAGAAAATAACGAAAAATAAATCAAAAATTAGTAGCCCCTAAACTCCCCAGACCACTGGCCTTGTTGGGGATCCAGGGTCTGATGTGGCCACTGACCCCCATGCTGCTGAGGTGGGTTGGCTTGCTGAGGTGGGTGGGGTTGCTGGGGTGGGTAGGTTGGATGGGGTGGGTAGGTTGGATGGGGTGGATAGGCTTGTTGTTGAGGAGGTGTAGGTGTGTGGTCCAAATCACATACATGTGATTTAGGGGTTAGCTCCCGTTTCCTGGCCTTGCTGAGGAGCTGGATGATTATCCCCTCACATAGCTCCCTTTGATCCACGTCAATCGAGCAGAGTTTATTAGCAGTGAAACTGCCAAACCCTTCAGCACTATCGGGTGCTGTTGTGATTACTGATGTGGCCCTAGTAAGGAAGTCAGCTGTGGCCTCATCCAGGTGGTGCCTCTACCTGGCCCTTTTGGTAGGAGGGCGCAGGGTAGGGACTCTGCACTCAGTTGTCTGGCTGTTGGGCTCGGCCTCTTCTTGGCTATAATTTTCCTGTGTCAGAAAAGGGAACATCATTTTATTTTTTGTGTCATCAATCCCAAACACTTTACAGCTCATTACTTTTACAACTTGAATGTGTCCAAAAAGCAAAGACTATCATTCTGACTCCAGCAATTCTCATTCTTGTCCACATGTTTTTTTTTTTCACTTCTGTCTATTTGATATATGCAAATCACTTTGTTTATGTAATAATTTTTGAGCCATCATAACAACACATTTACATCATTGTATATTTTTCTTACAACCTTTTCTACAATGCTATACCTGGGTCAAGCTGAGCTCCTCCTCCTCCTCTTCTTCCTGTGTAGGATCAGCCTCAGTATCTGTGGCCTCTGCTGATGTGGAGGGTAGTGTGGAGATATGTTTGCGGGGCACAGTTTGATCCTTTAAAAATTGCAGGCTGGAGAAGTACCACAGCTTTGGGACATAAACGTCTTCTGCTGCTGCTCCCAATCTTTTGGATTCCTCGATCCTCTTTATCTCCCTGTTGTACATGCTCCTGAGGCCCCCAATTTTGATCTTTATCATAGTTTCGTTTGCCTTGGGGTACACAGTCTGCGCCAATTCCACCAGTTGATCAATTGCTGCCTGCCTTTTATTTTTATTGGAATAGTCTTTGTGTTCGACCTTCCACTGACAGGAGTGAGACCTGTATTGCTCTATAAATTCTGTCATGAATTCATGTGTAATCAAGTTCCCCTTCATTTTTGTGTCAAGTATATCAGATGGCTGCAAGAAAGAACACAAGACAAACCATAATGTTTTGCTTCTAGCTCCTAACCTGCTTACAATATAGGCCTTTATGTAAGCAGTATATGGCATTAACCAACAGTGTCACAATGTTGTCACGTACCTTTCTTTCGAGTATCCCTTCGGCTTGATTTCGTTTCGCAAGTATGGTTACGTTCCTGCGTCCGGTACGTCGAATGCTCGTTATGGATTTATATACCCTACGCATGCGTGAAACTCCACTCTCCGTGCGTCATGACGCTGGGGCATGCCCACATTCTTTATTCTGCATGCGACATACACGGCGGAACATTCGTGAGGGAGAACATGATGGCAGAATCCACGAAAACTAACAGGCCCCGCAGTGGTGGAGATTATCGCAAACACAAGGCCACCCCCATGAGCAAGGGGGAGATGGTGGAGATGGTGCGCATATTTGACGAATATGATTATGACTGCAAGCTGGAGAACTATGATAGGCCCAACAGCCATAAAGACTATGTTCTTGAGAAGGTCCTCGCGGTATTGGAACGAGAATATGGGTTCAACCAAACGAAAGATCAAATTCGCAAATGATGGTCAGATTTGAAATACAGAGAGAAAGAACAGTTGGACTCCATTCACTGCATCTTTATTAAAAGAAGTAAGCCCAATTAATGACTGTAGTCATTATGTTGATGTTTGAATTAGCTGTCTGTACATTAGATGTATAGAAGTAGGTTTTGCTTACTTGTTTTTTTTTTTTGGGGGGGGGGGAAGAAGTTAATTTAATTTAATGCAGATATGAATTATACTTGTTTTTTCTGACTAACCTTATTTGTTGCAATAATTTATATACTGTATGTAATGATTTTCACAGGAAAAAGGCACAGAGAAAGACACCAGACAAGCCACCAGAGGGGACAAAGGGAGGCTTCCCTTGGCCGGGCCCCAACAGGGGAGACAACAGGGCCAGCATCATCCCCAAATCGTAAGTCACAACTTAAAAATAAATTATTTAGCCTCCGACAGGGGTGTTTCTAGGTGGGACAAAGACCATGGGCTCAGGACGTAACTTTTAAGGGGTAAATAACACTTTATGTTTGCTGCGCAGCTCATCACTGCACATTAATGACGCATTTCCAGGGTAGACCTGGGTAGAGGAGAGGCCCTGGGGATCAGAGTCACACAGAGTCACGCCTGCTAGAATGATCATCATAGATCCCCCATACCATAGGACACAAGAGTGGTGGGTGTCAACTGCATGAGTTGTTCAATGTGGGCATATAGACATTTTTAATTACATTTTAAATTACATCATCTTCCCTTTACAATGCATTTTTTTGATTTTGAAAATGCATAGTGCGTATGTTGTAGTCCACTAGTCTGGAGCAAACATTGTCACTATTGCAAGGTTGGTCTACTAATTCAGCCAAAGGGATTCTAGCAAAAGATTTGACATTTGGGGTGGCTTCATGAATGTTGTATTGTTTATTTTTAGGGGAACGTGAGCGTGGTCAGCTCCAACATTTGGAGGAGTGTGATCAGAGAGCTGGACCCAGCAAAGAGCCTCCAGTGGTCATCACATCCCCAGACACAAGACATGCAGAGGGTGGAGGAGTACATCAAATCGAAGATGATTCTTTGGAGCCTGTTGTTTGCCCCAGTAAGTATTTTTAACATCTGTCTTCAAATGTGTAGACATGTCTAGTGATTGTTTAGATGTTCTATAAACAAACACCCAAACAACACAGAAGCAAAGTATGTAGTGCATTGATCCTTAGCATGTAGAAGGAGGTGGAATGAGCTGGCAGTGTTGCTAGGTACCCAAGTTTTGGAGACACAGGCACCAGGGCCAAGATTACAGAGTAGCTGCAGTGTGTACATTCCTAGTAATGTAGGTGTCTGAAGAGCAAGCAGGTTGCAAACAATAATTTACTGTCTAGGTAAGTATTTTCAGAAATTGCCTTGAATAATAATGTGACCATAATTCACTTTTTAGGGCCTCAGCCACTTGACCTTCATTACCATTTTTATGTTTTCTCTTCTTCCAAGGCCACGAACTACCAAGATGCACTATTGGTCGTATCAGTGATGATATGCTGCAGGCAATGACTGAACTTGAACAAATAAAGGAGGCTGCCACTGGTGTTCAGAGGCGAATCCAGGATTATGTAGACCTGTTAGCCAAATTTTAGAATTTTGTTTGCTTTACGTTTTATTTTAATTGTTGCCTCCTGTCTTTGTTTCTTGTTTTTACTATACTTTGAAGCACAGGCTCTGATTGATGTTATTTAGAAATTGCACTACTTCCTTTGAATTACTGCGATTTCATAGTATTAAGGAACAATGCCATATGCTGTGACTTTTCATGCGATTTGTCCTCTAAAATCGCATGACAATTCCCACCAAATTTGAAGATGTGCTTTTTTCATTTTTGAAGTCAGTGTTTCTCCACTCTCCTTCTCTAGGTGCTTGACCACGTCCTTTTTTCTTTATTGTAGGCAGTATGCACAAAATCATGCTATTTTTTCACCTAAAAAATTTACACTGCACCTGTGGCAATAGTTCAAAATACAGAAAATAGGACCTGGTAATGCACCTGGAGAAGGAGAGTTGACAAACACTGTCCTAAATCAATTTTTTGGTATAATATTTTTCATACTTTTGTTTTTTATAAAAAAAATTGTGAAGAACCTTTGCCTACATGGAGATTTTAAATGCAACTAAACACACAGTGGGTGTTTTTAAAGTACCAAACAAAAATTATGCACTACAAGTGCACTACAAGTGCAGTGGCAAGTGCACTTGTAGTTTCCTAAAAAAATGTATAGGGTGAAACACCCCCACTGTGACAACATGTGCTAGCTGCCATCATGTGGTATCAATGTACGTGTTTTGGGGGATCAAACCCTTCCTCTCACCAACTTTACTTTGGAGTAAGGGGTTGCACCCCAAAACCATTGATATCCAGTGATGTGAGCTAGCACATGTGGACACAGTGGTCTTTTTTTACGATTGGAAAAACAACTTGGCAATACAAGTGCACTGCAAGTACACTGAAAGTGCACTTGGAAGTGCATTCACTGTTCATTCTTTGGTGAAGATCGGGAATGAGGGGAAGCTCTGCTGATTGTATGATCCAATCATGTGCATGATAAAAGGATGTATATTTGTTTTCCTCTTTGTCCCCCTCAGATATACAGCGATGCACTTGTAGTGCTAAGTTGATTTTCCATTCGTAAATAACCACCGCTGTGTTGAGTGGCTTTTGTTACTAATCTGTTTGTGCGTAATCAAATTTTAGGCAGGGTATCATAAGTGAAATTTTACATTTAGGCCTCTTCAAAACATTTCTTGGAAAGGGATGAGCTCATTCCACTCGAGGAAGGCAAGATATTCTCAAGTTGAGAATAATATAAAAAATGTCTCATATGGACTTTTTATGTTAAAAATTATATTTTTCTAGTTACAGAGTTGTCAATGTGTATTGCTCTGCTTTCAAAGATGCATGTTTAGCCACAAAAAAGTTGCTAATAACTAAAATACAAATGTTCCTACACAAATAACGATGTTGGTTTGTTGTAAAACCCTAAAAAACGCACATGTGAATGTGCTGAAAGTAAAAATATTTTTGATTAACAATGCGTGGCTTCTTATTTCTATGCTCAAGAACAGTATATTTGTTCAGTTGGTGTAGTTACATTGACAGTGTACTCAAAAATGTGTATAGTAGAGCCACAGTACAACATAATACACTACATAGCTCAAGGCAACATTTTGATAAACAATATTCCACTTCTGGTTGGTTTACAATAATTTAGAAAATTACATATATTATAAGGACAATTGCAAACATAACACAGATAACAGTAGTTCCAATAATATCATTTTTTATAAAGAAAAAAATATTTTCATATTCTCCACTACATTTTGCTGCCAAGGCACTGCTCGTCTACCCACAAAGTATTCCATGTAATGGTCACGGACAAGACGGGCATTCTGGGAGGAGACAGCAGCACGACCAGTTTCCAGAGCTGGCATCACTGGCTCTTCAGCTGGCCGTAAACCTGAAGGGTCATCTGTAGGCCCTGAGCCAATGTAGCTGCTATCTTTCCTCCTTAAAAAATTATGGAGGATGCAGCAGCACAACACGACATGGTTCAACTTATATTCTGCCAAGTTGATGGCAGTTAAAAAAAAGTCTAAACCTACTGGATAAGATGCCGAAGGCGTTTTCCACCACCCTTCTGGCACGAGAGAGACGATAATTATAGATGCGTTGCTCAGGTGTAAGGTTCCTCATAGGAAATTGCTTCAGAAGATGAGCCCCCAGAGCAAACGCCTCATCTGCCACAAAAACAAAATTGAGGCCCTCCACATTGTCCTGAGCAGGTGGAAAATGTAAGGTGCCATTCTGTAGCTGACGGTAGAACTCCGTATGTATCATGACCTCCATCTGAGTGCCGCCCATTCATCCCCACATCCACGTACAGGAACTCATAGTTCGCTGACACAACAGCAAGCAGAACTATGCTGCAAAAGCCTTTATAATTAAAGTAATACGATCCGGAGTCGGGTGGTGGGACAATCCTCACATGCTTGCCATCAATGGCACCCCCACAGTTGGGAAAATTCTACAAATTGGCAAACTGGGCCGCCACATCCTGCCATTGCTGGGGGTTGTAAGGAAACTGTGGAGTAAATATATATATATATATATATATATATATATTACTACTTGAGCACATAAAATTGCAAGCTATTTTGACACATACATTCTTCGGGCAACATAAAAAGATAACATTTAAAGCAGTATTTTGACAAGAAAGAGTAAAAGTTATAATTATAATTATATGCTTCCTCACTCCCTCTGGTGGCACATTCCATTATTTTTAGGGGGGTGAGGTTGAATGGGTAGAGTTTTGGGACAGGTAATAACCCTCTCCACTTCTATGTGAGCAAAATGAGGAACAAATGAAGGTACATTTTGCAAGCCCCTCCGTTTTTTAAAGATTAGCAGCCCAGTGGGAAGATAAGAAGTGCCATAATATATCCAAAAAAAAAACATTTTTTTAACATGCATTAAGTAACATTAAAATAATTGAAGACCAGAAATTAATAGTGTACTACATGATAGTGACTACATGCTTTGGAGAATTCAGACATAAATATTACACCATCAAAAGAGGTATACTGCGTATGGGTTTTGCTAAGTCATCAAATAGAGTAGTTTGATCAGTTGATTCAGCATTTTGGGGAGGGGAGGGAGGGTTACAAAAAAGTTTGTGTATCCCAAAAATGGATCTCTTGCACTCTGCATAAATTTGAGGACAACACTACAAATGTGACACAGTTTAGGGGGTGTTTAGGGTAATCCTAACAAATTAACATCCAAAAAAAGATTGTTAATATGCTAGGTGTGGATGTGCCCAGGGTAGCATGCTGGGGAGGTAAGTGAAGACAAATATGCATGTAGGCCAAGAAAAAGATTCAGCATGCAAAAATAGGACATTCACAGCAAATTACATTAATGGAAATGATGGAAGAAAACATACATAATAAAACATTATAAAACATGAAGTAGATAGAATGTGATATTACATAAAAAAAAACTTACATGAATATAGTCCTTCTGCAGGACTTGAATAATAGCACAACAAGTCTCAGGAATTATGAATCCAAGAGCCTGGGGAGAGATACCAGTAGTAAACTTGATATCCTGGAGACTTCTTCCTGTTGCCAAGTAGCGCAAAGTGGCTATGAGCCTTTGCTCTGCTGGAATAGCAGTCCTCATACAGGTGTCCTGCTTCGTAATATAGGGGGACAGCAAGTACAAAAGATGCTGAAAGCAGGAGTCCGACATCCAGAGATAGTTCCTAAAATCATTAGGATTATTCTCCTGGAGCTCCCTTAGCAACGGCATATGACTAAATTGGTCACGATGAAGCAACCAATTTTTTGTCCAAACAGTCCTCCTCCTACTCCTGGACCTGGACCGGGCTAGAGATATAGCCAGAACTCCAAGCCCATAAATAGCATGCTCTCTAGTAGGATTGCGCAACATGGCGGGTTAACGAACTGCCGTTCAGAAACGAACAAAATTGCACGAAACTGAAAAACGCGAATCAACACACACCAAACCTCTACTAACTCTCGATTAGCAGAAAGAGCCCAAAGGGTGACACCAGAGAATTGAACTTCCTCTTTTGAAGTCTCGTCAGTACATTGAAACGTCACTACGTTCATGTTTGTTGCCGAAAAAGTCAGAGCGTGTGTATGCTATGGGCGTTCACGGCCAACTCCCTTCGGACAAAAATCCATGAAAAAGTCAGATGGAAGTCCGACCGTGTGTACGAGGCTTAAGGTGACCTAAAGTAATGCCATCTAGGTAAATTTACATAATTGTTGCAACCTGCAGATTTACATTTATATACAATACTGTGAAAAAGTACTTGCCCCCTTTCTGATTTTGTATTTTTTTTGCATATTTGTCATACTTAAATGACTCAGATCATCAAACTAATTTTAGGAGGAGGACAGGATACAGCAACCCCAAATCTGCCACTAAAATGGGTAACGGAATTTAAATATCTGGGCATAGTAATATCGCGACAAGCCGAAAAATTTAAAACTTTGAATTTAGATCCAGTGATACAGGAAAATAAGAAAAAAATAAAGATATAGGAAAAGCTTCCCCTGTCCCTACTAGGACGTATAAATTTGATAAAGATGAAGATTCTCCCCCAGCTATTATATCTGTTTAGAAATTCACCACAATGGCTACCAAAAAGTTTTTTTACACAGCTACATAGCATGCTATCGTCATTCATATGGCAAAATAAACTGGCTAGAATAAAATTAAATACACTTATGCACCCAGTGTCACAGGGGGGATTGGCTTTTCCGGATTTATATAGGTATTATCTAGCAGCACAGTTGGTAACAGTGGGAAGATGGTTGAATCCTGACAGATACGATCCCGCTACAATGATGGAGGCTGCAGTGGTCCAGTCCCTGGAGGCACTGCAGGCACTACCATTCCACGGGTTAAAAAATAGTCGAGATCTAACTCCATCAATAATAACAACAGTAAAAGCATGGAAAGTGGGCATGATAAGAGAGAGCAATCCAAAAACAGAGATCTCTCCAAATACTCCATTATGGAGGAATCCTGAGTTTGGGCATTTAGCGTCTATTCCGGATCCTAGGGTATGGACAAAATACGAAGTTAAAAAAATATCACAAGTAATACACGAGGGAAAAATATCCTCATTTGCAGATATGAGAAAGAACTGGAAAATTCCTGAGAGCTATCTCTTTAGATACATACAGCTAGTCCATGCGCTGTCAGCTCAGTTTCCACAGGGTACCCCTCAGTTATTAGAAACTGGTTTAGAGAAAATGTTGAGAAAGAGAAGAGAAAGGGGGACGATCTCAATTCTATATAACCATCTATTTAAGATAGAACAATCATATGAATAAATTGTTTGAATGTTGGCAAAGAGATATTCCAAGAATATCAGCAGAAAACTGGGGAAAGATATATAAATTTCCATTTCAGATCTTAATTTCACTTAGAGATAAATTAATACAATTTAAAATAACACATAGAAGTTACTTTACACCGTATAAATTATCTAAAATATCAATATCTAATTCTCAAAACTGCTGGAGATGTGGAGGTACACCTGGAAATTTCATACATATCTTCTGGACTTGTCCGAAGATAAGGGTATTTTGGAAAAAGATTCTGAGAATAATCGATAAAGTGACATCAGTGCAGCTGGACCTAGAGGCAGAGATTTGCCTACTAGGACTAGCTGAGGAAAATACGCTTTCCATAGAAAGAAGAACACAACTTGGCCTTCTCTTTTATGCACGGAAGGCAATAGTGCTGAACTGGAAGAAGGCCGAAGCGCCTTCATTGGCACAATGGAAAAATCTAGTAAATAGCAACTTGACACTGTACAAGGAGACATACTCCAACAGAGGAAAGGAGGAGAAATATGAGAAAGTCTGGGCAAATTGGATAGAGATTGCTATGACAGCTGCAGGGGAGGGGGATGTGGAATTGGGATAGAAATACACCAACGGACGAAAGGGTTATGGAACATATAAACCTATTTTGTGCGAATGAGAGGACTGATGGGATTTCTTTTTTTTTTTTGTGTGTTTTGTCTTTTTTTTTTTTTTTTGAGGAATGTATAATGTAAAATGTATAAGATGTAAAATGTATGATGTAATGTGAGAAAGAAAAAGAAAATCTAATAAAGAGAATTGGAAAAAAACAAACAAATGTGACACAGTTTAGGGGGTGTTTAGGGTAATCCTAACAAATTAACATCCAAAAAAAGATTGTTAATATGCTAGGTGTGGATGTGCCCAGGGTAGCATGCTGGGGAGGTAAGTGAAGACAAATATGCATGTAGGCCAAGAAATAGATTCAGCATGCAAAAATAGGACATTCACAGCAAATTACATTAATGGAAATGATGGAAGAAAACATACATAATAAAACATTATAAAACATGAAGTAGATAGAATGTGATATTACATAAAAAAACTTACCCGAATATAGTCCTTCTGCAGGACTTGAATAATAGCACAACAAGTCTCAGGAATTATGAGTCCAAGAGCCTGGGGAGAGATACCAGTAGTAAACTTGATATCCTGGAGACTTCTTCCTGTTGCCAAGTAGCGCAAAGTGGCTATGAGCCTTTGCTCTGCTGGAATAGCAGTCCTCATACAGGTGTCCTGCTTCATAATATAGGGGGACAGCAAGTACAAAAGATGCTGAAAGCAGGAGTCCGACATCCAGAGATAGTTCCTAAAATCATTAGGATTATTCTCCTGGAGCTCCCTTAGCAACGGCATATGACTAAATTGGTCACGATGAAGCAACCAATTTTTTGTCCAAACAGTCCTCCTCCTACTCCTGGACCTGGACCGGGCTAGAGATATAGCCAGAACTCCAAGCCCATAAATAGCATGCGCTCTAGTAGGATTGCGCAACATGGCGGGTTAACGAACGGCCGAAAAGTCCGATGGAAGTCCGACCGTGTGTACGAGGCTTAAGATGACCTAAAGTAATGCTATCTAGGTAAATTTACATATTTGTTGCAACCTGCAGATTTACATTTATATACAATACTGTGAAAAAGTACTTGCCCCCTTTCTGATTTTGTATTTTTTTTTGCATATTTGTCATACTTAAATGACTCAGATCATCAAACAAATTTTATTATTACACAAAGATAACCCGAGTAAATACAAAATGCAGTTTTTAAATGATGGTTTCATTTATTGAAGCAAAAAAGCTGTCCAAACCTGCCTTGCTTTTTGTGAAAAAGTAATTGCCCCCTAAACCTAATAACTGGTTGTGCCACCCTTGGCGGCAACAACTGCAATCAAGCGTTTGCAATAACTGGCAATGAGTCTTTCACATTGCTGTGGAGCAAATTTGGCCCACTCTTCTTTGCAGAATTATTTTAATTCAGCCACATTGGTGGGTTTTCCAGCATTAACTGCCTGTGTAAGGTCATGATACAGCATCTCAATTGGATTTAAGTCCGGGCTTTGACTAGACCACTCCAAAACCTAAATTTTGCTTTGTTTGAATGATTTGGAGGTGGACTTGCTGTTGTGTTTCGGATCATTGTCCTGCTGCATAACCTAAGTGTACTTGAGCTTGAGGTCACAAACTGATGGCCCGACATTCTCCTTTAGGATTTTCTGGTAGAGCTCAGAATTCATGGTTTCATCATTTATGGTAAGTTGTCCAGGTCTTGAAGCTGCAAAGCAGCCGCAGACCATCACGCTACCACCACCATGTCTGACTGTTGGTATGATGTTCTTGTTATGAAATGCTGTATTAGTTTTATGTCAGATGTAACGGGACACAAACCTTCCAAAAAGTAAAATTTTTGTCTCATCAGTCCACAGAATATTTGTCTAAAAGTTTTGGGGATAATCAAAATGTTTTTTGGTAAATGTGAGATGAGCCTTTGTGTTCTTTTTGGTCAGCAGTGGCTTTGGCCTTGGAACTCTCCCATGGATGCCATTTTCGCCCAGTCTTTCTTAGCCCTGGTTCACACTGGTTCGTTTTGACATGCGATTTGACATGTCAAATCGCATGTCAAATCGGCGGCATTTGCCAGCAATGGCACCGTCCTAATCGGTGCGACGCCGCATCTGCGGCGCTGCACCGATGTCAAAAAGTAGTTTCTGTACTATTTCGGCCCGCGATTTACATTGACATCTGTGCAGAAACTGCACAGATGTCTCTGTAATCACGGCCGAAATCGGGACTGACAAGTGGGAGTGAAATTGTGCGAGTTCAGCTGAACTCACACGTCTTCATTCCCACAGCCCAGTGTGAACCTGGGCTCATTGTTGAATCATGAACACTGATCTTGCCTGAGGCAAGTGAGGCTTGCAGTTCTTTAGGTATTGTTCTGTGTTCTTTTATGACCTCCTGGATGAGTCGTCGTTGTGCTCTTGGAGTAATTTTGGTTGGCCGGCCACTCCTGGTAGGGTTCACCGCTTTTCCAAGTTTTTTCCATAAAAAAGTGGAAATGGCTCTCACTGTGGTTTGCTGGCATTCCAAAGCCTTATTATTGGCTTTGTAATCCTTTCCAGACTGATACATGTCAATGACTTTGATTCTCATCTGTTCTTGAATTTCTTTACATCACGGCATGATGTGTTGCTTTTTGAGATCTTTTAGCGTGCTTCACTTTATCAGACAGCTTCTATTTAAGTGATTTTTTGATTCAACAGGTCTGGCAGTAATCAGGCCTGGATGTGGCAAGTGAAATTTAACTCAGCTTTCCAAAAAAATTGTCGTTAATCACAGTTCATTCATGATTCAGCATTTACTTTTTCACATAGGACTAGGCAGGTTTGAACAGCTTTTTTCACTTAATAAGTGAAATAATAATTTAAAAACTGCATCTTGGATTTACTTGGGTTATCTTTGTCTAATATTAAAATTAGTTTGATGATCTGAATAATTTAATTGTGAGAAATTTGCAAAAAAATAAGGAAGGGGGCAAATACTTTTTCGCGCTGTATATCATAGGCATGCGCATGGAGTGTGCCGATGTGCCTAATCACCATGTGCAAATTAGCATTATCCAGGGATGTTTTCCAGGTTATAGAGGATATCTCTTGCAGGTATTATCACTGCAACACCTGCCCTTTTTTACCTGCCTAGCCTTTAGATTGTCACATATGGGGTTTATTCATTAAACAGGTGTTTGTGGACAATTGTCAAGGTGTGCGTGGTGTGTGCGTCTATATATATATATATATATATATATATATATATATATATATATATATATTCACACACTTACTGTATATCACTATTTAAATCTACAGTACATATGATACATTTTTGTGCCAATTGAAATTTTTATTTTTTGTGGTATATTTTCCTTTTAATATATAGCACCATATAATTTGAGCGAGTAACTCAATGAGAGTTGATTCTCTTCACACAATAAATTGTTTGAGTATTTATTTCAAATATCAAATCATATGCAAATTAAATTCCTGTTAAATGACTTTTCCCATGAACTGATAATTGAAGTGAATAGTTTATTATGTGAAGATCATCATCTCCTTTAGTAATAAACCCAATATGTTGGGTTTAAGCCCAATATGTTGTTAAGTATACACATAGGATAACAGTAAATATTGAGTGTATAATAATATTTATTCTAATGCTGTCAACCTTATTTCCACAGCCTGTTTCTGTTTATACAATGGAATGATATATCAATACAATGAAACAGTCTACACTGACTATATTGGCAATGGACAATGTCTCAGTGCCATATGTGGAATTAATGGGACAATTGATAAAATAACTTATCCTTGTACCACTACAACCGGTGAGTTAGAAAAATGCATGTTTGTTTTTGTTATGGGAAATAGTCATTGCAAAATAAATTTGTTCTGGAGGGTTTGTAAAAATGCAGAAATAGGACAACGACCAAGTGAAAATTGTTGTAACTCATAGCAACCAAATTTCAGATTACTGTAGCTAACTAATAAAAGTTATGCACATTACAAATGTATTGTTAAATATACCCAGGAATGCTATCAGCAATATGTGTGACTAGCAATAATACATGCATAGACATATTTATGCTAGATTATGGAATGATATTATTATTGTTGTTATCAGAACATTTATCCTGTTGCCAGAAAGTCATAAATTAAAACTACATAAAAGACGGTGAAAAAACCTCAAAAGAAACTAACTCTGGTATATAGAAAGATGCAAACAAAAAATACATTATCAACACAATAATGTTTTCAGCATATTTCATGTCACAAATAAGCATATAATTTGTACATTAACCATTTAATGACTGCCTGCCCGCATTCTACTCTGAGCGAGCGGCCGCTGTAGGCAAAGCTACAGCAGGAGCCTGTCAGCAAGTCCTGGCCAATGATTCATGGGCAGGATGTGCGGATCAGCTGTGTACATTCATAGCCCAGAGCGAGAAATTCAACACGGAGCTCTGTGCACAGGGAGTGATATGTGTCAGTTTCCCATCCCTGCAGAGCAGGGATGGGACAACTAGGAGATCATTAGTAAAAAGCAGCACACTGTACACACATTGCACATAGTTGGGCACATATTTAACCTCTTGATCGCCCTAGATGTTAACCCCTTCCCAGCCAGTGTCATTAGTACAGTGACAGTGCATATTTTTTAGCACTGATCACTGTAATAATGGCCCTGGTGATGTCAGTGGCAGTTAGTGCCAGATTGTCCACTGCAAAATCCCAGTCCCATTATAAGTCGTTGATCGCTGCCATTAGTAGTATAAAAATAAAACAAATTACAATATATATACCATGGTTAATAGATTCTTTAACTTTCATGCAAACCAATCACTATACAGATTTATTTATTTTTCTTATCAAAAACGTAGCAGAATACATTTTGGCCAAAATTTATGAAAACATTTTATTTAACACCTTGCTTACTGGGCACATAAACCCCCTTCCTGCCCAGGCAAAATTTCAGATTTTGGCACTGCGTCGCTTTGAATGACAATTGCGCGGTTGTGCGACGCGGCTCGCAAACAAAATTGACGTCCTTTTTTCCCCACAAATAGAGATTTCTTTTGGTGGTATTTGATCACCTCTGCGGTTTTATTTTTTGCGCTATAAACCAAAAAAGAGTGTAATTTTTTTTAAAAAAACACAATATTTTTGGATTTTTGCTATAATAAATATCCCAATTGTTTTTTTAAAAAACGATTTTTTCCTCAGTTGAGGCCGATACGTATTATTCTACATATTTTTGGTTAAAAAAATCCCAATAAGCGTATAGTGATTGGTTTGCGCAAAAGTTATAGCGTCTACAAAATAGGGGAAAGAATTCTGACATTTTTAAATTTTTTTTTTACTAGTAATGGCGGCTATGTGCGATTTTTGTCAGAACTGCGATATTGCGGCGGACACATTGGACACTTTTGACACATTTTTGGGACCATTCACATTTATACAGCGATTAGTGCTATAAAACTTCACTGATTACTGTATAAATGTGACTGGCAGGGAAGGGGTTAACACTAGGGGGGCGAGGAAGGGGTTAATATGTTCCCAAATGCGTGATTGCTACTGTGGGGGGAGGGGACTGACTGGGGGAGGAGACCGATCTGTGTCCCAATGTACAAGGGACACAGCATCAGTCTCCTCTCCCTGACAGGACATGGATGTCTGTGTTTACACACACAGATCCATGTCCTTGTCTCTGTACCGGCCGATCGCGGGTACCTGGCGGACATCGCGGCTGCCAGGCACGCGCATCGGCATCTCAGTGGCCGGAGGAGCGGAGGCCGTATAAAGACGGCCTCCTGGCTTTTAAGAACCACTTTGCGGCCGTCATTAGTCGTATGACGGGCGCGAAGTGGTTAAAAAATAAATAAATGATTGGATATGTTTTATAGCAAAAAGTTTAAATATATATATTATACAGGTGATACTCGAAAAATTTGACTATCATGCAAAAGTTAATTTATTTCACTAATGCAACTTAAAAGGTGAAATTAATATATGAAATAGACTCATTACTAGGGATGAGCTCGGTGTTCGAGTCGAACATACGTTCGACTCGAACATCGGCTGTTCGATCGTTTGACGAAGATCGAACGATTTGGGCCATTCGCGCCTAATTAGAGTGACGCGAACGGCCCACAATGCACTACGCCATCGCAGTGTCATCCAGGCGCTGTGATTGGCCAAGCATGCACTGTGACCCCGCATGCTTGGCCAATCACAGCGCCGGCAGCGAGGAGAGCAATGATTGGCCACGGGCAGGATGCCTGTGGCCAATTATTGCTGAGGGTGTTTAGTACACGCCCCACACTATAAAAGGCCGCCAGCACGGCGGCCTAGTGTAGTGTGTTCCGGAGCAGGGAAAGAGAAGCATAGGCAGGGACAGTGACATTTATTTTTTCTTGCTTAACCTGGATTCCTTTAGTTTAGGGAAAGAGAAGGATAGGTAGGGAGAGTGTCAGTGTGTTTTACTGTGCGAATCCTTGTTTCTAGGGACAGGGAAGGACAGTGAGAGAAATTCTCCTTGTGCTATAGTGTGCTTTAAAAAAACATTTTTTCTAGGGACAGAAAACTATAGGTAGGAAGAGTGTCAGTTTCTTTCACTGTGATAATCCTTGTTTCTAGGGACAGGGAAGGACAGTGAGGGAAATTCTCCTTGTGCTATAGTGTGCTTTAAAAAAACATTTTTTCTAGGGACAGAAAACTATAGGTAGGAAGAGTGTCAGTTTCTTTCACTGTGATAATCCTTGTTTCTAGGGACAGGGAAGGACAGTGAGGGAAATTCTCCTTGTGCTATAGTGTGCTTTAAAAAAACATTTTTTCTAGGGACAGAAAACTATAGGTAGGAAGAGTGTCAGTTTCTTTCACTGTGATAATCCTTGTTTCTAGGGACAGGGAAGGACAGTGAGGGAAATTCTCCTTGTGCTATAGTGTGCTTTAAAAAAACATTTTTTCTAGGGACAGAAAACTATAGGTAGGAAGAGTGTCAGTTTCTTTCACTGTGATAATCCTTGTTTCTAGGGACAGGGAAGGACAGTGAGGGAAATTCTCCTTGTGCTATAGTGTGCTTTAAAAAAACATTTTTTCTAGGGACAGAAAACTATAGGTAGGAAGAGTGTCAGTTTCTTTCACTGTGATAATCCTTGTTTCTAGGGACAGGGAAGGACAGTGAGGGAAATTCTCCTTGTGCTATAGTGTGCTTTAAAAAAACATTTTTTCTAGGGACAGAAAACTATAGGTAGGAAGAGTGTCAGTTTCTTTCACTGTGATAATCCTTGTTTCTAGGGACAGGGAAGGACAGTGAGGGAAATTCTCCTTGTGCTATAGTGTGCTTTAAAAAAACATTTTTTCTAGGGACAGAAAACTATAGGTAGGAAGAGTGTCAGTTTCTTTCACTGTGATAATCCTTGTTTCTAGGGACAGGGAAGGACAGTGAGGGAAATTCTCCTTGTGCTATAGTGTGCTTTAAAAAAACATTTTTTCTAGGGACAGAAAACTATAGGTAGGAAGAGTGTCAGTTTCTTTCACTGTGATAATCCTTGTTTCTAGGGACAGGGAAGGACAGTGAGGGAAATTCTCCTTGTGCTATAGTGTGCTTTAAAAAAACATTTTTTTCTAGGGACAGAAAACTATAGGTAGGAAGAGTGTCAGTTTCTTTCACTGTGATAATCCTTGTTTCTAGGGACAGGGAAGGACAGTGAGGGAAATTCTCCTTGTGCTATAGTGTGCTTTAAAAAAACATTTTTTCTAGGGACAGAAAACTATAGGTAGGAAGAGTGTCAGTTTCTTTCACTGTGATAATCCTTGTTTCTAGGGACAGGGAAGGACAGTGAGGGAAATTCTCCTTGTGCTATAGTGTGCTTTAAAAAAACATTTTTTCTAGGGACAGAAAACTATAGGTAGGAAGAGTGTCAGTTTCTTTCACTGTGATAATCCTTGTTTCTAGGGACAGGGAAGGACAGTGAGGGAAATTCTCCTTGTGCTATAGTGTGCTTTAAAAAAACATTTTTTCTAGGGACAGAAAACTATAGGTAGGAAGAGTGTCAGTTTCTTTCACTGTGATAATCCTTGTTTCTAGGGACAGGGAAGGACAGTGAGAGAAATTCTCCTTGTGCTATAGTGTGCTTTAAAAAAACATTTTTTCTAGGGACAGAAAACTATAGGTAGGAAGAGTGTCAGTTTCTTTCACTGTGATAATCCTTGTTTCTAGGGACAGGGAAGGACAGTGAGGGAAATTCTCCTTGTGCTATAGTGTGCTTTAAAAAAACATTTTTTCTAGGGACAGAAAACTATAGGTAGGAAGAGTGTCAGTTTCTTTCACTGTGATAATCCTTGTTTCTAGGGACAGGGAAGGACAGTGAGGGAAATTCTCCTTGTGCTATAGTGTGCTTTAAAAAAACATTTTTTCTAGGGACAGAAAACTATAGGTAGGAAGAGTGTCAGTTTCTTTCACTGTGATAATCCTTGTTTCTAGGGACAGGAAAGGACAGTGAGGGAAATTCTCCTTGTGCTATAGTGTGCTTTAAAAAAACATTTTTTCTAGGAACAGAAAACTATAGGTAGGAAGAGTGTCAGTTTCTTTCACTGTGATAATCCTTGTTTCTAGGGACAGGGAAGGACAGTGAGGGAAATTCTCCTTGTGCTATAGTGTGCTTTAAAAAAACATTTTTTCTAGGGACAGAAAACTATAGGTAGGAAGAGTGTCAGTTTCTTTCACTGTGATAATCCTTGTTTCTAGGGACAGGGAAGGACAGTGAGGGAAATTCTCCTTGTGCTATAGTGTGCTTTAAAAAAACATTTTTTCTAGGGACAGAAAACTATAGGTAGGAAGAGTGTCAGTTTCTTTCACTGTGATAATCCTTGTTTCTAGGGACAGGGAAGGACAGTGAGGGAAATTCTCCTTGTGCTATAGTGTGCTTTAAAAAAACATTTTTTCTAGGGACAGAAAACTATAGGTAGGAAGAGTGTCAGTTTCTTTCACTGTGATAATCCTTGTTTCTAGGGACAGGGAAGGACAGTGAGGGAAATTCTCCTTGTGCTATAGTGTGCTTTAAAAAAACATTTTTTCTAGGGACAGAAAACTATAGGTAGGAAGAGTGTCAGTTTCTTTCACTGTGATAATCCTTGTTTCTAGGGACAGGGAAGGACAGTGAGGGAAATTCTCCTTGTGCTATAGTGTGCTTTAAAAAAACATTTTTTCTAGGGACAGAAAACTATAGGTAGGAAGAGTGTCAGTTTCTTTCACTGTGATAATCCTTGTTTCTAGGGACAGGGAAGGACAGTGAGGGAAATTCTCCTTGTGCTATAGTGTGCTTTAAAAAAACATTTTTTCTAGGGACAGAAAACTATAGGTAGGAAGAGTGTCAGTTTCTTTCACTGTGATAATCCTTGTTTCTAGGGACAGGGAAGGACAGTGAGGGAAATTCTCCTTGTGCTATAGTGTGCTTTAAAAAAACATTTTTTCTAGGGACAGAAAACTATAGGTAGGAAGAGTGTCAGTTTCTTTCACTGTGATAATCCTTGTTTCTAGGGACAGGGAAGGACAGTGAGGGAAATTCTCCTTGTGCTATAGTGTGCTTTAAAAAAACATTTTTTCTAGGGACAGAAAACTATAGGTAGGAAGAGTGTCAGTTTCTTTCACTGTGATAATCCTTGTTTCTAGGGACAGGGAAGGACAGTGAGGGAAATTCTCCTTGTGCTATAGTGTGCTTTAAAAAAACATTTTTTCTAGGGACAGAAAACTATAGGTAGGAAGAGTGTCAGTTTCTTTCACTGTGATAATCCTTGTTTCTAGGGACAGGGAAGGACAGTGAGGGAAATTCTCCTTGTGCTATAGTGTGCTTTAAAAAAACATTTTTTCTAGGGACAGAAAACTATAGGTAGGAAGAGTGTCAGTTTCTTTCACTGTGATAATCCTTGTTTCTAGGGACAGGGAAGGACAGTGAGGGAAATTCTCCTTGTGCTATAGTGTGCTTTAAAAAAACATTTTTTCTAGGGACAGAAAACTATAGGTAGGAAGAGTGTCAGTTTCTTTCACTGTGATAATCCTTGTTTCTAGGGACAGGGAAGGACAGTGAGGGAAATTCTCCTTGTGCTATAGTGTGCTTTAAAAAAACATTTTTTCTAGGGACAGAAAACTATAGGTAGGAAGAGTGTCAGTTTCTTTCACTGTGATAATCCTTGTTTCTAGGGACAGGGAAGGACAGTGAGGGAAATTCTCCTTGTGCTATAGTGTGCTTTAAAAAAACATTTTTTCTAGGGACAGAAAACTATAGGTAGGAAGAGTGTCAGTTTCTTTCACTGTGATAATCCTTGTTTCTAGGGACAGGGAAGGACAGTGAGGGAAATTCTCCTTGTGCTATAGTGTGCTTTAAAAAAACATTTTTTCTAGGGACAGAAAACTATAGGTAGGAAGAGTGTCAGTTTCTTTCACTGTGATAATCCTTGTTTCTAGGGACAGGGAAGGACAGTGAGGGAAATTCTCCTTGTGCTATAGTGTGCTTTAAAAAAACATTTTTTCTAGGGACAGAAAACTATAGGTAGGAAGAGTGTCAGTTTCTTTCACTGTGATAATCCTTGTTTCTAGGGACAGGGAAGGACAGTGAGGGAAATTCTCCTTGTGCTATAGTGTGCTTTAAAAAAAACATTTTTTCTAGGGACAGAAAACTATAGGTAGGAAGAGTGTCAGTTTCTTTCACTGTGATAATCCTTGTTTCTAGGGACAGGGAAGGACAGTGAGGGAAATTCTCCTTGTGCTATAGTGTGCTTTAAAAAAACATTTTTTCTAGGGACAGAAAACTATAGGTAGGAAGAGTGTCAGTTTCTTTCACTGTGATAATCCTTGTTTCTAGGGACAGGGAAGGACAGTGAGGGAAATTCTCCTTGTGCTATAGTGTGCTTTAAAAAAACATTTTTTCTAGGGACAGAAAACTATAGGTAGGAAGAGTGTCAGTTTCTTTCACTGTGATAATCCTTGTTTCTAGGGACAGGGAAGGACAGTGAGGGAAATTCTCCTTGTGCTATAGTGTGCTTTAAAAAAACATTTTTTCTAGGGACAGAAAACTATAGGTAGGAAGAGTGTCAGTTTCTTTCACTGTGATAATCCTTGTTTCTAGGGACAGGGAAGGACAGTGAGGGAAATTCTCCTTGTGCTATAGTGTGCTTTAAAAAAACATTTTTTCTAGGGACAGAAAACTATAGGTAGGAAGAGTGTCAGTTTCTTTCACTGTGATAATCCTTGTTTCTAGGGACAGGGAAGGACAGTGAGGGAAATTCTCCTTGTGCTATAGTGTGCTTTAAAAAAACATGTTTTCTAGGGACAGAAAACTATAGGTAGGAAGAGTGTCAGTTTCTTTCACTGTGATAATCCTTGTTTCTAGGGACAGGGAAGGACAGTGAGGGAAATTCTCCTTGTGCTATAGTGTGCTTTAAAAAAACATTTTTTCTAGGGACAGAAAACTATAGGTAGGAAGAGTGTCAGTTTCTTTCACTGTGATAATCCTTGTTTCTAGGGACAGGGAAGGACAGTGAGGGAAATTCTCCTTGTGCTATAGTGTGCTTTAAAAAAAACATTTTTTCTAGGGACAGAAAACTATAGGTAGGAAGAGTGTCAGTTTCTTTCACTGTGATAATCCTTGTTTCTAGGGACAGGGAAGGACAGTGAGGGAAATTCTCCTTGTGCTATAGTGTGCTTTAAAAAAACATTTTTTCTAGGGACAGAAAACTATAGGTAGGAAGAGTGTCAGTTTCTTTCACTGTGATAATCCTTGTTTCTAGGGACAGGGAAGGACAGTGAGGGAAATTCTCCTTGTGCTATAGTGTGCTTTAAAAAAACATTTTTTCTAGGGACAGAAAACTATAGGTAGGAAGAGTGTCAGTTTCTTTCACTGTGATAATCCTTGTTTCTAGGGACAGGGAAGGACAGTGAGGGAAATTCTCCTTGTGCTATAGTGTGCTTTAAAAAAACATTTTTTCTAGGGACAGAAAACTATAGGTAGGAAGAGTGTCAGTTTCTTTCACTGTGATAATCCTTGTTTCTAGGGACAGGGAAGGACAGTGAGGGAAATTCTCCTTGTGCTATAGTGTGCTTTAAAAAAACATTTTTTCTAGGGACAGAAAACTATAGGTAGGAAGAGTGTCAGTTTCTTTCACTGTGATAATCCTTGTTTCTAGGGACAGGGAAGGACAGTGAGGGAAATTCTCCTTGTGCTATAGTGTGCTTTAAAAAAACATTTTTTCTAGGGACAGAAAACTATAGGTAGGAAGAGTGTCAGTTTCTTTCACTGTGATAATCCTTGTTTCTAGGGACAGGGAAGGACAGTGAGGGAAATTCTCCTTGTGCTATAGTGTACTTTAAAAAAACATTTTTTCTAGGGACAGAAAACTATAGGTAGTGTGAGGGGGTTAGCTCGGCAGCGGGTGTGTGTGACCCCCGGGATGGGCTCCCCACACAAAAACAGGCCCAGCAAACGGAGGTTGTGGTTTTCAAAATCAAAAAGGTGCGGTTTATTTTCTATTTACAGTGACAAAACACAGCAAAGCAAAAGAAACATAAACAAAATAAATCCTGGTCAACTTGACCTCTGACTAAACATACAGGTTTCCTAACTAACAACTGGGATCAGCCTAGTGCTGTCCTAGTCCCTAAGTCCCTGGTTTTAAATGTCCAAGCAAATAGCCACACAGGCTTTGTCTCACCGCACAGGGGTTCACTCTCCCTAGACAGTCCACACAGGTCTGGGTCCAGGCATGAGCTAACATCTAATGAAGCTGGGAGTTCTTATAGAGGCCTAAATGAGCTGACAAGCTTCAGCTGGTCTCATCAACTCCCTGTCTGCACGACGCCCCACACTCTCCCTAGAGGTATGAGTCATCCATGAGCCCACTAGCCCCAGCTGGGCTTATACAACTCTCCACCTAGTTGTATAAGTCGGCGTAAAGCCTGAATCTGGGCGAAATATATCTACCCCCCTGGATGCAACCAGGTGACTTTACCTTCCTGCTGTCACATACCCCCCCTCTTGTTTTAACCTCGGGGTTGGAACACCAGCAATCAGGCATTCATGTACTCGAGACAAAGCATCCACATTCCCCATTTGAACGCCAGGGCGATGCTTTACTGTGAAGTTGAATTCCTGGAGGGCCAGGAACCACCTATTCACTCTTCTATTTGTTTCCTTGTTTTGAGCCATCCACTTTAACGGAGCGTGATCCGTAACCAAGTCAAAGTGCCTACCTAGCAGGTAGTACCGAAGGGAATCTAGAGCCCACTTCACCGCTAAACACTCCTTTTCAACGGTGGCGTAATTTACCTCATGGGACTTCAACTTCCTGCTGAGGTAAATGACTGGGTGCTCTTCCCCGTTCCAGACCTGGGACAATACTGCTCCTAACCCCACATCTGACGCATCACTTTGTACGACAAAGTCTTTAGAGAAGTCGGGTGAGTACAACACTGGCTGGCTACATAAGGCTTGTTTCAAGAATTGGAATGCTGCCTCAGCCTCGGGGGTCCATTTAATCATGACCGACCCTTTCCCCTTCGTCAGGTTGGTTAGGGGCACAGCCTTAGAAGCAAAGTGGGGAATGAATCGCCGATAATACCCAGCGATTCCCAGAAAGGCTCGTACCTGCTTCTTGCTGTTGGGACGTGGCCAACTCTGGATGGCCTCGACTTTGTTGAGTTGGGGTTTTATTACTCCCCTCCCAATGGTGTACCCAAGATATTTGGCCTCTTCCTGCCCAATGGTACACTTCTTGGGGTTAGCCGTAAACCCCGCTTCCCGAACAGAGTCCAGGACTGCTTGCACTTTTGGCAGATGTGAGGCCCAATCTGTGCTATGGACAATTACGTCATCCAGGTAAGCCGCAGCATACTTCCGATGGGGCCTCAGCATCTGGTCCATTTTCCGCTGGAATGTGGCCGGCGCATTCTGTAACCCGAACGGCATTCTTTTATATTGGAACGCCCCGTCTGGGGTTACAAATGCGGTTTTCTCTTTGGCCGACTTGGCCAGGGGGATTTGCCAATACCCTTTTGTGAGGTCAAGAGTCGTCATGTATCGGGCTGTTCCCAGCCGGTCGATCAACTCATCTATACGTGGCATGGGGTAGGTGTCAAATTTTGTAACTTTGTTCAACTGACGAAAATCGTTACAAAATCGCCAGCTCCCACCCGGTTTAGGCACCAACACAATGGGACTAGACCAATCACTTTGGGACTCCTCTATCACCCCTAAGTTCAGCATTTTCTGTACTTCCTCCCGTATTGCCTCCCGTCGGGCCTCTGGGATCCGATAGGGTTTTAACTTCACCCTTTCACCGGGCGGGGTAATGATGTCATGCTCTACCCCAGATGTTTGTCCCGGCAGCTCAGAGTATACCTCCTTGTTGCGAAGCACAAACTCCTTAACCTCCTGTTGTTGGGGTTGTGACAAGGTGGCTGCTATTCCAACCTCAGGAATCACGCAACCAGTTTGAGCTGGTGACCAAGTGTCTGCGACTAGGGACTCTCTATCCCTCCAGGCTTTCAACAGATTAACGTGATAGATCTGTTCGGGCTTTCGCCTTCCTGGTTGTCTGACCTTGTAATTCACTTCGCTCACTTTTTCCATTATCTCGTAGGGGCCTTGCCATTTGGCAAGGAATTTACTTTCAACCGTAGGGACAAGTACCAGTATCCTATCCCCCGGGGAAAAGGTACGGGTCTTGGCTCCACGGTTGTACACTCTCTGCTGTGCTAACTGCGCTTGGGCCAAATGTTCCTTCACGATGGGCATTACCTGTGCAATTCGGTCTTGCATCAGGGAGACATGCTCAATCACACTCCTGTGGGGAGAACTCTCACTTTCCCAAGTTTCCTTGGCAATATCCAACAGCCCTCTTGGGTGTCTCCCATACAGTAACTCAAAGGGGGAGAATCCCGTAGAGGATTGGGGCACCTCCCTAATAGCAAACATCAGATAAGGAAGTAGACAGTCCCAATCCTTTCCATCTCTATCCACCACTTTCTTCAACATTTGTTTTAGGGTTTTGTTGAATCTTTCAACCAGCCCATCGGTTTGGGGGTGATACACAGATGTACGTAATTGCGTCACTTTGAACAATTTACACAGCTCCTTCATAACCCGGGACATAAAGGGTGTACCTTGGTCCGTAAGCAGTTCTTTACAAATACCCACCCGGCTAAACACAAGAGATAGCTCTTTGGCTATGGTTTTGGCTGAGGTATTTCGGAGAGGGATCGCTTCTGGATAACGGGTGGCATAGTCCATTATAACTAATATGTACTGGTGCCCCCTAGCGGACTTGATTATAAGACCTACCAAATCCATGGCGATCCTCTCAAACGGGACCTCAATGATGGGTAGAGGGACCAGCGGGCTACGGAAATGTGGCATCGGGGCCGACCTCTGACACACAGGGCAGGAGGAACAATAATTTTCTATGTCCTTCATCACCCCCGGCCAATAGAATCTCTGTAATACCCTCTCTCGGGTTTTCTCTGTCCCCAGATGACCTCCAAGAATGTGCCCATGGGCCAACTCCAACACCAACTTCCTGTAAGGTTTGGGCACCACAAGCTGCTCAACGGTTTCTTCTGCCCTTTTTGCCACCCGATACAGTAGGTCCTTCTCTACGCTGAAGTATGGGTAAGTGCAGGTATTATCTGGGTTCACTAACTCGCCATCTATTTTCACTACGTTTTCCCGTGCCTTTATTAGGGCGGGGTCTTTCAACTGTTCTGTGGCAAAGTTTTCCCTGTGAACCTCAAGATCAGAAAACTCCACAGACGGTAGGTTTTCGTCTGAGGAGGTGGGCTCCTCTCCAGTTTCTTGAGTCTCCCCTGCCAATACTGATAAGGGAAATTCCGGAGAGTCCTCACCACTCTCAGGGGAGTTCTGGCTATCACATTCCTGGTACATAGGGGCACCAGTGGGGGGCTCAGGATCATCCCACAGTTCCCAGAACTTCGGAAAATCCCTTCCCACAATGGCGTCATGCGGTAACTGAGATACTAAGCCCACTGGATGAAAGAGGGTACCTTTGGGGGTCTCGAAACACACTGTAGTCACTGGATACTCTCGGGTGTCCCCATGCACACAAATAACAGCTACCTTGCTATTCCCAGAGACCTCTGTTTTAACTAACTCAGCCTTTATCAGGGTCACAAGGCTACCTGAATCCAGCAATACCACAACATTTCTACCATTAACACACATTTTGCATAAATGTTTCTCAGTTCCTCGAATGGCAGTGCATGCGACTGTCGCACACAGCGACTGACGTCTGCCCGTCAGAAAGTCACACTGCATGGGTTCCTCCACAACCGGGCAATTGGCTGCAATATGTCCCGCTTGCCGGCAGCGGTAGCAAACGATCCTTCTTGCCGCCTCTTGAGCCGCTGATTTCCCAGGCTGTTCTTGCCAAACTTGGGGTAGAGCTCCCACCCTCTCACTCTCTCCACCCTCACCCCTTGGAATCCTCTTATCCGCCCCTGGGGATGGTCTGGTCTTAGGGTGGAAAGTCCGAGTGTCTCTGGAAGAGGCCGTCAGGTTCTCTGTAGCCAAGTATTTCTCCACACGATCCACAAGACCATCGGCCGTCTCTGGGTCTCCATGGCTTACCCACTTTTGGATGGCAGTAGGAAGAGCTCTCAAAAACCGATCCATTACAACACGTTCCACAATCTTTGGTGCGGACAAAGTCTCTGGCTGTAGCCACTTTCTGCTCAGGTGAATGAGATCATACATTTGAGACCTGGGGGGTTTTCCAAGCTGGAAAGTCCAGTTATGCACACGCTGAGCCCGGACAGCCAGGGTGACACCCAGCCTTGCCAATATTTCAGCTTTTAGCATCACATAGTCTTTTGCTTGGTTAGGCTCTAGGTCATAGTAAGCTTTCTGCGATTCACCAGTTAACAGAGGAGCCACCAGTCCAGCCCACTGCTCCTCAGGCCACTTTTCTCTTTCAGCGGTCCTTTCAAATGTGGTCAAAAATACCTCTGGATCATCCTCTCCAGTCATTTTTGTCAATAAACGACTCACCCCAAAGGACGCGGTATTAGTGGGACGGCTTTCCTCACTGGTCTGCGGACGTTGCTGCATTACTGCTTCCATCTGTTGTTGTAGTCTCTGCTCTTGCTTCTGCAACAGGTCTATGAAGCGGGCCTCAGATTGGTGCTGGGCTTGTTGCTGAGCCTCCAGACTCTGTTGCAAAGTTGCGTTTGTCTGCTGCTGGGCTGCAAGGCTCTGTTGATGAGCTTGCTGCTGGGCTGCAAGGCTCTGTTGATGAGCTTGCTGCTGGGCTGCGAAGTTCTGTTGTTGAGCTGCAAGGCTCTGTTGATGAGCTGCAAGGCTCTTTTGCAAACCTGCATTTGTCTGCTGTTGATTGGCATTTGCTAGAGCCAGCTGTTTCAGTATCTCCTCCATGCTGGCTTAAAAAAAAACTGCCACTGGTTCTCCACCAACTGTGAGGGGGTTAGCTCGGCAGCGGGTGTGTGTGACCCCCGGGATGGGCTCCCCACACAAAAACAGGCCCAGCAAACGGAGGTTGTGGTTTTCAAAATCAAAAAGGTGCGGTTTATTTTCTATTTACAGTGACAAAACACAGCAAAGCAAAAGAAACATAAACAAAATAAATCCTGGTCAACTTGACCTCTGACTAAACATACAGGTTTCCTAACTAACAACTGGGATCAGCCTAGTGCTGTCCTAGTCCCTAAGTCCCTGGTTTTAAATGTCCAAGCAAATAGCCACACAGGCTTTGTCTCACCGCACAGGGGTTCACTCTCCCTAGACAGTCCACACAGGTCTGGGTCCAGGCATGAGCTAACATCTAATGAAGCTGGGAGTTCTTATAGAGGCCTAAATGAGCTGACAAGCTTCAGCTGGTCTCATCAACTCCCTGTCTGCACGACGCCCCACACTCTCCCTAGAGGTATGAGTCATCCATGAGCCCACTAGCCCCAGCTGGGCTTATACAACTCTCCACCTAGTTGTATAAGTCGGCGTAAAGCCTGAATCTGGGCGAAATATATCTACCCCCCTGGATGCAACCAGGTGTCTTTACCTTCCTGCTGTCACAGTAGGAAGAGTGTCAGTTTCTTTCACTGTGATAATCCTTGTTTCTAGGGACAGGGAAGGACAGTGAGGGAAATTCTCCTTGTGCTATAGTGTGCTTTAAAAAAACATTTTTTCTAGGGACAGAAAACTATAGGTAGGAAGAGTGTCAGTTTCTTTCACTGTGATAATCCTTGTTTCTAGGGACAGGGAAGGACAGTGAGGGAAATTCTCCTTGTGCTATAGTGTGCTTTAAAAAAACATTTTTTTCTAGGGACAGAAAACTATAGGTAGGAAGAGTGTCAGTTTCTTTCACTGTGATAATCCTTGTTTCTAGGGACAGGGAAGGACAGTGAGGGAAATTCTCCTTGTGCTATAGTGTGCTTTAAAAAAACATTTTTTCTAGGGACAGAAAACTATAGGTAGGAAGAGTGTCAGTTTCTTTCACTGTGATAATCCTTGTTTCTAGGGACAGGGAAGGACAGTGAGGGAAATTCTCCTTGTGCTATAGTGTGCTTTAAAAAAACATTTTTTCTAGGGACAGAAAACTATAGGTAGGAAGAGTGTCAGTTTCTTTCACTGTGATAATCCTTGTTTCTAGGGACAGGGAAGGACAGTGAGGGAAATTCTCCTTGTGCTATAGTGTGCTTTAAAAAAACATTTTTTCTAGGGACAGAAAACTATAGGTAGGAAGAGTGTCAGTTTCTTTCACTGTGATAATCCTTGTTTCTAGGGACAGGGAAGGACAGTGAGGGAAATTCTCCTTGTGCTATAGTGTGCTTTAAAAAAACATTTTTTCTAGGGACAGAAAACTATAGGTAGGAAGAGTGTCAGTTTATTTCACTGTGATAATCCTTGTTTCTAGGGACAGGGAAGGACAGTGAGGGAAATTCTCCTTGTGCTATAGTGTGCTTTAAAAAAAAAAATTCTAGGGACAGAAAACTATAGGTAGGAAGAGTGTCAGTTTCTTTCACTGTGATAATCCTTGTTTCTAGGGACAGGGAAGGACAGTGAGGGAAATTCTCCTTGTGCTATAGTGTGCTTTAAAAAAACATTTTTTCTAGGGACAGAAAACTATAGGTAGGAAGAGTGTCAGTTTCTTTCACTGTGATAATCCTTGTTTCTAGGGACAGGGAAGGACAGTGAGGGAAATTCTCCTTGTGCTATAGTGTGCTTTAAAAAAACATTTTTTCTAGGGACAGAAAACTATAGGTAGGAAGAGTGTCAGTTTCTTTCACTGTGATAATCCTTGTTTCTAGGGACAGGGAAGGACAGTGAGGGAAATTCTCCTTGTGCTATAGTGTGCTTTAAAAAAACATTTTTTCTAGGGACAGAAAACTATAGGTAGGAAGAGTGTCAGTTTATTTCACTGTGATAATCCTTGTTTCTAGGGACAGGGAAGGACAGTGAGGGAAATTCTCCTTGTGCTATAGTGTGCTTTAAAAAAACATTTTTTCTAGGGACAGAAAACTATAGGTAGTGTGAGGGGGTTAACTCGGTAGCGGGTGTGTGTGACCCCCTGGTTGGGCTCCCCACACAAAAACAGGGCCAGCAGACGGAGGTTGTGGTTTTCAAAATCAAAAGGTGCGGTTTATTTCTCTATGTACAGTGACAAAAACACAGCAAAGCCAAAAAGAAACATAAACAAAATAAATCCTGGTCAGTTTGACCTCTGACTAAACATGCAGGTTTCCTAAACTAACAACTGGGATCAGCCTGGTGCTGTCCTAGTCCCTAAGTCCCTGGTTTAGTAAAAGTCCAAACAAATAGCCACACAGGCTTTGCCTCACCGCACAGGGGTTCACTCTCCCTAGACAGTCCACACAGGTCTGGTTCCAGGCATGAGCTTACATCTAATGAAGCTGGGAGTTTTTATAGAGGCCTTTAAATGAGCTGACAAGCTTCAGCTGGTTTCATCAACTCCCTGCCTGCACGACGCCCAGCCCTCTCCCTAGAGGTATGAGTCATCCATGAGCCCACTAGCCTCAGCTGGGCTTCATCAACTCCCTAGTTGTATAAGTCGGCGTAAAGCCTGAATCTGGGCGAAATATATCTACCCCCCTGGATGCAACCAGGTGACTTTACCTTCCTGCTGTCACATACCCCCCCCCTCTTGTTTTAACCTCGGGGTTGGAACACCAGCAATCAGGCATTCATGTACTCGAGACAAAGCATCCACATTCCCCATTTGAACGCCAGGGCGATGCTTTACTGTGAAGTTGAATTCCTGGAGGGCCAGGAACCACCTATTCACTCTTCTATTTGTTTCCTTGTTTTGAGCCATCCACTTTAACGGAGCGTGATCCGTAACCATGTCAAAGTGCCTACCTAGCAGATAGTACCGAAGGGAATCTAGAGCCCACTTCACCGCTAAACACTCCTTTTCAACCGTGGCGTAATTTACCTCATGGGACTTCAACTTCCTGCTGAGGTAAATGACTGGGTGCTCTTCCCCGTTCCAGACCTGGGACAATACTGCTCCTAACCCCACATCTGACGCATCACTTTGTACGACAAAGTCTTTAGAGAAGTCGGGTGAGTACAACACTGGCTGGCTACATAAGGCTTGTTTCAAGAATTGGAATGCTGCCTCAGCCTCGGGGGTCCATTTAATCATGACCGACCCTTTCCCTTTCGTCAGGTTGGTTAGGGGCACAGCCTTAGAAGCAAAGTGGGGAATGAAGCGCCGATAATAACCCGCGATTCCCAGAAAGGCCCGTACCTGCTTCTTGCTGTTGGGACGTGGCCAACTCTGGATGGCCTCGACTTTGTTGAGTTGGGGTTTTATCACTCCCCTCCCAATGGTGTACCCAAGATATTTGGCCTCCTCCTGCCCAATGGTACACTTCTTGGGGTTAGCCGTAAACCCCGCTTCCCGGATAGAGTCTAGGACTGCTTGCACTTTTGGCAGATGTGAGGCCCAATCTGTGCTATGGACAATTACGTCATCCAGGTAAGCCGCAGCATACTTCCGATGGGGCCTCAGTATCTGGTCCATTTTCCGCTGGAATGTGGCCGGCGCATTCTGTAACCCGAACGGCATTCTCTTATATTGGAACGCCCCGTCTGGGGTTACAAATGCGGTTTTCTCTTTGGCCGACTTGGCCAGGGGAATTTGCCAATACCCTTTTGTGAGGTCAAGAGTCGTCATGTATCGGGCTGTTCCCAGCCGGTCGATCAACTCATCTATACGTGGCATGGGGTAGGTGTCAAATTTTGTAACTTTGTTCAACTGACGAAAATCGTTACAAAATCGCCAGCTCCCATCCGGTTTAGGCACCAACACAATGGGACTAGACCAATCACTTTGGGACTCCTCTATCACCCCTAAGTTCAGCATTTTCTGTACTTCCTCCCGTATTGCCTCCCGTCGGGCCTCTGGGATCCGATAGGGTTTTAACTTCACCCTTTCACCGGGCGGGGTAATAATATCATGCTCTACCCCAGATGTTTGTCCCGGCAGCTCAGAGAACACCTCCTTGTTGCGAAGCACAAACTCCTTAACCTCCTGTTGTTGGGGTTGTGACAAGGTGGCTGCTATTCCAACCTCCGGAATCACGCAACCAGTTTGAGCTGGTGACCAAGTTTCTGCGACTAGGGACTCTCTATCCCTCCAGGCTTTCAACAGATTAACGTGATATATCTGTTCGGGCTTTCGCCTTCCTGGTTGTCTGACCTTGTAATTCACTTCGCTCACTTTTTCCATTATCTCGTAGGGGCCTTGCCATTTGGCAAGGAATTTACTTTCAACCGTAGGGACAAGTACCAATATCCTATCCCCCGGGGAAAAGATACGGGTCTTTGCTCCACGGTTGTACACTCTCTGCTGTGCCAACTGCGCTTGGGCCAAATGTTCCTTCACGATGGGCATTACCTGTGCAATTCGATCTTGCATCAGGGCGACATGCTCAATCACACTCCTGTGGGGAGAACTCTCACTTTCCCAAGTTTCCTTGGCAATATCCAACAGCCCTCTTGGGTGTCTCCCATACAGTAACTCAAAGGGGGAGAATCCCGTAGAGGATTGGGGAACCTCCCTAATAGCAAACATCAAATAAGGAAGTAGACAGTCCCAATCCTTTCCATCTCTATCCACCACTTTCTTCAACATTTGTTTTAGGGTTTTGTTGAATCTTTCAACCAGCCCATCGGTTTGGGGGTGATACACAGATGTACGCAATTGCGTCACTTTGAGCAATTTACACAGCTCTTTCATAACCCGGGACATAAAGGGTGTACCTTGGTCCGTAAGCAGTTCTTTACAAATACCCACCCGGCTAAAAACAAGAGATAGCTCTTTGGCTATGGTTTTGGCCGAGGTATTTCTGAGAGGGATCGCTTCTGGATAACGGGTGGCATAGTCCATTATAACCAATATGTACTGGTGCCCCCTAGCGGACTTGATTATAGGACCTACCAAATCCATTGCGATTCTCTCAAACGGGACCTCAATGATGGGTAGAGGGACCAGCGGGCTACGGAAATGTGGCATCGGGGCCGACCTCTGACACACAGGGCAGGAGGAACAATAATTTTCTATGTCCTTCATCACCCCAGGCCAATAGAATCTCTGTAATACCCTCTCTCGGGTTTTCTCTGTCCCCAGATGACCTCCAAGAATGTGCCCATGGGCCAACTCCAACACCAACTTCCTGTAAGGTTTGGGCACCACAAGCTGCTCAACGGTTTCTTCTGCCCTTTTTGCCACCCGATACAGTAGGTCCTTCTCTACGCTGAAGTATGGGTAAGTGCAGGTATTATCTGGGTTCACTAACTCGCCATCTATTTCCACTACGTTTTCCCGTGCCTTTATTAGGGCGGGGTCTTTTAACTGTTCTGTGGCAAAATTTTCCCTGTGAACCTCCAGATCAGAAAACTCCACAGACGGTAGGTTTTCGTCTGAGGAGGTGGGCTCCTCTCCAGTTTCTTGAGTCTCCCCTGCCAATACTGACAAGGGAAATTCTGGAGAGTCCTCACCACTCTCAGAGGAGTTCTGGCTATCACATTCCTGGTACATAGGGGCACCAGTGGGGGGCTCAGGATCATCCCACAGTTCCCAGAACTTCGGAAAATCCCTTCCCACAATGGCATCATGCGGTAATTGAGATACTAACCCCACTGGATGAGAGAGGGTACCTTTGGGGGTCTCGAAACACACTGTAGTCACTGGATACTCTCGGGTGTCCCCATGCACACAAATAACAGCTACCTTGCTATTCCCAGAGACCTCTGTTTTAACTAATTCAGCCTTTATCAGGGTCACAAGGCTACCTGAATCCAGTAATACCACAACATTTCTACCATTAATACACATTTTGCATAAATGTTTCTCAGTTCCCCGAATGGCAGTGCATGCGACTGTCGCACACAGCGACTGACGTCTGTCCATCAGAAAGTCACATTGCATGGGTTCCTCCACAACCGGGCAATTTGCTGCAATATGTCCCGCTTGCCGGCAGCGGTAGCAAACAATCCATTTGGCTGCCTCTTGAGCCCCTGACTTCCCAGGCTGTTCTCGCCAAACTTGGGGTAGAGCTCCCACCCTCTCACTCTCTCCACCCTCACCCCTTGGAATCCTCTTATCCGCCCCTGGGGATGGTCTGGTCTTAGGGTGGAAAGTCCGAGAGTCTCTGGAAGAGGCCGTCAGGTTCTCTGTAGCCAAGTATTTCTCTACACGATCCACAAGACCACCGGCCGTCTCTGGGTCTCCATGGCTTACCCACTTTTGGATGGCAGTAGGAAGAGCTCTCAAAAACCGATCCATTACAACACGTTCCACAATCTCTGGTGCGGACAAAGTCTCTGGCTGTAGCCACTTCCTGCTCAGGTGAATGAGATCATACATTTGAGACCTGGGGGGTTTTCCAAGCTGGAAAGTCCAGTTATGCACACGCTGAGCCCGGACAGCCAGGGTGACACCCAGCCTTGCCAATATTTCAGCTTTTAGCATCACATAGTCTTTTGCTTGGTCAGGCTCTAGGTCATAGTAAGCCTTCTGCGATTCACCAGTTAACAGAGGAGCCACCAGTCCAGCCCACTGCTCCTCAGGCCACTTTTCTCTTTCAGCAGTCCTTTCAAATGTGGTCAAAAATACCTCTGGATCATCCTCTCCAGTCATTTTTGTCAATAAACGACTCACCCCAAAGGACGCGGTATTAGTGGGACGGCTTTCCTCACTGGTCTGCGGACGTTGCTGCATTACTGCTTCCATTTGTTGTAGTCTCTGCTCTTGCTTCTGTAACAGGTCTATGAAGCGGGCCTCAGATTGCTGCTGGGCTTGTTGATGAGCTTGCTGCTGGGCTGCAAGGCTCCTTTGCAAACCTGCATTTGTCTGCTGTTGATTGGCATTTGCTAGAGCCAGCTGTTTCAGTATCTCCTCCATGCTGGCTTAAAAAAAACTGCCACTGGTTCTCCACCAACTGTGAGGGGGTTAACTCGGTAGCGGGTGTGTGTGACCCCCTGGTTGGGCTCCCCACACAAAAACAGGGCCAGCAGACGGAGGTTGTGGTTTTCAAAATCAAAAGGTGCGGTTTATTTCTCTATGTACAGTGACAAAAACACAGCAAAGCCAAAAAGAAACATAAACAAAATAAATCCTGGTCAGTTTGACCTCTGACTAAACATGCAGGTTTCCTAAACTAACAACTGGGATCAGCCTGGTGCTGTCCTAGTCCCTAAGTCCCTGGTTTAGTAAAAGTCCAAACAAATAGCCACACAGGCTTTGCCTCACCGCACAGGGGTTCACTCTCCCTAGACAGTCCACACAGGTCTGGTTCCAGGCATGAGCTTACATCTAATGAAGCTGGGAGTTTTTATAGAGGCCTTTAAATGAGCTGACAAGCTTCAGCTGGTCTCATCAACTCCCTGCCTGCACGACGCCCAGCCCTCTCCCTAGAGGTATGAGTCATCCATGAGCCCACTAGCCTCAGCTGGGCTTCATCAACTCCCTAGTTGTATAAGTCGGCGTAAAGCCTGAATCTGGGCGAAATATATCTACCCCCCTGGATGCAACCAGGTGACTTTACCTTCCTGCTGTCACAGTAGGAAGAGTGTCAGTTTCTTTCACTGTGATAATCCTTGTTTCTAGGGACAGGGAAGGACAGTGAGGGAAATTCTCCTTGTGCTATAGTGTGCTTTAAAAAAACATTTTTTCTAGGGACAGAAAACTATAGGTAGGAAGAGTGTCAGTTTCTTTCACTGTGATAATCCTTGTTTCTAGGGACAGGGAAGGACAGTGAGGGAAATTCTCCTTGTGCTATAGTGTGCTTTAAAAAAACATTTTTCTAGGGACAGAAAACTATAGGTAGGAAGAGTGTCAGTTTCTTTCACTGTGATAATCCTTGTTTCTAGGGACAGGGAAGGACAGTGAGGGAAATTCTCCTTGTGCTATAGTGTGCTTTAAAAAAACATTTTTTCTAGGGACAGAAAACTATAGGTAGGAAGAGTGTCAGTTTCTTTCACTGTGATAATCCTTGTTTCTAGGGACAGGGAAGGACAGTGAGGGAAATTCTCCTTGTGCTATAGTGTGCTTTAAAAAAACATTTTTTCTAGGGACAGAAAACTATAGGTAGGAAGAGTGTCAGTTTCTTTCACTGTGATAATCCTTGTTTCTAGGGACAGGGAAGGACAGTGAGGGAAATTCTCCTTGTGCTATAGTGTGCTTTAAAAAAACATTTTTTCTAGGGACAGAAAACTATAGGTAGGAAGAGTGTCATTTTCTTTCACTGTGATAATCCTTGTTTCTAGGGACAGGGAAGGACAGTGAGGGAAATTCTCCTTGTGCTATAGTGTGCTAAAGCATTCCTCATCAACCATCTTTGAAATCCTTGTTTTTTGGACAGTCAGGGAAATTGTCGTTGTGCTATTCTGTGCAAAAGCAATCATCCTCAACCATATTTAGAAATCCTTAAGTAAAGGGACAGAGAAGGACACCTGAAGGTAGCCCTTATTGCTTTTTTCCCATCTCCCTGCAGGCCATCTATTAGAATGTCTGGAAGGCAAACAAGGAGAGGCAGACAGTCAGGAGGCAATAAAAGAGAGCAAGCAGGCTCTGTGTCTGGGGGCAACAGTGCTGGTCGTGGACGCGGTGCATTGTCATCAGCACATGGCCATGGGACACGCTTGTCCTTCTTTTTGGCAGCTGGACATGTTGAGCCACATCATGCCGAAGACTTGGTAGAGTGGATGACCAAGCCCTCCTCCTCCTCCTCATCCTCTCTCACCCAGGCTCAGGGTACTGGCAAAGCAGCTGCCAAAGCGTCCTCTTCCCTGGTATCAATGTCAGACTCATCATCAGTCACTCCCTCCCTAGACCCACCATGTCCTCCTCCTGAGGAGTCCCCCAAACTGTTTGAGCACAGTGTTGGGTACATGCTCCAGGAGGATGCCCAGCGTTTCGAAGGGTCTGATGATGAAACCCAGCTACAGGAAGGCAGTAGCGTGAGAGCAGACAGAGGGGATGCTCAAGAAGGACACAAATCTGGCAGTCATGTTCCAGCAGCTGCAGCATACTGCCAGATTGGCTCCAGTGATGAGGAGGGAGGGGATGATGAGGTCACTGACTCCACGTGGGTGCCTAATAGGAGAGAGGAGGAGGAGGATGAGGAGGAGGCACATCTCCAACGAGGCAGGATGCCCTTTGGTGGCCAGCGTAAGGGAAGTACACCGACGGAATCACACCGCAGAGCTCCGCCTGTGCAGGGCGCTGCCTCTGCCCGTCATTCAAAAAGTTCTTTGGTGTGGGCCTTTTTTGAGGCTAGTGCATCAGATCGCACAGCTGCTGTTTGCAACATATGTCTCAAGCGTATATCGCGTGGCCAAAACATCAGCCGCTTGCGTACCACATGCCTGACCAGACATATGTTGACCTGCCATGCAGCTCGTTGGCAAGCCTACCTCAAAGACCCACACCAAAGAACAAAGCGGACCTCTCCTTGCACCGCATCAGCTGGGATCTCCAACCCCACTATAACTTCAGTCCTCTCTGAAACATGCACTGAGAGGAATGAAGGTGTAGAATTAGGTGTGTCACAGCCAAGTACTTGCGGCCACTCTGCTAGCAGTACACCGACGTCCGATTCTAGCAGGCAAATTTCCCTGCCCCAGCTGCTGGACCGTCGAAAGAAGTTCACTCCCAGCCATCCACATGCCCAGCGGTTGAATGCTAGCTTGGCTAAATTGCTAGCGCTTCAACTGCTGCCTTTTCAGTTGGTAGACTCGGCCCCCTTCCGTGAGTTTGTGCAATGTGCGGTTCCTCAGTGGCAGGTTCCCAAACGCCACTTTTTCTCACGGAAGGCTATTCCGGCTCTCTACCGGCATGTGGAAGGCAATGTCTTGGCCTCGCTGGACAGGGCGGTCAGCGGTAAGGTGCATATTACCGCTGACTCATGGTCCAGCAGGCATGGACAGGGACGTTACCTTTCTTTCACGGCCCATTGGGTCACTCTTTTGGCAGCTGGGAAGGATGCAGGACAAGGTGCAGTAGTGTTGGAGGTTGTTCCACCGCCACGCCTCCAAAATGCTACTACTGGTTGTGACACACCTCTCTCCTCCACCCCCTCCTCTTCTTCTTCCTCCATGGCCTCTTCCTGTGGTTTGTCCTATGAACCAGCGGTGCTCCATAGCCGTTCAAGGGGCTACGCAAGTACGCAGGCAAAAAGATGCCATGCCGTGCTTGCGCTGGTGTGTTTGGAGGACAGAAGCCACACTGGGGCAGAGGTCCTGTCTGCTCTGCAGGGCCAGGCCAAGAGGTGGTTGACGCCACGCCAGCTTAAGCCAGGAATGGTGGTTTGCGACAATGGCACCAACCTCCTCTCCGCCCTCCGACAGGGACAACTGACCCATGTGCCCTGTGTGGCTCACGTCCTTAACCTGGTGGTGCAGCGGTTCTTGGGCAGGTACCCGGGCTTACAGGATGTCCTGAGGCAGGCCAGGAAAGTCTGTGTGCATTTCCGCAGATCTTATAATGCCAGTGCTCGCCTGGCTGAGCTGCAAAAGGAGTTGAACCTGCCCAAGAACCGCCTTATATGTGACATGCCCACCAGGTGGAACTCAACGTTGGCCATGCTGCAGCGGCTGCACACGCAGCAGAGGGCCATCAATGAGTACCTGTGCGACTACGGCACCAGGACAGGGTCAGGGGAGCTTGGGTTTTTTTCTCCACGCCAGTGGGGCATGATCAGGGATGCATACACTGTCCTGGCACCATTTGAGGAGGCCACGAGGATGGTGAGCAGTGACAGTGCATGCATCAGTGACACTGTACCTCTTGTCCACCTGTTGGAGCACACGCTGCGTGGAATAATGGACAGGGCACTTGAGGCAGAACAGAGGCAGGAAGAGGAGGACTTCCTTGCCTCTCAAGGCCCCCTTTACCCAGACAGTGTTCCTTCTGTCCCACCCATCGCACAGGAAGAGGAGGAGGAGGAGGAGGAGGATTGTGTCAGCATGGAGGTGGAGGCTGGCACTCAGCATCATCAGCAGCAGTCTTTTAGGGATGATTTACAGTCCCAAGAAACCAGTGGACTTGTACGTGGCTGGGAGGAGGTGGCTGCGGATCATGTCGTCCTTAGTGACCCAGAGGACTCCGGAGCGAATGCCTCAGCAAACCTACGCTGCATGGCCTCCCTGATCCTGCAAAGTCTGCGGAAGGATCCTCGTATTCTTCGGATCAAGGAGAGGGACCATTACTGGCTGGCCACTCTCCTTGATCCACGGTACAAGGGTAAGGTTGCGGACCTTATGTTACCGTCGCAGAGGGAGCAGAGGATGAGACAACTCCGGGAGGCCTTGCAGAAAGGTCTGTGCAACGCGTTCCCAGAGACTGGGAGGTTACAAACTCCTGGTCCTGGACAACGAGTTGCTGAGGCTTCGGCCAGTCAAAGAAGGAGCGGTGGGGAAGGTGGCCGTCTGACCGATGCGTTCAGACAATTCTTTAGTCCGCAGCCCCAAAGTATGATCGGTTCCAGCAACCATCGCCAGCGTCTGATAAACATGGTGCAGGAATATCTAGGGGCAAGGTCAGACTTGGACACCTTCCCCACCGAAAATCCTCTGGCTTACTGGGTCTTGAGGATGGATCACTGGCCAGAGCTTGCACAGTATGCAATTGAGCTACTGGCCTGTCCTGCATCCAGCGTTCTTTCGGAACGCACATTCAGTGCTGCTGGAGGATTTGTCACGGATCACAGGGTGCGCCTGTCCACCGACTCGGTTGATCGACTGACTTTCATCAAGATGAACCAGTCTTGGATCACCACCAGCTACCACACACCTGATGCTGATATAACAGACTAATTGATTTTAACATGTCACATCCCTTCAAGACTGATGCTGATGCTGAGTGCCTGTGCTGTTATGTTGACTGGCTATCCTCCTCCTCCGAGTCCTCAATGATACGATTGATGATGATAGCTTGGAAGATCATTTTTGTTTATGGGTGCCGCCACCAGTGGCTAAGGCCCAATTTTTCAGCCCCTGTTTTACAGGGGCGTGTAATTACAATTTTTTTAGCAATAATTTGCCATAGGGCTCATTGCTGTGCTCCAAGTACAGTATCTGTGAGGGGTTGGAGTGTTGTGGCACCAGTGCCTAAGGCCCAATTTTTCAAGCCCCTGTTTAACAGGGGCGTGTCATTACAATTTTTGAAGCAATACTTTGCAACAGGGCTCATTGCTGTGCTCCAAGTACAGTATCTGTGAGGGGTTGTAGTGTTGTGCCACCAGTGCCTAAGGCCCAATTTTTCAGCCCCTGTTCAACAGGGGCATGTAATTACAATTCTTGATCTAATAATTCACAGCAGGGCCCATTGCTGCACCCACCAAGAGTAACTCTGAGGGCTTACAGTGTTGTGGCAACGCCACCACCACCACCACCACGAAAGGCCCAATTTTTCAGCCCCTGTTCAAAAGGGGCATGTAATTACAATTCTTGATCTAATAATTCACAGCAGGGCCCATTCCTGCACCCACCAAGAGTAACTCTGAGGGCTTACAGTGTTGTGGCAACGCCACCACCACCACCACGAAAGGCCCAATTTTTCAGCCCCTGTTCAAAAGGGGCATGTAATTACAATTCTTGATCTAATAATTCACAGCAGGGCCCATTCCTGCACCCACCAAGAGTAACTCTGAGGGCTTACAGTGTTGTGGCAACACCACCACCACCACCACCACCACGAAAGGCCCAATTTTTCAGCCCCTGTTCAACAGGGGCATGCAATTACAATTCTTGATCTAATAATTCACAGCAGGGCCCATTGCTGCACCCACCAAGAGTAACTGTCAGGGCTTACAGTGTTGTGGCACCAGCACCACCATCAAAGGCCCAATTTTTACTACCACTGTTCAACAATTATATGTAATTAAAATTCCTGATATAATAGTTGACAGCAGGGCGTTCCAGCACCAACCAAGAGTAACTGTGAGTGCTTACAGTGTTGTGCCAACACCAACAACTAAGGGGCCTATTTCTGCAGAGTATATACGGCAGGTCCCTACTTTCAAACATCCAACTTACAAACGACTCCTACTTGCAAACGCAAGAAGACAACAGGAAGTGAGAGGAAATCTACCCCTTGGCAGGAAAATTCTCTCCTGTAAGAATTAATATGGGAGAAAGGTGTCTCCTCTGTACTGATGCTTTATCACCAATCCTTGTTTCAAGAAAAACACCACATTTCAAAAACAGTTGTCATTGGGACGGAAAGTGAGGTGAAATGTTCTGAACAGGGGCACAGACAGCAAAACAAATGTTACAGGGGTGATAACCCTTACCTATGTTTTCCAAAAAGTTTAAAAATAGATTTTTGGGCTGGAGCTACACTTAAACAATGTACCTGTTCAAAATTACAAACAGATTCTACATAAGAACAAACCTACAGTCCCTGTCTTGTATGCACCGCCTGTATACGGCTGTTCAGAGTATATAGGGCCTTTTTTATTTTATGTGCGGGGTTCCCCTTAATATCCATACAAGACCCAAAGGGGCTGGTAATGGGCTGGGGTAGGGGGGGGGTCATGGGGTAGCTATGCCATTTTTCTTAAAGATTTTCATCCATATTACCGGGGCCAGACATTACATTAAAGCCGCAAGCAGTTTTAAATGGTTTTTTTTTCCTTTAGAAGTGTCATTTTGTGCAGGGACAGTTCTAAACACGGGAAACACGTGGCACTTCACAGGCATACTTTAAACACCCCCCAGGTACGATATTTAAAGGAATATTTGACTTTTTTTTGCCACTTTATGCATCATTAAAATGACTGCTCCCGAAAAACGACCGTTTTTAAAACTTCTTTTTGCATTGATACATGTCCCCTGGTGCACAACCCGGGTTCCCAAACCCTTTTTAGGACAATAACATGCATAATAGTTGTTATAATTAGCACTTTAGAATTCGAACGTTCGCATCCATTGTATTTAATAGGGTTCTAATGTTCGTACGAACTTTCGGTCCGTTCGCGGGTTCTGGTGCGAACCGAACCCGGGGGTGTTCGGCTCATCACTACTCATTACATGCAAAGCAAGATAGTTCAAGCCGTGATTTGTCATAATTGTGATGATTATGGCTCACAGCTCATGAAAACCCCAAATCCACAATCTCAGAAAATTTGAATCTTACATGCAATCAATAAAACAAAGATTGTACATAGAACAATACCGGACCTCTGAAAATTATAAGCATGCATATGTACTCAGTACTTGGTTTGGGCCCTTTTTTCAGCAATTACTGCCTCAATGCGGCGTGGCATGGCAGCTATCAGCCTGTGGCACGGCTGAGTTGTTATGGAAGACCAGGATGCTTCAATAGCGGCCTTCAGCTCTTCTGCATTGTTCGGTCTCACGTCTCTCATCTTTCTCTTTGCAATGCCCCATAGATTCTCTATGGGGTTCAGGTCAGGCGAGTTTTTTGGCCAATCAAGCCCAGTAATCACATGGTCATTGAACCAGGTTTTGGTGCTTTTGGCAGTGTGGGCAGGTGCCAAGTGCTGCTGGTAGATGAAGTCAGCATCCCCAAAGAGCTTGTCTGCAGAAGGAAGCATGCTCCAAAATCTCCTGGTAGACGGCTGCATTGACCCTGGTCTTAATGAAGCACAGTGGACCAACACCAGCAGATGACATGGCTCCCCAAATCAACACAGACTGCGGAAACTTCACACTGGACTTCAAGCATCTTGCAGTGTGTGCCTCTCCATTCTTCCTCCATACTCTGGCTCCTTGGTTTCCAAATGAGATGCAAAATTTGCTCTCATCAGAAAAAAGGACCACTGAGCAACAGACCAGGTCTGTTTTTCTTTAGCCCAGGTAAGATGCTTCTGACGTTGTTTGTTGTTCAGGAGTGGCTTGACAAAAGGAATACGACATTTGAAGGCCATGTCCAGGATCCGTCTGTGTGTGGTGGCTCTTGATGCACTGACTCCAGCCTCAGTCCACTCCTTGTGAAAGTCCCCAACACTTTTGAATGCCCTTTTCCTGACAATCCTCTCCAGGCTTCTGCTTGTACACCTTCTTCTTCCACATTTTCCCTTCCACATAACTTTCTATTAACCTCCCTGCCGGTATTCCCGAGTCTGGCTCGGGGTAAGATTTCAGTACCAAAAGCGGTAACCCCGAGCCTGATTCGGTATCGCATTGCAGGATCCAGGGAAAGTTACTTACCTTGTCCCCTGCAATGTCTCCCCGCTGTGTCTGCGAGCTGTCATCTCGCTCGATTCACAGTGCCGTGTGCCGAACTCCGTTCCCTGCGAGCGTTGCAACGCATGGGGACGGAGTTCGGCGCCAAATTCAAAAAAAGTTAAAACACAGTATACAATACAGTACACTGTAATCTTACAGATTACAGTACTGTACAAAATTATTTCACATCCCCTTTGTCCCTAGTGGTTTGTCCAGTGCCCTGCATGCAGCTTTATATTATACAGTTTTTTCTGCCTGGAAACTTGAGAATGTCCATAGCAACCAAAAAATATACGTTTACGTCAAAAGTGGTTTTAGACCAGCTAGAAAACAGCGATAATAAATTAGAATCACTTGCAGAATTGAGCAATATCGATTTGTGGGGAAATTTGTCATCAAACACTAAAAGTAATGACAGCGACAATTCTGCAACTGAGCAAATTTCAGTGTTTTTGATTACATAATGGAATAATTTGTATTATTATTTATATTATTATTTGTTATAATTATTTATAGTTATTTATTATATTATAATTTAGGATTTTGTGTTTCAAACTTTATCATACCCGGGATGTCTACTAGACTCTTGTTTGGACAGATTTAAGTGAGTTATTCCTAAAAATTACAGGCCTACAATATAAAATGCCAAATTTCCATGCAAAATAATGGTACCGCTTTCAGCACCTAAAATCTGAAATAACCATACCGCCAGGGGGGTTAATGTGCTTTGATACAGCACTTTGGGAGCATCCAACTTCTTTTGCAATTACCTTTTGAGGCTTTGCCTCCTTGTGGAGGGTGTCAATGGTGGTTTTCTGCACAACTGTCAGGTCAGCAGTCTTTCCCATGATTTTGATTCCTACTGAACCAGACTGAGAGACCATTTAAAGGCTCAGGAACCCTTTGCAGGTGTTATGGCTTAATTAGCTGATTAGAGTGGGACACTTTGAGCCTAGAATATTGCACCTTTTCACAATATTCTAAGTTTCTGAGATTGTGGATTTGGGGTTTTCATCACAATTATGACAAATCATACTGCAACAATGCAGAAGAGCTGAAGGCCACTATTGAAGCATCCTGGTCTTCCATAACACCTCAGCCGTGCCACAGGCTGATAGCTGCCATGCCACGCCGCATTGAGGCAGTAATTGCTGAAAAAAGGGCCCAAACCAAGTACTGAGTACATATGCATGCTTATACTTTTCAGAGGTCCGGTATTGTTCTATGTACAATCTTTGTTTTATTGATTGCATGTAATATTCTAATTTTCTGAGATTGTGGATTTGGGGTTTTCATGAGCGGTGAGCCATAATCATCACAATTATGACAAATCACGGCTTGAACTATCTTGCTTTGCATGTAATAAGTCTATCTCATATATTAGTTTCACCTTTTATGTTGCATTAATGAAATAAATGAACTTTTGCACGATATTCAAATTTTTCGAGTATCACCTGTATATATATATTTTTTTTTTTTTTAATTCTGTCTCTTTCCATTTAAATCACCAAAAAATTAAAAACCTAGTGGTGGTCAAATACCACCAAAAGAAAGCTCTATGTTGTGAAAAAATGTATATAAGTTTTGTTTGCGTACAGCATTGCATGATGCAATCGCTAGTTAAAGTAGCGCATTGGCGAAAAGCAAAAAATGTCATGAAGGGGGTAAAACCTTCCAGTGGTTATTATATTGCAATGACTTGTCCATATTGTTGTAGGGTATGCAAGCTTAGTTTTAACAGCTGCAACAACTTCTTTATACCTATAATATAGAAGTCATAACTTTACAAGATGCACAGTTACATATTACATTCCAAATGAAAAACATGGGCTATACACATAGGATAAACACAAAAGTATATAAAAAAAAACTGAAAAAATATTTAAGGCCATGGGTTAAATATGGTTTTAAAATAAAAACCACCAAATAACATATTAAAATGTATTCTTTCTGTAAGTTATTGACCATTATTCTGTTTCCTTGCGAACACGTAAAAAAAAAACCGATTTTTCACCAACAGTAACAGCATCTACAGCTACGACCACTGCAACTACTGAAAAAACAACATCAATCACTACAACTACACCACCATCTACAACTATTGGAACAACAACTTCAACCACTGAAATTACACCACCATCTACAACTACAGAAACAACTTCAACCACTGAAATACCACCACCATCTACAACTACTGGAACAATAACAACAGCAACCACTACAACTGCACCACCCTCTACAACCACAGGAACAACAACATCAACCACTACAACTACACCACCATCTACAACTACTGGAACAACAACAATGACAGCAACCACTACAACTCCACAGCCATCTACAACTACTGAAACAACTTCATCAACCACTACACCACCATCAACAACTACTGGAACAACAACCGCTACAACTACCCCACCATCTACAACTACTGAAACAACAACATCAACCACAACAACTACCCCACCATCTACAACTACTGGAACAAAAACATCAACCATTACAACTACACCAGCATCTACAACTACTGGAACAACAACAGCAACCACTACATCACCATCTACAACTACTGGAACAACAACAACAGCAACCACTACACCACCATCTACAACCACTGTAACAACATCAACAACAGCAACCACTACACCACCATCTACAACCACTGGAACAACATCAACCACTACAACTACACCACCATCTACAACTACTGGAACAACAACAACCACTACAACTACACCACCATCTACAACTATTGGAACAACAACAGCAACCACGACAACTACACCACCATCTACAACTACTGGAACAACAACATCAACCACTACAACTATTGGAACAACAACTTCAACCACTGAAATGACACCACCATCTACAACTACAGAAACAACTGCACCACCCTCTACAACCACAGTAACAACAACATCAACCGCTACAACTACCCCACCATTTACTACTACTGGAACAACATCATCAACCACTACAACTATCCTACCATCTACTACTTCTACTGGAACAATAGCAACCACTAGACCACCATCTACAACCACTGGAACAACAACATCAACCACTACAACTACACCACCATCTACAACTACTGGAACAACAACGACCACTACAACTAAACCGCCATCTACAACTAATGGAACAACAACTACTACTACTACTAAAACTACACCAACATCTCCCAAAACTATAAGTGAGCTTATAGTTTTAATGAAATTTTGGCCCAGTTGATGTCTCATGTGTTATTTCCCAAATGCAGTTCGACTGCATGTTTAGTAATTAGTGTGGACATTTTTCTGTTATTGAACAAAACTAGTGTGCTGCAGCAAGGGTTAAAATTCCTTAGTTACAACAGCTTACTGGAGAGCGTGACAACTTCACAATGCACAGGGAAGTGGTCTGGGTCTTTTTTGCATGGACATCACTGCTTAGGAAGCAGGAGTGTTGTTGATGTTCACACTATGCAGAGAGCATGTCAGACCGCTGAAGTCTCAGACTGCTGTGCTATGTGTTTAGCAGTGGATATGAGCAAACTGGTCAGCGTTTGCTTCACAGGAGGTTTGGCAAATCCAGAAAAAAGTTCTGTACCCCCAAACTTAGTGTCGGTTTCAATTCTTTGCTTACCTGGTGGGTACTGGCCAGGGAAGCAGCCGATCAAACCAATCTGTGTTTAATCAGCTGCCTTGGAGGGCAGAGGAGGGATCAGGGGCCTAATCTCTGACCTCTCCATAAAAGGAGGCAACAGACTGCGGCAGGCTGGCTTGAGTGGCAGCGGGCAGCTGAGACAGTTGCTGGTAGCAGATAGTAGATTAGCCAGGAACAGCAGGGTAGTAGGCAGGTATCGATGACAGCAGGCAGAGTAGCAGGGTCAGGCAGGCCGGATTATACACAGCCAGGATGGATCGGGTACAGGGAACAGGCAGGAGCATGGTCAGGAAACAAGCCGTGTCTGGAACCGATCAGGGAAGCAGGAGCCAATAGAGAAGACAAAAGCGGAGGTTAGGGGACAAGCTGAGGACAGTGCAGGCAGAGTTCAGAGAGTGGTCAAGACAATCCGGGTCAGCAACTGGAATCAGGATACAGGATACACAGGAGACTGAAGACAAAGCAGCACTGGCCGAGTTGAAATAGCCCGTTTAGCACCAACATCTGTCACAGGTGCATGCAAGCACCAGCATACACATGTGCGTGTGTGAATATGCGCATGCACATATGCATTAGCCAGTGCCCAATCCTTGCGAGCACAGAAGAGAACTTGTTTTAGCCTGTGCACAAAAGTCCGTCCAGAGGAGTCATCTCGTCTATTGTCAAGCCTTTCCTTACAACCAATATCACATTTTACACACACCTTTCCATTATCTAGGTACCATTTGAGAGGATTGCAATGGATCTGGTGGAACCTTAGTAAAATTAGCACAGGGTTAGACATGTGATATTTGTTTCCGTCCGAATATAAATTCTGATACATTTTTGGTTATTTGGAGATTCAGATGTATCTGAATATCCGAATGAAATAGGAACAAATTTCATTGAAATTCGTTTAACTTTGTTTCATATATTTGTTTTCTAAGTAATTCCAAATATTCTGAACGATTTGAATTTAGATCGGCCGAAAAATGATTTGAATTCTGTGTGAAGAATAGTGGATTGTTAAAGCGGAGTTCCACCCACGTTTACAAGGTGGTCTTAAACTAAAGACCACCCCTCCACCCCTCAATTTTGGATATCTATTATTTTTTTCTTCTTTCATGCCTTTTTAGAAGTACATAGTGTACTTCCATCCTAGCCCGGCTGCGGCGCAGTACGTCATGTCCTCTTCTGCGGCGAGCCCTCCTTCTCCCCCGCTGCCTTCAGGGATCTCTGTGTGTCCCAAAAGATGAGCTGGCCATTCAAAAAGCACCGCCTGACTCGTGCATGCGCAGTAGTAAACTGGCTGTGAAGCCTGAAGGCTACACTGTCGGTTTCCCTTTGTTGGAATGGCAGCGCCTGCACCCGAGCCGGTGGACAAATCGCCCTCGGGGGGCCGACATCGTGTGCTCCCTGGACAGGTAAGTGTCCTTATTAAAAGTCAGCAGCTACAGTACTTGTAGCTGCTGACTTAAAAAAAAAATTGTGTCTGGAACTCCGTTTTAAGGAGTGGGCCGATAGGCCGACTGCCGAATCCTTAACAATCGATGACTCCTCAGCTGTCAGCGGGCTTTCCCACTGACAGCTGAAATTTAAACAAAAGAATGACAGCAATGAAAAATTCTGGAAAAAAAAACAGTGTGGAGCCCCCCCCCCAATCCATACCAGGCCTTTCAGGCTCCCCAGATCCCGGCCCACCACCTATGTGAATGAGAATGGGGTACTCATTCACCAAAAAAGTGTAAAAAGTGAGTAAAGACACAACACAAGTTTTTGACAAGTTCTTTATTAAAAAATAAAAAAATGCCCCCCGGTGTAGATCCATTGTTAATCACGATGCCAGCTGCACAGCCAGACCCGGGAAAAAAACCTCCAGTTTTGTCGAAGGCTCCAGCTGATTGCCTGCTCTGTCGTCTGACAGTTCTTAAATAGCTCACAACGTCACCAGGTTGCCCCAACTTCATGTGATGTCATCAACTGGGGGCACCATCATAGGGTCATCAAAACATCCTCATGGTATTCAGTTATGCTACAAGGTATCCAAAGGCGATTGCTCTGAGGAAGACCTCCCCAAAAGACATTGCCAGAAAATTGTTAAACCTGTTTTCCAGGACCGGGTTCCCGAAAGAAATTTTAACACATCAGGGCACTCCCTTCATGTCAAGGGTGATAGTAGCATTAACACACTAGAGCAACTGCCAAAATTGAAAATGAACATAAATGATAAATAACATAAAAAGAGAGTGTATTATTAGTTCTTGAGAAAAGAAGTTCACATTATGGCAGTGTTGGCAGTCTCATGGTGGATCGCTTTTTTAGAGCTAGTTCATAGGCATTCAGGAGCTAATCATGCCACCTCCTGAAAGTCTATTTTTTTCTCCATTATCAAGGGGAATTTAGCATTGCAACCCTCGTGTCACATCTACGTGCCAATCAGTTGGCACATAGTGCAATTGATTTCAATGGCCACATTTGGCAAGCAACACTGCCAGATGCGACAAATTGAGGTAATTTTGCCACAAAGCAAAGCATCACGGCCACTATCAAAAACTAAAAAAAAATATTTATTAAAAGTATTTTCCAGCTTAGTGATTATGCTTCTTTTTTTTTTTCTTTTTTTACCTAACAGCACCTGAACAGAATCCAACTGGAAAATCTTTTTCCACACCAGTAACGGTGAGTACCTCCCTAATAGTTTTGGTCACTGATTATTTTGTTGATAACAGGAAGAACAGGATTTTGACAGAAAATATGATAAAAAAAACCTGTTTTAAATCTTCATGCAGAGCTAGAATACAAACATATTACTATAGGTAAAACGTAAAAATCACAAATTACCGCAAAATTATTTTAGCCCTGGTTCACACTGGTGCGATTTGACATGCGATTTGACATGTCAAATCGCATGTCAAATCGGCGATATTTGCCGCAAATTGCGGGCAATGGCACCATCCTAGTTTCTGTACTACTTTTTGCGATTTCGGGCCGCGATTTACATTGACATCTGTGCAGAAACCTGCACAGATGTCCCTGTAATCGCGGCCGAAATCAGGACTGACAGGCAGGAGTGAAATCATGCGAGTTCAGCTGATAAATAAAGCTGAATAAAAACACTACACAGGTTTTTTAGGTAATTTATTAGTCAGCTCCGGGGGTCTTCTTCCGACTTCAGGGGTCTTCTTCCAACTTCGGGGGGTCTCTTCTGACTTCAGGGGTCTCCGGTGTCATCTCCGCGCTCTCCAGTTCTTCTCTCGCTCTCCGGTTCTTTCTTCCTTCTGCCGGGCCTCCAATATCTGTAATGCCGTGTGAGCGGAGCGCATTCACTTATATAGGCATGGGCGTGGTCACCTGGGGATGCCACTCAGTGACCCCGCCCCCATATGACGTCACAGTCCCATCATTCCCCGGGACTGTGACATCATATGGGGGCGGGGTCACTGGATGGCATCACTAGGTGACCACGCCCATGCCTATATAAGTGAATGCGCTCCACTCACACGACATTACAGCCGGAGACAGCGACGAGTCAACATCTCCAGGAGAGAAGAAGAAAGAAGGCGACGAAGAAGACTGGGTCCCGCTAGCAAAAGAGATGGAAGAAGATAGCGGAGGCCCGGCAGAATGAAGAAAGAATTGGAGAGCGAGAGAAGAACCGGAGAGCGCGGAGACGACACCGGAGACCCCCGAAGTCGGAAGAGACCCCCCGAAGTCGGAAGAGACCCCCCGAAGTCGGAAGAAGACCCCCGAAGTCGGAAGAGACCCCCAAAGTCGGAAGAAGACCCACGGAGCTGACTAATAAATTACTTGTATGTGTAGTGTTTTTATTGCCATTTTTTTTTACCAGGTGAATGGGTAGGGGTACCCCATACTCATTCACATAGGGTGGGGGGCTGGGATCTGGGGTCCCCCTTATTAAAGGGGGCTCCTTATTCCGATAAGCCCCCCGCCCGCATACCCCGACAACCGGTTGTCGGGAAGAGGCCCTGTCCTCATCAACATGGGGGTAGGGTGCTTTGGGGTGGGGGGGCCCGCAGGGCACCTCCCTGCCCCAAAGCACCCACCCCCCATGTTGAGGGCATGCGGCCTGGTACGGTTCAGGAGGGAGGGGGCACTGGCGTAGCGTGGGGGGGACAAGGGGGGGCCGTCGCACCGGGCGCAACATTTAGGGGGGCGCCCGGCAGTATGTGTCCCAGTGGCTGCCTCCTAAATGTACTGTGTCCCTGTGTCCCCATGCATGCATATGAGGTCATGTGCGGCAGCGGGGCTGGCCTGTCCACGATTGCGGTAGGTCCTGGAGTCCCGCCTTCGCCCAATCACAGGGTGCAGGAGACTGAACATGGGTGGAGGCGGGACTCCAGGATCTACTGCGATCGTGGACAGGCCAGCCCCGCCGCCGCACATGACCCCATACGCCCAATCACAGGGCGCCTGAGATTGAACATGGTGGCGGGGAATATCGCTGATCAGAGGCTGCAAAGCAGGTGCCGAACATGGCAAGCCGGATTACTTCAGCAAGGTACCGGGGATCGGGAGGAGGGCAGCCGCTGACACTCTTCCAGGCAGGCTAAGCCAATGCTGGGGAGGAAGGAGAGCACAGAGCTGGGAATAGAGTGCAGGCAGCAGGGGGTGGAGGAGAGAGGAATGCGGGAGAGGGAAAGTCACAGCATGGAGGAGAAGAGAGGAATGGAGAGGAGAGGGGGAGCAGCCTGGAGGAGAGATGGAGGGAAGAGAGGAAAGACACACTTCTATATACACACAAATGGGACAGGAGGAAATCAGTGGAGCTGGGATTGTCACAGCCATGGGGGGGGGGGGGGGGAACGACATGGAATCAGTGGGAGATGATATTAACAGGAGCTGGGACTGTCACATGAGATGAGGGGTCCATGGATGGGAGCTGAGAGGGGTCCATAAATAGGGGTACAATACACACAGGGACAGGAGAGAAAGTGGGTGGAGGCATGGACCCTTACTGTGTGTTCTATGAACAATGAGATCTGCAGGACTTCCACACACCAGCCCACTCCCCCCACCTGTCATACAGCTATGCGATCCTGGACATCACAATCCCAGTACACCTCCACTACACCGCACAGCACACCTCCACTACACCGCACAGCACACCTCCACTACACCGCACAGCACACCTCCACTACACCGCACAGCACACCTCCACTGCACCGCACAGCACACCTCCACTGCACCGCACAGCACACCTCCACTACACCGCACAGCACACCTCCACTGCACCGCACAGCACACCTCCACTGCACCGCACAGCACACCTCCACTGCACCGCACAGCACACCTCCACTACACCGCACAGCACACCTCCACTACACCGCACAGCACACCTCCACTACACCGCACAGCACACCTCCACTACACCACACAGCACACCTCCACTACACCGCACAGCACACCTCCACTGCACCGCACAGCACACCTCCACTGCACCGCACAGCACACCTCCACTACACCGCACAGTACACCTCCACTACACCGCACAGCACACCTCCACTACACAGCACACCTCCACTACACCACACAGCACACCTCCACTACACCGCACAGCACACCTCCACTACACCGCACAGCACACCTCCACTACACAGCACACCTCCACTACACCACACAGCACACCTCCACTACACCGCACAGCACACCTCCACTGCACCGCACAGCACACCTCCACTGCACAGCACACCTCCACTATAAGGCGGGGGGGGTCATTGGAAGGCGCCACAAAAATCTCCACCTACACCAAATAGTCAGGGGCGGAGCCAATGGGGGTGTCAAAATTAGGTTTCAACCAGGGTGGCAAAAATCCTTGCACTGGCCCTGGTCAGTGTAGTGGTCAGTGTAGTACAGTGGTCAGTATAGTGGTCAGTGTGGTGGTCAGTGTGGGAATCAGGTAGGTCAGTGTAGTATAGTGGTCAGTGTGGGAATCAGGTAGGTCAGTGTGGTGGTCAGTGTGGGAATCGGGTAGGTCAGTGTAGTATAGTGGTCAGTGTAGTGGTCAGTGTGGGAATCAGGTAGGTCAGTGTAATATAGTGGTCAGTGTGGGAATCAGGTAGGTCAGTGTGGTGGTCAGTGTGGGAATCGGGTAGGTCAGTGTAGTATAGTGGTCAGTGTAGTGGTCAGGGTGGGAATCAGGTAGGTCAGTGTAGTGTAGTGGTCAGTGTAGTGGTCAGTGTGGGAATCAGGTAGGTCAGTGTAGTGTAGTGGTCAGGGTGGGAATCAGGTAGGTCAGTGTAGTGTAGTGGTCAGTGTAGTGGTCAGTGTGGGAATCAGGTAGGTCAGTGTAGTGTAGTGGTCAGGGTGGGAATCAGGTAGGTCAGTGTAGCGTAGTGGTCAGTGTAGTGGTCAGTGTGGGAATCAGGTAGGTCAGTGTAGTGTAGTGGTAAGTATAGGAATCAGGTAGGTCAGTGTAGTGTAGTGTGGTCAGTGTGGGAATCAGGTAGGTCAGTGTAGTGTAGTGGTCAGTGTGGGAATCAGGTAGGTCAGTGTAGTGTAGTGGTCAGTGTGGGAATCAGGTAGGTCAATGTAGTGTAGTGGTAAGTATAGGAATCAGGTAGGTCAGTGTAGTGTAGTGGTAAGTATAGGAATCAGGTAGGTCAGTGTAGTGTAGTGGTCAGTGTGGGAATCAGGTAGGTCAGTGTAGTGTAGTGGTCAGTGTGGGAATCAGGTAGGTCAGTGTAGTGTAGTGGTAAGTATAGGAATCAGGTAGGTCAGTGTAGTGTAGTGGTAAGTATAGGAATCAGGTAGGTCAGTGTAGTGTAGTGGTCAATGTGGGAATCAGGTAGGTCAGTGTAGTGTAGTGGTCAGTGTGGGAATCAGGTAGGTCAGTGTAGTGTAGTGGTAAGTATAGGAATCAGGTAGGTCAGTGTAGTGTAGTGGTCAGTGTGGGAATCAGGTAGGTCAGTGTAGTGTAGTGGTAAGTATAGGAATCAGGTAGGTCAGTGTAGTGTAGTGGTCAGTGTAGGAATCAGGCTGGTCAATACTATTGTAGGAAGGGAAGGGACAGGACTCGGGGAGAGCTAAAAGTCGGCAGGTTAGGGGGGCGCAAATTACTTGCCTTGCCCTGGGCGCTGACAACCCACGCTACGCCACTGGGAGGGGGACCGCTCTTTCGTCCCCCCCTCTTTTCCTGCGGCCTGCCAGGTTGTGTGCTCGGATAAGGGTAAGCTATGGACTTTGGGGGGACGCCCACGCCGTTTTTTTGGCATAGGGGTTCCCGTTAAAGTCCATACCAGACCTAAGGGCCTGATATGCTCCTGGAGGGGAACCCATGCCGTTTTTTTATTTAAAATTTGGCGTGCAGTTCCCCCTCAAGATCCCTGTTTAGAACGCAACACATGTGCGAATCAGATGCGCGCCCATAGAACATAATGGGCCTGAATTCGCACCTGAGCCGCACCGCAATGCCTAGAGAATGCACACGTTTTTTCGGCAATGCGCAGTGCAAATGCATCGCACATATGTGAACCAGCCTCATTGGAATCAATATATTTTATAATGTTATGCAAATTGGATGTCGCAACCAATTCGCATAGGTGTGAACGGGGCCTAAGACTAAAACTAAATTGAAATTTGACTTCAAAATTAACACTGGTCTGTAGTGCATGTTCATACCTCAATTACATAAATAATAACATATTCGATTTTTTCACTCCAGCAGTATATAATGAGTTTTAAAATTGTAGAGAAATGCTTAAATAATGCATTACAATTTAACTACACCCATTTGATTTTAGATGACTAAAACACGTTTTTAGTCGACTAAAATGTACTGGAGATTTTAGTCGACCAAAATGTCCTGGAGATTAAGTAGACTAAATATGACTAAAACTAAAACAATTGCAGAAGACTAAAATGGGACTAAAACTAAAATGCCATTTTAGTCCTAATGCCACGTACACACAATCTGACATTCAGGCCTCGTACACACGACCGATTTTCTCGTCGTAAACAGTCAAGAAAAGTGCCGCGAGAGTTTTTTTGTCTAGAAAAACGTTCGTGTGTATGGTTTTACGACGAGAAACTTGACGAGAATCTCGACGAGAAAATAGAGAACCTGCTCTCTATTTTCTCGTCAGGATTCCAGATTTCCTCGTCGTGTTTCTCGTCGGCCTGTTTTGTGACGAGAAAATGGTTCGTGTGTATGCTTTTACGACTCTTCCAAAAGCGCGCATGCTCACAAGCAACTATGAGACGGGAGCGCATCTTCTGGTAAAACAAGCCTTCATAATGGAGAGAGCACATTCGTCACGCTCATAAATATTTCATCGTTTAAATGTTCTGCATTGAATTCTTCGTTAGAATGTTACATTAATCAAAACGAGAGACCTTCTTTTGCTGCTGATATTCACACAGAGTTCTGCCTTATTTTTAACCTTTTTCATGCTGCTCTTTATAAGATTTATGTGTATTATATCGTGCAAGTTTTTAGGAATAATTTAAATGGTTAGATTTTTCAAAATGATGTTAATTATAATTTCTCAATGTTTTGATAGCGATCTCCCATTTCATTTTCTAATCTATATTTTTAAAATTTCACACCATGTTTTTGAGCTAATCAGATTTAGTTATTCTTTTGGGGGGGTGATATCTGTGCCTTTTATTGTCAGTCAAATGTATCTGCTTACTCCAAAGCTTGTTTTTTTTTATTTAAAAATACACATAGTCAAGTATGAACTTAAACAAAAAACACATTTATTCATGTTTATAAATTAAATAAAGAGAAGGCAGCGCTGGAGAAGCTGCTGCCATTTGTGCATCCCAGGGACCCCAGAGCACACAGCAACCCTGTGTGGACACTAAAATTGGGAGCTTGAGAAGGCCCACATTTCAGAACACAATCTGATGCTGGCCTCCCAGAGGTCAGGAACAGCAGCAGGTGAGATATATGTCCCAAGTGTGTGGTACTACAACAGGCTGCCTTCTGTCCGACCAGTGCGACCACAATGAAGCAAGGCCATCACTTCCTCTTCTTCCTGGCAACCTTCCCTGCAGCCTTTCCTGAAGCCTTTCCTGAAGCCTTTCCTGCCGCCTTTCCTGCAGCCTTCCTTCTTCGTTTAGCTGGAGGCTGGCCCACTGGAGGGGTACTCCTGTCAGGAGGAGGAGGTGGAGGTGTAGCAGAAGGGGGTGGGGCAGAAGAAGAAGGTGGAGGTGTAGCAGAAGGGGGTGGGGCAGAAGGTGGAGGTGTAGCAGAAGAGGGTGGGGCAGAAGGTGGAGGTGTAGCAGAAGGGGGTGGGGCAGAAGGTGGAGGTGTAGCAGAAGGGGGTGGGGCAGAAGGTGGAGGGGTAGCAGAAGGGGGTGGGGCAGAAGGTGGAGGTGTAGCAGAAGGGGGTGGGGCAGAAGGTGGAGGGTAGCAGAAGGGGGTGGGGCAGAAGAGGAAGGTGGAGGTGGAGGTTGAGGTTGTGTCAGTTGGGCCACCTCACATATGGCGGTATTGGGGGTAATTTGCTCCATCACCCCCTTGTTGAGCAAGGTGATGAGCAGGGGTTCGCATAGGAGGCGTTGCTCCATGCTCATCACCTTGAACTTAGCCTCCACTAGGCCGGCAATGGCCTCTTCAGGGGATGTGGGCTCCTTGAGGGTGGCATGGGCCTCTTTAATAAGGGCCATTGCTGCCTCACTGGTGGTCCTGTCCCTCCTGCCTCTTTTGTGAAGCCTGATGGGAGGCACCTGGGATCTGGTGCTTCTCCTTTGCCCTGCCACCTCCTGTCTGCCACTGGGCCCTGCCACCTCCTGGCTGCCACTGGGCCCTGCCACCTCCTGGCTGCCACTGGGCCCTGCCACCTCCTGGCTGCCACTGGGCCCTGCCACCTCCTGGCTGGTACTGGGCCCTGCCACCTCCTGGCTGCCACTGGGCCCTTCCTCCTCCTGCCTGACAGTTTCCAGACCCTCCTCCTGGCTGATTTCATCCTGTGTATGAAAAAGAAACATAGTTTAATATGTTGGTTTAATCTTTGCATCAAACTTTGTAATCCTGATGGAAGCAATTAGAATGTAAATGCATAAATCCTTGCTTTAAATTTACCACTACATCAGCTTGACTATTTACCACACAATTAAGTGCAGAATAATGTCTACAGATCATGATTTCACTTGTGGAATACAAAATAATGTATGTTTCTCATCCTGACATATTTGGGAAACATTAATTTTATCCCACTACATTTTCAGTTAATACTATACCTGGCTCCAGATGGACAAATCAGGATCATCCAGGATGGCTGCGTCCTCTTGCTCCAGAGAAGGCTCAGGTTGGCTGTAGGGAAGTCTGGGGGGAAGAGTGGAGAGTGATGGCCTTGGCTCAATGTGGTCATCCAGGAAGGACATCCTGCTGTAGTACCACAAAACCGGGACATAAACATCATCTGCTGCTGCTCCTGACCTCTGAGAAGCCAGCACCTTAGAGCGTTCAGTCCTGTAGGTACCTCTCAAGCTCCCAATTTTAGTGTCCACTTGTTTTGCTGTGGCTGTGGGCACCTTGGTATGCACAAATGGGAGCAGCTTCTCCAGCGCTGCTTTTCTCGCCCCTTTTTTTTTATGGATGGGGTTTTTGGTCTCCCACAGAGCCGGCAGCTCCCTTACCCGGTCAATAAATTCCGCCAGGAACTCTTTGTCGCTAATAAAGACATTCATATTGTATCTGCAAGTAAAATAAATTATATTTAAATAATGTGAGGCAAACAGTCTAACCTCCTTCACATCCTAGTCACCATATATATCCTCCACCAATCTCAAGACAGTATAGGCCAACAATTTTTACAAGTCTCACAAAATCACATACCTTCGTTCGCACGTCCGTCACTTGAACTCCTCTCTCCGCACACCGAACGTACTATAGTCACATGTGTGTTTGCTATATACACACCACGCATGCGTCCAAATTCGAACACGTCGCTCCGCACACGTCGCCCGCCCATGACGTTCTAACTAACATCTTTTCCCCGCCCCTTCTCTTTCGGCGCGCAGACAGATATGGCGGAGTTACAGCAGGTGTCTGATAATTCCGCAACTAGCGAGGAGACAAGCCCGGAGACCGAGGACACGTCACGATCAAGGAGGAGATTCAAGGCATCGAATATGTCTTTGGCGGAGATGGCGGAGATGGTGGACATCTTGGTCAAGGCTGATTATGATGCCAAGCATGGGCCGTATAGCAAACCAAATAGAAGGAAGGCCAAAATCCTCACTAAAGTTGTGAAGAGTCTGAGGGCGAAGTTCGGGGTGAAACGCTCAAATGAGCAGCTCAGAAAGAGGTGGTCAGACCTCAAACTGAGGGAGCCAGACCAGTTGAGGAGCATAAAGAGGATGCTCGCTAAAAGTAAGTAAAATGACGACCTTTCTGCTATTAATCTTTTTAGAAACTGACATTTTTTTTTTTTTTATCATATTGGACTCCCTTCCAAAATGTAATATTTTGAACTAGGTTGGGCACAGTAATCGTTCGTTACGTTACCGACACTTCGTTCGGCCACTATCCGCGGTTTTGGCTTATTTAAGACCCCCAAAAGTAATTAGACATCTGCCATTTTTGATCAAGTATTGTGGATAATTTTTAAGTCTAGATGATGTGTTTGTAAGGAGAATGAAATGCAAACTTTAATCAGTGTAAAGGAGAGGACACTCAGCAGCTGCTTCCACATATGTACTTTGGAGCACTATAGTGTGGGCCACCAGACCCGCCTTTTTTGGGTGTCCCACACAGGTGCATCAGAGTTTATTTGTGGTGCCTCCATGTCCAAAAAATTACATCCAAATGTGAATACTAAACATATTTGGGGTCATAAATAATGCATTTTTCTTTAAATTCCGCACAAACACACACTTGTACCCCACTTCCAAACAATTTAGCCTGTTTTAAGTTTAAAAATGAGATTTTTACAGTGTGATAAATAGACCTTTGGTTTTATTCTCATAGGGGAGAGAAGACTGGGAGGAGGACACTCCAGGGAGCACATGCACCCCACAACTTCCAAGCAACCCCAAACTCCCAAAGATCCACAACCGAAAGATGTGCAGGAAGTTGAGGTGGAGGAAGGAGAAGTGCAGGAAGGAGAGGTGGATGACGTTGTGGATCTGGTCACCACAACAGGTCAGTATCTGACACCACAGCTTAAGGTAAGCGAGGTAGGCCTGCAGAGTTTTATTAATTTTTTTTTATGGTTTTTAGGGGATGGAAATGTTGTGAAGGATAGCACACCGTTCTCTGCTGACAGTGCCCTCTGCCTCATCCAGCAAGTGATGGAATGTAGCACGGAACTGGACCTAATTAAACAAAGAATCCATGTGATGGAACAAACATTTAAAGACATTCTCGATGTTTTGGGGAGAATTCAATAAGCCATCCAAACACATTTGTTTTTACATGTTTGTTTTTATATTTTTACTAATTTTTTGAGTAACAAAGCAGCCAAAAATTGAATATGCACACAGTGTGTGAACATGTGCTATCTGCCATCAGGGGATATCCATGTACGTCTTTTGTGGGTGCAACCCCTTCCTCGTATCAAAAGTCGGTGAACTGAGGAAGGGGATGCACCCCCAAAACACGTCCATTGATCACCCCTGATGGCAGATAGCACATGTTGACAATAGGGATCAGGATTGTAAACTTCCTATTTGCAAAAAAGTAAAAATGTGTGCATATTGAATTTTTGGCTGGGCAAGGGGTGGCAGGACCCCATATTAGGACGGGCACATAGAGACATAGTTTGTGTAACTGAATGTCTCAGATTGCTCAGAGGTATCCAATGTTGTCATTTTAGAAATGCAAGTGGTATTTTTGTATTTTCATAAGCCAAAATTTGCCGGGTTGTGGCCAGGCCAACCCCAAAGTAAAACAAAAAAAAATGTGCAGAGAGTAAAATATTTGACCACAAACAACGTGTAGCTTCTTTTTATAATACTCTCTAAGCTTATTTGGTTCTTTTGTAAGGTAACATAGTGAAATTGGTTGTTATTTACTAAAGTAAAATACACTTGCCACTACAAATGCACAAAGACAAACTAGGAGACAGGAAAGAACAAATAATTAAAGGTTTAAACAAGATTTTTATTGGGATACTTAGACATAGGCTGGCATAGGAATTGCCCCCCTACCCGTGAAATACTCCATGTATTTGTCCCGAACCACACGGGCATTTTGGGGGGGGCAAGCCAAGACGGGCAGATTCCAGGCCCGGAAGGGGATTTGCAGGGGAAAGTCCAGCCTCTGGCAAAACTGAGGCCATATAGGAATTAGATTTTTGGCTCAGAAAGTTGTGTAGCACACAGCAGCATAACACTACATAGTTTATTTTGTAGTCCGCCAAGTGGATGGAAGTCATAAAAAGGCGGAACCGGCTGGCCATTATGCCGAAGGCATTTTCAACGACTCTTCGGGCCCTGGCCAGCCGGTAGTTGAACACACTCTTCTCTGGGGTCAGGGTCCTCTGTGGAAATGGCCTCATAAGATGCCGTCCGAGTCCGAAGGCTTCATCAGCCAAGAAAACAAAGGGGAGTCCTTCAATATTCCCTGCATCCGGTGGCAATGCAAGGTCGTCACTCTGGAGACGGAGGGCAAACTCTGTCTGGATGAAGGATCCCCCATCGGACATCCGGCCATTCTTCCCTACATCAACATAGAGGAATTCATACCGTGCTGACACCACCGCCATCAGCACAATGCTATGAAACCCCTTGTAATTGTAGTAGTAGGATCCAGAATGGGGTGGCGGCATGATGCGGACGTGCTTCCCGTCTATGGCACCACCGCAGTTGGGGAAGTCCCACCGCGTGGCAAACTCCGATGCCACAGTCTGCCATTCCTGTGGCGTGGAAGGAAGCTGTGGAGTGAAACAAGATGAAATAATATTAGAAAAACAAAGGCATACATTACAAGCAAATTCTAGACCAAAAAATTAAAGACCAACATCAATCTAATTATACGTTTATTAAGGTGTGTAAAAAAAGTATAATGGAAGGCTCATTTATCATATTCATCACCCCCTCTGATGGGCCATTACTAAATTATTTTGGGGGGGGGGGAGATGTGTTTGGCCACAGGATAGCATTGCAGTGGCGGTGCGTCCAGAGTGGGCGCTGGAGCACTGTCCCCTCTCTCCTGTGCCCATCACTCAGAACAATACATAGGTTCATGCGTTGCATGAACCTATGTATTGTCTATGCCGCACACTATTCAGGTGGATGGCCTCTTGTAAAGCGACCGACATATGAATAATTGCGTCATTTAGGGGGTTAAAATTGCAGAGCAGAAACAGGTATTAAAAAAGTCTTGCAAATTACAACCTGAGGGATGTAATTGGCTTCCTCAAAGAAAAATCGGGGACGCAAGGAGGGGGCATTCCTTGTGTAAACACTGACAGGCTGCTCTGGCAATCATGTTCACCAAGTCTGTTTAATGGTAACATGATTGGCTGATGCAACATGAAGGGAAGGAGAAGACATCAAGGACAGAAGAAGGATGGCGCTGACCACAAGAAGGTAAGTGCAGGGCTGGGGGGAAACTGGCTGCATTAGAGGGGACTAAATGGCTGCATTGGAGGGGACAACTGGGGGCGTTTATTAGGCAACAGAGCAAAAAAGGAGGAAGTTTATTTCCGAAATTGGGGTTGGAACCCCCCAACATTTGGAGCAACAGGCGCCCCTGCTGGAAAAGTTAGTGAGGGGAAATATTTAGGGAGGATAAAAAAGGGGCAATCTAAAGCTTCCAACATGCATGGGGACAAAGGGGACATTCTCAGCATATTACAATCATGGTAATTAGGGAAGGATGAAAGAAATACAATACATTAGCATACATGTAATACATAAAATGTGATGTTAAGGGAGAAAACTTACCCTAATATAGTCCTCCTGCAGGACTTGTATAATAGCAGAACAGGTGTCTGGGATTATGAGGCCCAGAGCCTGGGGGGAGATGCCTGTGGTGAACTTCAAGTCCTGAAGACTTCTCCCTGTCGCCAGGTAACGCAACGTGGCGATGAGCCTCTGCTCAGCACTGATGGCTTCCCGCATAACGGTGTCCTTCCTGGTAATATAGGGGGACACCAAAGCCAACAGTTCCTGAAAAACGGGGTCAGACATCCTCAGAAAATTCCTGTAGTCCTCAGGATTATTCTCGACGATCTCCCGCAGCAGAGGCATGTGGCAGAATTGGTCCCGCTGGAGCAACCAATTCTTGGTCCATGAACTCCTCCTCACACCATTCATGGACTGGTCTTGGTCCAAAACAAGCAGACCAACACCAAGCGCACGCACAGCACGAACTCGACGACAAGAACGTCCAGGCGACATGGCTAGGAAACGGTCGTCTAATCAGAACGTACAGAACAGAACGCACTTTAGAACAGCAAGGCCTATGAATAACGAACTGAAATTCAGAAACGAACAGGCAAGAACGCACTGTAAAACAGATACGACCTGCCTAGACGCCCTGAAAGTCAAGATACGAACCCACAAGCACAAACTGAACGGCAGAAAACGATCTGAAAAGTACGAAGACTGAAAAGCGCGAATCGTCTCTTCCCAAACTTTTACTTCACACGCGGTAACACGAGATCAGCAAAAGCAGCCCAAGGGGTGGCGCCAAGAAAAAAGATCTTCCCCTTTATAGTGCCGTCGTACGTGCTGGACGTGAGCGCAGAGAACCACGAGGAAATTGGAAAATGACAGTGTGTACGCATAGAAAGCTTGACGAGAAAATCGACAAGCTTAACAAGAATCTCGTCGAAAAAAACGACGTGTTTTTTACGACGAGAAAATCGGTCGTGTGTACGAGGCCTCATACTCAAACTTGTCTTGCATAAACACGGTCACACAAATGTTGTCAAAAATTGTGAACGTCAAGAACGCGGTGACGTACAACAGTACGACAAGCCGAGAAAAATTAAGTTCAATTATTCTGAGCATGCCTCAAATTGTGTACACACGGTCGGAATTTCCGACAACAAGCTTTGTTGTCGGAAAATTTGGGAACCAGCTCTCAAATTTTTGTTGTCGGAAATTCTGACAGCAAATGTTCGATGGAGCCTACACACGGTCGGAATTTCCAACGAAAAGCTCCCATCGAACATTTGTTGTCGGAAATTCTGACCGTGTGTATGCGGCATAAGACTCATGCCCCATACACACAATCGTTTTTCATGCCGTTAAAAATGCCATTAAAAAAAATGGCCATTAAAAATGATCGTGTGTAGGCTCCAGAGCATTTTTAACGACGTGAAAAACGGGCATTAAAGATTTCGAACATGCTCTCTTTTTTCACGTCGTTTTTCATGTCGTTTTTTTTAACGACGTGAAAAACGATAGTGTGTATGCTTTAACGACGTGAAAAAAAATGCGCATGCTCAGAATCAAGTATGAGACAGGAGCGCTCGTTCTGGTAAAACTAGCGTTCGTAATGGAGATAGCACATTCGTCACGCAGTCACGGACTGAAAAGCACGAGACTGAAAAGAGCGAATCGTCGCTCAACAAACTTTACTAACATGAAGGGTGGCGCCATTCGAACGGAACTTCCCCTTTCTAGTGCCGTCGTACGTGTTGTACGTCACTGCGCTTTGCTTGATCGTTTTTTAAAATGATCGTGTGTACGCAAGACAGGCTTGAGAGGAAACATGAAAAAAACGACGTGAAAAACTGCAAGAAAAAAAATGGCAAGAAAAACGATCATGTGTATGGGGCATCAGACTAAAAAGAAATCCAAATTTGCTGCCAAAATTAACACTTGTGCGCATGTGTCGATGATGTTGAAGCATATATGGTAAATATCTTCTAAACTGTACAGGTTTAGAAGATATTTCCAGTACCTACTTGTGTAATGGCCGTTTAACCACAAAGGGGTTAATATGGATTCTACTACTGTTCCGAATTGTAAAGGTTAGATAACATTGCATGCACGCTTGAAAGCAAGTCTCCGACACATCCGTGCAGAAGAGTTACTTCCGTATCTAATGATTTATTACAGGCAGTACTAAACTTTTTACACACAGCATGATACGTCACTATTATGTTAATGTGACACTAATAAGCACATCTGATTGGCTGCAATACAAAAAGAGTACAGAAATGTGATGATTAAGCTTGGTTGTCCCTCTGATCTGTCTTAGTTTCCGCATTCCAAAGATGTGTGGGAGAAGGGGGTATACGCCATTTTCTGTCTTCTCCAGTCTTTTCGGTGGGAGGAGGTGTATTAGAAACTGATTTGAGTAAGGAAGAATTACAGCAGTGGTGTACATGAAAAAGCAATATAGACTCTATAGTACAGTAAAGATGCAAAGAGAATAGACATTTTCTAGTTTAACATTATGCTCATCACATTCCTTCACAGATCCCCCTAAAATGACTATTTTCTATCTGTCCCTCAAACTAAAGGACCTGACCACCTGGACCATTCCCCAGGACCTTTTTTCAGGCTAAGTATAGAGAAGGGTAGTAACTAGTTCACTACCCCCCTCGACAAAGCCGGGAAGGACAGTCAGGCGGTTCTCTATCCTATTCCTATATCCCTATAGGACTGTGAAATTATGGACGGGGAGTGACTGTAAAGGAATGAAGGGTTTATCCTCTTCCTTCATAAGTGGATCCTCTTCTTGGTGGAGAAATGTAGGTGTACTGTTATCTACAGCCTTGCTCATTAACTTCTTTACAAAGGGCAGAATACAGCATACAACCAGAGCTAAAAGAACTAGGATATTTAATACTGTAACCCCTATCTTACATAGTTACATAGTTAGTCAGGTTGAAAAAAGACACAAGTCGATCCAGTTCAACCAGAAAAAAATAAGAAATATCGTACAATCCCATATACCCAATTTTATACCCACAGTTGATCCAGAGGAAGGCAAAAAAAACCAGCAGAGCATGATCCAATTTGCTACAGCAGGGGAAAAAAAATCCTTCCTGATCCCCCGAAAGGCAATCAGAAATTCCCCAGATCAACTTTACCTATAAATGTCAGTACCCAGTTATATTATGTATGTTTAAGAAAGAATCCAGGCCCTTCTTAAAGCAATCTACTGAGCTGGCCAGAACCACCTCTGCAGGGAGTCTATTCCACATTTTCACAGCTCTTACTGTGAAGAAACCTTTCCGTATTTGGAGGTGAAATCTATTTTCCTCTAGACGCAAAGAGTGCCCCCTTGTCCTTTGTGTTGACCGTAAAGTGAATAACTCAACACCAAGTTCACTATATGGACCCCTTATATATTTGTACGTGTTGATCATATCCTCCCTTAATCTCCTCTTCTCAAGAGTGAATAAATTCAGTTCCTCTAATCTTTCCTCATAGCTGAGCTCCTCCATGCCTCTTATCAGTTTGGTTGCCCTTCTCTGCACTTTCTCCAGTTCCCCAATATCCTTTTTGAGAACTGGGGCCCAAAACTGAACTGCATATTCCAGATGAGGTCTTACTAATGATTTGAACAGGGGCAAAATGATATCTCTCTCTCTCTGGAGACCATACCTCTCTTAATACAAGAATGGACTTTGCTCGCTTTGGAAACCGCAGCTTGGCATTGCATGCCATTATTGAGCTTATGATCTACCAAAACCCCCAGATCCTTCTCCACTACGGATCCCCCCAGTTGTACTCCCCCTAGTATGTATGATGCATTCATATTCTTAGCCCCCAAGTGCAAAACTTTACATTTATCAACATTAAACCTCATTTGCCACATAGTCGCCCAATTAGACAGAGCATTGAGGTTGGCTTGTAAATTGGCGACATCCGGTAAGGACGTTATTCCACTGCATAGCTTGGTGTCATCTGCAAAGACAGAAATGTTACTTTTGATCTCAGACCCAATATCATTTATAAAGATATTAAAAAGTAAGGGTCCCAGCACTGAATCTTGGGGTACACCACTGATAACCTTGGACCATTCAGAGTAAGAATCATTAACCACTACTCTCTGAATTCTGTCTTTTAGCCAGTTTTCTATCCATTTACAAACTGATATTTCCAATCCTGTAGACTTTACCTTGCACATGAGCCGTATGTGGGGACCTGTATCGAACGCTTTTGCAAAATCCAAGTATACCACGTCCACAGCCACCCCTCTGTCCAAGGTCTTACTTACCTCTTCATAAAAAGAAATCAGGTTTGTCTGACAACTTCTGTCTTTCATGAATCCATGCTGTCTGTTGCTTAAATAGTTTTTTTCCAGCAAGAACTCATCTATGTGGTCTTTTATTAATCTCTCCAGTATCTTCCCAACTATAGAAGTTAAACTAACAGGTCTATAGTTACTTGGTAAAGACTTAATTCCCTTTTTAAATATAGGCACCACATTGGCCCTGCGCCAATCCAGTGGTACTATTCCTGTCATTAATGAGTCCCTAAAAATTAAATACAATGGCTTTGAAATTACAGAGCTCAATTCTTTTAGGATCTGTGGGTGTATGCCATCTGGTCCAGGTGCTTTATCCACCTTTATTCCATCTAAATATTTCTGGACCATATCACTTTTGAGCCATTGTGGATTTGGGGCTGTGTCACTACCACCCCCATTTTGGACATGAGCTCCCCCATGCTCCTTTGTATACACAGAACTGAAGAAAGTATTTAATAAATTAGCCTTCTCTTTGTCCCCAGTCACCCACTTTAGATTATTTTGTAAAGGGCCTACATGCTCAGACTTGACCTTTTTACTATTAATATATTTGAAGAATTTTTTTGGGTTTGTACTACTATCTTTTGCAATCTGTCGTTCATTTTGAATTTTTGCATCCTTGATTTCCTTTTTACATATCCTGTTATATTCTTTGTAACATTTAAATGACACTAGTGTTTCCTCATTTTTATATTTTTTAAAAGCTCTTTTCTTATAGTCTATAGCTTTTTTAACTTTGGCAGTGAGCCACATAGGTTTTATTTTTAGCCTTTTAAACGTATTGCCCATGGGAATATACTTTGCAGTGAGTTCACAAACAGTCTTTTTGAAGAATTCCAATTTCTGTTCTGTGCCCATTGATGCCAATATTCCCTCCCAGTCTAAGTCCTGGAGAGCAGCGCTCATCCTTGGAAAATTTGCTCTCTTGAAATTAAGTGTTTTTATCTTTCCCGTATGTGATTTTTGCTTACAACTAACATCAAATGAAATCATGTTATGGTCACTGCTACCCAGGTGTTCCTTTATCTGAACATTAGTAATACGCTCTGCATGGTTTGAGATTACCAGGTCCAACAGAGCATCATTCCTAGTTGGGGCCTCAATAAACTGGACCATAAAATTGTCCTGCAATAGGTTTATTAATTTTTGCCCTTTAACTGTCCCAGCAGTTCCATTACTCCAGTCAATTTCTGGGTAGTTAAAATTCCCTATTATTATCACTGTCCCAGCCCTTGCAGCCCTTTCCATCTGTGCAAGGAGCTGAGTCTCCACCTCCTCATTAACATTGGGTGGTCTATAACAAACTCCAATGATCTACGCACATCTGTATGCAGTTCCACCCATAATGCTTCAGACTCATCCCACTCTCCATCCACCAGGTCCTCTTTCACACTCGCTTTGAGATCACTTCTCACATAGAGACAGACCCCTCCACCTTTCCTTTTTACCGTCTTTCCGAAAGAGTGCATAACCAGGAATATTAATAGCCCAGTCATGTGAGGAATGAAGCCAAGTTTCAGCAATACCGATTACATCATAGCTCTCCTCATGCACCAGAGCTTCCAACTCACCTATTTTGCTTGGCAGACTTCTGGCATTGTTGAACAGACACTTTAATGCATTAATATATTTTGACCTGGTCACATACTATCCTCTTGGGTGTTCCCAGATTGCAACTAGGACTTGCTACTATACTTACCTTGGGTTTATGTGCTTTGGTTACCCTACCACTAATGCCCCTAATACTACCCTCTAGAATATGTTCCCCGCTGACTCTCACTATCTCTGGACCCTCCCCCCGTCACCTAGTTTAAAAACCCCTCTAACTTTTTGGCCATCCTTATTCCCAGCTGATCTGCACCCTCCTCATTTAGGTGCAGTCTGTCCCTTCTATAGTACTGGTTATCGACTGAGAAGTCGGCCCAGTCCTCCAGGAACCCAAACCCCTCCTTACTACACCAGCTCTTCAGCCACTTGTTCACTTCCCTAATCTCCCTCTGCATTTCTGGTGTGGCTCGATGTACCGGTAGTCCTGAGAATACTACCTTGGAGGTCCTTTTCCTCAATTTAGCTCCCAAGTCCCTAAAATCGTTCTTTAGGACACTCCATCTGCCTCTGACTTTGTCATTGGTGCCAACGTGCACCATGGCAGCTGGGTCTTCCCCAGCCCCTCCCAGTAATCTGTCCACCAGATCCGTGATGTGCCGAGCCCGAGCGCCCTGTAGACAACATACAGTTTGGCGCTTCAGGTCTTTGTTACAGATTGCCCTCTCTGTCCTTCTAAGAATTGAGTCCCCTACCACCAGAATCTGTCTTTCCTTTCCCTCCCCCCCCCCACTCTCACTGGAGGAGTTCTTCACCCGGCAGCTAGGGGAGTCCCTCAGCTCCAGCAGTGCTGGTCCCTGACTGGTTTCACCAATGTCACTCAATGGAGCATACTTATTGGGATGCTCCAGCCCTGGATCGCCCTCCCTGGCACTTCGCCCTCTACCCTTCCTGACTGTCACCCATCTACTATTTTCTAGTGCCTTCACCTCTTTGTCTCGACCCACCTCTGTGCTGGCCCCTGCCATCACCTGCCGGGAACGTACCCAGCTCTCCTTTAGTGTGGAGGGTCTTCCCAGTGCTGACAGTTGCTTCCCTAAATTCAGAACCTGGGCTTCCAGGGAAACAATGTGATTACATTTTGTACAGCAGTAATCACCCTCGATCAGATGATCAAGGAACGCATACATGCTGCAAGATGTACAACGAGTCGCCTCGCCACACCCGCCGGGCATCGTACCTATTAATTTAATGAGGATTCGAGATTATACCCTGTCCAAATTACCTAACACTAGCTTCCTGACCCAACTATTCAACAAGACAATACACAGGTACTCAACAAGACAATACACAGGTACTCAACAAGACAATACACAGGTACTCAACAAGACAATACACAGGTACCATGCAGACCTACGTGCACCCGCAGACCAACGGACCTACGTACACCCACAGACCAGCGTACACTCGCAGACCAATGGACCCACGTGCACTCGCAGACCAGCATGCACTTGCAGACCAATGGACCCGCGTGCACTCGCAGACCAGCGTGCACTCGCAGACCAATGGACCGCGTGCACTCGCAGACCAGCGAGCATCTTTTGCCACCCACCCAGCTGAAATATTGATCTCACGGGTCTGTAATACCTGAGTTCTTCTTCAACTCCAATGACAGATCTTCTAATTTCTTTATAGCTAGAGTAACCTTACCATTTGGGCCAGTATTGTCAGGAATGTAGGTGCAACAGGTTCCCATTTTCTTTATCATCTTACAGGCACCTCCTTTTTCAGCTAACACCATGTCTAAGGCCATCCGGTTCTCAAATGTCATATAGGAAGTGGGGGCTAACTGGTCAGCAATTCCCTGGAGGGCATCTCTGGTGTAATTTACAAATCTCTGTTGGTTGTAGTATATGTAATTAATCCAATCTACATTCTTGTTGACAGTTATTATGGGGATCAAAGACTCAAAACCAGCTTTTACCTGGTCCCTGGCTTTGAATTGATCAGGGACCCCCCTTGGGACCCCTATGGCATCTATGTACACATGAGGGTCAAAGCTTTCGGAGGGAGCTGCTCGCTTCCTCCTCTGGCTGGGTGTGTCACGGTATAAGTTACATTGCCAGGGAACTGGAGGACAGGAGACTATGTTACAGTAATCAAAGATAAAGGTTTTCCACGTGTGTTTGAAGAGTTATACTACAATGTGGTGAATAACTTGTCATTTTGTGTGATGGCTACCTTCTGAGCCCCCACTAACCCCAACAGGAAAAGGATATACAACACCATCATTGTGGTGTTGGCAGGATTTTGTCTTCAGGAGATGTAGCTTTTTTGCAGTGGGAGGCGTGTATCCAGGTGCTTTTCCCTTCTAGCTTTACTGATGTAGCTGTGGTCAGCAAAACTTGAAATGGACCATCATATCTTGGCTCAAGGGAGTGCTTCCTCACAAACTTCTTTACTAGCACCCAATCTCCTGGCAGTAGTTGGTGTGTTCCTGTATCTAATTTAGGATCTGGAATGGAAGAAAACACTCGAGAATGGATATTAGTTAATGCTCTAGACAAAAGTGTGACATAGCTAGTTAACACATCAGTTTGGAACTGCAACTACTGTAGGAACTAACAGCCAGGTCTGGGGGCTGAACCAAACAAAATTTCATAAGGGGACAGAGCATGTTTCCCTAGAGTCCCATTCATCCTTTCTACCTTCCTGCTGCTTTGAGTGTGGTATGGGGTATGTAGAGCTAACTGAACTCCCAGTGCTGTCCAAATCTCTTTTGTAAGGGTTGCTATGAAGGCTGGGCCCTGATCGCTCTCTATCACCTCTGGAACCCCAAATCTACATACTAGCTCGCTCAGTAGTTTCTTAGCCACGGTCTTGGCTGTCATGTTTGTAACAGCATAGGCTTCTGGCCAGCCGGAGAACATGTCCACCATCACTAGGACATATTCATATCGGCCACTTTTTGGCATCTATATGTGATCAATCTGTATCCTCTGGAATGGATAGAGGGGTTTTGCCAAATGTTTCTGCAGTGTCTTCTCTGTTCTCCCCGGGTTGCATTTTTGCGCATACTGCACATGAGGCACAGTAATTTCTGGTTAGGGTGGTTATCCCTGGGGCCCAGTAATACTTGCTGATCAGTGAATTCATTAAGTTCTTAGAGAGATGTGTAGGTCCATGTGCCCATTGGATGACTGCTGGATACATATATTTTGGTAAACAGGTTTTCCCTCTCATCAGATGTAGATCTCCACCGTATTCTGCTCCTTTATCGATCCATTCCGAATCTTCTTCTGAGTGAGCTGCATTTTGCATAGAGGCTAGGTATTGCCTGTCAGATGGCACATGGACCGCCACAGGCATATGTACTAAAGATTCACTCTCCTCTTTGGCCACTTCAGCCGTTTTCCGTTGGTCTTTCGCTGCTTGTTTGGCAGCTATATCTGCCAGGTGGTTCCCACTGGCTTCTTGAGAATTCAGTTTGCCATGTGCTTTAACCTTGAAGACAGCCACTGTGTCAGGCAGGGGTAGTGAATCCATTAACTCCTTGATAGCTGGGCCATGTTTCACCGGCGTTCCGGCCGCTATCAGAAATCCCCTAGCCCTCCAGATGACACCAAAGTCATGAGCCAGTCCCAGGGCGTACCTTGAGTCTGTGTAAATGTTGGCTCTTTTACCTTCTGCTATCTTACACGCTGTAGTGAGGGCTTGGAGCTCCGCTTCCTGAGCAGATACAGTTGGTGGTAATGCTCCTGCTTGGAGAATTTCAAATTCAGAGGTCACAGCATAACCTGTGTGGTACTTGCCTCCTTCATCTGCATATCTGGAGCCATCCACAAAAAGTGTGTAGTCAGGGTTTTCCAGAGGAGTTTCACTCACTGTAGGTAAGTGTGTGGTTTCCATGTGCATCATTTCAAGGCAGTCATGTGGAGCAGTACAGGGGTCTTTTTCTTCACCATCTCCTTCTTCTTGTCCCCCCTCAAAAAACGGCAGAAGAGTGGCCGGGTTGAGAGTGAGACACCTATGGAGGGTCACATTGTCTGGAAGGAGAGGGAGATTTGTAACACGAAGATGTCTGGCGGTGGACAGGTGGCGGGGTTGCACCTGATTGAGGATGGCAGCAATGTCATGCGGTGCCAAAAGGAGCAGAGGGTGTGCTAGAACAAGGTCAGAAGTTTTGTCCAGCAGTGCTTGGGCAGCAAAGACAGCTCTTAAACAGGAAGGGCCACCCCTAGCCACGGGGTCTAAACGGCATGAATACTACCCAATGGGTCTAGTTTGGCCTCCATGTGATTGAGCTAGGACCCCTATGGCGTGGCCATTTCTTTCCGACACAAACAGTTTAAAGGGTATTCCATAATCTGGGAGGCCCAAAGCAGGAGTTGTGGATATTGCTTGCTTCAGCAGAAAGAAATTGTCCAGGGCCTCGCTTGACAGGGTAAATGGCACAGACTTGAGAGCATCATAGAGCGGTTGCATGAGGATCGATGCATCAGGGATCCAGGCGTGCAGTAAGCCAGGTCCACCACAGTGAAGTACTCAGCCGTTGGAGGTATACCGGATAATAAGGTATGTGGATTTGGCACAATTGGGGTGTGCAACACTGTGGCTTCGTTAACTGCTTGGAGGTCTTGGACCATTCTGTATTTTTCTGGTTCTCCTCTTGGGGTCCGTTTCTTCACTGGGAACATGGGTGTATTGCATTCCGAAGTACAGGGTATCAGAGCGCCATTGGACACAAGTGTCTCGACCTGTCTTGAGATAGCTGCGGATTGAGCAGGCTTCAAGGGGTATTGTGGTTTCCGGGCCAATGATGCTCCCTCTTTGAGCTTGACTAAAACTGGTGGCACTTTCAGGTGACCGATGTCTTCCGGTCCCGTGGACCATAGGCATGCAGGAATTCTGTCAAGTACTTCCTGTGGTATTGAACTTGGAGTTATCGCTTCATGAAGTATCATCATAAAAGGCAGAGAACACAAAACAGATAAGTCTTCTAAGGATAGGGGAGTATGTAGCTTCACTCCTTCTTCAGGCGTGAAAATGATTGAGGCCTGTAGTCTGGACAGCACATCAGCTCCCAGCAAATTCATGGGACAGGTAGAGGACACTGCCATAAGGGGTGACACAGGTTTGCCCATTTCCTAGCGAGAGTTGGGGCGTGGTGTTGGGCGAGTGTAGATGGGATCTCTTCATCATGGGCTACCATGAGGGGCGTTGGTTTTTTCACTTTTTGGTTTTCTATACCCCTGGCTATTAGCAGTAAATTGGACATTTTCATAGAGCGGTATTCGGGCCGAGCTACCATCAGGCCTTTTCTGATATCTTCTCTGAGCCCTGAGACAAAAGCAGTTGATAACATATGAGTGTGTGCCTTTTCATAGTGAGAGAAGCCCAGATCCTCAAAGGCCTGGGTGGGTCTGGCATGATACTTCTCCACAGACTCCCCTTTATCTTGGGTAATATCTTGGATTGTGGTAGTCTGATCCGCCAGTTTCTCCTTTGCCCATTCGTGGAGTTGGGTGCAGAACTCCATACCCGAGATATAGGAAGTGGCACTTGTCAAGCAGGCATCATTGAAGGCTGCCTGCATGACTGGCCAAAAGACATGTCCTGCTTTAATTTGGCATAAGCTGATCAAATCTCTCCAAGCAGCTGAATAAGTTTCTTGTATCTACACCATCCTGCGGTAGAAGGGCATTGGTTGTTTCTCTGGGTCAGGCAGACTTGTCACTAAGGCCACTGCTTGTGATGGGGTAAAAGCGACATACATCACCGGTGCCCCTTCTGGCAACTGAGATTGTTGTTGGGGCGGGGGCTGACGAGGGGTACTGTTCTTTATGGTTGCCAGCATACGTTCGAGATTCTCTCTGAACTGTAAGTCTAGAGCTGGATTGGGGGTTAAATCAGTGGGGGGCCTTGCTGCTTGCTGGTGGTCTTCCCACTCACACGCTTCTTCATCATTAATATATGGCACTTCCGTATTGGGGAAGACAGGAGTGTGGTAGGAACCATCCTGGTTTAAAAACAGGGAGAACTGGGTATAGGCCTTGGTTGGGCCTTCTGGGTGTACCAAGATGGCTGCCTGCAGGAAGTGCACTAGGCTGGGCATGGGTGCACTAAGATGGCTGCCGGGAGGAAGTGCACTGGGCTGGGCAGGAAATGAGGATGTGGGTGCACTAATATGGCTGCCGGGAGGAAGTGCACAGTGGATTGTACGCGAGCCGGGTAGGGCAGGGAAGTCCCTCCCCTCCTTTGTTCCAAATTCCACAATACAATCGCCATCTTTCTTCGTGCAATGTTTTAGCAGCACGAAACCAAGATTCTGACACTTGCAATAAGCTTTTATCACATAGAATTACTTTCTGTTCCGTCTTATCAACATACGCCACTTATCTGGCAGTCTTCCAATTTACAAACTTTCGCTACAACAAAGCTTGAGTAACTTCTGTCCTCTTCACAATGTTCTTGTTTCACATCCAACAAACCTTATTAATATTTATAATCTTCTGTCCACTTCTAGTGCATTTCACTTTCAAGTTCTTTAACCATTTCCTTGCTGATTCCTTACATCTCATCACATGCTACACTAGTGATTTCATATCTAGCAAGGGTAAACATTTATTAAACACCATTTCTCACACAGAAATCTGTCCATGAGATATCCTAACCCATCATCCCCTTCCCTTTCTCTTTCTAAAACAAGAACTAACAAGCTTTTTTCCTATCCCCTCTTTCACTGGGTAATGAACGTTTAATCTAAAAACCAACACATCATGGGTGAAGGGGAACAGCGGCTTGAGACCCAATTGTTCCTTCAGGTAGCCGCCTTCTTTTAGTTTCACCAGTCCCCAACCCTGTTGATTTATGCCAAACAGTAATCCACAGACACACTGAGAACAGAACATCACACCATACCTGCAGCCTCTGGCACCGCAAAACCTTAGCAGCTGAACCACGCTCTCAGGTTTACCATTTCTGCAGGGGCAGACAGCTCACCTGAACCAGAACATGGTACACCGTAACCCCTGAGTGACCTTTATTGCAAAGCTACACCGTCCTTTAGAGGGGCAAACAGCTCACCTCTGGACATGTCCCGTCTTCTCAGCGGCAAAAAGCTCACCTGAGTCAGGGTACTCTATTGCAACAACCTTTCAGTCTGCCAAGGAGCTGTAATGCCTAAGACAACAGACACTGAACAAATACAAACACCAAACAAATACAGTCAGTAGAGATCCAATAGCAGGTTCGGTAAAACAGCCCCAGGCGAGATATAAAAATTACCTGCCTCTTAGTTTGCCTCTAGAAGCCGACAAACCCAGCTGCTAACCCAGACAGAACGAATTTGTACAGTGGTAAGTATATAAGTACTCACCGTACCCCAGGGGTGCGCAAGTCCCTGTATTCGGTCAGTCCCGATTGGCCACTCAGCCCTTAGGTTGCGGACTTCCTTCGGTCAAAAACCTGGAGCCCCACGCTGGGCGTCATTTGTAATGGTCGTTTAACCACAAAGAGGTTAATTTGGATTCTACTACTGTTCCGAATTGTAAAGGTTAGATAACATTGCATGCATGCTTGAAAGCAAGTCTCCAACACATCCATGCAGAAGAGTTACTTCCGTATCTAATGATTTATTACAGGCAGTACTAAACTTTTTACACACAGCATGATAAGTCACTATTATGTTAATGTGACACTAATAAGCACATCTGATTGGCTGCAAACAAAAAGAGTACAGAAACATGATGATTAAGCTTGGTTGTCCCTCTGATCTGTCTTAATTTCCGCATTCCAAAGATGAGTGGGAGAAGGGGGTATACGCCATTTTCTGTCTTCTCCAGTCTTTTCGGTGGGAGGAGGTGTATTAGAAACTGATTTGAGTAAGGAAGAATTACAGCAGTGGTGTACATGAAAAAGCAATATAGACTTTATAGTACAGTAATAAATAGACATTTTCTAGTTTAACATTATGCTCATCACATTCCTTCACACACGTAAGCCTTATTATAGGCTTACCTGTAGGTAAAAGTGGTGTGTAAGAATTTACAACCACTTTAATGCTCATTTCTCATTTCTGCGTTTTAAAGGAAAACATTTATTTTTTTACATATTTGTATACCGATTACATATTTGTTATAGTGTTTATCGAAAATATTTATTTGGCAAATAAACATTTTCTACAAGGTACAACCATGACATATTTTTCAGACCATTGTGGCACAGCACTAGCTGGCAGCTTTGTGACTTCCTCTCACTAAATGAAAGGCCCCTTTCACACGGGGCGGATCCGTGCAGATCCGCCCCGTGAAGCTCCGCTTGCTCAGCGGGGATCGCTCCGTTGATCCCCGCTGAGCCGACGGATGACTGGGCGGTCCCCGCACACTGTGCAGGGACCGCCCTGTCAGAGCGCCGCTCTCCCCTATGGGGAATCGGATGACGACGGACCGTAGAGTCCGTTGTCATCCGATCCGCTCCGCCGACGGAAGGAAAAATAGGGTTTTCCTCCGTCACACTTTGGCGGAGCGGAGCGGAGCGGATGTCAGCGGACATGTCTCCGCTGACATCCGTGCTTCCATAGGGGTACATGGAGGATCCGTTTCAGGTCCACCTAAAAAACTGACAGGCGGACCTGAACGGACCTCTGTGTGAAAGAGCCCAAACTGTACTGAACTGTATGAGCGAGGTCATAGAGTTCCTGCTCTGAATCTGTAAACACAATGTATTCCAGCAGTGCATTTAAAGTATATGTTCAAGCAAAACTTTATTCATAACTTTTTTTTTTTTTTTTTTTTAGTTTCTGTCTTGTTTTTACTACTGGGGCTCTATTAGAGAGATTTACCCCCACTCCCTGTCCTGTTGACTATGCTTCACTAGACAGGAAGTGAGTGGAACTCTCCACCAGCAACACAAACAGAAATAAAAATGCTTTTGTTTAGTAGAATAGGGGAAGGATTGAACCCATGTCAGATATTTATTTCTGTCTTTGTGTTGTCAAAAGTCAAAATGAGCTGTAAAAACATTTAAAGAATCACTTATTGATCATTTGCAGGCACACACAGTTTTTAGACTTGACATATTTGGTATCCATTTACCCAACACAACCACTTTTTTTTTGTCTTTCAAAGATTTTATTGAAATTTTGAGAATAATATTAAAGCGGTAGTAAAGTCCGACACATATTTTCTTTTTAGGGGTGCCCTGCGGATATATGCCAAAATGTGCTAGTATGCACAGCAGATTTACCACATTATGGCAGACTTACCTGTCAAAGAAGCGCTGCTGTGTGATCAATCCGGTGGGTCCTGGATGCTCCCATCTTCGCCTCGTCTTCCTTTCGGGTTCCCTGTCTTTAGCCAATTGAATGGCCAGACCGCAGTGACGTCATATTGCCTTGGCACAGATCGGGGGCCATAAATGTACACTGAGCTCCGCATGCATGGCTCCGTGCACATGACAACTGACAGGCAGGAGGAAGCTTTTATGACAGAAGCACATTTTCAAAACGTGGCTTTACTACCACTTTAAAGTGGTTGTAATCCCTGTACTACCACTTTTATTTAGAGGCAAGCCTATAATAAGGCTTACCTGTAGATACCGAGAATATCTCCTAAACTTGCACCGTTTGGGAGATATTCACTGTATCCGCATGTGCCAATGTCATCGGCACATGCGCACTGAAGAAATGTCTCACTCGTGCCATTTCTTCAGTAGCTGTGCCGTGACCGGCGGCTCCCGCACACATGCGGCTCCAGCCAATCACAGGGCCGGGCCCACGAACCCAGAAATAACTCCAGGAGACATGTCGCCAGTCACAGCTGTGTACGGGGACCGCTGCAACAGCTTCAATCCAAGGTAAGTATTTCATAATGAGCTAGTATGCAATGCATACTAGCTTATTATGCCTTTGTCTTGCAGGTTGTTTTTTTTTTTAGAGTGTTTACAACCACTTTAACAAAAACTATAACAGAACAAGAACATATTAAGCAATGTTTGGAGGCACGAGCCTTCCATGGTGTTACATGGAGGGATGCAGGGTAACAGTTCAAAACAAATAACGGTATATATAGTCAATGTTATGAGGTAGCTAGTCCCCTCAGATTCTCATGAAGACAGACCGAGGGGGTTTGTTACAGGCTACTGCATTTACAGTGTAGAGCAAACAAATAAATATGATTAAATGAACATACAAGAAATATTAGTGTAGCACACCAATCCTTTTGCCCCCCGCTTACCTTCACCTGCGGGGGGTAGGACACACCATGCCACAAGCCCGTGTCCTCCTTATCAGAGGTCAGGCGGTGTTCACAGATTTGCGTCCTGCAGCGAGTTACCTCCTGGTTCTCGTCCCTAAAATGTAGGGAAAAGTCTATATTCTTTCCAAAGAAGGCCAATGTCCACACGACTTTAACTCAAACAAAGAGTTTATTTTCCTTTGCTTCAGTTAACGGGAAATTGAAGAGAGAAAGAAGCTAGCGAAGGTAGAAGGTAGATTCAGGCACACAACACTTGACTCACTCGTTGCCACTCGATCCTGAGTGGGTTTAGCTCACCCGGATAGATCCCTCTCACAGTTCTAGCAGCCGGAGTGGAGCTCGAAAGTACTATCACTTTGTCCCCTCCAGGGATGGGTTCAGGAGATCCTCTAATAGCAGCAGAATCCTGTTATTCCTGAATTAAGAACTTTCCTTAAACCTCTGTAGAATTTAGAGAACAGATGATGCCAATGGGCACTCTACAGGGTTAGCTTTGTTGAGTAAGAAATCCTTCCCTCTGACAGGTCACCAGGCCTTTCCCGAGACAGCGACCTACTATCACTCGTCTCCTCTGTGGGACCGATCCTCCCCTGGCTTCCTCTCAGTCAGAGCGGGTACCCTCACCTGGGCACCCTGGGACTCCAATGTGCTGATTGTAGACCCAGTTAAAAGGTACTGGGCCTACCTGGAATGTTGTAGCCTCGGCTAAAGGTGCCCGAGACTCCTCGGCCAGTCCACGCACCCCCATGGGGCACACTCCCCCCTGGGACTCACTCACCGGCACTCCTCTCGGTCACTCCTCCCTAAAAATGGCGTCTGCCCCTTATATACCCTCTCCCGGCATGCACAGCAGGCGAAGCCCCACCCACCACACTGCAGCCGAGAGAGGACATCCAATCACGCCACTGTGTCAACTGAGGTTTGACCCTAGGCCTGGGCAACAGTGCCACCCACAGGCCAGAGGGGAACCGTACACCAGACAACACCACAGCAGAGCAGAGTCCAGTATCAAATTAGAAGGCCTGAGCCAAACTATTGCCCAGGCCGTCCCTTAAATTTGGGCATAGCGACCCCCTAAATTTAAGGGTCCGCTACATATACCCCCCCCCTTAAAGAGCCACTGTCCCCAGTGGCTGGAAGAGATCAGAAGACCCCCCTCAATCCTGAGTGGGTTCTGGTCTTTTTCAAACTATGTACAATAAATTAGTTCGGTGCCTGAATCAAATTTTGGAAATAGAGTAAAGAGGAGAAGGAAAAGAAAGAAGCATGCAGCAATACACATTACACATTTTTTTTTCAATAGACAATCCCTCCCGCAATCCTATCATATCTTCCCCACCCATTCTCCGGTAGAGTTGATGGCCGATCGCCTGCAGAGGGAGAAAAAAACAAACACACAATAAACACATCCTAACTCCTAGAAAACAGAAACAAACCATTCCTCCAAGAAGGAATGACTGGCCTCTGCAGCATAAATTTCTGCAGAACACCACCACCTAGTGGCAGCACACATCACTACACTGTCATTGATGCGAATAGGCATGTTTTAACACACACAGGGACCTTCCTTCTTGATCACAGCGGCTTCCTGCTTTGCCCTGACTAAACCTACCCAGTGTTCAGTTTTCTCTTTTTTTTTTCAAAGAGCAAAAGCAAAAAAAATAAAATAATTATTTTCTGCGGGACTGAAGAGGAGAGAAAAAGAAGCAAACAGTTCTCCGATTCCTCAACAGAGTAAGTTCCCCCTTGAGCGGAGGGCCAAGTTAATAGTTCAAGGCAGTTTCCCTGAAGTGGAATAATATAAAAAAAAACACAAGTTCCCACTTCAGAGGTAATACTTGGGATTAGGGATGAGCTTCGTGTTCGAGTCAAACATACGTTCGACTCGAACATCGGCTGTTCGATCGTTCGACGAAGATCGAACGATTTGGGCCGTTCGCGCCAAATTCGAGTGACGCGAACGGCCCACAATGCACTACGCCATCGCAGTGTCATCCAGGCGCTGTGATTGGCCAAGCATGCACTGTGACCCCGCATGCTTGGCCAATCACAGCGCCGGCAGCAAGGAGAGCAATGATTGGCCACAGGCAGGATGCCTGTGGCCAATTATTGCTGAGGGTGTTTAGTACACGCCCCACACTATAAAAGGCCGCCAGCACGGCGGCCTAGTGTAGTGTGTTCCGGAGCAGGGAAAGACAAGCATAGGCAGGGACAGTGACATTTATTTCTTTCTTGCTTAACCTGGATTCCTTTAGTTTAGGGAAAGAGAAGGATAGGTAGGGAGAGTGTCAGTGTGTTTTACTGTGCGAGTCCTTGTTTCTAGGGACAAAGAAGGAAAGTGAGGGGATTTCTCCTTGTGCTATAGTGTGCTTTAAAAAAACATTTTTTCTAGGGACAGAAAACTGTAGGTAGGGAGAGTGTCAGTTTCTTTCACTGTGCCAGTCCTTGTTTCTAGGGACAAAGAAGGAAAGTGAGGGGAATTCTCCTTGTGCTATAGTGTGCTTTAAAAAAACATTTTTTCTAGGGACAGAAAACTGTAGGTAGGGAGAGTGTCAGTTTCTTTCACTGTGCCAGTCCTTGTTTCTAGGGACAAAGAAGGAAAGTGAGGGGAATTCTCCTTGTGCTATAGTGTGATTTAAAAAAACATTTTTTCTAGGGACAGAAAACTGTAGGTAGGGAGAGTGTCAGTTTCTTTCACTGTGCCAGTCCTTGTTTCTAGGGACAAAGAAGGAAAGTGAGGGGAATTCTCCTTGTGCTATAGTGTGCTTTAAAAAAACATTTTTTCTAGGGACAGAAAACTGTAGGTAGGGAGAGTGTCAGTTTCTTTCACTGTGCCAGTCCTTGTTTCTAGGGACAAAGAAGGAAAGTGAGGGGAATTCTCCTTGTGCTATAGTGTGCTTTAAAAAAACATTTTTTCTAGGGACAGAAAACTGTAGGTAGGGAGAGTGTCAGTTTCTTTCACTGTGCCAGTCCTTGTTTCTAGGGACAAAGAAGGAAAGTGAGGGGAATTCTCCTTGTGCTATAGTGTGCTTTAAAAAAACATTTTTTCTTGGGACAGAAAACTGTAGGTAGGGAGAGTGTCAGTTTCTTTCACTGTGCCAGTCCTTGTTTCTAGGGACAAAGAAGGAAAGTGAGGGGAATTCTCCTTGTGCTATAGTGTGCTTTAAAAAAACATTTTTTCTAGGGACAGAAAACTGTAGGTAGGGAGAGTGTCAGTTTCTTTCACTGTGCCAGTCCTTGTTTCTAGGGACAAAGAAGGAAAGTGAGGGGAATTCTCCTTGTGCTATAGTGTGCTTTAAAAAAACATTTTTTCTAGGGACAGAAAACTGTAGGTAGGGAGAGTGTCAGTTTCTTTCACTGTGCCAGTCCTTGTTTCTAGGGACAAAGAAGGAAAGTGAGGGGAATTCTCCTTGTGCTATAGTGTGCTTTAAAAAAACATTTTTTCTAGGGACAGAAAACTGTAGGTAGGGAGAGTGTCAGTTTCTTTCACTGTGCCAGTCCTTGTTTCTAGGGACAAAGAAGGAAAGTGAGGGGAATTCTCCTTGTGCTATAGTGTGCCAAAGCATTCCTCATCAACCATCTTTGAAATCCTTGTTTTTTGGACAGTCAGGGAAATTGTCGTTGTGCTATTCTGTGCAAAAGCAATAATCCTCAACCATATTTAGAAATCCTTAAGTAAAGGGACAGAGAAGGACACCTGAAGGTAGCCCTTATTGCTTTTTTCCCATCTCCCTGCAGGCCATCTATTAGAATGTCTGGAAGGCAAACAAGGAGAGGCAGACAGTCAGGAGGCAATAAAAGAGGGCAAGCAGGCTCTGTGTCTGGGGGCAACAGTGCTGGTCGTGGACGCGGTGCATTGTCATCAGCACATGGCCATGGGACACGCTTGTCCTTCTTTTCGGCAGCTGGACATGTTGAGCCACATCATGCCGAAGACTTGGTAGAGTGGATGACCAAGCCCTCCTCCTCCTCCTCATCCTCTCTCACCCAGGCTCAGGGTACTGGCAAAGCAGCTGCCAAAGCGTCCTCTTCCCTGGTATCAATGTCAGACTCATCATCAGTCACTCCTTCCCTAGACCCACCATGTCCTCCTCCTGAGGAGTCCCCCGAACTGTTTGAGCACAGTGTTGGGTACATGCTCCAGGAGGATGCCCAGCGTTTCGAAGGGTCTGATGATGAAACCCAGCTACAGGAAGGCAGTAGCGTGAGAGCAGACAGAGGGGATGCTCAAGAAGGACACCAATCTGGCAGTCATGTTCCAGCAGCTGCAGCATACTGCCAGATTGGCTCCAGTGATGAGGAGGGAGGGGATGATGAGGTCACTGACTCCACGTGGGTGCCTAATAGGAGAGAGGAGGAGGAGGAGGATGAGGAGGAGGCACATCTCCAACGAGGCAGGATGCCCTTTGGTGGCCAGCGTAAGGGCAGTACACCGACGGAATCACACCGCAGAGCTCCGCCTGTGCAGGGCGCAGCCTCTGCCCGTCATTCAAAAAGTTCCTTGGTGTGGGCCTTTTTTGAGGCTAGTGCATCAGATCGCACAGCTGCTGTTTGCAACATATGTCTCAAGCGTATATCGCGTGGCCAAAACATCAGCCGCTTGGGTACCACATGCCTGACCAGACATATGTTGACCTGCCATGCAGCTCATTGGCAAGCCTACCTCAAAGACCCACACCAAAGAACAAAGCGGACCTCTCCTTGCACCGCATCAGCTGGGATCTCCAACCCCACTATAACTTCAGTCCTCTCTGAAACATGCACTGAGAGGAATGAAGGTGTAGAATTAGGTGTGTCACAGCCAAGTACTTGCGGCCACTCTGCTAGCAGTACACCGACGTCCGATTCTAGCAGGCAAATTTCCCTGCCCCAGCTGCTGGACCGTCGAAAGAAGTTCACTCCCAGCCATCCACATGCCCAGCGGTTGAATGCTAACTTGGCTAAATTGCTAGTGCTTCAACTGCTGCCTTTTCAGTTGGTAGACTCGGCCCCCTTCCGTGAGTTTGTGCAATGTGCGGTTCCTCAGTGGCAGGTTCCCAAACGCCACTTTTTCTCACGGAAGGCTATTCCGCCTCTCTACCGGCATGTGGAAGGCAATGTCTTGGCCTCGCTGGACAGGGCGGTCAGCGGTAAGGTGCATATTACCGCTGACTCATGGTCCAGCAGGCATGGACAGGGACGTTACCTTTCTTTCACGGCCCATTGGGTCACTCTTTTGGCAGCTGGGAAGGATGCAGGACAAGGTGCAGTAGTGTTGGAGGTTGTTCCACCGCCACGCTTCCAAAATGCTACTACTGGTTGTGACACACCTCTCTCCTCCACCCCCTCCTCTTCTTCTTCCTCCATGGCCTCTTCCTGTGGTTTGTCCTATGAACCAGCGGTGCTCCGTAGCCATTCACGGGGCTACGCAAGTACGCAGGCAAAAAGATGCCATGCCGTGCTTGCGCTGGTGTGTTTGGGGGACAGAAGCCACACTGGGGCAGAGGTCCTGTCTGCTCTGCAGGGCCAGGCCGAGAGGTGGTTGATGCCACGCCAGCTTAAGCCAGGAATGGTGGTTTGCGACAATGGCACCAACCTCCTCTCCGCCCTCCGACAGGGACAACTGACCCATGTGCCCTGTGTGGCTCACGTCCTTAACCTGGTGGTGCAGCGGTTCTTGGGCAGGTACCCAGGCTTACAGGATGTCCTGAGGCAGGCCAGGAAAGTCTGTGTGCATTTCCGCAGATCTTATAATGCCAGTGCTCGCCTGGCTGAGCTGCAAAAGGAGTTGAACCTGCCCAAGAACCGCCTTATATGTGACATGCCCACCAGGTGGAACTCAACGTTGGCCATGCTGCAGCGGCTGCACACGCAGCAGAGGGCCATCAATGAGTACCTGTGCAACTACGGCACCAGGACAGGGTCAGGGGAGCTTGGTTTTTTTTCTCCACGCCAGTGGGGCATGATCAGGGATGCATGCACTGTCCTGGCACCATTTGAGGAGGCCACGAGGATGGTGAGCAGTGACAGTGCATGCATCAGTGACACTGTACCTCTTGTCCACCTGTTGGAGCACACGCTGCGTGGAATAATGGACAGGGCACTTGAGGCAGAACAGAGGCAGGAAGAGGAGGACTTCCTTGCCTCTCAAGGCCCCCTTTACCCAGACAGTGTTCCTTCTGTCCCACCCATCGCACAGGAAGAGGAAGAGGAGGAGGAGGAGGAGGAGGATTGTGTCAGCATGGAGGTGGAGGCTGGCACTCAGCATCATCAGCAGCAGTCTTTTAGGGATGATTTACAGTCCCAAGAAACCAGTGGACTTGTACGTGGCTGGGAGGAGGTGGCTGCGGATCATGTCGTCCTTAGTGACCCAGAGGACTCCGGAGCGAATGCCTCAGCAAACCTACGCTGCATGGCCTCCCTGATCCTGCAAAGTCTGCGGAAGGATCCTCGTATTCTTCGGATCAAAGAGAGGGACCATTACTGGCTGGCCACTCTCCTTGATCCACGGTACAAGGGTAAGGTTGCGGACCTTATGTTACCTTCGCAGAGGGAGCAGAGGATGAGACAACTCCGGGAGGCCTTGCAGAAAGGTCTGTGCAACGCGTTCCCAGAGACTGGGAGGTTACAAACTCCTGGTCCTGGACAACGAGTTGCTGAGGCTTCGGCCAGTCAAAGAAGGAGCGGTGGGGAAGGTGGCCGTCTGACCGATGCGTTCAGACAATTCTTTAGTCCGCAGCCCCAAAGTATGATCGGTTCCAGCAACCATCGCCAGCGTCTGATAAACATGGTGCAGGAATATCTAGGGGCAAGGTCAGACTTGGACACCTTCCCCACCGAAAATCCTCTGGCTTACTGGGTCTTGAGGATGGATCACTGGCCAGAGCTTGCACAGTATGCAATTGAGCTACTGGCCTGTCCTGCATCCAGCGTTCTTTCGGAACGCACATTCAGTGCTGTTGGAGGATTTGTCACGGATCACAGGGTGCGCCTGTCCACCGACTCGGTTGATCGACTGACTTTCATCAAGATGAACCAGTCTTGGATCACCACCAGCTACCACACACCTGATGCTGATATAACAGACTAATTGATTTTAACATGTCACATCCCTTCAAGACTGATGCTGATGCTGAGTGCCTGTGCTGTTATGTTGACTGGCTATCCTCCTCCTCCGAGTCCTCAATGATACGATTGATGATGATAGCTTGGAAGATCATTTTTGTTTATGGGTGCCGCCACCAGTGGCTAAGGCCCAATTTTTCAGCCCCTGTTTTACAGGGGCGTGTAATTACAATTTTTTTAGCAATAATTTGCCATAGGGCTCATTGCTGTGCTCCAAGTACAGTATCTGTGAGGGGTTGGAGTGTTGTGGCACCAGTGCCTAAGGCCCAATTTTTCAGCCCCTGTTTAACAGGGGCGTGTCATTACAATTTTTGAAGCAATACTTTGCAACAGGGCTCATTGCTGTGCTCCAAGTAACGTATCTGTGAGGGGTTGTAGTGTTGTGCCACCAGTGCCTAAGGCCCAATTTTTCAGCCCCTGTTCAACAGGGGCATGCAATTACAATTCTTGATCTAATAATTCACAGCAGGGCCCATTGCTGCACCCACCAAGAGTAACTCTGAGGGCTTACAGTGTTGTGGCAACGCCACCACCACCACCACCACCACGAAAGGCCCAATTTTTCAGCCCCTGTTCAAAAGGGGCATGTAATTACAATTCTTGATCTAATAATTCACAGCAGGGCCCATTCCTGCACCCACCAAGAGTAACTCTGAGGGCTTACAGTGTTGTGGCAACACCACCACCACCACCACGAAAGGCCCAATTTTTCAGCCCCTGTTCAACAGGGGCATGCAATTACAATTCTTGATCTAATAATTCACAGCAGGGCCCATTGCTGCACCCACCAAGAGTAACTGTCAGGGCTTACAGTGTTGTGGCACCAGCACCACCATCAAAGGCCCAATTTTTACTACCACTGTTCAACAATTATATGTAATTAAAATTCCTGATATAATAGTTGACAGCAGGGCGTTCCAGCACCAACCAAGAGTAACTGTGAGTGCTTACAGTGTTGTGCCAACACCAACAACTAAGGGGCCTATTTCTGCAGAGTATATACGGCAGGTCCCTACTTTCAAACATCCAACTTACAAACGACTCCTACTTGCAAACGCAAGAAGACAACAGGAAGTGAGAGGAAATCTACCACTAGGAAGGAAAATTCTCTCCTGTAAGAATAAATATGGGAGAAAGGTGTCTCCTCTGTACTGATGCTTTATCAGCAATCCTTGTTTCAAGAAAAACACCACATTTCAAAAACAGTTGTCATTGGGACGGAAAGTGAGGTGAAATGTTCTGAACAGGGGCACAGACAGCAAAACAAATGTTACAGGGGTGATAACCCTTACCTATGTTTTCCAAAAAGTTTAAAAATAGATTTTTGGGCTGGAGCTACACTTCAACAATGTACCTGTTCAAAATTACAAACAGATTCTACATAAGAACAAACCTACAGTCCCTGTCTTGTATGCACCGCCTGTATACGGCTGTTCAGAGTATATAGGGCCTTTTTTATTTTATGTGCGGGGTTCCCCTTAATATCCATACAAGACCCAAAGGGGCTGGTAATGGGCTGGGGTAGGGGGGGGGGGGTCATGGGGTAGCTATGCCATTTTTCTTAAAGATTTTCATCCATATTACCGGGACCAGACATTACATTAAAGCCGCAAGCAGTTTTAAATGGCTTTTTTTTTCCTTTAGAAGTGTCATTTTGTGCAGGGACAGTTCTAAACACGGGAAACACGTGGCACTTCACAGGCATACTTTAGACACCCCCCAGGTACGATATTTAAAGGAATATTTGACTTTTTTTTTTTCACTTTATGCATCATTAAAATGACTGCTCCCGAAAAACGACCGTTTTTAAAACTTCTTTTTGCATTGATACATGTCCCCTGGTGCAGAACCCGGGTTCCCAAACCCTTTTTAGGACAATAACATGCATAATAGTTGTTATAATTAGCACTTTAGAATTCGAACGTTCGCATCCATTGTATTTAATAGGGTTCTAATGTTCGTACGAACTTTCGGTCCGTTCGCGGGTTCTGGTGCGAACCGAACCCGGGGGTGTTCGGCTCATCACTACTTGGGATCAGGGAGGACAAGAGTTTTCTACTGTCTGTCCAAAGTTTCTATGAAGTAAACAGCATCTTCTCTGTCCTTGCTGCAGATTACCACACGGTCCGCATGGATGTGCCGACCATAAGTCCAGTCTTTACGGCACCCCTTGAAATGATCAGCCATAACAGCAGAGCACTTTAAGTACCAGTGGCCTTTGTGCACTCCCAAGTGATCCCAAACAAAGTCCGCGTACCACCGTTCCCTGTAAGCCTCAACTTCAAAGAGCAGTTCTTTGGGAACATAGGGGTACTCCCAACCATACTCGGTGGCAACCTTTTTGTTGAAGAGCCGCTGCAACCGGGCTAAGGGTGGCATGGTCGCCCGATCTCCTGCTCCAGGGAACACAATAGCGTCCGGGGCCCTTTTTATTGGAACTCGCTCCAACTGTGGCAGAGGTTGCCACAATGGCGGACGTTCCTCCGTAGTGGTAGGCATAGGATGTCAGAGCAGGCAAAGCGGGTGTAGGTACAACCTTTTTCATCAAAGCAGGGGCTTCCGCTCTAGGCGTAGTTTCCCTAGAGTCCATTGGTGACATCCCCTTTGAGCTGCGGGGTGAAATCATGGGAATTTTATCCCAGCCTTTGCGGATGTAGATCTCATCTATTTTGTGGTCATCCCCCACATCAGACGATGAGTCTAAGTCAGAGGTGTCATATGCCTCTGCCGGCAGGTATGTTGCAGTGGACACAGACACATTGTCCCGAAAAATGGAAGGTCTTTGCGGGCTGGCGGTACGCACATCCCCTGTAAGGTGGGGTGTGGGCTTCCCAGGGCCGGACTGGGAATAATATCCAGCCCTGGAAAAAAATTCATACCAGCCCCACAGCATTATTATACCAGCGTAACAGCATAACATCATTATTTTCTTGTTCATGAAAGGGAAAACCATACATTTTAAAGCACATTTGAAGAGTGTATTATATATAGATAAGACAGATATGAAAGCACATAGGGCTTTATATATATATATATATATATATATATATATATAAACGCAAACTCCAGTTAAAAGTGGTAAAAGTGGTCAATCATCAAGCGGGACCCCAGGAACTCAGAGCATGGGGGGGCCACCTTCCGCAGAAAGAATACACTAAGGTAAGGGGGGGTGGGTTATTGATATAGGGGGGAAACCTTTATATCAGTGCCCCCTTACATTATCGTATTCACTCCCTCCTTACATCAATGACCCCCCGCAGACTGGCCTAGCGGTGTTGTCACTGACCTCCTCTCAGGTGCACCGTGCAGGGCTCAGTCAGTCGGCTCCAGCTCGGTGGCTCTGGTTTTATCTTATATAGTCTCCTCTCCACAGTCCACACACATCTGACTTCTCCCATGACACCCATCCCGGTGTTACTCCCAATCTTGACTCCTCTCCAGAGTCCCTCAGAGACTGCAGACGTGATACAGGAGATGGTCAGAGGCTGCAGACATGATACAAGAGCTCAATGCAGCCTCAGCAGTGCCCATAAAATGCAGCCTCATCAGTGTCAATCAAATGCAGCCTCACTGTGCCCATCAATGCAGCCTCACTGTGCCCACCATTGCAGCCTCACTGTGCCCACCATTGCAGCCTCACTGTGCTCATCAAATGCAGCCTCACTGTGCTCATCAAATGCAGCCTCGCTGTACCCATCATTGCAGCCTCACTGTGCCCATCATTGCAGCCACACTGTGCCCATAAATGCAGCCTCCCTGTGCCCATAAATGCAGCCTCACTGTGCTCATCAAATGCAGCTTTACTGTGCCCATGAATGCAGCCTCATTGTGCCCACCATTGCAGCCTCACTGTGCCCATCATTGCAGCCTCACTGTGCTCATCAATGCGGCATCACTGTGCCCGTGAATGCAGTCTCACTGTGCCCATGAATGCATCCTCTCCTATTCCCCATGTCCCAGTCTGCAGTCCCTGTCTGTGGGAAGGTGTGTTGTTGATGCTCGGTATGGTACCTTTCATGCCAGCAGGATATCCATGTTCGCCATCAGCAGGCAGGGTCTGTTCTCGTTTTGGAAGGGGACAGTGCTCCTTCCAGAGGATCTGTTTGCTGTGAGATGGAGAGGTCCCTGGCCACCTGCATCTTCAGCCGTCCTCATTTTCCGGCCCCAGTCAGCCTGTCCTCTGGTCCCAGGGAAGTGAGAGCACTGGGTGGGAGCTAGAGAGAAGGGGGAGCGGAGAGCACTGTAGGAGTTGGAGAGCACATGGGTGGGGGCAAAGAGCAGGGGGAGTGGAGATCCCAGGGGTGGGGAGCGGAGAGCGCTGGGGGGGCTTGAGAGCTTTGGGGGGGAGCCAAAAAGAACAGGGGTGGAGAGCACGGGAGGCTGAGAGGGGGGGCTGAAGAGCACTGAGGGGGCTAAGAGTGTGGGAGGTAAAGAGCACTGGGGGGATCTTGAGAGCACTGGGGGGGGCAGAAAGAACAGGGGTGTAGAGCACGGAGGCTGGAGAGCACTGGGTGGTACAAAGAGCAGGGGGGAGTGGAGAGCACTGGGGGGTGGAGAGCAATGGGGGGAGCTTGAGAGCACCAGTGGGGGCCAGAAAAAACAGGGGTTGAAAGTACGGGGGGCTGGAGAGCACTATGGGGGGTGGAGAGCACTGGCGGGGTTGGAGAGCACATGGGTGGTGGCAAAAAGAACAGGGGTGGGAAGCACGGGGGGCTGGAGAGCACTGGGGTGGGGGATGGAGAGTGATGGGGAGAGCTAGAGAGCACTGGGGGGGGAGAAAGAACAGGGGTGGGGAGCACAGGGGGCTGAAGAGCACTATGGGGGGCGGATAGCACTGGCGGGGTTGGAGAGCACATGGGTGGGGGCAAAATGCAGGGGGAGCGGAGAGAGCACTGGCGGGGTTGGAGAGCATGTGGGTGGGGGAAAAATGCAGGGGGGAGTGGAGAGTACAGGGGTGGGGAGCGGAGAGTACTGGGGGGAGCTTGAGAGCACTGGAGGGGGAGCCAAAAAGAACAGGGGTGGAGAGCACGGGGGGGGCTGGAGAGTGATGGGTGGAGCTTGAGAGCACTGGGGGGGCCAGAAAGAACAGGGGTGGGGAGCACTGTGGGGGGCAGAGAGCACTGGGGTGGGGGCTGGGGAGTGATGGGAAGAGCTGAAGAGCACTGGGGGGAGAAAGAACAGGGCTGGAGAGCACTGGGGGGGAAAGAACAGGGGTGGAGAGCACTGGGGGGGGGGGAAAGAACAGGGGTGGAGAGCACTGGGGGGGGAAAGAACAGGGGTGGAGAGCACTGGGGGGGGGAGAAAGAACAGGGGTGGAGAGCACTGGGGGGGCTGGGGAGTGATGGGGAGAGCTGGAGAGCACTGAGGGGGGAGAAATTACAGGGGTGGAGAGCACTGGGGGGGGAGAACAGGGGTGGGAGAAAGAAAAGGCGTGGAGAGCACTGGGGGGGGAGAAAGAACAGGGGTGGAGAGCACTGGGGGGAGAAAGAACAGGGGTGGAGAGCACTGGGGGGGAGAAAGAACAGGGGTGGGGAGCACAGGGTGCTGGAGAGCACTATGGGGGGCGGAGAGCACTGGCGGGGTTAGAGAGCACATGGGTGGGGGCAAAATGCAGGGGGAGCGGAGAGAGCACTGGCGGGGTTGGAGAGCACGTGGGTGGGGGCAAAATGCAGGGGGGAGTGGAGAGTACAGGGGTGGGGAGCGGAGAGTACTGGGAAGAGCTTGAGAGCACTGGAGGGGGAGCCAAAAAGAACAGGGGTGGAGAGCGATGGGTGGAGCTTGAGAGCACTGGGGGGGCCAGAAAGAACAGGGGTGGGGAGCACTGTGGGGGGCGGAGAGCACTGGGGTTGGGGCTGGGGAGTGATGGGGAGAGCTGGAGAGCACTGGGGGGGAGAAAGAACAGGGTTGGAGAGCACTGGGGGGGACAGGGTTGGAGAGCACTGGGGGGGTAGAACAGGGTTGGAGAGCACTGGGGGGGGAGAACAGGGGTGGAGAGCACTGGCGGGGGAGAAAGAACAGGGGTGGAGAGCACTGGGGGGGAGAAAGAACAGGGGTGGAGAGCACTGGGGGGGAGAAAGAACAGGGGTGGAGAGCACTGGGGGAGTGGAGAGCACTGGGGGGAGAAATAACAGGGGTGGAGAGCACTGGGGTGGGGGCTGGAGAGTGATGGGGAGAGCTGGAGAGCACTGGGGGAGAAAGAACAGGGGGAGCACTGGGGGGGAGAAAGAACAGGGGGGAGCACTGGGGGGAGAAAGAACAGGGGTGGAGAGCACTGGGGGGAGAAATAACAGGGGTGGAGAGCACTGGGGGAGTGGAGAGCACTGGGGGGAGAAATAACAGGGGTGGAGAGCACTGGGGGAGTGGAGAGCACTGGGGGGGGGAGAACAGGGGTGGAGAGCACTGGGTGGGGGGAGTGGAGAGCACTGGGATGGTGACTGGAGAGTGATGGGGAGAGCTGGAGAGCAGGGGGCAGAAAGAACAGAGGTGGAGAGAACTGTGGGGGGGGCTGGAGAGTGTGGTGGGGAAGGAGAGCACTGGGGGGAGCCACAAGGAGAACTGGGAGGGGCCAGAAAAAGAAGTTGGATAGGAGGAGAGGCAGGGGGACCGCATATAGAGGAAATTAGCTTTCTATATTCCTCCATACAGCCGCGGAATGCTTAACTCTCCTCCTCCCCCTCCTGCAAGCATTCAGCGGCTGTATGGAGGAATATAGAAAGCTAATTTCCTCTATATGCGCCCCCCTGCCGATCCTCATATCCAGACACACAGAGCGGGCTGTACGGCGGGCATGTCCTCCTGTTTATCACGGAGCTGACCTGGCTCGGTCTGTGTTCGGCGGCGGTGACGCTGTAACACGGTCCCGCCCCCCTAGACCGAGCCAGGCAGCTCCGTGATATACAGGAGCAGGAGAGAGGGGACAGGGAGCACTGCAGCCGCAACTGAAACCGGCCCCAGGACAGGCAGCCTACCGGGAAATCTCCCGGTCTCCCGGTAGGCCAGTCCAGCCCTGGGGCTTCCCTCCCTCTCCTGACAAATCCAATGTCACAGTTCTCCCAGCCTCCTTACCTTCCCCTGATGTGGATCTACTGGAGGTCCCTCCGGGTTTAGGATCCGGCTCAGGTAGAGGCTGGGGCAGGCTTCGACTGCGGCCGCGGGAGGCCTTAAAATATCCCACTTTCTGCTTGGCGGGTGGAATGGAGGTTTCTGTTGTAACGGAGGCAGCATCTGCAATGTTACCCGTCGCAAGCTCCGTAATGGCCGGAACTCCATCCGGTGCGAGTGGTGCGCGTGGACCTGGCTGTGGGAGTATAGGTTTCCTCTTCAAGAGTGACGATGCCTGTAAGGCAGTTAACCCGGTAGACCCGGGGTTTCTCAGTCGGCTGGTCCACTTCGAAAAGTAACTCTCCACACGATGTACATCTTCCTAACGGGCGAAGTTGTACCGCCAGTCCTTGGCATCTAGGACAGAGCATGCCCGGTGCCTCCACATCCCTGCACGTGTAGAGCGCGAAGCGGCCCCTAGGCTTGAGCCGGATCCCTGTATCCGTCAGGGGGGCAGTGAGGGGAACAACGTCCATGGTTGGGGTAGGTGGGAACATCCATGGTCCCGGTGCAACAGAAATCCATGGGGCGGCAGACATGTTGCTTCTCCTTCACTAGTTCCACTCGTACTGTTCCTTGGCGCCAAGACACCATGTGCAACACACAAGTTTGCGGGGGCTCCTCCCCCTTTTTTTCTTTGCACATAGCTTGCGGGCTTCTCCAAACTTGAGGCATGCCCACGAACTACACAGTTAGAAAATCCAGTATAGGTTTAGGCCTGTACCTCCACGCAGTTCAATTTTTCCCGAAATGGCCGACTTCCACAGAACCACAAGCAGGGGAAAAAATATAGTCCAACTTCCAGGGGTAGCCGCAAAATCCCGGACTCAAGCCCCCACGTGTCGCACAACAATCCTTTTGCCCCCGCTTACCTTCACCTGCGGGGGGTAGGACACACCATGCCACAAGCCCGTGTCCTCCTTATCAGAGGTCAGGCAGTGTTCCCAGATTTGGGTCCTGCAGTGAGTTACCTCCTTCCACTGGTTCTCGTCCCTAGAATGTAGGGAAAAGTCTATATTCTTTCCCAAGAAGGCCAATGTCCACACGACTTTAACTCCAACAAAGAGTTTATTTTCCTTTGCTTCAGTTAACGGATTGAAGAGAGAAAGAAGCTAGCGAAGGTAGGCGGTAGATTCAGGCACACAACACTTTACTCACTCGTTGCCACTCAATCCCGAGTGGGTTTAGCTCACCCAGATAGATCCCTCTCACAGTTCTAGCAGCCGGAGTGGAGCTCGAACAGTACTATCACTTTGTCCCCTCCAGGGACGGGTTCAGGAGATCCTCTAATAGCAGCAGAATACTGTTATTCCTGAATCCAGAACTTTCCTTAAACCTCTGTAGAATTTAGAGAACAGATGATGCCAATGGGCACTCTACAGGGTTAGCTTTGTTGAGCAAGGAATCCTTCCTTCTGACAGGTCACCAGGCCTTTCCCGAGATAGCGACCTACTATCACTCGTCTCCTCTGTGGGACCAATCCTCCCCTGGCTTCCTCTCGGTCAGAGCGGGTACTCTCACCTGGGCACCCTAGGACTCCAATGTGCTGATTGTAGACCCAGTTAAAGGTACTGGGCCTACCTGGAATGATGTAGCCTCGGGCTAAAGGTGCCCGAGACTCCTCGGCCAGTCCACGCACCCCCATGGGGCACACTCCCCCCCCCCCCGGGACTCACTCCCCGGCACTCCTCTCTGTCACTCCTCCCTAAACATGGCGTCTGTCCCTTATATACCCTCTCCCGGCATGCACAGCAGGCAAAGCCCCACCCACCGCACGGCAGCCGAGAGAGGACATCCAATCACGCTACTGTGTCACCTGAGGTTCGACCCTAGCCTAGGCAACAGTGCCACCCACAGGCCATAGGGGAACCATACACAAGACAACACCACAGCAGAGCAGAGTCCAGTATCAAATTAGAAGGCCTGAGCCAAACTATGGCGCAGAGGCCGTCCCTTAAATTTGGGCATAGTGACACTTTAAATTTAAGGGTCCGCTACATTAGTAAAGGCTGTAATTAACTGTTCAGAATACGTACGGGGAAACATAGTCAAAAAGAAATCCCTGATATAAATGTCTAAATGCCAACTTCTTATATCAGCTAATCTCTGTGGATGGGAAATGGAAATGGGGGAGGCATTCGAAAGGGGTAGAGGTGTAGAGGCTAAGGAAGGGTATGGAGGAAGGGTTAGGAAGCGAGAGAGAAAAAAAAGGGGGGGTGGAGGAAGGAGAAACAAAGAATTGGGCTGAGACGGATGCACAGGAAACCCTGGTGGTCCTCCGTTTCTGCATGTCTAGACAGTCCAACCCTGGAATGGATCACATGTGAGCGAACTTGTTTGGTGTATTGTGTGCAATATTAATTTGTTCTTCCATTTCTGCGATCTGTCGAATGCATTGGAACCTTTCCGCGAATGTTGGTGATGATGTGGAGCCCCAATTTGAGTGAATACAGCGCCTGGCAGAGTTGACTAAATGCATTGCTAGGGATTTGTGATATGAAGATCTGGGAAGAGATGAGTGGTGTGCAATGTATTGTGCAGGAGTAAAATTCAGTGTATAGGTGGTAACTTTAGCGATAGTATTATGCACTCCCTTCCAAAAAGGTTGCAAGGCAGGACAGGACCACCAAATATGTAGTAGGGAGCCGGGTTCTGATCTGCATTTCCAGCACATGGGTGAGGTGGAGGGAGAGAATTTGTGTAGTTGTACAGGATTCCTATACCATCTGGACATTAGTTTGCACCCTATTTCTTGCGTAGATATATTCACAGAGCCCTTATGTAAGTGGGTAAAGATTCTTTCCTATTCCTCGTCCGAAAGATCAAGGGTATGTTGCTGTTTCCATTTCTGACTCAATCTACTGACCTTCAGCATGATTTTGGAGAAAAGAAGAAAATAAATTGTGGAAACCAAGTGTCATTGTGGCGTGTTTCTAGTACAAATGGCCACAACTTTATCCCTGACCTGTCTGGTGTGTTCCTTGGCCTTCATGATGCTATTTGTTCACTAAGGTTCTCTAACCGCTGAGGGCTTCACAGAACAGCTGTATTTATACTGAGATAAAATTATACACAGGTGGACTCTATTTACTAATTCTGTGACTTCTGAAGGCAATTGGTTCCACTTGATTTTAGTTAGGGATATCAGAGTAAAGGGGGCTGAATACAAATGCACGCCACACTTTTCAGATATTTATTTGTAAAAAAATTAAAACCATTTATCATTTTACTTCCACTTTGACAATTTGGTACCACTTTGTGTTGGTCTATCACATAAAATCCCAATAAAATACATTTATGTTTTTGGTTGTAACATGACAAAATGTGGAAAATACTCTTTCAATGTACTGTATAAGCATAACATTTTGAAAGGTTAATTTGAAAGTTTAACAGAATTTTGTAGTGAGCGAAGTCTTTGAGCATATTTGGTATGGCGATCTGGGGCTCTGATAGGAACAGCAGAATATCATGTGTGAACGCCTCTAACTTGTAAGTATATCCTAATATCAGAATTCCTCTAATGTTGGCATTAGCTCTGATGCATCGTAAAAAGTGTTCTAGTGTAAAGATGAAGAGGATCAATGAGCGTGGGCATCCTTGTTTGGTACCACCATTGATGGAGAAGCCACTCGATAGACAGTCATTGACTCTAAAGGGTCATACACTGACCGACATTCGGCCCATGTGTACGGCAGCCGGGCTGACAAACTGGCCGAGTGGTCAAACGGGCATGACCGAAAAAGGTCTGCCGAGCGGCAATTCAATCAGCGCTCTCAGCCAATGAGCTGAGAGCACTGACCGGTGTGTTCTAGCTCAACAGGGAGATCGCTGTACTAACATCACATATTTATTACTACAGATTCTCCCAACCTCTTCAGTTTTTTTTCTTTCAGTCCACTAGGTTGAATGAAAAAAATTAATAGTGTGTACTAGGCTTAACTCTAGCCATCGTATTGGAATATAAGGTGATTATATAGTTGAGCATGACATTCCGTCTACCAATCGCTTTCAGCACTGCTTGCACATACAGTAGTCCCAGGCTACTCTATAAAATGCCTTCTCTGTGTAGCGCCCCCCTCTCTCCCCTCTCCACTTCAGCTCGTCTGTCTCTTGTCTAGGGGTACCTTAGAGGGGAGGGAGCGGGGACACCACGCCTGGCCTTCACAACAGGTGTCAGTGTGGTGTGAGCAAAGTTTTTGTTTTACCTTCGGGTCAGTGCTGTGCACCTAGAGCCTCCACGTGAGATTACCTTGAACAATGTCTGTCAGGAAAGAGCCCCACACCATTAAAGTCCAACATTCCTTTATTCTTCTTGAATGAGCACAATCAGTTGAACTCCCTTGGAGAACAGAACAGAAAAGGAGGTGTGGATGCGAAGAGGCCCAGACACAATTGGTTCTCCACTTTCCTTCCTGAAAGTGGGTTGCGGTCTCCGAGCGAGGGGGAATTTCCTTCCAGGCGGTCTCCGGTGGGAGGCTCACCTGTCACTGGCAATCTGCTGCACCCGGTCTTCAAGTGAGGAGCTCCCCCCGTCCATTACGCCTTCCGGATTCGGGTTCCCAATCCCTGGGTTCCCTAGGACCTCCGTCCCTCGCGGAACTCAGTGTTGGGCAATGAGCTCCAGACCTCCATCCGAGTACCTCACCCCAGGCTAAAGGTGCCTGGGATGGAACACGACCTCCGGCTGTCCTCTAGGCCTAGGCCGCCTAGAGGACCGACACGAACCACAGGCTGAAGGTGCCTGGGACTCGACCCCCTGACAAAGATGGCCGGCCCCTTTATACCCTCTCCCAGCAAGCACGGCGGGTTCCCCGCGCCACCATACCGCTGCCGAGAGAGGACAAAAAAGGAGGCCTGGCACACAGCAATGGCTCAGCGCCACCTGCTGGGCTGCAGGGAATTACACATCACTGGTGTCTCTGCCAGGTTTAAATTACACCCGGGAAAGTACATACCCGCTACACTCTCCCCTCGGTGGTTTGACACTGGCCCCCAGTGTCCGGAGCAAACCATGTCGCCAACGGCCGACATAGCCCAGTCCAGAAACCAACTACCAATTGCACAAAAAATAAACTCTTTTGAAAAGAACTTGATCAACTGGAGCAATTGTGTCTGAGCCCTATATAAAAAAGGGAAAAATAAATAACAGCATTTAACCATAACTTTGAATCACACATTCACATTATACTTTTCCCACCCATCCTGACTAAGATCCACCCCATCCTCAGTGATCTTGATGGGATGCTCTACTGCAGAGGGAAAAAAGAAAGAAATCAACACACATAAACCCTGACACATGTATTCGTGTGAGAGAAAAGAAACTTCTCCGGGAAGAAATCCCTTTTCTCCAAGGAGTGAGTGCGTGTAAAGTGTTTAACGTTGTGCAACACTGCCACCTGGTGACAGCATCGCGGTAACTGCACTCTTGGAACTTTTCCTCTTCTCTTTTGCCCTATCTACCCCAGAGTCCATGATCTTTTGCTGGAAAGTGAAGAACAAAACAGGAACAGTCCTTCATTCCTCTGGGCAACAAAAGCAACAGGCCCTAGAAAGTTCAGCAGCATAACAAGAATGGAGTCTTTTCTCTCCTACAGGTAGAAACAGGGATGCGGCAGAACAAGTGGCTTCAAGTGCTGGTCCATGGTCTCCAGATGATATTCTACATCTTCTCCTTCCTTGCGCCTGATCAGCACCTTGTCTGCATGGATGTGTCGTCCCAACATCCACTCTGCCTTGCAGTCCTTAAAACATTGAGAGGCCTTGGGAGAGCATGCCAGGTACCTGCGGGCGTGTGGAACCTGAAGGTGGGTCCAAACAAAGTCATTGTACCAGCACTCCCGGCACACTTCCACCTCATAGAGCAGTTCCTTAGACAAGTATGGATACTCCCATCCGTACTCCGCAGCAACCTTCTGGCCAAATAGGCGTTGTAGTCTCACCAAAGGAGGCATTGTAGCTTTGTCCCCTTCACCAGGTAAAACTATTGAGTCCGGGTGGCGAGGGACCTTGATTACATCTGGTCGGGGCATTGGTGCCCGCAGTAACAGTCTCTTTTCCCCGGTCTTCGGTACAGATGGTACCGGGGATGTAGAGGCAGGCTGGGAATGGGACCCTTGTTCAGGCGCTGGTGCCTCCACCCGGGGTGTACTTTCCCCTGTAGACATGGGTGGATTCCTGGTTCTGCGGGATGAAGCGAGAGGTACTTTGTCCCAGCCCTTTTCTGCAAACAGTTCGTCTATAGCAACGTCGTCTCCCATGTCCGAGAGCGACTACAGGTCAGAGGTGTCACACTCCTCCGCGGATAGGTACCCTGTAGTGGAGACTGAGTTTTCACCTCTTCCCACACACCAAATCTCTCCGCCGGGCTTACCTCGGCCTTTGTTTGAAACGGGACGTCCGGAACTCTTGTCGACAGATCCATCCGGGCCGGGCCTAAGCGGGCGAGACGGTCCACCACAACCGCTGGTCGGGGCTACCATGCCGGTCTTTCTCTTCGGTGGTGGACGCTGCGAGACAGTGGTGACCGAGTCAGCATCCTCGGATTTCTCCCGTTGAGTTTTCACGACCTCCTCCGCGGTCGCTGCAATGTGCGCAGGGATGGCTGTCAAAGCAGTGATTCCTCCTCTCTGAGTGGTGTTGCCTGCAGCACGGCTGGGGTAAATGGTTCTCGGTTTCTCAACCGCTGGATCCACTTCAAACAGAAACTCCCCACAGGCCTCACATCGCCCGAATGGCTTCAGTTGGCACACCAGTCCCGAACAGCCGGGACAAATCACACCCAGGGCCTCAACGTCCATGCACGAATACAGGGCGAATCGACCACTTGGCTTTAGCCGGGTCCCTGTATCTGTTACCGGAGCAGCAGCAGTCAATGTCGTGGTGGAAGGGTGAACTGGAATCCACGATGTATGTCCGAACATGGCGACCTGTTGCTGATCCATCGCACACTGCAAAGTTTTTGAGCCAACGTCCCACCTGTAGTCCTTCACACGTATTGGACTCCTCCCCTTTGCTCCAGTTTGCGGGCTTTTCTTCTTTTTCCTTTCTGAGTCACGCCCACGAACTAAGCGATGGGGGTGTGCCTGGTGGCGCAGTGCAAATAGAAGCCCCCACGTGTAGTCCCTCACATGGCTGAGCTTCCCCCTTTCCTCGCTCTTCTGCGCGGGCCTTTCCCTTCAATGGCTCATGTCCACGACTTCGAGCACAGGGATGCACTTCGGCCAATGAAGGCCTGCCTACTCGCGTAACTCCTCCAGCAGACACGTTCAATTCCGTGGTGCACAAACACTATACCGGACCCGAGCCTCCACGTGTAGCTCCCCCCCTCTCTCCCCTCTAGCTCGTCTGTCTCTTGTCTAGGGGTACCTTAGAGGGGAGGGAGCGGGGACACCATGCCTGGCCTTCACCACAGGTGTCAGTGCGGTGTGAGCAAAGTTCTTGTTTTACCTTCGGGTCAGTGCTGTGCACCTAGAGCCTCCACGTGAGATTACCTTGAACAATGTCTGTCAGGAAAGAGCCCCACTTCATTAAAGTCCAACACTCCTTTATTCTTCTTGAATGAGCACAATCAGTTGAACTCCCTTGGAGAACAGAACAGAAAAGGAGGTGTGGATGCGAATAGGCCCAGACACAATTGGTTCTCCACTTTCCTTCCTGAAAGTGGGTTGCGGTCCCTGAGCGAGGGGGAATTTCCTTCCAGGCGATCTCCGGTGGGAGGCTCACCTGTCACTGGCAATCTGCTGCACCCGGTCTTCAAGTGAGGAGCTCCCCCCGGTCCATTACGCCTTCCGGATTCGGGTTCCCAATCCCTGGGTTCCCTAGGACCTCCGTCCCTTGCGGAACTCAGTGTTGGGCACTGAGCTCCAGACCTCCATCCGAGTACCTCACCCCAGGCTAAAGGTGCCTGGGATGGAACACGACCTCCAGCTGTCCTCTAGGCCTAGGCCGCCTAGAGGACCGACACGAACCACCGCCCACAGGCTGAAGGTGCCTGGGACTCGACCCCCTGACAAAGATGGCCAGCCACTTTATACCCTCTCCCAGCAAGCACGGCGGGTTCCCCGCCCCACCATACCGCTGCCGAGAGAGGACAAAAAGGAGGCCCGGCACACAGCAATGGCTCAACCCCCAGCCCATGGTGACAGTGCCACCTGCTGGGCTGCAGGGAATTACACATCACTGGTGTTTCTGCCAGGTTTAAATTACACCCGGGAAAGTACATACCCGCTACATCTGCATTCAGCAACAAGAAGAAGCCCTGTTGTTTGGATGAAGTTAAGCAGTAATGGAGATTTAAGGCTTTCAGGGTATTGCCTCTTCCTACCGGGGGACAAAGCCAACTTGATTAGTGGTTATGAGGGAGGACAGTAGCGGGAGTAGGCAGTTAGCCAGAATTTTTGCATAAAGTTTAAGGTCTACATTCAAGAGTGAGATAGACCAGTAGTTAGACACCAGTGAGGCTTCTTTACCCTCTTCAGGAATCACTGAAATGTGGGATTCCAGTTTACCCTGAAGGGCGTGCGGTTGAGAGGCCAAAGAACTGAAGGCTACCAGATAAAGGGAAGAGAATACTTCAAGAAAGGTTCTGTAATAGGTAGCTATGAGGGCATCCAGTCCCAGGCTTTTGCCGGTCTTTAGTTGTTTAATGGACCGGGCCAATTCTACGGAGATTCGGCAGTCCAGTTTCTCAGAATCAGCTGCTGATAAGGGTTTAGGGCTATATTGGCCGAGGAAATCTGTGATGAACAGCAGCCTAATTTCTGCGGTCTCCAGCTACTACCCTGCAAAAATGAGTATGCCATGGAGATCCGGGAACAGTGGACAAACTTGTGGACCTTGTGGAAAGGTACCAAGCGACTGAGAATCTTACATCTTCCCTTAAAGACTCACGGAATTTCCATCCCAAGATCAGTTTATACTCAGCTATGGGTAAGAGTGCACCAAGGAATGAGGGTGGAGAGAATGGAAAAGTGTGAGCTAAAGGCACTTTAAGGACTGCTTCTAATGTCTGGCGAGCGTGTGAAGGCCAAACCCACAGGAGGTGACTAGAAGGATAATTTGTTACCGCTGCCGGGAAGAGGAACATGCAGTTGCAGATTATGCAGTTGCTGATGAGCGAATGCACTGTGACTTCCTTAGAGAGAGACGTCAGTCCCTATTTGCAACCATTTGCCACCATTACATGCACTGCAGTAAGAGGAAATGAGAAACCTGTTTTCAAAATGTGTGTAGATGATAAAAATATTGTTGCATTGTTGGATTCTGGCAGCCTGGCTTCCTTGGTAAAATCTGAACTAGTGACAGGAAAAGCCTTGCAAAATGTTGGTCATTTGTGTACATGGGAACACTCGAGTATCCAGTGGCCACAGTGTCCTTTGAAACTTCCCTGGGTAACCTGTGTCATCAGGTGGGTCTGGTTCCCCAACTACCACATGACGTCATTGTGGAAAGGGATTTCCCAAAATTCGGGGAAGTCTGGGATGGCCCAGATTCCCCACTAAGTGTTTCTTCAGAGCCTAAAGGATCTCCAAGGGAATCCTCTGAATGTGAGGTTTCTCCTGAGTTTCCCTTGTCAGTATTAGCCGGGGAAACAACAGGGCTTAGAGAGGAGCCTGAAACCTGAGAAGAGTTTGATGATTTAGTGGTACACAGAGAAAATGTTGCCACTGAACAATTTAAGGACCACACATTGCTAAGGGCACGGGAGAATGTAGTGAAAATAAATGGGGAATTAGTTAACCCCCGATGAGAGGATTTCCCTCTCATCGGGTCATCAGTGACATCATCACTCCTCACCTGCCAACACCAACTGCGCTCCAGGCCTCACTCTGAAGTTCTTCCTCCACCGCAGCCGGCTTCTCTCCATCTGTCAGCGGTGCGAGTCGATTTCCAGCAGCACAGCGCCCCATCAAGACCAGGAACGGATTGACTGATCTGATGATCGCCCCTATGTTTGGGATCTTTTCTATGCCTACCTTTTACCTCGCAAATGTGAGCTGCCTGTGTTTACTACTTTGCTATTAAACTTGTTTTAAACATCTACACCCAAAGGCACCTCTCCCCTTGTCTTTTTTTTTTTTTTTTTTTGAGGCTATTCAAAGTTGGCCATGCCCTACCAACAAGAAGCAGGTTCAAGCATTTTTAGGAATCACTGGCTATTATTGCCGCTTTATTCCCCATTTTGCCTCACAGGCTGCTCCCCTGACCAATTTCACAAAAGGGAACGAGTCTGTCATGATCAAATGGACCCCTGAAGCAGAAGCGGCTTTTGAGGCCTTAAAACAGTCCTATGTAGTCAGCCAGTGTTGTACTCACCTGACTTTTCAAGGGATCATGGAAGGATAGGAAATCCTTGGTCATTGAGACTACCCCACCTCCAGCTCCACCTAACTTGGTAATGCCGAAGTTTGGGATAGTGGAGACTCTGTCCAAAACTGTTAGGCTTTGTTGGATTCTATCTTGAAAGCCGGGCTTACAGCCAATCCAAAAAAAATTACTATTGGGCTAGAGGAGGCTGGGATATACCATTGGTAGATGTATAATCAAGCCCCAGGTAAAAAAAGTTGAGGCTATTCAAAGTTGGCCACACCCCACCAACAAGAAGCAGGTTCAAGCATTTTTAGGAATCGCTGGCTATTATTGCCACTTCATTCCCCATTTTGCCTCACAGGCTGCTTCCCTGACTAATTAGACAAAAGGGAAGGAGTCCATCATGATCAAATGGACCCCTGAAGCAGAAGCGGCTTCAGGGGTAGTCAGCCAGTGTTGTACTTACCTGACTTTTCAAGGGACTTTGTGGTGCAGATCTGATGCATCAGATGTTGGGTTAGGAGCTGTGTTGTGTCAGGTTTTCAAGAGGGGAAGAACACCCCATATTTTACCTCAGTTGGAAATTGAACACCTATGAAGAAAATTATGTCATCAATAGGGATGAGCTTCGAGTTCGAGTCGAACTCATGTTCGACTCGAACATTGCCTGTTCGCCCGTTCGCCGAACAGCGAACAAATTGGGGTGTTCGCGGCAAATTCGAAAAATCTATGGGAGAAATCTAAAGTGCTAATTATAAAGGCTTATATGCAAGTTATTGTCCTAAAAAGTGTTTGGGGACCGGGGTCCTGCCCCAGGGGACATGTATCAATGCAAAAAGAAGTTTTAAAACGGCCGTTTTTTCGGGAGCAGTGATTTTAATAATGCTTAAAATGAAAAAATAAAAGTGAAATATTCCTTTAAATTTCATACCTGGGGGTATGTATGATATGCATGTAAAGTGGCGCATGTTTCCCGTGCTTAGAACTGTCCCTGCAAAAAATGTCATTTTTGAAAGAAAAAAATGCATTTAAAACTGACTCGCGGCTATTAATGAATTGTCGGCTCCCGGCAATACATACAAAAGTCATTGATAAAAAAAAAAAGCGTGGGGGTTCCCCAGAATTCAATTACCAGGCCCTTCAGGTCTGGAATGGATATTAAGGGGAACCCCGCCACAAATTTAAAAAAAAATTGACGTGGGGTTCCCCCAAATATCCATTCCAGGCCCTTCAGATCTGGCATGGATTTTAAGGGGAACTCCACCCCAAATTTAAAAAAAAAATGGCGTGGAGTCCCCCTAAAAATCCATACCAGACCCCTTATCCGAGCACGCAACCTGGCCGGCCGCAGGGGAAAAGGGGGGGACGAGAGAGTGGCCCCCCTCCCTCCTGAACCGTACCAAGCCACATGCCCTCAACATGGGGAGGATGTCCCCATGTTGATGGGGACAAGGGCCTCATCCCCACAACCCTTGCCCGGTGGTTGTGGGGGTCTGCGGGCGGGGGGCTTATCGTAATCTGGAAGACCCCTTTAACAAAGGGGACCCCCAGATACCACCCCCCCCTATGTGAATTGGTAAGGGGTACATTGTACCCCTACCATTTCACGAAGAAAGCGTAAAAAAATGTTTAAAAAAACACACAAACACCTTGAAAAAGTCCTTTATTTAAAAAAAAACAAAAAAAAAAACATTCCAGCGGTGAAATCCAGTGTCCCGCGGCGATCCCGATGTCCAGCGCTGTCCTTCATTGGTTGTCCCTGAGCGGACCTGATGGGGAACTCCCTCTCAGTGTTTTAAATGTATAGACCCGCCCCTTCTAAAGTTCCCCATCAGGTCCGCTCAGCGGACCAGATGCGGAACATGAGAAGGGGCGGGTCTATACATGTATTACCAAAGTGAGAGCAGTTCCCCATCAGGTCCGCCCCCTCGGTATGTCGGACCCGCCTACGTCATTGGCTTGAACGGGGAACTTCCTTCACTGTGTAATTTAAATTTACATAGTGAAGGAAGTTCCCCGCTCAAGCCAATGACGTAGGCGGGTCCGACATACCGAGGGGGCGGACCTGATGGGGAACTGCTCTCACTTTGGCAATACATGTATAGACCCGCCCCTTCTCATGTTCCGCATCTGGTCCGCTGAGCGGACCTGATGGGGAACTTTAGAAGGGGCGGGTCTATACATTTAAAATACTGAGAGGGAGTTCCCCATCATGTCTGCTCAGGCATAACCAATGAAGGACAGCGCTGGACATCGGGATCGCCGCGGGACACTGGATTTCACCGCTGGAATTTTTTTTTTTTTTTTTTTAATAAAGGACATTTTCAAGGTGTTTGTGTGTTTTTTTAAAAAAAAAAAATTACGCTTTCTTCGTGAAATGGTAGGGGTACAATGTACCCCTTACCAATTCACATAGGGGGGGCCGGGATCTGGGGGTCCCCTTTGTTAAAGGGGTCTTCCAGATTCCGATAAGCCCCCCGCCCGCAGACCCCCACAACCACCGGGCAAGGGTTGTGGGGATGAGGCCCTTGTCCCCATCAACATGGGGACATCCTCCCCATGTTGAGGGCATGTGGCCTGGTACGGTTCAGGAGGGAGGGGGGGCCGCTCTCTCGTCCCCCCCTTTTCCCCTGCGGCCGGCCAGGTTGCGTGCTCGGATAAGGGGTCTGGTATGGATTTTTAGGGGGACTCCACGCCATTTTTTTTTAATTTGGGGTGGAGTTCCCCTTAAAATCCATGCCAGATCTGAAGGGCCTGGAATGGATATTTGGGGGAACCCCATGTCAATTTTTTTTTAAATTTGCGGCAGGGTTCCCCTTAATATCCATTCCAGACCTGAAGGGCCTGGTAATTGAATTCTGGGGAACCCCCACGCTTTTTTTTTTTTTTTATCAATGACTTTTGTATGTATTGCCGGGAGCCGACAATTCATTAATAGCCTCGAGTCAGTTTTAAATGCATTTTTTTCTTTCAAAAATGACATTTTTTGCAGGGACAGTTCTAAGCACGGGAAACATGCGCCACTTTACATGCATATCATACACACCCCCCAGGTATGAAATTTAAAGGAATATTTCACTTTTATTTTTTCATTTTAAGCATTATTAAAATCACTGCTCCCGAAAAAACGGCCGTTTTTAAAACTTCTTTTTGCATTGATACATGTCCCCTGGGGCAGGACCCGGGTCCCCAAACACTTTTTAGGACAATAACTTGCATATTAGCCTTTATAATTAACACTTTAGATTTCGAACGTTCGAGTCCATTGTATTTAATAGGGTTCTAAAGTTTACACGAACATTTTGTCTGTTCGCAGGTTCTGGTGCGAACCGAACAGGGGGGTGTTCGGCTCATCCCTGGTCATCATTAGGAAATAATGTTTAGCGATAAAATAGGCTTTAGATGTTCTCCAGTACTATCTCTTGGGTAGACACTTTGAACTGGTAACAGATCATGCTCCATTAAAGTGCATGGCACAAAACAAAGAGACCAATAGGAGGGTGAAGTGGTGGTACCTGACCCTTCAAGAACTTAGTTTTACTGTGAATCACCGCCCCTGTGTTAGAATGGGGAATGCAGATGCTTTGTCCCGAGTGCACGCATGCCTGACAACCTGTGTTCCAGCCCTAGGGTTGAAACAAGAGGGGGGGGGGGTATATGTGACAGGAAGCCAGGATAAACTATGGTTTGTGTCCAGGATGGGAGATATACTGTATTTGTCCCAGATTCATGCTATATACAAACTGTTTTACTTTTTTTTTGGCTCACTGAGGGGTTAACAAGCTCAGAAGTAGCCAGTTGAGTACTCTGAGCTCTATAAAATTCCCAGGCTGCTTAGGGAGGATGCTACACCCTGTACAGGACAGACTGGGGAGCAGCCATTTGCTTGTATAGTGAGATTAAGTCTATGTGACCATGGAATAATTTGTTCTGTGTGAAAGTCAAGTGTCTGGGCATCAGTAAGCTGTTCTAGGACAAGTAGTTTGGTTCCTGTGTTTGTAGTTAGTCGCCAAATGTGGCAAGGGTTTATTTTCAGTTTTTGTTTTTTTTATGTTTTAATACCTTCACTTTGTGAACACAGACTTTGAAAATAAACCACACTTGTGTTTCACCAAGATCCTGCTGTCTGCTGTGCCTTTTTCATTGTGTTGCAACGCATCCAGGGAGTCGCGCACAACCCGCTGCTAAGCTAATTCCTCACATGCTATATTCACATAATACGTTTTTCTAACCATAGGGTGACATGTATTACATATTAGCGCTTATAGAATGTCAGCAATAGGTAGGTTTCAATAATATGGTAATGTGACAACATTACTGATAAGATGGCTGTAGGTGTAAGGAGGATTACACTCTCAGATCCTTCTACTGGAGACTAGAACATGACATCCTGTGCAGAGATTTTCCTGCTGTGGGACATTAATCTAACCACCAGTAGGCTGTCACCTCCTTCCGATATTTGGGAGTTATGGTACAGCTCCCTATTACCTCTTATGCTAAACTCAATATAGACCCCCTTTATAAGGAGAATGAAGACTGTAGCAAAATGCTGAAACTGAGAATATGGTTTGGATCACTTCAGAGGTGACAGCAAAGATTCATTCCAGGAAATGTAGAGACAGAATGTCTACTGATGTCTGAATAAGTAAATTGGGTTAATTGGGGGTCTGAGGTAGCGTTCCATTCATCTATTGTCAGTATGTTAAGGACCATCTATTATCTGCTACGGGATGTAATTACACTCCTAGTAATGTGTCTGGCACGGTTTCATTGTTATGGGTAAATATGCAGAGACCAACGTCTCACACATCCCAGGTAATTAAATCGCTGTCATCTGTTAATTGTTGAAGGGAATGCCCCTGTAAAATGAGTTAAGAAAACCCTTGCATGAGAAATGATATAAAAAGCCAGCCTGGGCAAAATAAAGCGTTGATTTACTCCCAGAACTGTGTGTCGTCCAGTTACTGGGGGGGTAACAGGTTGCCTTGGATAAGTCAGTACTTCCTCAGCTTCAAGGATTTCCCAGCGGACTTTGGAGCTCCGCAACACTGGTTGGCAGCGGTGGGATTAAAGCCTTGCAGCAAGAGGAAGCAGCGTTCATGCAAATTCGGCTACACGAATGGAAGTGTGAAGGGAGACAAACTATGCTGGATTAAAACGAGCAACGTTAAAGGATTTGCTGGAAGCAAGAGGGAAGAGCGCCAGCACTAAAACCAAAGCAGAGCTGATTGCAGAACTGACCGAGGGAGATCGGGCACACAGTATGGCTACAGAAGCCATGGAGACCGAGTTTGACCAAGAAGTGAAACGCAGGCTAGCGTTTTATGGAGAAAACTCCTCCACCGAGCTGGTACAGGCAACGTTAGCCCAAGTGGATGCCTTTATCACGGCGAGAGAAGAAAGGGAGACCCAACTCCGGCTGGCGGAACAGCATGCCTCTGAGAGACTGCTAACGACTACACCGGCACCAGAGACAAAACTAAAAGTACCCCATGATGCCTTTAAAAAGTTTATGGAAGCAGAGGAAGAGATCGATAGCTTCCTGCAAGATTTTGAACGGCAATGCAAGCTGTACCAGGTACCCCAGACAGACTGGGTACGGATCTTAGCTGGTAAGCTGTCAGGCCGTGCAGCAGAAGCCTACAGAGCCGTGCCAGAGGAGGAAATCGCAAGCTATAGCCGGGTAAAGGAAGTTATTTTGGCAAGGTATGCCATCACCCCAGAAGCATACAGGAGACGCTTCCGGGACACAAAGAAACAGGAGAAGGACTCCCACACCGAATGGGCTTGCCGAATGCAGAGGGCAGCCCTAGCTTGGCTGAAGCCAGTCAGGCAACCACAGCAGACGCGATCACCCAGCTGATTTTACTGGAGCAATTCTTTAATGGACTAAACCCAGAGGTACAGGAGTGGGTAAGGGATCGCAAACCTACCACTCTCTCGGAAGCGGCCAGGCAAGCTGATGAATATCAAGATGCCCGCCGGCCATCACAGACTAGCTTCCGACCAAGCACCAGACCACTGAACCATAACCCAGGGCCCCCAGCTACACAACGACCCGGGCTAATCCCTAACTCCCCTGCAAATCGATACCTCGGGCGCAAGGGAGTGCAGTGCTATTCATGCAAGCAATTTGGGCACTATCGGAGAGACTGCACTCAGAACCAGGACCAAGCTGCATGGATTCGACCAGGGCCACCCCCTCCAGCACGGGCTGCCGCTCATTGCTATCACACGGAAGCGGCCCCGGTCAACCGAGGAGCAGGAGAATTGGAGGAACACTGGAGTATCCTACACGAGGCTGACCCAGTACAGGCGGCTACCGACAACAGGCAACACCATCGCCAGTCAGTACAGCTGAACGGGAAGACTGCTCAAGGTCTACGAGATTCCGGCGCCACCCTCACACTGGTCAAACGTCACCTGGTTCCAGAGGCCGACCACACCGGGAGTTCCGTAGTTGTGCGGGTTGCAGGGGGAGCAGTACACAGGCTACCCACGGCAAGAGTACACCTGAACTGGGGTGCCGGCTCCGGATTAATTAAGGTGGGGTTGATCCAGGAACTTCCCGCTGATGTCCTGCTGGGGAACGATCTTGGCCAGTTGACTTCTTCTTTTGCATCAGCCCCGGTTACCAACGAGATCTACCCCGTTACCACCCGGTCCCAGGCCCCCACCACGGAAAACAGCGCATCCTCTGAGGCTCGGATGCTTCAATGTTTGGATTGGGCGCGGTATTGAGCCAGGTTGGAGCAGATGGCGGAGAACACCCCATAGTTTACTTGAGCAGGAAGCTTCTCCCCAGGGAAGTGAGCTACGCCGCCATAGAAAAAGAATGCCTGGCTGTGGTGTGGGCCCTTAAGAAGCTTCAGCCCTACTTGTACGGACAACAGTTCACCCTACTCACAGACCACAACCCGTTGGTATGGCTAAATCGAGTGGCAGGGGACAATGCCCGGTTGTTGCGCTGGAGTCTGGCGTTACAACCGTATGACTTTACTATCCACTACCGCCCCGGGAAACAGAACGGCAATGCTGACTGATTATCGCGGCAAACTGAACTGGAAAAGTGATCCGTGAGTACTCCCCGGACATCCCCAAGCCGATCCGTTAAGGATCAGACTGTGTATGCCGGCTTGTGGGTAAGGGGGAGCAGTGTAGTAAAATGCTGAAACTGAGAATATGGTTTGGATCACTTCAGAGGTGACAGCAAAGATTCATTCCAGGAAATGTAGAGACAGAATGTCTACTGATGTCTGAATAAGTAAATTGGGTTAATTGGGGGTCTGAGGTAGCGTTCCATTCATCTATTGTCAGTATGTTAAGGACCATCTATTATCTGCTACGGGATGTAATTACACTCCTAGTAATGTGTCTGGCACGGTTTCATTGTTATGGGTAAATATGCAGAGACCAACGTCTCACACATCCCAGGTAATTAAATCGCTGTCATCTGTTAATTGTTGAAGGGAATGCCCCTGTAAAATGAGTTAAGAAAACCCTTGCATGGGAAATGATATAAAAAGCCAGCCTGGGCAAAATAAAGCGTTGATTTACTCCCAGAACTGTGTGTCGTCCAGTTACTGGGGGGGGGTAACAGGTTGCCTTGGATAAGTCAGTACTTCCTCAGCTTCAAGGATTTCCCAGCGGACTTTGGAGCTCCGCAACAAAGACCACATTCAAAACCTGGGCTAATCTCCCACTTACCTTACTGGGCAGGATTAATATTTTTAAAATGATATTTTTGCCACGATTTCTGTATGTATTGGGTAATTCGCCAGTATATGTCACTAAGCTTAAATTTAAAGAAATAGACTCCATCCTTACTTCCTTTTTGTGGAGGGGGGAGTAGTCAGGATTGCCAAGACCACCCTCCAGTTACCGGTACTGGAGGGTGGATTGGCCTTACCCTGCCTCCACACCTATTATATTGCCTCACAATTAGCTCATGCACATTGGTGTTTTTTTCCTGAAGCCAACAACGCGACCACCGCTTTGGAGGCTGCTATTCTTACTTCCTATAAATCCCTGCAGAACCTGATTCATCGTACAGTATGTCCCTTAGAGGGCGGGAGGGTACGAGTGTCCTGGCAATGACTATAAGGCTTATTAAACTAACAAAACTACAGTCATTCACTGACAGTAATACTTACTCGCCGAACACTCCACTCTGGGGGAACCCGACTCTACCAGAGTTCTTCCGCAGATCTGACGGGGGATTCTGGTCGAAAAGGGGGGTAAAAACCATTTTGCATTTGTTCTCAGACAACGTGTTTCGTTCTTTTGATGAATTTCGTAGAGACTACAATCTACCATGCACGGCTTACTTCCTCTACCTACAGAAACGCCACACTGCAGCAACACAGTTTGGTCTTCGCAACATAACTATTCAGCTCTCCCCACTGGAACGTCTGCTGACTGACTCCTCTCATACCAAGCTGGTCTCTACATATTATGGGTCCCTTCTGCACTCCACGACTCAAAGGCTGAGCAAGGCGGCCGCCAGTTGGAGAGCTGATATCCCTGAGCTGACGGAGGAAATCTGGCAGGAGCTTTTGCCCCTCCAGGTTCCCTCTGTCATCTCTTCCCGTGGTAATAAGGTAATACAAACTAAATTGTTATACAGATCCTATTTTACTCCATGCTTACTATTTAAACTGAATAGACTACCCTCTGCATTATGCTCTTGTTGCTGCATGGCTGATGGCACGTTCTTTCATTTGATGTAATACATGCAATACATTGGTTGATTTGCACTGGATATTCATTTATAGGTTTTGCCATTACACTTATAAGTCCATTTGTACAATTGTATAGATGAAGTGTAGGGCAGCGCTGCATTTTTTGCCTTTTATTGATTTGCGTTAGATGAGGGAACCAGCTAACAAGATTCTCTTATTGTTTTTGAGATTTGTTTTGGTTGTATGGTAGTTGTTTTACTTGATTTGTTATTTCCTCTGTATACTGGTAGCCACTGGCCCAGCATATTGGTGGTCAGTGTGCCCCTGTATGCTGGTGGTCAGTGTGCCCCCTGTATGCTGGTGCTACGTGCAGGGTCTAGGAAGATGCTACGTGCAGAGTGCAGGATTCAGGAGGATGCTATGCACAGAGTACAGGGCTCAGGGGAATGCTAGGCACAGAGTGCAGGGCTCAGGGGGATGCTAGGCACAGAGTGCAGGGCTCAGGGGGATGCTAGGCACAGAGTGCAGGGCTCAGGGGGATGCTACGTACAGAGTGTAAGGTTCAGGAATGCATTACGTATAGAGTACAAGGTTCAGGAGTGTGTTGTACAGAGTGCAAGGTTCAGGAACTAGTTAAACAGCACACTTATCTTCTAAAATCTTGATTGGCAGCATGCAGGAGCCGAAGCAAGAAAGGCAGCATCAGATGGATCCACCCCACAGAAAATATTGAAGCAATATTTTGCTAAAAATACATTAAAAGCATTATTAGCTGACACAAACACAACATAACTTACAACATTTCTGCCAAATCTAAAATTTAAAACTATATTGAGGTAATAATTAAAGCTCTATGTGTGAATGAGGTCTTGGGACTCATTCACGAGGGCCATGTGGCCTGTACAGTATAGCCCCGTACACACGGTCAGACTTTTGGCCAACAAACTTAATTTTGAGCAAGTTGGACCCACAATCCGACCGTGTGTACTCTCCATCGGACAAACTTTTTTTGCTTTTTTCTTGTTTTCATCGGACAAAAGTTGGGTCTGCAAACGGACAAACTTTTGCCCAACAAAAGTCCGATGGAGCAAAGTCCGACCGTGTGTACAGAAAACCATTGGACTTTTGTCCGATGGACAAAACAACTAATGTTAAAATCAACCAACAATAGCAGAAGTTGACCAAAGGGTGGCGGTAAAGAGCAGAAAAGAGCAGAAAAAACACGTGATGTTGCAAAAAGTTTTGTGAAAGTTTGCAGAAAAGTCAGAGCGTGTGTATGCTATGGGTGTTCCCGACCAACTCCGTTTGGACAAAAAAACACGGAAAAGTCCGATGGAAGTCCGACCGTGTGTACGGGGCTTTAGAATCAGTGGGTTGTTTATGTGACTGGAGCCACCTGGAGTTGTGCACAGGCAGCCTATGTTACACTATGTGGCTGTATGAACACATCTGCATGTCCTAATTTGAAAGGTGTGTGGGTGCAGGTGTACAGCCCCCCACATAAACAGTGGACATTTGGGGCCACTCACCCACACCTACCAGATTAAAACCTACAGCTGTGTTCATACAACTGCTGTGTCCCCATAGAGTAGCAGGTGGCTCCGGCGGCATGAGCAAACCACTCATCCACATGGCCAGAGAACCTGTGTGAATGAGCCCTTTTTGTTTTTATTTTTACAATTTTTTATTATTTATTTTTACTACTTTTAACATTTTTAATAATGCTGTTGAAAAGATGAATGGACATGAAGTGTTATGAATTGAACACAGTGAGTGATTGGTACCGATCACTCACTATGTTCACTGAAGGAAGAGGAAAGGAAGGGGTTGGTAAATATCCTATCCTGAAACTATCCCCCTATGTGCAGAGAGTGTAGAAGAAGCCGCTGCTGCAGTTGGCACAGAGGGATTAAGTCTGCTGGGGGGGTTAGATCCTGGACAGGGAAAATTATCATGGCTGATCCAGGGGGATTGGTTTTGGAAATCACCCCCCACAGATTAATGATTATTCACATTGGTTCACATTGGTGTACATTGGAGTGATTTGGCATGCGATTCTACATGTCAAATTGCATGTTAAATCGTCAGCAATGGCACGTCTAAATCACTGTGATGCGCTGCACTGATCCCCAAAAGTAGTTTCTGCACTTTTGCTGACTTCGGGGTGCAATTTCCATTGACATCTATGCAGCAACCCGCACAGATGTCTCTGAAATCGCCTCTGAAGTCGGGACTGACCTATGGGAATGAAATCGTGCAAGTTCAGCTGAACTCGCACAATTTAATTCCTCCTGTCAGTCTGGACCTGGGCTCAATATCCATTAAAAAACTGTTTTAAAAATTCTGAGAAAATAAAAAAATAAACAAATAAAAAAATAGAAATATAGCGAAATGATTAAGGCTGGGTTCACACTGGTGTGATGTGAGAAACCCTGCGAATCCTGTGCGGGTTCCCGCATCACACCTGACTCACAGACGGTTCACACTGACATCTGCGAACCACTTCCAGTGTCAATAGAAAGCCAATGACACCCCCAGATCGGTTCTCAGATCACAGTGCGAACTATGAAATGGTACAGGAATCGGATCGCATGGATATTCACACCCAAAATTGTTCCCACCCATGCGATCTGATTCGAGTACGGACCAAAAAAAGAGTCCTGCACCATTCTGGTGTAAATGCGATGCGATTTCAGCCATACAGTTTGTATGGCTGAATTTGCATCGCACAGACATTGCATGTGATCTGCACAGCAATGCGGTGCGAATCACATGCAATGTCTGTGATCACACAAGTGTGAACCCAGCAAGAAGGTTATTATAGGTGAGGGAATAGGACTGACCTGGAGTTATGGATACAATTGGACTATTGCTCAGACTCTATTAATAATCTTATAATGACACATCTAAGCTATGGGTGAAAGAAAATGGGACAATATCCAGATCAGTCAGTAAAGGGTTGCATAGTGGTGTCTGAGCAGTGTGATACATGGATTTGTAGAGGGGAATGGAGTGTGTAACGGGTGATGATAGTGTAGAGGGGGAGGAGAAGTTACATTAGATAGGGGGATGGGAGATTTGTATCAAAACTGAAGAGAGGAGTGAGAAGCCATGCTGGATAAGATAGGCTGTGTCAGGAGGATAGTAGAAAAGAATACACAGGCTGGGGCAGTGAGATGGAGGAACCAGATCCAGTGGGATGTGAGACAGAGAAGGAGAGTACAGAAGTGACTGAATGGAGACTGAGCTGGGCACAATCAGTGGGACAAAGAATGGAGAATGTGAGCAGGACAAGTATCTGGAAAGGGGGAGGAGTAACAAACTTACGAGGTAAGTAGAAGATCATGCAGGGAAGGAGAGCTGACATCAGAGCACTGCGTGCAGGGAGAGAATACCAGGAGGCTGGGGGTCGGCTGCTAATGTATCAGAAAGGCAGAGGGAGAGAGACGATTGTCATCTGCTGGGCCCCTTCACTTCCTGTTCTTCCCGCTCACTAAGCTTGGCTGCGTAATCCATGCACTGAGTGAGCACTCCAAAAATTGGCCCCGCCCATCCCGACATCAGACCTTCAACCTGACAGCTCCACTCACTCTCCCTGCAGCCATACACCCCCGGCTTACCCCCGAATCACTGGATCGCTGGATACATGGTCAAAATGGCTGCTGCAGTTCCTGCTAGCTAGGCTGTCGGCAATAGATTTGGGCACCCCCCCTAAATCCGCGGACAAGTCCGGGGACACTCATGCTCCGGGAACAGTGTCCTCAATCCGGGAACTGTCCCTGGAAAACGGGGACGTCTGGTCACCCTACTGTAGTACCCCTCTGACCATGCCCGTGAACCAAGCCCCTTTAACCCCTGTCATGCTGGCCCTGTGTCTATTGCTTTTGCTTCTTTACTCAGGGCCTCTCTATATGGTAGCTTTTTCAACAAGGCAAAATGACGTCCCCATTCTCTCCATCGAGCTCAGAGCTCATTAGACCTCACTATCAGGACCAGGACGGGGGGTGGTCATATGCCTCATATAACTTAAAGTGTTACTAAATCCAGGACCCTGCATTCACTATATCTGGTCTCCCACAGAACACGGAAATGCAATAGTTTTAGTAAATACAGTAGGTGATGCCGATATTGTGTCAATCTCGCCGCTGTCAGCGGCGAGATTGACACCCACAAGCCCCGTCGCGGGAGCCAGGACCGAGCTCTGTCACCCCTCCCGCTCGCCGTCCCCAATGGATTTCTATGGATGCACTGCATCTCGCGGGGGCGGCGAGCGCGAGAAGCACAGCCTCGCATCGCCGGTTTGGAGACAGGTACTGTATAAACTTCTAAATACCTTTTCTCATCACCATTAATTAGCAGTCTTGTGACTTCTATTAGTGTCTGGTAAAGCTTGTAGGAGGAGTTTTCATTCTGCTCTGACTGTCCTATGAACCCCTGACCCTCTGTCTGGACAGTGCTGATTGGCCCTGTGCTGATCACATTCACTCTCCCAAGAATAAAAAACTCTCTAGCAATATACACCAAACTGAGCATATGCAGCTTGTCCTCTAACCTCTATTCTATAAGGAGATGGGTTGGGGACAGTGTAAGAAGGGGAGGGTCAGAGAAGACAGGATCGCACAGCCTTTTTACACAATGCAGAGGATAAACACCTTATGCCACGTACACACGATCATTTTCCCCGTCTGGAAAAATTTAATTTTTTCCTTTGGACGAGAAAAACGATCGTCTGTGGGAATAACCCATACTGCTGAACAATTGTATTTATGTTACATGACTATAGTAAACAGATGTAAACGCCCCTCTCACCAATTAACTAAACCACCGCTACGACCCCTACCTTACCCAACTGCTCAAGAATAAACAGACAGCAATTTGAGTGAAAATTGGCCGTAGCGACCATATATTAACCTATAACCAAAAAACACATTTCTTTAACAGAAACATAATAATCACAATGATACACAATAATCCAGGTTGCAGATCTTTGAAGGCAGTGATGAATGCAACACACCGACTCGGGGATGATCCCAACTCTCACCTTCTACACAAATATTTCATATCCCAAATGCCCAGTTAAACCTCCGTTACCTGGAATTTTACAGAGGACCCCATACCATAGATGGTTCCCTACTATGCCATATCACAGTTACTTTAGAAGGCCTCCAAAGATTCCAACCGCCACAGCACAGGTGTAAAACTTTACACCTGTGGGTGCCTCAAGAAACGCAGAGCTCGCTGAATGCCATCATGCAAGCCTAAAAATCCAAAAGTCTGTGCCAATGGCGTTAAGATGCACTCCATATCCCCTCAAGTATTGCCTAGTATCAACCTCCAGGTCCCGTGTCTGACCAAAAAACCTCAATTACACCCCACAAATCTGCCAACCTCCTTATTAACCTTGATACGGGCCTTTTTAACTCTCTCAACTGACCTTGCCAGACGACAACAAGTATGGCCGACAACGTCAGACCACGCCAATAGCGTGTTTGGAAAATCCATGCGGAGCCTGAGAACATCAAATTTAATGTCCCATATAAGGTGGCGCATGGACCTAACGCCTCAAATCCTGCATGGATAACCAAAACATCCGGCGCCCTATCTAAACGTGCATAGTGGTGTACCTTGGGTACCACTTTGCTCCACAACATACCCGGGACACCTATCCACCTAATCTTGGCCACCTCCAGGGGGGTGCCTAACTGGCGATCATTGGGCCGCACATCAGCACGCTTTGTCCCCCAAAAAAAGCACAAATGGCCCAAGATCCACACGAGGCAAGCCGCACCATCTGAAAATAAAATACAGCAAACAAAACAAGTAATGAAAACAATGAAAAACCCCCCAAAAGCTTAAAGATACAACTAAGCTGAGAACATGTACTCGCCAAAATTAACGCTACATAACCAAATATGGGTGGATATAAAGCTTGAACCTGTCTGACTCCCAGCGACCAATTAGTTTGATGACAGAGTTATCCATCCCCATCGGGCAGCCTTAGTGACTGCCCCAATGTGAAAGGAGTGTAATAAATAACCAAGGTAATCAAAACCAGCAGCCACAAGACATTGCCTGAAAACTGACACAAACTGGAAATTGGATAGAGCCGAACCATCCCGGTGAACTAAGAAGGAACCCCCACCCATTGGCCAATTTCTGCAATACTCCTCCACCGTAGCCACAGGACAAATGGACGAACATTGAATGTGATGCAATTATACATACCTACCCTCCACCCGCTGATCGGTTTTAGACCGGCAAAGAAAAAGAGCCACCGAATCACTCCTGCAAAAAACCTCACCCGCTAACAGACCGCCATGAGTAGATTTAGACGGGCTAACCAATTCATTCACACAAAGAACACCGTAGAAAGCCACTGCAAATACAGCACGGATCAAACAAGCTTCGTAGCCGGAATTGCACACAGAAATTACCTGCTTAAACAACTCCCGCAGCATGGAGAAAGTGACTGGACGTCTCCCGTCCTGCCACCTAGCCCCCTTCCTATACCCCTTCAAGGCCTGTTTTACTATAAAATCCTTAGTGAAATCCTGGGACCCTGTAACCTTGAACCAAAATGCTATCCCAGCCAACTTACGATCAATGGCCGAAACGGACATGATGTGTTCGTAGTTAAAGCAGATAAAATAAAGCAAGACCGTTCTATCACCGTTACCCACTATGCTACTACCAACTTGCGCAAGAAGACCCCACCTTTCCTGCCAGACCTTAACATAAGCTAACCATGTCGTCTCGCTCAAGGAATTCTGGATCAATTCCACTGCAACTCCAAGCCAATTTGCCACAGCCGCCAGGGACAAGGAACTCCTTGTTGCTCCACTCTCGGTGCCAACTCTCGTAATTTGTCACTCTGAAACTGAGACAAAGAATCCGCCACTGTATAAGTTGTTCCAGGAAGATGTATGGCATACAAAAAGGCATTCAGTTGTAAACAATGTAACACAAGATGGAGCAACAGGCGGACAACCAGCGCGGAAGAAACAGACATGTGGTTAATGACCCCCAAATTGTCCCAGTGGAGCCGGATCTTCCTATTACGAAAGTAATCACCCCAGACCTCGACAGCAACAATGACTGGAAACAATTCTAAAAGAACCATATTTTTAAGCAACCCCGATTCACGCCAGTCAGCCAACCAACGTTTTGCACTCGATTTGCCCCCAAAGAATGCCCCATAACCAGATGTTTCCGCCGCATCCGTATAGAACTCCAAATCAAAATTACTTAACAGCTCTTCCATCCAAAGCGAACGGCCATTAAAAGGACTTCCAAGAAAACATGCCAAACCTGAAGATCCTCCCTGTGCTTCCTTGTCAGCTTAATAAAGTGAGTGGGCGAAAGGGCGCCTGCCGTATCTGCAGAAAACCCGATTCATCGGCATGATACGGCATGCAAAGTTCAACTTACCTAAGAGATATTGAAGTTGACGCAATTTGATGCTCTGTTTCCCAATTACCAAGCAAACCTATGCCTTTAGAGCCACCAGCTTGTCATCAAGCAACTGACATTCCATAGCCAGGGTTAATATTAATACCCAGAAAACTGAGCTTGAACAGCAGGCCAACCGTCTTTTCAGGTGTCAGTGGTATCCCAAAGCGCTCCACAACATGTTGCAATGTAGCCAGCAATATGCCACATAAGTTAGGAGGGCCCACACACAAAAAGTCGTCCAGGTAGTGAATAACTGTATTGACACCATACACATCCCCCACCACTCATTCAACAAATGACCTGAAGGTTTTGAAAAGAGCGCAGGAGACAGAACAGCCCAAAGGCAGGCAACAGTCCACATAAAAGGTGTCCAACCACCTGCAGCCTAGTAAATAAAAACTCTGAGGCAAAAGATGAAAAGCCGATTCCACATCTGTTTTTTCGCCATGAGAGCGCCCCTACTACAATGCCGAAACCCAGAAGACTGCAGCATCAAAAGAGGTGTGACACTGTGCAAACTTTTGGGTTGATCACATTATTAACAGATCCACCTCTCGGAAAGGAAAGGTGATGAATTAACCAAAATCTATTTGGTTCCTTCTTAGGGACAACTTCCAAAGGGGAAACGACTAAATTGTCAAGAGGGGGATGCAGAAATGGGCCATGCATGCGCCCCAATGCCACTTCCTTTTGAAGTTTTGCAGGAAACCACAGAAGGGTGTAAAAGCGCGGAGCTCAAATTGTCAGCCATGGGTGGAATGCAAGAAAGTGAACACGAAATCCTAAAGCTCTCAGTGAAACCAGACACCAGGAGCTAAGCAGCCGCTTGGTCCGGATACCTATCTAGGAAAGGCTGCATCCTTTCCACCTTCACCGGAGTTGTTCCTCTTACCCGAAGCCTCTCCGGAATGGCATTTTCCCTGTTTGAAGCAGCGAGACAGCGTGTGATCCTCTGCAACCGGAGAACTAATTTTTAAAACGACAAACGCTTCCAAACTTGCACGCCCCCTCATTAAACTGCTAACAATACCCCTTCCGCTTAGTGGCAGGCTATCCAGGGATATTCCAACTCCCGGTCCGGTTGCAAAAAACTACGCTAAGGCCCACGCAGACGTCATCAGCTTCATTCATAAGCTGATATCCTTATAGTCCAAGTGCCGGATGGCTTTGCGCTGACGGAATTGTTAATCATAACGAAGCCACGCCTGACCACCATAAACCCTGTGAGGCTATCTAATGTCATTCAGGTAACAGAAAAGTGTTGATAATTGATGCTTTTCCCCAATCACGCTCGCTAAGATAGCGAACGCCTGAAGCCAGTTTCCAAAAGTCTGGGGGATGAGTCGATAATGACGCTTCTCCTCATCCTCCTTTTTAAACTCCTTTGGTTTAATCCCGTCGAGGTTAAAGTGATTGTAAAGCTTTGATTATAAAAAAATAAAATAACAAACATGTCATACCTCCACTGTGCAGTTTGTTTTGCACAGTGTGGCCCCGAACACCATCTTCTGGGGTCCCTCGGTGGCTCTCACGGCTCCTCCATGCATCAAATAACCCCCTAGGAGAAGCGCTCTATCAGGGAATTACCTTACAGGCGTGCTCCTGAGTCCATCATTCGGCGTCCATAGCCGCGTCATTGGATTTAATTGACAGCAGCGGAAGCCAATGGCTGCGCTGCTATCAATCTATCCAATCAAGAGCTGAGAACCTAGGGCAGAGGAACAGCGCATCCCTGCTGTGGGAAATTCCAGGGCTCAGGTAAGTAAAATGGGGGGGGGCTAGGGGGCATAGGATGCATTAAGGTGAAAAAACACAAGGGTTTACAACCCCTTAAAAACGTCTCCAGCGAAGCATAAAAATTTCAATATACTCACCCTTCCAAATATTCTCTTGCACCTCCAGCTTGATATGAGCCCCCAATGGACCTTCAAAGCAAACGTACACCTCACACTTGGCCGCATTAGCCAGGCGGACTGTGTCAGAACCTTTCACAGCCTCCTTTGCTGCCTCTGCTCTGTCGATGACACCTGGAACCATCGGACCCCCTGACGTCACAGCCTCCTCTGGCCCTGGTTGCCTGGCTGTTTCCGACCCAGAAACAGTCCCTGTCATGTCCCCCGAAGTCCTACCTACAGGGTGACTGGGCACCCAGTGGGCTAGAACTGGCAGCAGAACCAGCATCAGAACCAGCATCAAAGTGCTGATCTAGTGCGCACAGCCCTGACAACACGTCCAGAAGACATGACGCAGTGCTCAACGCAGCGTGCACACATTCTGTTGCATGAGGTATGGGTGCAGGACAAGAATAGGAGGGCCGACCCCCACGCCCTGACCCTCTCTGCCCCCACCCCCAAAAGACCACCTAACATAACCTGCAAAGAAGAAAGATTAGTAGAGGTACACTCAACAGGCTGCTCAGGAGTGGACCCCACAGCCGCCACACCCGCGTCCACCATCTATGGACGTTCCAGCACTTCATCTTCTAAGCTGGACAGTTAACCCTTGCACTGGATGAAGAGCGCTTCCTGTCGAATCGGGGACACATGTGCATGCTGGTCCCAACCTTAAAGGGGTTGTAAAGGTTTGTTTTTTATTTTCTAAATAGGTTCCTTTAAGCTAGTGCATTGTTGGTTCACTTACCTTTTCCTTTGATTTACCTTCTAAATGTTTTTTTTCTTTGTCTGAATTTCTCACTTCCTGTTTCTCCTCACTAAACTTCACACCGTCATCCGAGTGGTGTGGAGTCAGCCAGAACAGCTTACTGAACAGCTTACTGAGGAGGAACAGGAAGTGAGAAATTCAGACAAAGAAAACAAAGAAAAAAAATATTTAGAAGGGAAATCTAAGGAAAAGGTAAGTGAACCAACAATGCACTAGCTTAAAGGAACCTATTTAGAAAATAAAAAACAAACCCCTTTACAACCCCTTTACATCAGGGATTTCTCCCGGGGCAATCACCTGCAGGAGCGGGAGGATGTGTCACCAGTGAGCACGAAGGGTCCCTGCAGGGGCTCCCAGTATGGCACTAAACCCGGGGGGGGGGAGGAGTTAGGAGAGAAGTGCTCCGGAGGCTTGGACCTCCGAGCATGCCTGGCAGTCAGCTCCCCGAAGCACAGCCATCTCCCTGCAAAATAGAGAAGACCTGATGCTGCAGCCATGCTGTGCCCCATTGAGGTGGCAGCAGCAGTCCTCAGCTGTCCCTAATTCCAGGCCCCCCATGGCCAGAAAAAACCTGTATCGCTCGGGGAAAAAGCTCAGAAGCTTCTTCTTTGTCCGACGAGTTCCAACTGCATGAGAAAATCCTGATCCCACATTTTCCACACAGAAGACCCTCCTGGATTTTTGAAGCCCACCAATCCCGGTATGTAACTTCCTATCACCATAATGTTTAACCCTATAACTGCCTGTTTACCCTGCTAGCCAGTCATGCCCGCCCTTCACCTATTTTTTTATATTTTTTTGCTTCGGGTTTATCTGACTCCTGACTACTACACTCTGTACGTTCTATACTCCTGCACTTAATATCCTTTATGCAATTACATGCCATTAACAGTTGTTGATAGATCCTGACTATTTTAGTTACATACTTCTTTAAGACAGGCTCAGAAAAAAGTTAGTTCTTTGTTTATATTTTATGTGCAGAGCATGCATATGCAATGGGAGGGTTTCAGCTTTTTTAAAGTGTGTGTCAAGCCCAATTTTTTTGTCTAGTTTTAGATTGGGGAAGGATTAGAAATCCTGTCATGTTTTTACTGCTATATGCAGCTCGGTTTAAGGAGATTTCCCCTCACTTACTGACCTGCTGACAACAGTTTTACCAGACCAGATGTAAGGGGGAAATTTACCAAAAAAGAGACAGAGACCGAAACTGTCAGGGGTACATGTTTACCCCACCTCTACTAACAAAATAATGTTTTACTTATGTCTGTGTTGATGTTGGAGGGTGCCCCTCACTATTTGGTGAAACAATGTCAGCAGAAGAGGAAGTGGGGGGAAATATCCTGGGATAGCAGTAAGAGCCTGGCAGGGGTTCTAATCCTTCCCGATTCTACCCCAAAACAAATATACAATAAAAATGATTGTTCTGAGGTTTATTTGTTTCTGTGGGTTTCTGGCTTCTGGCACAATAATTAATCCATATTATGTCAGTACAAGGATTGTGGCATATGTGTACAGTGAGTAGGCTCAGGTTCTATTTAGCTTTGCCCCTTCAAGCTCCTCCCACTGTCAGCATAGTGCGGCCATTTCACTGTTTTCTGTGTCATACTACCCGCGCCACATCATTCTTCTCTATAGGGTACCTATACCAATGATACTCACCCCAATCCAATGCTGCAAATCCCACTGCTCAAAAAAGATGTCAGCAAATTCACTACCCTCTCCTCACAGGCTGTGATTGACAGCAGCAGGTGTCTGGCTCCTGTGAGGAGGGAAAGAATGCAGCTTGTTCGAGATCAGGATCAGGTTAGTATACAGGGGGCTGGTGATGGGGGGAGCGCTGGATCTGGTCACAGAAGTTTTTTTTATCTTAATGCTCTGCTGCTGGCAATCAAAGTCAGTTAGCCAATCAGGAGAGAGAGAGGGCAGGGCCGAACCGCAGCTCTGTGTCTGAATGGATACCTTAGCTTGGGTGCCCCCATAGAAATCTGCCAGGAACAGCGAAGAGGGACACAAGAAGAGGAGGAGAAGAGGAGGATCTGGGCTGCCCTGTGCAAAACCTATACACAGAGAAGGTAAGTGTAGCAATACCCCCAGTTAAGAGGGCTGCAGGTATAGTTTTGGGCCTGTAACACACTGCTGTCAACCCCCAGGAACTGGCTCTAACCTCCCTTGGCACAGCTAGCACAAATGGAAGCGTGAAACCCACTAGGCTATAGGAATCACCACTCCGCAATAAAGCATACACAATAGTTAATATCAAATTACCTGAGCTGACTGCTTCAGCTGGGATAAACAGTATGCCACACACTTGTTTGCTTAACCACAAATAATTTTATTGAGTAGAAATATAAGGTTAGACAATGGTACATTTTTCTATGCAGGGCCCTGCAATATCAAAAGTCAAGCAAATAACAAGTACTATGTTCTAACATTCTTATGCACACTGAATGTCTCTTAAGAAACTACGCTCGTGAGCTTTCCCCTCGTGGCCAATATGGCGCCCAAACAATGTCTCCCTGCTGAACAGTCAGGCCTGACTAATTCACACACAGTTAATTCATTGAGAAGGATCTTCGCTAGCAATGGTGGTGCACTTTGTAGGTTATTTGTAATCCAAAGGTATTAAATTGTTAGTTACTCAGCAAGCAATAAGACAACTTAACTCCGGCTGCACAACACACTGTTCCTTTGGGGTGCAATGTAACACTCCGGTAACGGTGGGCCCTGACCAAAGGATACTGGGCCTAAAAGATAGTCAAAGTATACTGAGCAAGTGCTCTCTCACCCGACCGGACCAGTCCGTACAACCGACTTCAGTGGTTGGTGCTCCAACGTAGGCTCCACTTGCTAGGAGGGCGGTGTCCGAAGAGACCCGCGTGTTGCTCCTCCCTCCTTAAATTGTCCTTCCCCAGCAGACCTTGCGCCGGGCAATGCACTGTGGGTGTCCTGCTGCACACTGGGTATAGTAGTCTTTGTACTCATTTAAAGCGATATCCCGCTACACACTCCCCCCACTTTAAATCTTTGGTCCCCAAAGATAAGCAGTAAAGATCATTGTTAGCATATGCACACAAAATAGTTTACGGCTACAAAGGAGCCTGGCAGAGGAACCTTCCACCAAGCTTTGGGGGAGAGGTTGTCCTGGCCACAGGTCACATTAGTGGAAGTGGCCTGTCTAACTGTGCCAGGGAGTGAGCTAGGGTTGCCCTCTACTAAATTCACAGTAGGGGGACCAGGCCTATCTACTGTCCTTCCTGCTGTAAGAACATTCACTTCCGAGCACTTCCCTATTTGAGTCTAGCTTAGTCTTCTTGGGGGGTGGATGGCCCTTCTCTCTCTCTGCTACCTGGGAGCCGGGGTCCCAATTGCAGTGGGTCCTTCCAATTCTCCCTCTATTAAGTCAGGTGTAGTGGGTTCCGCTGGTCCAGGGGCATATAATTCAGGTGCAGAGAGATACAAGGAATCCCTGGGGTCCTCTACTGGAAAAGAGTCCAGAGCATCCTCCCATTCTTCAGTAAGAGTATCAAGTGGTAGGAACTCAGCAGCTTCAGCATTCAAAGTGTCCCCAGTGATAACTTCAGATGATGAAGAGGCCATGGCCATGGGCTCAGGTACTTGGGAGGACCATAGCCAATCGAGTTCCAATTCATCATCTTCACTCTGATCTTGGGCGTCCATTTCCCCTGAAAGAGTTGTTTGAGATCTGGTGACAGGTCTAGGGGTGTTAGAGGCTGAAAGGGGCTCAGAAGGATCTGAGGTAGGCGGCAGACAAACTGCTTCAGAGAGGGGCAGCAAGTGATTCCTGTGCCATGTCTTCAACGGCCCCACACTCCCTTCTGGTTTGAGTTGATACACTGGCAAACCTGGCAATTGTTTACAGATTACATATGGTTGTGATCTCCACCGGTCGGCCAGCTTATGCTTCCCTGGAATTCCTAAGTTCCGCAACAGCACCCGGTCTCCTGGCTGTAGGTCCTGAATTCAGAGCTTGAGGTCATAACTCCGCTTATTCCTGGCTCCTCTTTGATTGGAAGTCGCCTGGGCCTTCTCATACGCCAGTCTTAAACTCTGTCGCAACCGATCCACATACCCCTTGTGGGAAGCTGCTGAGGTATGATCTATTGACACACATGTGTGTCGGTGGTGTTCCTGATGCTCACCGACACCCTGCCATTAGCCTTCTTCAGAGCTCTCAATGGGACCACCTCAGGAATTACTTCCAGCCCTTGATGGGTATCCAAAGGATCTGGTTCCAGGACTACGAAGGGACCAGGTTGCTCCCAGGTGAGTTTTACGGTAGCCCTCAGGCAAGTTACTTCCCCGGGCTGTAATATCCTCTCCTTCTTGTCTAACTTCCAGACCTTTCCCACTCCTTCTGGAGCCTTCTGTTCCAACACCAGCCGTTGATAGGCCCGTTGCAACATAGGGTGAATTCTGGCTGTTGGGCTATAGGGGCCAGTAATCTCCTGACCAGGTCAGTATTAGTCCCTATTATGAGGGAACTTTTGTTGGCTCCTGGTGGGCGAGGACAAACCACCGCCAATGTGTCGAAGATCTCTGCGTCCCTGGCTACTGAGGGGTCGAAGGCCAGTCTTATTGGGAGGTATCCATCATACGGGAAGTTTTGGGTTCCAAGTCCCCATATTTCCAAGTCTTCTAGCTTCTGCAATGGCAAATGTCTCAGATGTTTCTGGTAGAAGTCCCGGTACAGAAGGGTCACTTGAGCTCCCGTGTCGAGAATGGCCTTCGTGTAGATCCCTTCCACTTGAATGGGAACCACTGGGGAGGGTCTCACCAGTTTAACAGGAAATTTCCTCGTGGAGGTCTCCTTCCTAGGTTCCATGGGTTTGGCCTTCTGTGATTTTTTCTTCCCTAATTTCTTCCTGGACCTTAAGCCTTGTTGGGCCTGGTATGCATTAATTTCCTGCCAAGGTTTAGGTTTGGACTTAAAGTGAGAAGTATTAAGTTGGTGGGGAATTGTCCCCCCTTCTTAGCTTCTCCTGTTCTCTGATCTCTTTGGAGCTTGCTGGAACTGATGGGCACCCGGTTGACTCCTTCACCGGGGCCCTCTGGACTTTTCCACTGGCTTGCGATATGTGCTTTGGGATCTCTTCGGGCTGGGACACACCCGTCCGTAATGTCCAACCCCTCCACAGTTAAAGCAAACTTCTTCTTCTCTGTCCTGCTGGAAGACTGGTGTTGGGGCAGTCTGAAACACATCCTTCTTTTGGTCTTCTGTTTTTTGTAGCTCCTGAACTTTTAGCCATTAAAGAAGTCAACATTTCCAACACTTGGGCCATCTGTGACTTTAAGACAGCCCCCTCAGAGTCCCGTTCTGTGGTCATAACAGATCCAACCCCCGCTGAGGGAGGGGGAGTGGGTTTCTCAGTTGCCTGTTGGTCATTGAGTAAAGCCTCTTCATCTCTCACTACACGCACGAGGTCTGGATAGCTTAGGGACATAACTCCTCCGGCAGTCTTCAGATGGAGCCAGACTGGATCAGAGCGCAGTGCTCCCCTCATGACCTGCTGCATCTATGGCTTGTGGTACCATCCCTTTCTTCAGGACTATCTGGCAGAGCATCTTATTCAACCTTCGGACATATTCAGAAAAACGTTCTCCTGGCTGTTGAAGAGTATGCTTAAACTGGTAGATTAAGTCAGTAACTTTCTCCAACTGGCCAAACTCCTCCTGCAGCATAGTTAAGTAGTCATAGGCAGTACAAGAGGTGTTGCTGAATCTAAGATTCTTCACAGCTTCTGCAGCTGCCCCCTTTAAGCTTTCGTTTATGCGCTGTTTCTTTTGGGCTTCCGTCACTTCCCATTCTTCCACAGCCTGCATTGCTTGTTCCATCCACGTATCAAAGTCCTCTTCCCGAGTGGTACAGGCTGTTTACCCGAAAAAAATCTCAGCTTCCGGTACCCAGTCTCCACACACACCGTGTTACTCTTCTGGCACTTTGTGACAAGGTCCCCTAAAGCGTTGAGGAGTTCGGGGCCTATAGTGGTCAGAGGCGCCGCGGAGATCGTTGTCTCTTTTGGCTGCTTTTCCTTATGGCCCGGTTCGGGGGGTTCTTTCTTAATAGACTTTGCATGTGCTAGGCGGAATGTCTTCTGGTCTATGGACTGTACACTCTGGCCTCTGAAACTCTCAGGTATCTCATCCTTCCATTCTACCAATGCATAGGTACGGGAGGCCCCTTCGTCTGGCCAGAGGTCAATTAACCATGCCCTACTTCGCTCCCCGACCAGTCTTCTCCGGGGAGCTCAACGATTACAGCCATGTCTGGAAAAGCACCAACTGATGTGCACCACTGGGTCACTGTTAGAGGATCCATGCCGGTACTTCTGGCAGGCTTGATTGCAGCGTACAGGATCCCGGACTCGAGCCCCCACGTGTAGCAATACCCCCAGTTAAGAAGGCTGCAGGTATAGTTTTGGGCCTGTAAAACACTGCTGTCAACCCCCAGGAACTGGCTCTAACCTCCCTTGGCACAGCTAACACAAATGGAAGCGTGAAACCCACTAGCCTATAGGAATCACCACTCCGCAATAAAGCATACACAATAGTTAATATCAAATTACCTGAGCTGACTGCTTCAGCTGGGATAAACAGTACGCCACACACTTGTTTGCTTAACCACAAATACTTTTACTGAGTAGAAATATAAAGTTAGACAATGGTACATTTATCTATGCAGGACCCTGCAATATCAAAAGTCAAGCAAATAACAAGTACTATGTTCTAACATTCTTATGCACACTGAATGTCTCTTAAGAAACTACACTCGCGAGCTTTCCCCTCGTGGCCAATATGGCGCCCAAACAATGTCTCCCTGCTGAACAGTCAGGCCTGACTAATTCACACACAGTAAATCATTGAGAAGGATCTTTGCTAGCAATGGTGGTGCACTTTGTAGGTTATTTGTAATCCAAAGGTATTAAATTCAGGCCCGTCGCTACAGGACAGGCAAAACAAGCAATTGCTTGGGGCCCCAGGAGGCCTGGGGCCCCCAACTTCTCCTTCCCAGGCTGTAGCCCCGAGTCTCTTATCGGGTGCTGTGGCTGTGGGTAAATATAGAAGAGAGATAATCGCTCGCTATTCTCTAATTGCGGGGAGGCTTCCGTCTTTAATTCACACCCCTCCTCTCTCATTGGCTCCAGAGAAGCTGAATTTGTGGCGCCAAATCTGAGTCCTGAGCAGGAGAATAGCTAGCTGGAGGAAGGATGGGAAATGTCAGCGCTGACAACTAGCACACATTGAGCTGGGCGAGGGAGGAGGAGAATGTCGACCCAGGAGCCTGGACATTGTCACTGCTCATGCAAGACACCCCTCGGGTCAATGGACAAGTAAGGAGCAGGTAGCGAGCATGCAGAGGACTGTCCAGAAAGGAGAAACTCGATCTCTTCCATGCTTGTGTGTGTCAGGCAGCACCTGAGTCTCCCTCCCCCTCCTCTCCCGGGGGGAGGACAGAGCAAGCAGGACAACACAGTAGCAATCATTGCTACCCATAAAGTAGTCACTGGAGCTCCCCCAAGGCAAGATAACGGGACGGATGGCAGACTGCATTCTTCTCCTGTGAGTCACAATTGTTCTGCCTTCCACACTGTATAGATCTGTGCTTTAAACCTGTCCTGTACCTCAGCAGGACAGGTATGGTGAAAGTAAAATTGTTGAATATGTTAGAAATATAATGGGACTTAATTTCTGGTACTACATACATAGATGCATTTTTACAAAATAATTATTTTTAATATATGTGTATGTAGAATATCTCTGTAGCACCTCGAAAGTCCCAATATATTTCTAACATATTCGTGAATTTGTGCAAAAACAGCAAAGGATGTGGTGCCATAATACAGCCCATCTCAAGGAAATTAGGATCAAGTCCATTCTTGCAGTGTGTGTGTGTGTGGGGGAGGGGGGGGGGAGGGAAGCCTCTTTCACCTACCTGTTTTCATGCTCCAGCCAGCTGCACTGCTCTTTTCCTCCACTAAAACCCCAGCCTCATTACATACCATAAAGTAACAATAACCTGTATGTTATGATGAGGGGGCTGGAGTGTTATCTGCACATGCGCCGCCGCCGCTTGGGCTAGCCCGTACATGGTCAGTCATTTTCGAACATGCAGGCGCATGCGCAGTGACATAATGGCACCATTTTTAAATGTAAGGCAGCAGTGGCACTTTGTGAGGTCTCAGCAGTGGCGCGCACCTCATCACAGCCCGGTAAGACCCCTCCGCAGCCTCTGGCCCCTGGACCATGTCCGCAGCCTCTGGCCCCTGGACCATGTCCGCAGCCTTTGCAGTGTGTGTGTGTATGTATGTATGTATGTATGTATGTATGTGTGTGTTTTAAGTATGTTGGATTTAGTTATTGTGCACTTTTTTAATGTATATTAATTGATTTTATGGTACAGTGGTGTTTTTTGCAAATGTTCAATTGTTGAAAATGTTAAAATTTTATGCGCAGTATTTGCACCGTAAACCTTTTTTTATTTAAAGTGTGGGTGAACCTAAACTGTATCGCTATGCTGTGGTTCCTGTAGGCTTTGCGGGGGGAGGTTGGGGGGCCTCCATGTCCATTTTTTGCTTGGGGCCCCCAAATTCCTTCAAACGGCCCTGATTAAATTGTTAGTTACTCAGCAAGCAATAAGACAACTTAACCACTTAACGACCGCCCACCGCCGATTTACGTCGGCAGAATGGCACGGACAGGCAGAATCACGTAGATCTACGTGATCGCCTTTGTGCAGTTGGGGGTCCATCCGGACCCCCCTTCACTGCAGTGAGCGGCCGTTAAGTGTTCGGGAGCGATCAGGCATGAGGGGGGGGGCGCTCGATTCCGCCCCCCCCCTCGCGATCGCTCCCGGCCAATGAAAATGCTTCCTCCGCCATGTGATGTAAACAAGGCTGGAGGAAGTGATGTCATCTCCCTCGCCGCAGTCTTTCCGTTCCCGGCGCCGAGCAGAGAAGAAGCAGGTTAGTGCACCAACAGTCCACTGACACTTAGGTACACATAGGCACACAAATCACCCCCCAGTCACCCCCAGATCACCCCCCAGGTCACCCCAAAGCCCCCAATCACAGTGTCACTGATTGCAGTGATCATTTATTTTACTGATCACTGCATTTAGTGTCATCTGTGATTGTAAAAAGTTGCAGGGCAGTTAGGATTAGGCCCCTTTAGGTCCAGGGTAGCCCCCTAACCCCCCCTAATAAAGGTTTAACCCCTTGATCACCCCCCAGGTAACCCTTTCACCCCCTAACTTCAGCGTCACTAAGCGATTGTTTTTCCGATCGCTGTATTCGTGTCGCTGGTGTTTTAGATAGGCAGTTATTTTTTTTAGGTTCGCCGCAGGTTTTTATTAGTGTCAGGTACCCCCATATATTATTTTAACCCCCTGATTGCCCCTAGAGTTAACCCTTTCACCAGTGATCGCCGTATAAGCGTCACTGGTGTCACTGGTTAGCCAGTAAGTTATTTAGTTATTTAGGTTACCCGTCAGGTTTTTATATAGTGTCAGGTACCCCCATATTTAACCTAATAAAGGTTTTAACCCCCTGATTGCCCCTAGTTAACCCTTTCACCAGTGATCACCATATAAAGGTTACGGGTGACGCTGGTTGATTAGTTTGCTTTTTATAGCATCAGGGCACCCGCTGTATATAACCCAATAAAGGTTTAACCCCCCTGATCGCCCGGCGGGTGAGATCAATTAGGTTTTGGCGCCAGAGAGGGTCTGCGTCGCCCCAGGCAGTGTTAGGTTAGTGACAGTAACGCTAACACCCACGCGCAAAGCATACACCCCCCTTAGTGGTATAGTATCTGATCAGATCTATACTAGCATCCCCAGCGGTTTAGGGTTCCCAAAAACACAGTGTTAGCGGGATCAGCCCAGATACCTGCTAGCGCCTGCGTTTAGCCCCTCCGCCCAGCCCAGCCCACCCAAGTGCAGTATCGATCGATCACTGTCACTTACCAAACACAACACACATAACTGCAGCGTTCGCAGTGCTTGGTTTTTGGGGCCCTGTACGCGGCTAGGCTCCCAAAAAGTCCCACACATGTGGTATCCCCGTACTCAGGAAAAGCAGCAGAATGTATTTTGGGGTGCAATTCCACATATAACCATGGCATGTGTGAGCAATATATCATTTAGTGACAACTTTTTGTACATTTTTTTTTCTTTTTGTCATTATTCAATCATTTGGGACAAAAAAAAAATATTCAATGGGGTCAACATGCCTCTCAGCAAATAGCTTGGGGTGTCTACTTTCCAAAATGGGGTCATTTGGGGGGGTTTTGTGCCATCTTGGCATTTTATGGCCTTCAAAACTGTGATAGGTAGTGAGGAGTGAAATCAAAAATGTATGCCCTTAGAAACCTTGAAGGCGGTGCTTGGTTTTTGGGGTCCCGTACGCGGCTAGGCTCCCAAAAAGTCCCACACATGTGGTATCCCCGTACTCAGGAGAAGCAGCAGAATGTATTTTGGGGTGTAATTTCACATATGCCCATGGCATGTGTGAGCAATATATCATTTAGTGACAACTTTGTGCAAAAAAAAAAAAAGTTTGTCATATTCCCGCAACTTGTGGCAAAATATAAAATATTCCATGGACTGAACATGCCTCTCAGTAAATAGCTTGGGGTGTCTACTTTCCAAAATGGGGTCATTTGGGGGGGTTTTGTGCTATTTGGCATTTTATGGCCTTCGAAACCGTGATAGGTAGTGAGGAGTGAAATCAAAAATTTGCGCCCTTAGAAATCCTGAAGGCGGTGCTTGGTTTCCGGGGTCCCGTACGTGGCTAGGATCCTAAAAAGTCCCACACATGTGGTATCCCCGTACTCAGGAGAAGCAGCAGAATGTATTTTGGGGTGCAATTCCACATATAACCATGGCATGTGTGAGCAATATATCATTTAGTGACAACTTTTTGTAATTTTTTTTTTTTTGTCATTATTCAATCACTTGGGACAAAAAAAAAAAATATTCAATGGGCTCAACATGCCTCTCAGCAATTTCCTTGGGGTGTCTACTTTCCAAAATGGGGTCATTTGGGGGGGGGTTTGTACTGCCCTGCCATTTTAGCACCTCAAGAAATGAGATAGGCAGTCATAAATTTAAAGCTGTGTAAATTTCAGAAAATGTACCCTAGTTTGTAAACGCTATAACTTTTGCGCAAACCAATAAATATACGCTTATTGACATTTTTTTTACTAAAGACATGTGGCTGAATACATTTTGGCCTAAATGTATGACTAAAATTGAGTTTATTCGATTTTTCTTATAACAAAAAGTAGAAAATATCTTTTTTTTTCAAAATTTTCGTTCTTTTTCCATTTATATCGCAAAAAATAAAAATCGCAGAGGCAATCAAATACCATTAAAAGAAAGCTCTATTTGTGGGAAGAAAAGGACGCAAATTTCATTTGGGTACAACATTGCATGTCCGCACAATTTACAGTTAAAGCAGCGCAGTGCCGAATCCCAAAAACAGGCTTGGTCCTAATGGCCCGAAATGGTCCGGGGCTTAAGTGGTTAACTCCGGCTGCACAACACACTGTTCCTCTGGGGTGCAATGTAACACTCCGGTAACGGTGGGCCCTGACCAAAGGATACTGGGCCTAAAAGATAGTCAAAGTATACTGAGCAAGTGCTCTCTTACCCGACCAGACCAGTCCGTACAACTTCAGTGGTTGGTGCTCCGGAACACAGTCTCACGATACCCGTAGTCTCCGATCCTCTCGACCATCTGAGGGAGATTGATGGATGAGATGACTCTATGTTCTCCAGTGACGATCAGTAAGCTCTCCGGATCCCCTAGGCCCAGGCTCTCCGGCCTAGTCCAAATCAACAGGCCCCAACGTAGGCTCCACTTTCTAGGAGGGTGGTGTCCGAAGAGACCAGCGTGTTGCTCCTCCCTCCTTAAATAGTCCTTCCCCAGCAGACCTCGTGTCGGGCAATGCACTGTGGGTGTCCCGCTGCACACTGGGTATAGTAGTCTTTGTACTCATTTAAAGCGATACCCCGCTACAGTAAGTATAACATGTTTGTTATATAAAAAAAGAGACTTTACAATCACTTTAACGCATTAAGGTTAAAAAAAACCTTCTGATTTTAGAATCATTTGAAATCACTTCCTTCTCCTGTCCAGGACTACATGTCCCATGAGGCATTGTTGCTCAAACATTTACATTCACCAGTTCTCAGGCCCTTACTGATATGTATGGATGGTGTACTGAGCTGTATGTACAGTATGCTGCCCTGCATTTCCTGAAAAGTCAACAAATAATACAATCTGTATGTGGGCCAACCAATCAGCTGGCCAACTAATCGCTTATGACAACTATTTTAATAATTGATTATAAATGATTATGTCGATTAGTTGTTTCAGCCATACATTACACCATAGAGGAGTGGATTTTATTTCATGGAAGTAATTATAGACACACATGTTTATAGCTTTTTTTTCGGAGACTGTGCTGTAAATAGAGACTTGTGTAGCTTCTTGAGGCTTCGTTCACATCTCTGCGTTCCAAAATAGCGGTAAATCGCGGGACGCCCGTGCGTTCCCTGTCACTTGCAGCAGCATCCCAAGCATGGCCGTGATTTTCACACAATTTGTCGAGGGACAATCGCAGTAAAATCGCGCAAACAGAATCGCAGGACACCTGTCAAGAACTTCTTTTGGGTGACAGGCGTCCTGCGATTCTGTTTGCGTGATTTTACAGCGATTGTCGCCCAATACGCTAAGGTGTGAACAGAGCCTTCGAGACTAGTCACACTAAGTTCATTCCTACTGGGTAATTTATATGTTAAAGACAACTGCTGTATAATTTTCCTTACATATGTGTTATTGATTGATTTATTGTATTTGCTTTTGGCTCATTTCCTTTGTTTCTTAGTTTAGGTTTCAAGAATAGCATGTGTGTTATGAGTATAAATAACTTTAAAAACTTTTGCATTCTTTAATTGCAGCTTTTTTTCTCCTAATTTTAGATACCCCCTCCATGTACAGGGATTATTTGTCCAGACCTTGGGATGGTTAATTTGACAGAGTTCCTGTGTTTCGGCCAATCAAACATCACCTGTGACAACCCAACAGCAATATATGATAACAAAAACTGCTGCTTTAGGCTATACTGTCTATGTAAGTTTTTTTTTTTTTACTCCTGTTATTTTAAACTTCCATTTTCCAAAAATAAAGGTGACAAAAAAGGTTCTGCTGAAAGGCTCCGATCTGTTAGGGCAGAATTTTCATGAGATATGAAATAGCACTAACTCTAAAGGGTTAAAACCAATAGAAGACAACATATACTATCCTCTCCGGTGGCTCATTTCATCTACCTTTTCTCCATTACCTAAGCCTCTTTGAAATTCAACACCATCTGGATTATTGGATGCCTTTGCCCTCCCACCACATGCTGGTTTCTTGCTCTGACCCCATAAATGATTGCTGAGTCCTGTAGTGATCTAGGGGGTCATAGGAAAGAAGCAACGTGTGGCAGAGGACAGAGGCACCTACCTTCCTGAAAAAGATCAAATTACCACATAATCAGACTATTTAAGGTGAATCCCAATAGCAACAAAATTTAAGAACATCTATTAACCACTTAACGACCGCTCACTGTATATATACGTCGGCAGAATGGCACCGACAGGCACAATCACGTAGAGTGTACGTGATTGGCTTTGTATAGTTGGGGGGTCCAATCGGACCCCCCTTCTGTACAGTGAGCGGTGGCTAAGTGTCCGGGAGCGTTCCGGGATGAGGGGGCAGCCATTCGTTTCTGGCCACCCCCTCGCGATCGCTCCCGGCGAATGGAAATGCCCCCTCTGTCTGTGTCAGGAGGAAGTGATGTCATCTCTGGTGCGGCGCTCACATATACCGAGCGCCGTACAAGAGAAGACATCAGGTCAGTGCACACAACACTACACTGACACCAGGACACATAGGGACATAAATCGCCCCCCCCCAGGCCCCCCCAGACACCCCAGATCACCCCCCCAGCCCCCAGTCACAGTGTCACTGATTGCAGTGACCATTTATTTAGTGATCACTGCAATCAGTGACATTTGTGACTGTAAAAGTGTCACCAAAGTTTAGTCTTAGGTCCAGTGTAGCCCCCTAACCCCCCCTAATAAAGGTTTAACCCCCTGATCACCCCCCAGATAACCCTTTCACCGCCTATCACCACTGTCGCTTAGCGATCATTTTTCTGATCGCTGTCTTAGCGTCAGTGATGCCGATCGGCAGCCAGTATTTTTTTTTAGGTTCGCCGCAAGTTTTTATAGCGTCAGGTACCCCAATATATTATCTAATAAAGGTTTAACCCCCTTGATCGCCCCCCAGGTAACCCTTTCACCCCCTATCACCACTGTCACTAAGCGATCGTTTTTCTAAACGCTGTCTTAGTGTCTGTGATGCAGATCGGTAGCCGGTAATTTTTTTTAGGTTCGCCGCAGGTTTTTATAGCGTCAGGTACCCCAATATATTATCTAATAAAGGTTTAACCCCCTTGATCGCCCCCCAGGCAACCCTTTCACCCCCTATCACCACTGTCGCTAAGCAATTGTTTTTCTAAACGCTGTCTTAGTGTCGGTGATGCAGATCGTAGCCAGTAATTTTTTTTAGGTTCGCCGCATGTTTTTATAGCGTCAGGTACCCCAATATATTATCTAATAAAGGTTTAACCCCCTTGATCGCCCCCCAGGTAACCCTTTCACCCCCTATCACCACTGTCACTAAGCAATCGTTTTTCTAAACGCTGTCTTAGTGTCTGTGATGCAGATCGGTAGCCGGTAATTTTTTTTAGGTTCGCCGCAGGTTTTTATAGCGTCAGGTACCCCAATATATTATCTAATAAAGGTTTAACCCCCTTGATCGCCCCCCAGGTAACCCTTTCACCCCCTATCACCACTGTCGCTAAGCAATTGTTTTTCTAAACGCTGTCTTAGTGTCGGTGATGCAGATCGTAGCCAGTAATTTTTTTTAGGTTCGCCGCATGTTTTTATAGCGTCAGGTACCCCAATATATTATCTAATAAGGTTTAACCCCCTTGATCGCCCCCCAGGTAACCCTTTCACCCCCTATCACCACTGTCACTAAGCAATTGTTTTTCTAAACGCTGTCTTAGTGTCTGTGATGCAGATCGGTAGCCGGTAATTTTTTTTAGGTTCGCCGCAGGTTTTTATAGCGTCAGGTACCCCCATATATTATCTAATAAAGGTTTTAACCCCCTGATTGCCCCTAGTTAACCCTTTCACCAGTGATCACCATATAAGTGTTACGGGTGACGCTGGTTAGTTAGTTTGCTTTTTATAGTGTCAGGGCACCCGCCGTGTATATAACCCAATAAAGGTTTAACCCCCTGATCGCCCGACGGGTGATATCAATTAGGTTTTAGCGTCAGAGAGGGTCTGAGTCACACCCCAGGCAGCGTCAGGTTAGTGCCAGTAACGCCAACACCCACGCGTGAAGCATACACCCCCCTTAGTGGTATAGTATCTGAACAGATCAATATCTGATCTGATCAGATCTATACTAGCGTCCCCAGCAGTTTAGGGTTCCCAAAAACGCAGTGTTAGCGGGATCAGCCCAGATACCTGCTGGCACCTGCGTTTTGCCCCTCCGTCCAGCCCAGGCCACCCAAGTGCAGTATCGATCGATCACTGTCACTTACAAAACAAAAACACACATAACTGCAGCGTTCGCAGAGACAGGCCTGATCCCTGCGACTCCAGTGCTGTAGGAGGTGATTTCACCACCACAGTTAAAAAAAAAAAAGCAAATATGCCGAAGCATTGGGGCAGCAGGGGCGGAGGAGCGATTTTGCTCCTAATGCCGCGTACATACGGTCGAAATTCCGACGGAGGCTTGCCCGTGGAAAAGTCCGACCATGTGTGTGCGGCATAACTTTTTTGCGGGAGGATGCCCCCATGCTTCGGCATATATAAATGGTGCGTGTATGCCCATCATTGGAAGTGGGTGGATGAAGGGCGGTATTCTAATGGTGGGCATACCCACCGATCAATCTCTTTTTTCGTTCAGCCAACTGGCTGCATGAAATAAAAAGATTACAATACATGTCCAACAAGGACCAGCAACGTACTGGTATGTTGCTGGACTTTGAATGTTTATACCAGAATGATGCCTGCGGGTTTAGGTATCATCTTGGTATCATTCTTTTCAGCCTGCGGCCGGCTTTCATGTAAAAGCAATCCTAGCGGCTAATTAGCCTCTGGACTGCTTTTACAAGCAGTGGGAGGGAATGCCCCCCCCCCGGATATAAAAAGCGCCATTGGGAAATTGGGAAAGCATTTTATCACACCGATCTTGGTGTGGTCAGATGCTTTGAGGGCAGAGGAAAAATCTAGGGTCTAGAAGACCCCAGTTTTTTCAAAAAAAGAGTACCTGTCACTACCTATTGCTATCATAGGGGATATTTACATTCCCTGAGATAACAATAAAAATGCTAAAAAAAAAAAATACTTGGAAGGAACAATTTAAAAATAAAATAAAAAAGCAAAATTAATAAAAAAAAAAAAAGGAAAAAAAAAAACAGCACCCCTGTCCTGCCCTGCTCTTGCCCAATGGCGAACGCAAGCGTCGGTCTGGCGTCATATGTAAACAGCAATTGCACCATGCATGTGAGGTATCACCGCGAAGGTCAGATCGAGGGCAATCATTTTAGCAGTAGACCTCCTCTGTAAATCTACTGGGGTAACCTGTAAAGGCTTTTAAAGGCTTTTAAAAATGTATGTAGTTTGTCGCCAATGCGCGTTTGTGCGAAATTTTAAAGCATGTCGTGTTTGGTATCTATGTACTCGGCCTAAGATCATCTTTTTTATTTCATCAAACATTTGGGCAATATAGTGTGTTTTAGTGCATTAAAATTAAAAAAAGTGTATTTTTTAACCCAAAAAATGCGTTTGAAAAATCGCTGCGCAAATACTGTGTAGAAAAAAAAAATGCAACACCCACCATTTTAATCTGTAGGGCCTTTGCTTTAAAAATATATATAATGTTTGGGGGTTCAACATAATTTTCTTGCAAAAAAAAAATGTTTTCATGTAAACAAAAAGTGTCAAAAAGGGCTTTGTCTTCAAGTGGTTAGAAGAGTGGATGTAAGCTTCCTAATGTTGTGTATAAAATGCCAGAACAGTTCAAAACCCCCCCAAATGACCCCATTTTGGAAAGTAGACACCCCAAGCTATATACTGAGAGGCATGTCGAGTCCATGGAATATTTTATATGTTGACACAAGTTGCGGAAAAACGACAATTTTTTATTTTTTTTTGCACAAAGTTGTCACTAAATGATATATTGCTCAAACATGCCATGGGCATATGTGGAATTACACCCCAAAATACATTCTGTTGCTTCTCCTGAGTACGGGGATACCACATGTGTGAGACTTTTTGGGAGCCTAGCCGCGTACGGGACCCCAAAAACCAAGCACCGCCTTCAGGCTTTCTAAGGGTGTAAAGTTTTGATTTCACTTCTCACTGCCTATCACAGTTTCGGAGGCCATGGAATGCCCAGATAGCACAAACCCCCCCAAATGACCCCATTTTGGAAAGTAGACACCCCAAGCTATTTGCTGAGAGGTATTGTGAGTATTTTGCAGATCTCGCTTTTTGTCACAAAGTTTTGAAAATTGAAAAAAAAATATATATATATATATATATTTTCTTTCTTCATTTCAAAAACAAATGCGAGCTGTAAAATACTCGCCATTCCTCTCAGCAAATAGCTTGGGGTGTCTATATTCCAAAATGGGGTCATTTGGGGGGGTTTTGTGCGATTTTGGCATTTTATGGCCTTCGAAACTGTGATAGGTAGTGAGGAGTGAAATCAAAAATTTGTGCCTAGAAATCCTGAAGGCGGTGCTTGGTTTTCGGGGTCCCGTACGCGGCTAGGCTCCTAAAAAGTCCCACACATGTGGTATCCCCGTACTCAGGAGAAGCAGAAAAATGTATTTTGGGGTGTAATTCCACATATAACCATGGCATGTGTGAGCAATATATCATTTAGTGACAACTTTTTGTATTTTTTTTTTTTTTTGTCATTATTCAATCACTTGGGACAAAAAAATAAAAAATTCAATGGGCTCAACATGCCTCTCAGCAATTTCCTTGGGGTGTCTACTTTCCAAAATGGGGTCATTTGGGGGGGGGGTTTGTACTGCCCTGTCATTTTAGCACCTCAAGAAATGAGATAGGCAGTCATAAATTTAAAGCTGTGTAAATTTCAGAAAATGTACCCTAGTTTGTAAACTCTATAACTTTTGCGCAAACCAATAAATATACGCTTATTGACATTTTTTTTACTAAAAACATGTGGCTGAATACATTTTGGCCTAAATGTGTGACTACAATTGAGTTTATTCGATTTTTCTTATAACAAAAAGTAGAAAATATAATTTTTTTTTAAAATTTTCGGTCTTTTTCCGTTTATATCGCAAAAAATAAAAATCGCAGAGGCAATCAAATACCATTAAAAGAAAGCTCTATTTGTGGGAAGAAAAGGACGCAAATTTCGTTTGGGTACAACATTGCATGTCCGCACAATTTACAGTTAAAGCAGCGCAGTGCAAAATTCTGAATTCACCTCTGGTCCTTTAGCTACCAAATGGTCCGGGGCTTAAGTGGTTAAAAATGAACAGCTGTACGGTAAAAAGTGGAATCCCCAACCACCCCAATATTAACGGAGAACCCCGATCCAGTCCTATACCTATATACTCATTTTATTGTAAGGGACCATGACATTACATATTCATAATAACTGCAATATTAAAGGGGAACCCACAACCCAATCTTCCACGTCAAGTAACAATATGTTATGATAATAAGAAAGCTCCGATACTCACTCTCTCATTTTATTTCTAGCTACCTAACTCACACAGGTAAAGGGAAACTCTAAATACTTTACTCTCACCAAATCTGATCAAATGTACACACAAATTACTAAAAAGTTACAAATAACTAATAAAACAATTCTAATCCAGGTCAGTATTCGAACCTCTTGAATGCAAGACGGCATCCAATAGATAAATTCATGTTTCAATATAACCTTTTTCCTATTCTTACCACTTAATTTTTTAACTGTTCTACTGAATATTGAACTCATATGTACTGCCTATTGCGGCTTAGATTAACAGGGAACTTTGCAATTGTGGAATTGAATTGCTGCACTAATTGCTGTACTTCACATGGAGTTTATATGGACTTTTTTCTCACTTGATGTTGATACACTTTATATTTGGGGATTTTTTATCATATATTTATGATATATTTTTGCACTGGGCTTTTATTGATAGTATTTAGACGGTATTACTTTTTTATTTTTTTTATGTTCATATCCTTTGGCAAATGTATACAGCAGCCAGGGTATTAATTTATTAATGCAGACAATATATTGTATATATTTGTTTCACCAATGAAGGGGGAAAAAAAAGGAATTTGCTTTTATATTAATAAAACAGACCTACATGTGATGTTGAATTTTCACATAATTGGACTGTCCTTAAAGAAGAACTCCAGGAAAATGTTTTTGTGTTGCCCGCACTCCATGGGAACACAGAAAGCGCCGCTGCAGAGGCGCTTTGTCGGCGGATATAGCCGGGCTGTCCCATTGATTTCAATAGGCAGGAGCGGTGGAGGAGCAGTAAACACACCGCTCCTTCACCGCTCCAAAGATGCTGCTAGCAGGACTTTTTTTACCGTCCTGTTAGCGCACCGCTCCAGTGTTAAAGCCCTGAGGGCTATTTTTAGCGTTATAGCGCCTGCAAAGCGCCCCAGTGTGAAAGGGGTCTTGGTAAATCAATCCCATGTCAAGAAGGAAATGAGATGGACACTCAAAGTAGGACCCCAGCTCATGTAATCAATAAAAGAAAGAAGACTCCGGACTGGAGCACCATGTGAGTAAATGATAAAGGGCATCTTAACTTTGCCACACCTCCAAAGATTTTATATTTTCATTATAGCATATATAATTTTATATCTAAAAGAGCTGCTGTGTTTTATTTATTTTTCCTGTTTTTGTTTTTAGATTGCATTGATGATGATGGGAAGAGTTATCAGGTAGGTTTAACTCCTTACTGTTAGGATAATTGCTATGACATAGTCATTTCCATGATACTACTTTTTTGGCTCTTAAGGCAGTATTAAACCCAAAACCCAAAATATATTATATTGCATTTTTAATTTCTTTGGTTTTTTTCCCCTCTCTTTTCACCTGGTGATCTGGCCTTTAACACACCTCCTGTATTAGTGAGACATTACTATGGATGAATGAGCACAGGAGGCACAGCAGATAGCAGAAGATGGCATTTTCAGTCTGGGTGGGGGGAGGGTAGTGTTAAACGTATTAGCATATTTAAATACCTACTCTAACTAATTGAAGCCTAACTCTAGCTTACATTTTATAATTCGTTACAGCAAACGTTTTTTTTTTCCTTTTGGGATAAAGGTTTTACATGAATAAATAAATGCTGATCATTTTAACCACCCATTCCAGTGTTAAATGGTTTGTCTCATTCATGTAAACTAATGCATTCTGCTGGAGAGCTTGTGCTTTTAAAAAACAACAGACTTGTTGACTGGAACATCATATAAAAATAGAAGTAAGAAAAGCTCAAAAAGAACATTTATACTTAGGCCCCGTTCACAACTATGCGAATTGGTTGCGGCTTAAACCACATCCAATTTGCATAACATTTTAAATTATATTGATTTCAATGAGGCTGGTTCACATATGTGCGATGCATTCGCACTGCGCATTGCCCAAAAAACGTGTGCGTTTTCTAGGCATTGCGGTGCGAATTGTCTGCCCATTATGTTCTATGGGAACGCATCTGATTCGCAGATGTGTTGCGTTCTGAACACAGTACGTATGAATCATGAGGGGGAACTCGGCATGGGTTCCCCTCCAGGAGCATACCAGGCTCTTAGGTCTGGTATGGTTTTTAAGCAGAACCCCAACGCTGAAAAAACGGCATGGGGGGCCCCCCAAAATCCATACCAGACCCTTATCCGAGCACGCAGCCCGGCCGGTCAGGAAAGGGGGTGGGGACAAGCGAGCGCCCCCTCCTGAACCGTACCAGGCCGCATGCCCTCAACATGGGGGAGGTGGGTGCTTTGGGGCAGAGGGGTGCCCTGCGCCCCCCCCACCCCAAAGCACCTTGCCCCCATGTTGATGAGGACAGGGGCCTCTACCCGACAACCCTGGCCGTTGGTTGTCGGGGTCTGTGGGCGGGGGGCTTATCGGAATCCGGGAGCCCCCTTTAATAAGGGGGCACCCAGATCCCGGCCCCCCACCCTATGTAAATGAGTATGGGGTACATCGTACCCCTACCCATTCACCTGGTGGAAAAAAAATGTCAATAAAAAAACACACTACACAGGTTTTTAAAGTCATTTATTAGGCAGCTCCGGGGGTCTTCTTCCGACTTCGGGGGTCTCTTCTTCTCCTCTCCGGTGTCGTCTCAGCGCTCTCTGGTTCTTCTCCCCCTCTCCGGTGCCTTCTTCCTTCTGCTGGGCGCCTCCGCTATCTTCTTCCAGCTCTTTTGCTAGCGGCGGCCCGGTCTTCTCCGTCGTCTTCTTTCCTCTTCTCTTCTTCGATGTTGATACGACGCTGCCTCCCGCTGTAATGCCGTGTGTGCGGTGCGCAACGACTTATATAGGCATGGGCGTGGTCACCGGGTGATGCCACCCGGTGACCCTGGCCCCGTATGATGTCCCAGTCCCATCATTCCCCGAGACTGTGACATCATACGGGGGCGGGGTCACAGCAGCCAATCCCAGACGACGTCCCTTCGTGACGAAGCGCGTAGGTGTGGCTTGCAGTTTCGACATCATCACGCCTTTCCATACGGAGATACACTGACACGGAGCAAACAAGCAGTGAAAGCCTCGAGGAGACGCCGCGCTTCCATATGATTACTAATCGCGCATTTTAAACTACAATTCTGTAAGTGCAATACTTTTTTGGGCAAATTAAACTTTGTATACAGTATTACGCTATGGAGTTTTTTTCGTTTATATCTTCCTGAGACACCAGATACCGCTTACATCTCTGTTACCCGGCTACCAGCAGTGGGTCTATAGGGAGACCTTAAATCCCTGTGTCTGGAGTGACCGCCGTGATAGCGGTCATATCTTTTAGGGTAAAGAGACTAAATTACTATCTCTTGGGTGCCTCACTGGTGGATGAAGGTTCTCTTGTCACAAGTCTCCATTTCCTTGCACCATTATGGAATAATCCTTATAAGGACTGACTGGTTTTAGGACCAACCTTTTATATCCAGGATTTATCCGTCAGCACATCATTATTTGCTAATTTGGGACTATTTCTATTCATTTACATATCTATATTTTCTTTCTTCACAGTTGGGAATCACTTTATATGATTATCATTATTATTGTTTTTGTTTATATGCCAGCCGCATTTAGAGATATATATGTGATGTTGGTTCTTATATTCACAATTTGTAGTCACTGAGTTCTCTTGATACTTTTGGTTAATTTCAATGGTATTTTTCACACCTATTTATTTGATATATACCTATATTCAATTGTTTTGGTATACACTATATTAGGTTTATTAATGTATGATTTTCTTTTAATTAGGATTTTTTGATCAATACTTAGCGCTGTACCTTATTACCACAAACTCTGGCCACACACCACTTTTCCTCCTTTCCCTCTGTGACAGAACCCACTGTCACTGTGTGCTTTGGAAGGGACTGAGGGTGGGCCTCCTACCCACAGATTATGGCCCAGAAGAGACTGAGACTCGGGGAGAAGCTGGCATTGAGATAATGTAATGTAATGCTACATCCCTTCTCTCCCATCCCCCCCCCCCTCTTGTTGCTGTGTTTAGCTGTGTTGAGTCATGGCACATAGACAATGGTCTGGACTGCAGACATCTCTCCGCAGGGGAAGTGTATTGAGGGGTTGCCTGCTTACCATAATCCCTTTATATTTATCTGTAGTCTCTGTTTCAATGTACAAGTGTTCAGTTCCCATTGGTTCTTCCTTGTCCCCTCTATGACAAGGCTAAGGGGAGTGTCCCTAACTGTGTGTAAAAGTGTATGTTTTGGATTTAATAAACTGTTGATGCTCTGCATGTTTAACCCTCAACACCTGTGTGGCTTGTCTTGTGATTGAGGGGTTAAGGGCTGGTTATGGCGTATCTGCAGGCTGCCGGTGCGTTTGGAGGACAGGAGACACAGGTCTGGCGGATGTGCCCACCTGGGGTATCTGAGATTCGTCACAGTGGTGGCAGCAGTGGGGTGTCTCCTGCAGTCCGGGACATCCAAACCACCACCAGGATTCAAGATCCGGACAGTCGCCAAGGAGCGATACAGGGACCGGCCAGCATGAGAGCGGAGTTCGGGAGGAGGCTGCAAGGCATGCGGAAGCAACATCGGGGACCAGCGACAGAGCAAACCATGCTCGGCTGGGGGGATGTGATCCGCCGGCAACTCTGGCATGAGACACTAAGCCACGAGCGGCACCATCAGGGGAAGATCCTTCCCTCCTCCACAGACATGTACTGGATGCAGTACCGTGCGCGAGAGGTGTTCCTGAGGGAAAGCTACAGAGCCCTCCGGTGGTTTGCGGCTCAACTGTGGCCAATACAGCAGATGGCAGCCCGACAGAAGGCGTTGGCTACGGCAGCGTGGGGCTGCTCCATCAAAAAATGTACGGAGACCCAGACTTTGGGAGCGACGAAGAGTGGCGGCTGGAAGACATCCTGGACTTCCGAGATGAGGTGCTGGACCTTCCCGAAGAGGCATGTGGCCTGGAGGAATTGTAGTTCCTGGTTGAGCAGGAATGGGAGCTCGAGATTGCCTAGAAGCGGCTGTTTGACAGTGATCAGCAGCCTGGCATGGCTCCCGTTGCCTGGGACTGTCCTGGAGAAATAGCGGACAGTCACGAAGATGCAGAGCAAATGGGGCCAGGAGTGCCCCTACGTTTTCCCGTCCTAACCGCAATGGAAGAAGCGGCGATGATACAGAGGGCACTACGAGTGCTAGAATGCCAGAATGCACCAGAGGTTTCCCAGGCACCAAGACAAGATAAAAGCATAAAGGTCTCAGAAGGGGAAGTTGAGACGGTCGCTGGAAGGCTGGTAAATGGTGATCAGCAGCAAGTCCAGAGTATCGAATCCGGTGCCCCAGCAGAAACGCTGGCTACAGGGCAGAGTGCCGCTGGCCTCTTCCCAGTCTCAGAAAAAGAGTTGGACCCGGAGAGTCTGAGAGATGATCTTCGTGAGCCGTTTCCCCAACAGCAGATATGTCCAACGGGAGTGGAGGAAGCAATTCTCCCTCCCCAGCAATTGGACAGTACCCCAATGTTCATCCCCCCAGCAGAAGCGCTGGCTGCAGGGCAGAGTGCCGCTGGCCTCTGCCCACCCTCAGAGTTGGATCCAGGGAGTCAGAGGGATGACCTCAGTGAGCTGTTTCCCCAGCACTTGGACACTACCCCAGTGTTCATCCCCCCAGCAGAAGCGCTGGCTACGGGGCAGAGTGCCGCTGGGGATGTGTATTGAGGGGTTGCCTGCTTACCATAATCCCTTTATGTTTATTTGTAGTCTCTGTTTCAATGTACAAGTGTTCAGTTCCCATTGGTTCTTCCTTGTCCCCTACCCCCCCTCTATGACAAGGCTAAGGGGAGTGTCCCTAACTGAGTGTAAAAGTGTATGTTTTGGATTTAATAAACTGTTGATGCTCTGCATGTTTAACCCTCAACACCTGTGTGGCTTGTCTCGTGATTGAGGGGTTAAGGGCTGGTTATGGCGTATCTGCAGGCTGCCGGTGCATTTGGAGGACAGGAGACACAGGTCTGGCAGATGTGCCCACCTGGGGTATCTGAGATTCATCACACCCTCCTTCCCTTATCGTGTTGCATTAGCCAATCACTTCCATGATCAAATCAGACTGGCTGCCCCCTGCGCTGAACTGCAGACACTCTATAGATAGGCATTGTAAAGTGGTCTCTTTAAAGATGGCTACTTCGCTTCTGCATTAATGATTACTCCGTTTAGTGCATTCTGTGGCTAGCACACTCCTGAACCTTGCATTCTGTACATAATAAACTTGTGAACCCTGCATTTTGTGTGTATAGCACTCATGAACGTTTCCCACTATATTTTATGCACTTTTGGTTTTATTTACCAACTCAATACTGGGCACTTTCACCCCCTTAGTGCCCAGACCAATTTTCAGCTTTCAGTGCTCTCACACTTTAAATGACAATTACTCAGTCATGCTAAATTGTACCCAAATGACATTTTTATAATTTTTTTCCCCCACAAAAATAGAGCTTTCTTTTGGTGGTATTTACTCACCACTTTTTTTTTTTTTTTTTTTTGCACTATAAGCGAAAAGAGCAAACATTTTGAAAAAAAATAATAGTTTCTGTTTTAAAAAATATCCAATAAAATCTAATTTCATCATAAAATTAGGCCATAATGTATTCTGCTACATGTCTTTGGTAAAAAAAAAATCCTAATAAGTATATGGTAATTGGTTTGTGTGAAAGTTATAGAGTCTAGAAGCTATGCTACATATCATTGAAAATTGATCAATCCTGATGTACTGAGTGACGGCCTATCTCATTTCTTGAGACCCTAAAATGCCAGGATAGTACAAATACCCCCTTTTCGGAAAGAAGACCGTCCAAAGTCGTTAGTAGGAGGCATAAGCCCTGTACACACGATCGGATTTCCTATGGTTTTTAAACCAATGGATTTTTCCATCGGAAAACCGATGAAGCTGACTTCCATCAGTCTTGCCTACGCTCCATCAGTCAAAAAAACGACCGTTCCAAACGCGGTGAGTAAAACACTCCGATGAGCCGAGAAAAATGAAGTTCAATGCTTCTGAGCATGCGTCGACTTGATTCTGAGCATGCGTTGGTTTTTTATCCGATGGAGTTCCCCACAGACGATAGTAATTTGCTATCAGTTTTTTAACCATCGGATAAATTTAAAACATGTTCTATTTTTTCACACCGATGGAAAAAAGACCGATGGGGCCCATACACGATCGGTTTGTCCGATGAAAACAGTCCATCGGACTGTTTTCATCGGTAAAACCTATCGTGTGTACACGGCTATAGTGAATCTTTTGAAGTTGCAATTTTTTTCCCACAATGCTTTGGAAAATGAATAAATATATAAATAAATAATTATATATATATATATATTTATTTTATTTATTTTATATATTTTTTTTGTTCTTTTCACAAAATTGTCATATTAACAAGTTATCAAGTTATCTCTCACACACAGCATAGGCAAACTTGCAATTATTCCCAAAAATACATTCTGCTACTCCATATACCACACGCGTGAGAGTTTTCCATAGCCTAGCCACATACAGAGGCCGAACATCCAAGTAGCACCTTCAGGCATTCTAGGAGCATAAATTACACATCTAATTTCATAACGATCTATCACACTTTTGAAGGCCCTGGAGCACCAGGACAATGGAAACGCCAAAAAAATGACCCCATTTTGGAAAGAAAACGCCCCAAAGTATGTTCTATGAGGTATAATGAGTCTTTTGAAAATAATGAGCCTTTTTTTCCCAAAAATTTTGGAAAATGTGGAAAGAAAATGAAAACACTTTTTTTTTTTTTTTTTTAACACAAAGTTGTTGTATTATACGATTTTATAGCACATAGCATGTACATACCAAGAATTACACCCCGAAAAACATTCTGCTACTCCTCCTGAGTATGGCGATACCACATGTGTGAGACTTTTGCACAGCCTGTGGAAATTACACATCTAATTTCCTGACTAGTTATTACATTTTGAAGGCCTTAGAGCACCAGGACAATGGAATTACCCACAAAATGACCCCATTCAACAGATGTTGATCACTGGGACAGATGTGTGCAGATGTTGATCACTGGGACAGCTGTCCCTTTAAGATCTTCTCACTGTTAGTGCAGTTTGGCCACACCCACCACATGACACGGCGTGCACAAAGTACCACATCACTACTCTCCTCCAGAGATTGGACAGGGGACATTTTCACCTATTCTCTGAGGAAAAAAGCCATGAAAACTGGTCACAACAAGGCACTCCACCTTCATGCTCGAGACTTTCCTTGGAACTTTCTCATTACTGGTGTAGCGGGTCTTTACTTTTAGGGGTGTTATGTGCCTAAATTTAGGGGCTGGTCTGAGCTATTGGTCAGGCTCAGACCATTCTCATTGCTAGGTTTTGCTTCTGCCTATGTTCATGCAGCCTGGTGTATGGTTCCCTGCGGCCTGTAGGTGGTGCTGTCACATCAGGTCAGGGTTGAGTCAGGGGTGACATTGCTACGCCTTGGGGTGTCCTCTCTCGGCAGCGGTACAGTGGGCGTGGTCAACCTGATGTGCATGCCGGGAGAGGGTACTTAAGAGGCAGACACCATAGAGTAGTGGTGGTCGGTGGGGTGGTCCCCGTCGGAGGAGTAGACACGTACCCCACCTCCTGTGGCCCTCATGGCCGGGGGTACGTGTGGGCATGATCAGGCCCAGGCACCTTTAGCCTGGGGCCTGCAAATCTACTAGTGGGCCTAGCACCTTCAGCTAGGGCCTGTCCCCGAAAGAAGAGTCCCAGGGAGCCCGGGGAAGGGTACCCTCTCTGACTGAGAGGAAGCCAGGGGAGGATCAGTCCCATTGAGGAGATGAGTAATAGAAGATTGCTGTCTCGGGAGAGGCCTGGTGACCTGTCAGAGGGAAGGATTTGTTATTTGGGGAAGCTAACCTGTAGAGTGCCCAATTGGCATTGTCTTGTTCTTGAAGTCTACAGAGGTTAGAGGATTTCCAACGCCCGTCCCAGGAGGGCATAGGGTGGCGGAACTGTTCGAGCTCCACACCGGCTGCTAGGACTGTGAGAGAGGACTATCCGGGTGAGCTAAACCCACTCGGGATCGAGTGGCGACAAGATTGTTGGTTGTGCCTGGACCTATTCTCCACACTATTTCTTCTTTCACCCACCTGTCTCTATCTATTATACAGCAAATAGAAAATAAACTTTCTGTTGGAGTTAAAGTACTTCTGGACATTGTTTCCTTTGGGGGAAGAAACAGAGACTTGACCCCATACTCTGGGGGAGAGAACCAGTGGAAGAGTGACAAACTATCTCAATCTATTCTGTATGTACTCCAGTCATATGTACTCCACAGCACTGTTCCATCTGCCCGAGAAGACACAGTTGAACAGAGAGGCTTGACGGTAGACATATTGCTCAAGTCACAACCACATCACACTGTGATAATACATTTTCTACCATAGCTGGTTGCAATACCACAATTTAACACCTTGCTCTGTTGGCTCTTCACCTGTCACAGAAACATTTGCATCTTTAGCAGGCTAAAATAACCCATTATCCACCTGAATATTTGTATCCAATACATACTCACTGTTTGCATTTTACATCAACACTTAATTACCACAAGGTTCCTGTCCATACTGCCCCACCAGTGCTGTAGTCACAGCTGTCCTGGGCCACCTCTGACTAACAAACTAAGCTCCTTAAAAGGACATCGCTGATGCCTTACCCACTCCTGCTATGCAAGACAACACATCTTTAACATTTTATCATTTTTATCTCTAGCAGGCTGCCCTAGTCTATCACCAACTTGAGCTGGTGACATGTTTAAAACTCAACTGGTTACATTGTGAAGTACACTCCTTCCCCACAGCACGGCTCCACAGTTGTCCTGTTAAACCCTTAGCTCTGACATTGTGGGATCCTAAGAGGTTTCCAGAGACACCTCTGTTGCACCTGACACTGTTAAGCCCTGTACACACGATCGGATATCCTATGGATTCTAATCCAATGGTTTTGTCCATCGGAAATCCGATGAAGCTGACTTCCATCAGTCTTGCCTACACACCATCAGTCAAAAAACCGACCATTCCAAACGCGGTGACGTAAAACACTCTGATGAGCCGAGAAAAATTAAGTTCAATGCTTCTGAGCATGCGTCGACTTGATTCTGAGCATGCGTGGGTTTTTTATCCGATGGACTTGCCCATAGACGATCGGAGTTTTCGATCAGTTTTTTATCCATCAGAAAATATTTAAAACATGTTCTATTTTTTAAAACCGATGGAAAAAAGACCGATGGGTCCCATACACGATCGGTTTGTCTGATGAAAACAATCCATCGGACGGTTTTCATCGGTTAAACCGATCGTGTGTACAGGGCTTCAGAGGAAATGACACATGCCTCAGTAGCTACCTCCTATTATATCTGTCCCAGTAATCTGCTGAATCCACTCAGGCATATGCACAGAAAATATAAGAAAACCTTGCGCCTAATATAACAAAAATAAAAATAAATTAAATAAAAGCTGCTCCCCAAAAATTCCAATGTGTGGAACAAAATATGTTAAAGTGAATATATAAATATCTTATATACTTGTGGAGGCGCTAAATATAATCACCCGTGATGAGTAGATGAGATACCAAGTGTAATACTAAGTATATAAAATTAGTGAACCAAACACCAGCCTGCCTAAGCACACTAAATTAAACAGTGGTATACTGAATAAACTATGCAAAAAAATCTAATATTGCACAAGTGTGTGTAGGATAAAGTCCTGTAAGACAGTACAGAACAATAAAACCCCTATGCACAAACAAATTACATATGATGAAAGAATTATAGTGCGCATAGATGATATACATATACACCAAGTGCCAATCAAGTCCTTGAAATCAATAAACAATAAGAAAAAGTCAGGTGTAGAATCTAGAATGCATCATGTAAATCAAGAATCCAAATAAAGTGACAGCTGTCAGAAGTCCACCTTCACCGACTGTAAACCAATCACCCGAATGTGCTCAAATAAGGATGGCAGCTTACCAAATTAAGTTGACCCTTTTAATTAAAAAAGAGGTCAAATGCGCTTGCAGCAAGCACCCTTGCTTAAGTTAAATGGAGAAGATGATACCGGACTGGAACCACTGCCTCATGGAGGCTCAGATCAGAATATGGAATAAAGAATAAAATGGCAATAGCGTAATTCCGTTTATTGAGCCAAACGTGTACAAATATTAAAAAGCCAAATGCCTGCTTACTTGAACAGGTGCCACAGACCCGGCACTGAGGCTGGATGGCGTTTCAAGGAGAGAGAGATGATGTTCCATCTGTGAGTAACTGGCATGCGTTCCACCTACGATAGCGGAGAGCCAGAGGGACCGGAAGTAACGTCTGTACGTCTACTAGGTCGGGTGATTGGTTTACAGTCGGTGAAGGTGGACTTCTGACAGCTGTCACTTTATTTGGATTCTTGATTTACATGATGCATTCCAGATTCTACACCTGACTTTTTCTTATTGTTTATTGATTTCAAGGACTTGATTGGCACTTGGTGTATATGTATATCATCTATGCGCACTATAATTCTTTCATCATATGTAATTTGTTTGTGCATAGGGGTTTTATTGTTCTGTACTGTCTTACAGGACTTTATCCTACACACACTTGTGCAATATTAGATTTTTTTGCATAGTTTATTCATTATACCACTGTTTAATTTAGTGTGCTTAGGCAGGCTGGTGTTTGGTTGACTAATTTTATATACTTAGTATTACACTTGGTATCTCATCTACTCATCACTAGGGATGAGCTCGGTGTTCGAGTCGAACATACGTTCGACTCGAACATCGGCTGTTCGATCGTTCGGCGAACATCGAACGATTTGGGCCGTTCGCGCCAAATTCGAGTGACGCGAACGGCCCACAATACACTGCGCCATCGCAGTGCAATCCCGGCGCTGTGATTGGCCAAGCATGCACTGTGACCCCGCATGCTTGGCCAATCACAGCGCCGGCAGCTTGGAGAGCCATAATTGGCCACAGGCAGGTTGCCTGTGGCCAATTATAGCTCATGGGGTTTAGCACACGCCCCACACTATAAAAGGCCGCCAGCGCGGCGGCCTTGTGTAGTGTGTTCCGGCGCAGGGAAAGAGAAGGATAGGCAGGGACAGTGTTGATATTCTTTGTGCTATTCTTGTGTGCAGGGAGAGAGAAGGATAGGCAGGGAGAGTGTCAGTGTCATATTCTTTGCTAAACCGTGTGTGCAGGGAGAGAGAAGGATAGGCAGGGAACAGTGTCAGTGTCATATTCTTTGCTAAACCTTGTGTGCGGGGAGAGAGAAGGATAGGCAGGGAGAGTGTCAGTGTCATATTCTTTGCTAAACCTTGTGTGCAGGGAGAGAGAAGGATAGGCAGGGGACAGTGTCAGTGTCATATTCTTTGCTAAACCTTGTGTGCAGGGAGAGAGAAGGATAGGCAGGGAGAGTGTCAGTGTCATATTCTTTGATAAACCTTGTGTGCAGGGAGAGAGAAGGATAGGCAGGGGACAGTGTCAGTGTCATATTCTTTACTAAACCTTGTGTGCAGGGAGAGAGAAGGATAGGCAGGGAGAGTGTCAGTGTCATATACTTTGATAAACCTTGTGTGCAGGGAGAGAGAAGGATAGGCAGGGGACAGTGTCAGTGTCATTGTTGCTAAGCCTCCTGCACAGTATACACCTGAAGCTAGGCCTTATTGCTGTGTTTCCTGGTGTGTTACACTAACAGGCATTTGCAGCACTTACAGCTGGCGGAGTGTGCCTCCTGCACATTATACACCTGAAGCTTAACCGTATTGCTGTGTTTTCCTGGTGTGTTACACCAACAGGCATTTGCAGCACTTACAGCAGGCGTAGTGTGCTTCCTGCAAAATATACTCCTGAAGCTAGCCCGTATTGCTGTGTTTTCCTGGTGTGTTACACCAACAGGCATTTGCAGCACTTACAGCAGGCGTAGTGTGATTCCTGCAAAATATACTCCTGAAGCTAGGCCTTATTGCTGTGTTTTCCTAGTGTGTTACACCAACAGGCATTTGCAGCACTTACAGCAGGCGTAGTGTGATTCCTGCAAAATATACTCCTGAAGCTAGCCCATATTGCTGTGTTTTCCTGGTGTGTTACACCAACAGGCATTTGCAGCACTTACAGCAGGCGTAGTGTGATTCCTGCAAAATATACTTCTGAAGCTAGCCCGTATTGCTGTGTTTTCCTGGTGTGTTACACTAACAGGCATTTGCAGCACTTACAGCGGGCGGAGTGTGCCTCCTGCACATTATACACCTGAAGCTAGCCCATATTGCTGTGTTTTCCTGGTGTGTTACACCAACAGGCATTTGCAGCACTTACAGCAGGCGTAGTGTGATTCCTGCAAAATATACTCCTGAAGCTAGGCCTTATTGCTATGTTTTCCTAGTGTGTTACACCAACAGGCATTTGCAGCACTTACAGCAGGCGTAGTGTGATTCCTGCAAAATATACTTCTGAAGCTAGCCCGTATTGCTGTGTTTTCCTGGTGTGTTACACCAACAGGCATTTGCAGCACTTACAGCAGGCCTAGTGTGATTCCTGCAAAATATACTCCTGAAGCTAGGCCTTATTGCTGTGTTTTCCTAGTGTGTTACACCAACAGGCATTTGCAGCACTTACAGCAGGCGTAGTGTGATTCCTGCAAAATATACTTCTGAAGCTAGCCCGTATTGCTGTGTTTTCCTGGTGTGTTACACCAACAGGCATTTGCAGCACTTACAGCAGGCGCAGTGTGATTCCTGCAAAATATACTCCTGAAGCTAGGCCTTATTGCTGTGTTTTCCTAGTGTGTTACACCAACAGGCATTTGCAGCACTTACAGCAGGCGTAGTGTGATTCCTGCAAAATATACTTCTGAAGCTAGCCCGTATTGCTGTGTTTTCCAGGTGTGTTACACCAACAGGCATTTGCAGCACTTACAGCGGGCGTAGTGTGCTTCCTGCAAAATATACTCCTGAAGCTAGGCCTTATTGCTGGTTTTCCCATCTCCCTGCAGGCCATTAGAATGTCTGGAAGGCAAACAAGGAGAGGCAGACAGTCAGGAGCCAATAAAAGAGGGCAAGCAGGCTCTGTGTCTAGAGACAACAGTGCTGGTCGTGGACGCGGTGCATCACCATCAGCACGTGGCCATGGGACACGCTTGTCCTTCTTTTCGGCAGCTGGACGTGTTGAGCCGCATCATGCCGAAGACTTGGTAGAGTGGATGACCAAGCCCTCCTCATCTTCCTCATCCTCTCTCACCCAGGCTCAGGGTGCTGGCAAAGCAGCTGCCAAAGCGTCCTCTTCCCTGGTATCAATGTCATCATCAGTCACTCCTTCCCTAGACCCACCATGTCCTCCTGAGGAGTCCCCCGAACTGTTTGAGCACAGTGTTGGGTACATGCTCCAGGAGGATGCCCAGCGTTTCGAAGGGTCTGATGATGATACCCAGCTAGAGGAAGGCAGTAGCGTGAGAGGAGAGCGAGGGGATGCTCAAGAAGGACACCAATCTGGCAGTCATGTTCCACCAGCTGCAGCATACTGCCAGATTGGCTCCAGTGATGAGGAGGGAGGGGGTGATGAGGTCACTGACTCCACGTGGGTGCCTAATAGGAGAGAGGAGGAGGAGGAGGAGGATGAGGAGGCACATCTCCAACGAGGCAGGATGCCCTCGGGGGGCCAGCGTAAGGGCAGCACACCGACGGAATCACACCGCAGAGCTCTGCCTGTGCAGGGCGCTGCCTCTGCCCATTATTCAAAAAGTTCTTTGGTGTGGGCCTTTTTTGAGTCGAGTGCATCAGATCGCACAGCTGCTGTTTGCAACATATGTCTCAAGCGTATATCGCGTGGCCAAAACATCAGCCGCTTGGGCACCACATGCTTGACCAGACATATGTTGACCTGCCATGCAGCTCGTTGGCAAGCCTACCTTAAAGACCCACACCAAAGAACAAAGCGGACCTCTCCTTGCACCGCATCAGCTGGGATCTCCAACCCCACTATACCTTCAGTCCTCTCTGAAACCTGCACTGAGAGGAATGAAGGTGTAGAATTAGGTGTGTCACAGCCAAGTACTTGCGGGCACTCTGCTAGCAGTACACCGACGTCCGATTCTATCAGGCAAATTTCCCTGCCCCAGATGCTGGACCGTCGAAAGAAGTTCACTCCCAGCCATCCACATGCCCAGCGGTTGAATGCTAGCTTGGCTAAATTGTTAGCGCTTCAACTGCTGCCTTTTCAGTTGGTAGACTCGGCCCCCTTCCGTGAGTTTGTGCAATGTGCGGTTCCTCAGTGGCAGGTTCCCAAACGCCACTTTTTCTCACGGAAGGTGATTCCGGCTCTCTACCGGCATGTGGAAGGCAATGTGCATGCCTCGCTGGACAGGGCGGTCAGCGGTAAGGTGCATATTACCGCTGACTCATGGTCCAGCAGGCATGGACAGGGACGTTACCTTTCTTTCACGGCCCATTGGGTCACTATTTTGGCAGCTGGGAAGGATGCAGGACAAGGTGCAGTAGTGTTGGAGGTTGTTCTGCCGCCACGCCTCCAAAATGCTACTACTGGTTGTGACACACCTCTCTCCTCCACCCCCTCCTCTTCTTCTTCCTCCATGGCCTCTTCCTGTGCTTTGTCCTCGGAACCAGCGGTGCTCCGTAGGCGTTCAAGGGGCTACGCAAGTACGCAGGCAAAAAGATGCCATGCCGTGCTTGTGCTGGTGTGTTTGGGGGACAGGAGCCACACTGGGGCAGAGGTTCTGTCTGCTCTGCAGGGGCAGGCCGAGAGGTGGTTGACGCCACGCCAGCTTAAGCCAGGAATGGTGGTTTGCGACAATGGCACCAACCTCCTCTCCGCCCTCCGACAGGGACAACTGACCCATGTGCCCTGTGTGGCTCACGTCCTTAACCTGGTGGTGCAGCGGTTCTTGGGCAGGTACCCGGGCTTACAGGATGTCCTGAGGCTGGCCAGGAAAGTCTGTGTGCATTTCCGCAGATCTTATAATGCCAGTGCTCGCCTGGCTGAGCTGCAAAAGGAGTTGAACCTGCCCAAGAACCGCCTTATATGTGACATGCCCACCAGGTGGAATTCAACGTTGGCCATGTTGCAGCGGCTGCACACGCAGCAGAGGGCCATCAATGAGTACCTGTGCGACTACGGCACCAGGACAGGGTCAGGGGAGCTCAGGTTTTTTTCACCACGCCAGTGGGACATGATCGGGGATGCATGCACTGTCCTGGCACCATTTGAGGAGGCCACGAGGATGGTGAGCAGTGACAGTGCATGCATCAGTGACACTGTACCTCTTGTCCACCTGTTGGAACATACGCTGCGTGGAATAATGGACAGGGCACTTGAGGCAGAACAGAGGCAGGAAGATGAGGACTTCCTTGCCTCTCAAGGCCCCCTTTACCCAGACTGTGTTCCTTCTGTCCCACCCATCGCACAGGAAGAGGAGGAGGAGGAGGAGGATTGTGTCAGCATGGAGGTGGAGCCTGGCACTCAGCATCATCAGCAGCAGTCTTTTAGGGATGATTTACAGTCCCAAGAAACCCGTGGACTTGTACGTGGCTGGGAGGAGGTGGCTGCGGATCATGTCGTCCTTAGTGACCCAGAGGACTCCGGACCGAATGCCTCAGCTAACCTACGCTGCATGGCCTCCCTGATCCTGCAAAGTCTGCGGAAGGATCCTCATATTCTTCGGATCAAGGAGAGGGACCATTACTGGCTGGCCACTCTCCTTGATCCACGGTACAAGGGTAAGGTTGCGGACCTTATCTTACCGTTGCAGAGGGAGCAGAGGATGAGACAACTCCGGGAGGCCTTGCAGAAAGGTCTGTGCAACGCGTTCCCAGAGACTGGGAGGTTACAAACTCCTGGTCCTGGACAAGGAGTTGCTGAGGCTTCGGTCAGTCAAAGAAGGAGCGGTGGGGAAGGTGGCCGTCTGACCGATGCGTTCAGACAATTCTTTAGTCCACAGCCCCAAGGTATGATCGGTTCCAGCAACCATCGCCAGCGTCTGATATACATGGTGCAGGAATACCTAGGGGCAAGGTCAGACTTGGACACCTTCCCCACCGAAAATCCTCTGGCTTACTGGGTCTTGAGGATGGATCACTGGCCAGAGCTTGCACAGTATGCAATTGAGCTACTGGCTTGTCCTGCATCCAGCGTTCTTTCAGAACGCACATTCAGTGCTGCTGGAGGATTTGTCACGGATCACAGGGTGCGCCTGTCCACCGACTCGGTTGATCGACTGACCTTCATAAAGATGAACCAGTCTTGGATCACCACCAGCTACCAAACACCTGAAGCTGATATAACAGACTAATTTATTTTCAAATGTCACATCCCTTCAAGACTGATGCTGATGCTGAGTGACTGTCCTGTTATGTTGACTGACTATCCTCCTCCTCCTCAATGATCCGATTGATGATGATAGCTTGGAAGAACATTTTTGTTTCTGGGTGCCGCCACCAGTGGCTAAGGCCCAATTTTTCAGCCCCTGTTTAACAGGGGCATGTAATTACAATTTTTTATGCAATGTTTTGCAGCAGAGCTCATTCCTGCACTCCAACTAGAGTATCTGGGAGAGGCTGCAGTGTCGTGGCACCAGCACCAGTGGCTAAGGCCCAATTTTTCAGCCCCTGTTTAACCACTTTTCACTGTGCACGAAAACCCCCTTCCTGCCCAAGCCATTTTTCAGCTTTCAGCGCTGTCACACTTTGAATGACAATTGCGCGGTCGTGCGACGTGGCTCCCAAACAAAATTTGTGTCCTTTTTTCCCCACAAATAGAGCTTTCTTTTGGTGGTATTTGATCACCTCTGCGGTTTTTATTTTTTGCGCTATAAACAAAAGAAGAGCGTCCAGTTTGGAAAAAAAACACTATTTTTTACTTTTTGCTATAATAAATACCCATTTTTTTTTTTTAAATAAAATTTTCCTCAGTTTAGGCCGATACGTATTCTTCTACATATTTTTGGTAAAAAAAAAAAAATCGCAATAAGCGCGTATTGATTGGTTTGCGCAAAAGTTATAGCGTGTACAAAATAGGGGATAGATTTATAGCATTTTTATTTTTTTATTTTTTTATTAGTAATGGCGGCGATCTGCGATTTTTTATTGTGACTGCGATATTGCGGCGGACACATCGGACACTTTTGACACATTTTTGGGACCATTCACGTTTATACAGCGATCCCTGCTATAAAAATGCATTGATTACTGTATAAATGTGATTGGCAGGGAAGGGGTTAACCATTAGGGGGCGGGAAGGGGTTAAATATGTTCCCTCAATGTGTTCTTACTGTGGGGGGAGGTGACTGACTGGGGGAGCTGACCGATAGTTGTCCCTATGTACAAGGGACACAGCATCGGTCCCCTCTCCCTCACAGGACGTGGATCTCTGTGTTTACACACAGAGATCCACTTTCCTGCTCGTTTCCCGGGCAATCGCGGCCGCCGGGCACGCGCAGCGGGGCCTTGTGAACGCGGCGGCGCGCGCGCGCGCGCGCCTCGTAGCTCGTTTTAAAGGGAGGACGTCATATGACGTCCTCCCAGAACGAGAGTATCCTCCGCCCGCCGTCAATTAACAAGTGGTTAACAGGGGCATGTAATTAAAAAAATTTATGCAATGCTTTGCAGCAGGGCTCATTCCTGCACTCCAACTAGAGTATTTGGGAGAGGTTACAGGTTCGTGGCACCAGCACCAGTGCCTAAGGCACAATTTTTCAGCCCCTGTTTAACAGGGGCGTGTAATTACAATTTTTGATGCAATACTTTGCAACAGGGCTCATTGCTGTGCTCCAAGTACAGTATCTGTGAGGGGTTGCAGTGTTGTGGCACCATCGCCTAAGGCCCAATTTTTCTGCATGTAATTACAATTCTTGATCTAATAATTCACAGCAGGGCCCATTCCTGCGCCCACCAAGAGTATCTGTGAGGCCTTACAGTGTTGTGTCAACATCACCACCACCACCACCAAAGGCCCAATTTTTCAGCCCCGGTTCAACAGGGGCATGCAATTACAATTCTTGATCTAATAATTCACAGCAGGGCCCATTCATGCGCCCACCAAGAGTAACTGTGAGGGCTCACAGTGTTGTGGCAACACCAACATGTAAGGGGCAAATTTCAGAAGAGTATATACGGCAGGCCCCTACTTTCAAACATCCAACTTACAAACGACTCCTCCTTGCAAACGGAAGGATGCAACAGGAAGTGAGAGGAAATCTACCCCTAGGAAGGCAAATTCTCTCCTGTAAGAATTAATATGGGAAAAAAAGTGTGTCAGGGTCACCTGTGGCCAGGTGACAGATGCACACCGTAGGGGGACAGGAGTGCACCGCGAGGTAGTGAACCCTATGGCTGGCTTCTGTGGATAGGAAACTGGGTGGTTGTGGAAAGCGGGACCAGAGGAGCACAACCGGGATCCCAACGGAAGCGAGAGCCAAGATTCCCCAGGGCGCGGAGTCTAAGACCCAGCTGGTCTTCTCCAGGGCCTCTAGTGGTGAGGATGTTACGCTGCAGGCTGGGACCAGGTCGCGGCCCCTGGAGTTTCCTAGCTCACGCCCCGTAGGATAAGGGGAAGCAGCAGCACACGATAGAGAGAACCGAATAACAAGCCGAAGGTCAGGGGCCACAAGCAGACAAGGATAACGAAGAACGAGCCGAAGGTCAAGGGTCACGAGCAGACAGGGATGGTCGGGGACAAGCCAATAACGTAACAGAGAGACAGACGTAGCACACGGCAGGCAGGAACCCAAACACACAATGCCTAACAAACACGTTGATCAGCAAAGCAGGCTTGCAGTGCACAGGTTAATATAGTGTTCAGTGATAGGGCCTGGGGTGGAGTCAGGCTGGGAGGAGATTATAAAGGAAGCCAGGTGAAGGAGGTCTGGTCTCTAGATGAACACATGAGGAGGAAGGTAAGATGGCAGACAGACATTAATGCATATCCATGACAGTACCCTCCCTCTTACGAGGCCTCCCCCTTCCCCGCCTGGGCCCAGGTTTAGAGGGAAACTTCAGATGAAACTCCTTTAACAGACGAGGTGCAAAGACCTCAGATGCAGTGATCCAAGACCTCTCCTCAGGACCAAACCCTTTCCAATGAACGAGGTACTGAAGAACGCCTTTACAGAGTCGGGAGTCCAGAATTTGACTGATCTCGTACTCCTGATTATCCTCAGAGACAGGCGCCACGGTAGGAAGAGGACAAGAGAATTTATTGAGGACTAAAGGCTTTAGAAGAGCAACATGACTAAGGCTCTTAGGAATCTGGAGTTTGAAACAAACCGGATTCAGTTTAGCAGTTACCGTGTATGGACCGATGAATCGTGGAGCAAACTTCAGAGAAGGAACTCGGAGCTTGATGTTCCTGGTAGAGAGCCAGACTTTGTCCCCTGGCTGAAGAGAAGGCGGTTTACGCCTGCGGCGGTCGGCAAAGCCTTTGAATTTTTCAGCAGCTGCCCGGAGGGAATCATGAACGTGACCCCAAACGGAATTGAGAGACTCCTGAACCGAAGCCAAAGCTGGAATGTCTGGAGAACAGATCATAGGAAGAGGAAGTTGAGGGTGTTTTCCATAAACTGTGAAAAAGGGTGTCTTCTGCGAACTGGTATTCACATGATTGTTATGGGAGAATTCTGCCCACGGGAGTAGAGAGGACCAATCGTCATGGTGAGAAGACACAAAGGTGCGAAGAAAGACCTCTAACTCCTGATTAACCCTCTCAGTCTGTCCATTGGATTGGGGATGGTAAGAAGAAGAAAAATCCAAGACAATATTGAGGGATTTGCAAAAGGCTCTCCAAAAACGAGACGTGAATTGGACTCCCCTGTCGGAAACAATATGAGAAGGGACCCCATGTAGGCGGAGAATTTCTCGAATGAAAATGGGAACCAAGGCAGGGGCAGAAGGAAGACCAGGAAGAGGAACAAAATGAGCCATCTTGGAGAATCGATCGATTACCACCCAAATGACTGTATTATTCTCAGACAGTGGGAGATCGGTGATAAAATCCATGGCAATATGGGCCCAGGGTTCCTTAGGAATAGGCAAGGGCATGAGGAGACCAGCAGGAGCTTGTGTGGAGGATTTGGACTGAGCACAGACATGACAAGCTTTAACGTAGTCTTTGACGTCTGAGCGGAGATTAGGCCACCAGTAGTGACGACTGATGAGTAGGAAGGATCGGAGGAATCCAGAATGCCCTGCCACCTTGGAATCATGTCCCCAACGAAGGATCTTAGCTCTTAGCTCAGTGGGGACAAAGGTCTTACCAGGCGGAATTTTAGACTTCAGGGTGGTAGAGTGGGCAACAATGCATGAGGTGGGAATGATCGGCTCAGGTTCAGGGGCGGACTCCTCGTCCAAAGTGTCAAATGACCTAGAGAGCGCATCAGCCCGACCGTTGCAGGAACCAGGTTTGTAGGTAATCGTGAAATTAAAACGGGCAAAGAAGAGACTCCACCTGGCCTGTCTAGGATTCAGACGTTTAGCATTCTGTAGATACTGTAAATTCTTGTGATCGGTAAAGATCGTTATGGAGTGAGGGGAACCCTCCAAGAGATGACGCCACTCCTCTAACGCCAATTTAATTGCGAGAAGTTCCCGATCACCGATGGCATAATTCCTCTCTGCCTGAGAAAATTTTTTGGAGAAGAACGCACATGGTTGGCGTCTCTTCTCAAAGATTTGAAGAAGCACAGCTCCCACCCCCATTGAGGAAGCGTCCACTTCAATAAAAAATGCATTCCCAGGATTTGGTCTCCTCAAGAGGGGGCCAGAAACAAAGGCCTGTTTCAGGTTGTGAAATGCAGAGACAGCTTCGGGAGGCCAGTCTCTGGCATTCACACCCTTCTTGGTCAAAGCGATAATAGGCGCGGCAATGGAAGAGTAATTCCTTATGAACTGCCTATAATAATTAGTGAAGCCAAGAAAGCGCTGTGTGGCCTTGAGGCTAGCAGGAAGAGGCCAGTTGGTGATAGCCAAGACCTTCCCAGGGTCCATACGAAGCCCCGAACATGAGACAAAGCACCCCAAAAACAGGACCTCAGAACATTCAAAGGAACATTTCTCCAGCTTGGCATAGAGATTGTTCTCTCTAAGACGTTGAAGTACAGTGCGGACATGGTTTCTGTGGACGAGCAGATTTTCAGAAAAGATCAGAATGTCATCCAGATAGATGACAACAAACTGGTACAGCAGATCTCTGAAGATTTCATTGACAAAGTTTTGAAACACGGCTGGAGCATTACACAGACCAAAAGGCATCACCAGATATTCGTAATGCCCATCTCTAGTGTTAAATGCAGTCTTCCATTCGTCACCCTCCCGTATTCGAATGAGATTGTACGCGCCTCTGAGATCCAACTTGGTGAAAATGGAGGCACCCTTCAACCTATCGAATAGCTCAGATATTAAGGGTAAGGGGTATCGATTTTTAATAGTAACCGCATTTAAACCCCGATAATCGATGCAGGGTCTTAAGGTACCATCCTTTTTGGCAACAAAAAAGAACCCTGCCCCTGCAGGCGATGAGGATTTCCGGATGAACCCTCTCTCCAGATTCTCTGCTACATACTCCGACATGGCCTGGGTCTCTGGGATGGACAGAGGGTAGGTACGACCCCTGGGTAGAGTTGCTCCGGGGACAAGATCAATAGCACAGTCAAAAGACCTGTGGGGAGGAAGCACCTCAGCTGATTTTTTACAGAACACATCCCGGTAATCGCTGTATGCGGCGGGAAGATCAGAAGAAACAGAAGTGGCAGCAACCGGAAGACTCTCCTTGGGGGTCACCTTGAGAAGACACGACGAGAAACATGAGGAACCCCAGGCCAGGATCTGCCCAGAGACCCAGTCCATATGTGGAGAGTGGAGCTGTAGCCAAGGGAGGCCCAATACAACTGGGGTAGAGGCCTTGGGTAGAATAAGAAAGGATATCCACTCCTGGTGGAGAATCCCTACCGACATCCTAATGGGTAGCGTCTGGAAGCGAATAGGGCCCCCTGGGAGAACAGTGCCATCAATTGCCGAGACTACCAATGGGGTAGTGAGAGGTGAAAGGGTAAGCTTCATAGAAGAAGCAGTTCTCCAATCCATGAAATTGCCGGCAGCCCCGGAATCCAGGTATGCAAGGGTTGACTGAGGAGAAGTGCCTACATGAAGGGACACCGGCAAGAGCAGGCGAGAAGGTGATGTTTCTGGGTCCAATACTCCACCTTCCAAATGTATTAGACCCGAGCGTTTCCCGGACGAAGCGAGCAGGAGTCACGAAAATGACCCTTGCCCCCACAATAGAGGCACAAGCCCAGAGTTCTGCGCCTAGCACGTTCTTCGGGGGTTAGTCTGGTCCGGCCCAGCTGCATAGGTTCTTCAGCAGGTAGAGGATGCTCCACGGAATGAAGGGAGGGGAGCTCAGACTGGCTAGGACCCAGAGAGTGCTGGCATCTTTTTTCTAAGGACCTCTCTTGAAAACGAATGTCGATCTGGTTGCATAATGAAATTACATCGTCCAGACCGACGGGAATGGCTCTTCCCGCTAATTCGTCTTTCACTCGGTCAGAGAGGCCATGTAAAAAGGTAGCGACCAGGGCCTCATTATTCCAGCTCAATTCAGCTGTGTGGATACGGAACTGAAGAGCATATTGCCCCACTGAACTAGATTCTTGGCGAAGACGTAAGACAGCACTAGCCGCTGAAGAAGCCCGAGCCGGCTCTTCGAAGATATTACGAAAGAGCTTCAAGAATTCGGACAGACTGGAAACCACCGGATCGTTCCTCTCCCACAGGGGGGCAGCCCAGGCCAAAGCTTCACCGGAGAGGAGGGAAATGATATAGGCTACCTTAGCCCGGTCAGATAGGAAGCTTTGAGGCTGAAGCTCAAAATGAATAGTGCATTGGCTGAGAAACCCCCTGCAGGCCTTGGAGTCCCCAGAGAAACGGAACGGAGCTGGCAATCTTAGAGAGTGTGAGGCTGCGACTGGTGCGATAGGTACAGCCGCTGGTTGTACTTGGGGTTGCGGATTCGGGGTTCCCAAGGAGACCTGAAGCTGCTCGAATCGAGAAGCCAGATCCTGGAGGAATCGCATCACCTGGGTCTGATTTGATTCCTGGGTCTCAAGTCTGCGAACTATGCCCTGCAATGGATCATCCGCGGGAAGCGGGATGTCAGCCGGGTTCATGGCTGATCAAACTGTCAGGGTCACCTGTGGCCAGGTGACAGATGCACACCGTAGGGGGACAGGAGTGCACCGCGAGGTAGTGAACCCTATGGCTGGCTTCTGTGGATAGGAAACTGGGTGGTTGTGGAAAGCGGGACCAGAGGAGCACAACCGGGATCCCAACGGAAGCGAGAGCCAAGATTCCCCAGGGCGCGGAGTCTAAGACCCAGCTGGTCTTCTCCAGGGCCTCTAGTGGTGAGGATGTTACGCTGCAGGCTGGGACCAGGTCGCGGCCCCTGGAGTTTCCTAGCTCACGCCCCGTAGGATAAGGGGAAGCAGCAGCACACGATAGAGAGAACCGAATAACAAGCCGAAGGTCAGGGGCCACAAGCAGACAAGGATAACGAAGAACGAGCCGAAGGTCAAGGGTCACGAGCAGACAGGGATGGTCGGGGACAAGCCAATAACGTAACAGAGAGACAGACGTAGCACACGGCAGGCAGGAACCCAAACACACAATGCCTAACAAACACGTTGATCAGCAAAGCAGGCTTGCAGTGCACAGGTTAATATAGTGTTCAGTGATAGGGCCTGGGGTGGAGTCAGGCTGGGAGGAGATTATAAAGGAAGCCAGGTGAAGGAGGTCTGGTCTCTAGATGAACACATGAGGAGGAAGGTAAGATGGCAGACAGACATTAATGCATATCCATGACAAAGTGTCTCCTCTCCACTGATGCTTTATCACCAATTCTTGTTTCAATAAAAAAAACACATTTTCAAAAAACATTTGTCATTAGGACGGAAAGTGAGGTTAACTGTTCTGAACAGGTGCACACTGCACAGACAGCAAAACAAATGTTACAGGGGTGTTAACCCTTCCCTATGTTTTCCAAAAATCTTAAAAATAGATTTTTTGGCTGGAGCTACACTTAAACAATGTACCTGTTCAAAATTACAAACAGATTCTACATAAGAACAAACCTACAGTCCCTGTCTTGTATGCACCGCCTGTATACGGCTGTTCAGAGTATATAGGGCCTTTTTTCTTTTGTGTGCGGGGTTCCCCTTAATATCCATACAAGACCCAAAGGGGCTGATAATGGGCTGGGGTGGGGGGGGGTGATGGGGTAGCTATGCCATTTTTCTTAAAGATTTTCATCCATATTACCGGGACCAGACATTACATTAAAGCCGCAAGCAGTTTTAAATGGCTTTTTTTCCTTTAGAAATGTAATTTTGTGCAGGGACAGTTCTAAACACGGGGAAAACGTGGCACTTCACAGGCATACTTTAGACACCCCCCAGGTACGATATTTAAAGGAATATTTAACTTTTTTTTTTCACTTAATGCATCATTAAAATGAATGCTCCCGAAAAAACGTCCGTTTTTAAAACTTCTTTTTGCATTGATACATGTCCCCTGGTGCAGAACCCGGGTTCCCAAACCATTTTTAGGACAATAACATGCATAATAGTCGTTATAATTAGCACTTTAGATTTTGAACGTTCGCATCCATTGTATTTAATAGGGTTCTAACGTTCGTGCGAACTTTCGGTCCGTTCGCGGGTTCTGGTGCGAACCGAACCCGGGGGTGTTCGGCTCATCACTACTCATCACGAGTGATTATATTTAGCGCCTCCACAAGTATATAAGATATTTATATATTCACTTTACCATATGCACAGAAAACATTTCTTCATTATGCATCAACACATTTTCCAGTTTATATTTAAACCCTTGATTCCCCTGCTGTACAAGGCAATACACAGAGGCAAGTCTCTCTCCACATGGACAGTGGGTCTCCCAACTGGGGTTACTCCCACTTCATTGTAAGCATTCACATAGTCAGTCTTTACCATAACTCCATCAGTAGCAATCTTACCAAACCATGTAAGAGGTGTTGCCATCTTCGCTTAAGAGCGTCACCTCCGGAACTAGTCCTGTGCTGCACTTTGATCAAGGGAAAATCCGATTGGCTCTCGGGAGATCAGGAAGGAATTTTTGGAGCACATTGGTTCATGCCTTGCTTTTTTGCCTTCCTCTGGATCAACTGTGGATATAGAATTGTGTGTATATAGGATTGTATGTTTTTTGTTTAGAATTCCCCCCCCCCCCCTTTTTATCAGTTGAACTAGATGGACTTGTGTCTTTTTTTCGTTTAAATATTTTTATTGAAATTTTTAGGCGATACAGAAGAATCTCAACAAGTAGTCTGAACAGTACAATAATGCAACTTGCGATCAAATCAACCTATGGTCCAAAATAATAGACATAGAGATTCTAAACCTGAACTGAGATCCACAGTGACCTAACTTTATCCTCCCATGTTCTGTAATGAATAATCATAGCCAGAAGGGAAAAATCCCTACCATCCCAACTTTGAGTCTCCGACCCCCGGGATGCCCCTACGGGCTCATACTGCATCCCGGAGAGTGGAGGATCCAGTACCCATGGAAGTTTCCATCAGGTTGGTAAGGTAGTGAAAGTGAAGAGCTGAAATATTTCAACTATATTATCTCACAGTAGGAAGCGTCGGAATAGGAGGACCCCACTCTGGGCAAGTATAAAGAAAGACATTAAGAAATAAACACAATTGTGTAACATGAGTTAAGTGAATATGAGAGCAACTCGATCAGATCTGTAGTGAAAACCCCAGAAAGCCAAGAGAGGCAAGAGAGGAGAAGACTTAGAAACGTGAGAAGGAAGGAGGTGTAGAAATTCTTATGCTAAGAAGGTGGAATGTTAGTACTCAGAAAACCAGGTTGTACTCCGGGTATCAGAGAGACATTGCAGTAGGTGGCCCAAGGATCCCAGGTGGCTATGAATTTTTCACTCTTGTCAGTAAGTTTAGCGACAATTTGCTCTTGGGCCATGATCCAGGAAACCTTTCTCTTGAAACCCCAGAACGATACTGTGGGGTTCTTCCAGGCCTTGGCTATGGTTAATTTGGCTCCTAACAATATAAAAAATGAGAGCTTCTGGGATAGTTTGGGTAAATTGGGGATTGGGTGGTTCAGCAGTGCTATATTGGGTCGAGGAGTGATCTGTATGCCCGTCAGGGAACTAAGGGTGCGGGGAAAACCTTGCGCCAGAAAGATCTGATGCGCGGGCAGGACCACCATGTGTGGAGCATAGTGCCCTCCAGTTCACATCCTCTGAAGCAAACTGGTGATGTGCCTGTGTACATTGTAGCCAGCCTGGAAGGAACATAATACCACCTTACCAAAACTTTCAGACTAGCTTCTATCAAAGATACATTGAGTATACCCTTAAAAGCTTGCTGCAATGCTCGAAACCAAATCTCAATGTCCCATGAGCCATCCACATCTTCCTCCCATCTCTGAGCATATGAGGGTTTGGTCGACTGAATTGACAGAGCTGTGTATATTAGAGAGATTCCTCCCCTCTGATCCAGCGTGTTCGAGCACCAGTGTTCATAGGGTGTAATCTTATGTAGGACAGTCTTGTTAGACTCGATGGAGTGCAAGAAATGTGAGATTTGGGAGAAACGTAGAAACTCAGAGTCGGGCATATCTAGTGTCTTTTTGCAGTGCGATAAAGATATAGGGCCTGCAGGAGAGAGAAAGTGCCCTACTTGTGTCTTTTTTTAACCAGACTAACTATGTTACTTTCACTGGCCACCTTCCGCATGGTTCCACAGGGTGGAACTGCAGGTTCCCTGGACTCATTGACACCTTCTGCAGTCCAAACAAACTTTTTGCCACTGTTGCCAGGGGCGACAACAGACATCCTGGATGGCTTGAGCTGCCACTCATCTGGTGCTTTGGTCTCCAAGTGATTTACCTCCCATTGCCACAGGAGACCGCTTTCCCTTACTGGAGCATTTCTGGTGGTCCCTGTCATACTGGAATGCCTCTCTGAGCAGAAGTTCCATTTTAAACTGGTAAATTGCTAGAACTTTACAGTATTAGGGTTACAGCACTTTAGCCAGTGATCTCCTGACCATGCCAGCCATGCAGCAACTTTCTCAAACTTGTCCAGAAAGTCAGTGACACCAATGGAATGCAGCATGGGCTGTATGAAAACAGCTGCCACAACTCAGCCTTGTTGACACAAGCAACAGCAATCATTTCCTGTTTTAGTAGTATGGCTGTTGTTTTACAACCCTACATGCTGGCTTAGGTCCTTCTCTTATGTTTGCAACTGCTTTGCTTTTTAACCACCCCGTCCTCGCAGTCACTTCATTCCACAGATCAACAAAATTGAGCACTGTCTCTTTAAGGCTTTTAGTATTCCCACAGGTACACCATCTGCTGTGTGCAGTACACTTGCACTACTCAATGGCTCTTTTCCCACAGAGCACAAACAGTTCCCAGCATAAAATCACTTTCTGCATGAAGATCTGGACAATTCCATTGTCTTGCTCACATCTGAGCATCATTTGTGATATTGGGTGTATTAACTCAATGGCGATGAGCAGGTTTACGCTAGTCTAGATGTCTGTTTAAGGGCTTGGTGGCCCATTTTATTTATACAAAAGAAAAAATTCAACAAACTAATCAGTTGCCTATGCAGGAGATTCCACCATCAACTTCAGACCTATAGGTTGCTTCATTGGACCAATTCAGTACCTACTGTACTCAAATGCAGTCCATGAACCTCTTGCATGCATCTTCTGCATATCACTTCACAGCTCCCTGCTGCACTGGCCTCTTAATAGGGGAATCTCTTGGCAGCCACCTGAAGCCCTCCTGTTACCTAGCCTGAGACCTCCTGGCTTTTGGGTGGAGCATATCTATCCCCCTCAACCTAGAAGACCTGTCTCCCAACAGCAGCCCTGCAGTATGGCCATGCCCTTCATTATGAGGGCTGTGCACACCTGCACCCATAACCTGCTGACCTATGGCAAGACCCGAACACTTGTTTTAAGACTTCCTAAAACCCAAGCCTTTGGACTTCAGACCCTGATCTGAGAATTACAAAATCCAGAGAAAACCGAATATCCACAGAATGGTGCACAGAATTTTTATATAGAAAGAAAGATAACACTTGTGCAACCACAGCAAATAATTTAAACTTCAGATCTATGTATATGTAACATTAAAAAAAAACAAGAAAACTGTTAATTTGTCTTCTGAATTTTGTTATTTTGTTTTCATATTTTGCAGCCTGGAGATAAATGGATAGCAAATTGCAAGAAAAACACATGTAATATGGATGGCAGCATAGTTCACATGCCCGTCGATTGCCCGCCTGCTTCTATATCATGCAGTACACCAAACAGTATTCTTGTAGGAGTGCCGCCTTCTGGTGCTTCCTGCTGTCCTACCTATAAATGTGGTAAGTATATTTGAAGATATGTTTTGTGATTGAAATGCAGTAAGCTTTGTGTTTGATTCCAGTGCAATAAGATTTGAAATAAGATGCACCAAGATATGCATGCATAATTAGAAAAAATGTGGTACACGTAGCAGGCCGCCTGTCCATCACCACAAGTTAAGTGCTGGATGCTCAGGCCTGCAACATTATTATAAGGTTCAACAAACCTGTAAAACGGGACACAGAGCGGCATAGTAATAACTATGTGGGTTATAGGCCTACCTTCAGGTGATGGACACTGGCACACCCAAGACAGGAAGTTCCCTCCCCTATTTAACCCCTCCCATACCGGGAGTACCTCCGTTTTTTCACCAGTGTCTAAGGTGTTGGTCACGGTTAAGATGTGTTACGAAAAGCTTTGCTGGGAGTTCCTTTGTTGGACCAAGCAAGCTATTTACCTGATCCGTCCAAGGTGCCACTTAGGCCAAAGTGGATAGTACCTGGGCCTCGGTTAAGAAGAACAGGGTTTTGCCTGTAATGCCTCTTCTAGGAGGGCTGGATCCTGGGTTCCAGTACTTTGGTTAGACCAAATACCAAAAGTTTCTGGCAGGATGCGGTACAGGTCCAGGGGAGTGGAAATCCTAGCCTGGAACCCGATCCCTAAAGGTCTAGTGACATAGCCCGCCGTGATGGGTGAAGATTGGACTATCTGTTTTCTCAGAAGAGTCCTGCGGCTGGGAAAGGTAAGTGAGGGTCCCTGTGGAATTTGGTTCAATCAGGAGACCTTCAATTTGAGCTATTGTGTCGTACCTGTAAATTGCCACTAAGAGGTGTTAACATAGCTTTCTATGTCTGCTTGCCTGGGAGTTCTGTCTTTAATGGCTAAATGCATCTGGCTCATGTTAGGAGGCTCTATACTGGGACTGTCACCCACTGCGATTGGAAGCAGTGATAGCTCTCTGAGTGTGACCTAAATTCAGATCCTTGAGCAAGCCTGCTGTATAGTCCCAGGTGCTGCCTGAAATCTCTCCTATTACAGTAGAATGGAGGATATGTTTATTTTACATTGCCTTGTCACTACAGGTTGTTTGGCCATTTGGAGGGCATCCTCTGGCGTTTCCCATCCTCAGAGCAGTTTACAACTATCCCCGGCGCTCTCTCCCTCCTCCCCTCCTTCCTCCTCAGGCGTGGCAGGAGCCAACACATGCACACACGCGCGAGAATGCCTTGCTTTATACAGAGCAAGCTAGGAACAAGTGAGGAAAGTGGGCGGAGCTTACCATGCCGACGCTCCGTGTCCAGCGGTCTCGTCAGCGCAGGGCGGCCCTGTGTTAAAAGCTCAGTCTTTCTAAAACACTCTGGCTGATGGAGGGACACAGGAGCGCTTTTTACAGGCAATACAGACTATACAACCAATACAGACAATACAGGCATACAACGGGTTGGTGTATACAAGCATCCCCAGGCACATTTAGCTCTGCATCAGGCTGGGCTTTGATAGCAGCATATTCGCTGGACTATAGCTCAGCAGTAGATGCAAGTTTGGCTGTGAGTACCTCTGCTTTGTGCTTAGGACTATGCCTTCTAAAGGCTCTGGGGTTAAACCCCCCTAAGAAGCCAAGGGTTTCGCCATCGGGCTCTGAGGATCTCAGTCATGCCTCCACTGTCCCATCCTCCCCTTATAAATCAGAGGTAGTTGCCCTGGGTGAGCCATCGGGGTTGTTAGGTGCTGCAGCTGTCCTCACCCCATCTGCTCCTGTTTACATTACAGAAGAAGTGTTTGCTTCAGCCCTGGGGGGGTTGGAAGAAAGATTGACAGCATTGATCGCGTCTTCCCTTCCTGAATGGAAACGCGGCAGATCTCCCTCCCTAGCAGCAGAGCAGTTGTCTCCAGAGGAGGTTGACTTGCCCTCAGGAGACCAGGCAGAGGGACACTCTGATGTCTTTGCTTCTGAGGAATCAACTTTAGAGGAACCTTTTTCGGCTTCTCAAACTGAAAAATGTATGGTACAGTCCCTTACTGAGATGGTTCGTGCAGAATTTAAATTTCCCTTATCAGAACCTGTGGCAAGGTCTGTTTCCTTTTTGGGTTCCTTGAAAGCTCCTCAGGCTATTTGTTCTTTCCCTGCTCATCCCTTGCTAGAACAACTTATCTATCAGGATTGGGAACATCCGGATAAACATTTTCTTCCTCCTAAGAAATTTTCTATACTTTATCCCATGGAGGAAAAATTCACCAAAAAATAGAGTGTGCCAGCAGTGGACGCTGCTATCTCCTGTGTGAATAAAGGTCTGACTTGTCCGGTTGACAATGTACAGATGTTTAAGGATCCAACGGATAAGAGGATGCAAACATTGTTAACAACCTCCTTTTGCGTGGCAGGTGCGGTAGCCCAGCCTGCGGAGGTGGCTATAGGCATTTGTCAAGCACTAAAGGATCAAATGAAGCAGGTTTTTAAAGATATCCCTGCTCAGCAAGCATGGGACTTAGCTGACTTGCCAAGGGCATTATGTTACGCGGTGGATGCCATTAAAGATTCAATTCATCAGGCCTCTCGCCTTACGCTCCTATTGGTACACATGTGTAGGCTCCTGTGGTTAAAAAATTGGTCAGTCGAAACACCTTGTAAAAAGCTCCTGGCTAGGTTTCTGTTCCATGGGGTACGGTTGTTTGGGGATGATTTGGACAAATATATCCAAATAGTTTCTAACGGGAAAAGTACTCTTTTGCCAGTTAAAAGAAGGAGCAGGCGTCCTTCTTTTAAACGATCTACCTCTCCGGTCCCGGGGACATCGGCCTCTAAGCAGTTCCCACGACCTCCCCAGTCAGGTCATTGAGAGAAGACTCGAGGTCAAACCCAGGGTCACAAAAAACCCTGGGTATGAAAGCCTACTAAGCCCAGCCCCAAATCAACATTATGAAGAGATGCCCACACTCGGTCGGGTGGGGGGAAGGCTTTGCCTGTTTTCGGGGACTTGGCGGGAGCAGATCCAGGACAAATGGGTCCTCTCCGCTGTGTCTCTGGGTTACAAACTGGAATTGCGAGAACTTCCTCCACCTCGTTTTCTGAGATCAGGGGTTCCAAAGATCCAGTAAAGAGAAGATCTCTTTCTGGCACTGGACCGGCTGCTGTCCCAAGGGGTGATCATAGAGGTTCCTGCAGAAGAACACGGCTTAGGTTTCTATTCAAACATTTTTACGGTGCCAAAGCCAAACGGGGACGTCTGACCCATCCTAGACCTCAAGGGTCTAAACCGGTTTCTGAATACCCGCTCCTTTCGCATGGAGTCAATCCAGACGGTGGTCTCCACCTTACGGGGGGGAGCTTCTGTCGTCATTCGACATCAAAGACGCATATCTGCACGTGCCTATTTTTCCCGCTCATCAAAAGTTCCTACAGTTCGAAGTGGAGCAGCACCATTATCAGTTTGTGACCTTACCCTTCGGGCTGGCCACTGCACTTTGAGTGTTCACAAAAATTCTGGCCCCACTCTTGGCCATATTAAGGGTTCAGGGCGTGACGATAATGGCATACTTAGACGATCTACTGCTGGTGGATCAGTCAGTAGCCAATCTAAACCAGGCTGTGCGCAGCATGGTCAATTACCTAGAGTCTTTGGGTTGGATTCTCAATCTGGAAAAATCAGCCCTACAACCAGTAAAGAGGTTGAAATATTTAGGTCTGGTCATCGATACAGACCAAAAGAAGGTTTTTCTGCCCCAGGCAAAAGTCACTTCCTTAAGAGAGCTGATCCAGATAGTCGGGTCAAAAAGAGATCCCTCCATTCGCCTTTCCATGTGGTTATTGGGGAAAATGGTGGCCTCATTCGAAGCCATCCCTTATGCCCAATTTCATTCAAGGATGTTGCAAAATACAATCCTCTCCGTTTGGAACAAGAAGGTCCAAGCTTTGGACTTCCCGATGACTCTGACCCCAGGGGTACGTCAAAGCTTTTGTTAGTGGTTGGTACCCAAAAATCTGCAAAAAGGGAAATCCTTCATTCTAGTCACCTGGAAAGTGACACCAGTCTTCTGGGTTGGGGAGCAGTCTTAGGAAAACTGACGCTCCAGGGCAAGTGGTCTGTTTTCGAAAGGACCTTGCCCATCAACATCCTGGAAATTCGGGCAGCTTGCTTGGCCCTGTGGGCCTGGACGTCCGAATTGCAGGGTTGCCCTATCAGGATTAAATCCCACAATGCCACAGCAGTGGCTTATATCAATCACCAAGGGGGCACGAAAAGTCATGCTGCCCAGAGGGAGGTGAACCAGGTCGTGCTCTGGGCAAAGAAGCATGTTCCTTGCATATCTGCAATCTTTATTCCCGAGATAGAGAATTGTCAGGTAGACTTCTTAAGTCGCCAACAGTTATTTCCAGGGGAATGGTCTCTTCACCCCGACATCTTCCTGGCCATATGTCAAAGGTGGGGGACCCCGGACGTGGATCTCTTGGTGTCCAGATTAAACAAAAAGGTGAACAACTTTGTGTCCCGAACAAGGGACCCTCTTGCATACAGGACGGATGCGTTGGTAATCCCTTGGGATCAGTTTTCACTGATTCATGCGTTTCCCCCAATGCAACTATTGCCGCGCCTCCTTTGCAGGATCAGGACAGAGAAAAAGCCGGTGATTCTTGTAGCACCTGCATGGCCCAGAAGGTCCTGGTACGCAGAAATTATAAGAATGTCCACGGGAGTTCCATGGACCCTTCCACTTTGATCAGACCTACTCTCACAAGGCCCAATATTCCATCCTTCCTTACAAACTCTAAATTTAACGGTTTGGCTATTGAATCCCACATTCTAAAGAGTCGTGGCCTCTCTAGTTCGGTAGTGTCTACCCTAATTAATGCAAGAAATCCGGCCCCCAGAATTATATACTATAGAGTCTGGAAGGCATATGTGTCTTGGTGTGAATCCAGAGGTTGGCATCCCCGTAAATATGTCATAGGTAGAATTCTTGACCTTCTACAATTGGGTGTAGACATGAAGCTAGCCTTGAGTACTATCAAGGGTCAGATTTCGGCCTTGTCAATATTGTTTCAAAGGCCACTAGCTAGGCACTCTTTAGTTCAAGCTTTCCTGCAAGGGGTAACACGGATTAATCCACTGGTTAAGCCCCCCTAGTGTCCATGGGACTTGAATTTGGTCCTATCAGCATTGCAAAAGCAGCCCTTTTAGCCTTTACTCCATGTTTTCTTAGTCCTTTTGACTAGGAAATTGGCCTTTTTGGTAGCCATATCCTCGGCTAGAAGGGTGTCAGAATTAGCTGTTCTTTCCTGTAAAGAGACATATTTGATTATTCATAAGGATAGAGTGGTTTTACACCCTCATCCGACCTTTCTTCCTAAGGTAGTATCAAGTTTTCATTTGAACCAAAATGTGGTTCTTCCTTCATTTTTTCCAGAACCTAGTTCTGCAGAAGAGAAATCATTACATTCTTTGGATGTAGTAAGAGCAGTCAAGGTCTATCTTAAGTCTATTGCTCAGATTCGGAAAACAGATGTTTTGTTTGTACTGCCAGAAGGGCCCAAGAAGGGTCAGGCAGCATCAAAATCTACTATTTCAAAGTGGATTTGGCAAGCTATCGTTCAAGCTTATGGTTTGAAGGGGAAGGTTCCTCCGTTTAAAATTAAAGCGCACTCTACCAGAGCAGTTAGTGCTTCTTGGGCAGTGCATCACCAAGCTTTCATGGCTCAGATCTGTAAGGCCGCAACTTGGTCTTCAGTCCACACATTCACTAAATTCTATCAGTTGGATGTAAGAAGTCATGACGATATCGCCTTTGAGCTCAGTGTGCTGCAGGCTGCAGTATAGGTCCTCACGCCTGATGGCGCCCTGCTTTGTATTTTGGTATCTCCCTCCCCTCATTTGGCATTGCTTTGGGACATCCCACATAGTTATTACTATGCCGCTCTGTGTTCCATGATGTACGAAAAAGAAAATAGGATTTTTATAACAGCTTACCTGTAAAATCCTTTTCTTGGAGTACATCACGGGACACAGATCTCCCGCTCCTCTTTTTTGGGGATACTTATTGCTTTGCTACAAAACTGAGATACTCCCGGTATGGGAGGGGTTATATAGGGGAGGGGACTTCCTGTCTTGGGTGTGCCAGTGTCCATCACCTGAAGGTAGGTCTCTAACCCACATAGTTATTACTATGCCGCTCTGTGTCTCGTGATGTACTCCAAGAAAATAATTTTACAGGTAAGCTGTTATAAAAATCCTAATTTTGTTTTTCTGGAAACATCATTAAAAAGGTCAGGGACTACCTAGTAACCAGCAACTGCTGAGATACTGAACACTTTGGTCAGGAATATGTAATAGCAGTATAGACAGTCGAGTGCAGGAATCGGGTAAATAATGTACAGAGTGCAATCATCAGGAGAATGTCATGTACACTCAAGTGCATATTGTGCTGTAGTCAGAAGTAGCAAACCTGCAGTCATCCTTTAAAGAAAAAGTTACTTTGCCCTGCATTGACAAGTGTCTCTGTCACTTGTTCCAACACTGTTCACTTCGGAGCACCCTTGCAACCCTCTTTCAAAACTGTTCACACTGGCACCCCCTGCAATACTCTTTCAAAACTGTTCACACCTGCACCCCCTTCCAACACTGCTCACTTCTTCACACCCTGCAACTCTCTTCCAACACTTTTCTCCATTGCCCCTCCTGCAATTCTCTTCCAACACTGCTGCACCCCCTGTAACCCTCTTTCACTACTGCTCATTTCTGCACCACCTGTAAATCTCTTCCTCCACTGCTCACCTCTGCAACCCTGTAGCCCTTTTCCAAAACTATTCGCCCCTACAACTCTGTTCCAACACTGCTCCCCTCTGCAACTTCTTTCCAACACTGCTTACCCCTAAACCCCCTACAACCATCTTCCAACATTGCTTACTAGGGATAAGCCAGGTGAAACTTTGCACAAGATTCTTTGCTTGCAAGGTACCCACCCCTCCATATTGAGGGCATGTTGCCTGGTATGGCTCAGGAGGGGGATTCCAAATAATCGTCTTCTACCTTTCCCAGGCTGCTGTGCCGCATGCTCAGATAAGGTTCTGGTGTGGGTTTTGGACACTTTTTGTTTTATTTTTACAAGGGTCACCCTTAAAATCCATACCAGAGCTGGAGGATCTGGCATGGATTGCAATTTTTTTTTTGTTTGCCATCCTCCATCCTTGCTTTACGATGTACTAGAGCACAATGTAATTTACAAGGAAACAAAAAAAAAAACATTTTTAATTGTGGATAAATTATGTTTAACCACTGGCATTTTTTTTTGCTAAAAATGCCATAGAGACCTCACAAAAGTCTCCCAAAATACTTATCAGATTTTTAAGGGTCTGGTACTTATTTTAGTAAGAGGAGAGGGCATGCTGCTTTTTTTTTTGTTACAAAGAAAAACAAGCTGGCAGGGAAATGTCATTAAGGGCGGTTCACACTTGTGCGATGCCAGACATTGCATGTAATTTGCAGCGCACTGCTGTTCACATTACATGCGATGTCTGTGCGGTGCGATTTCAGTCATACAGATAGTATGGCTGATATCGCACCGCATTCGTTTCAAACATGCACAGGACCCTTTTTTCTGTTCGGACCAGAATTGGATCGTATGTGTGTTCACACATATGCGATCCGATTCACGCCTGAACTGTCAGTTCGCAGTGCGATACGCGAGCTGAAATGGGGGTGTCATTAACATATAATGACACTCCCCAGCAGTTTGCATATGGCAGTGTGAACTGCCGTGCGAGTCGGGTTTGATGCAGGAACCCGCAGTGGATTTGTAGGGTTATCGCACCAGTGTGAACCGGGCCTAACTGGCATTTAAACAGCAATTTTTCCTTGAAAATATCAGTTTTGCTGTATTAGGTTGTATACATTGTACAACAGACAGGTTTAGAGCAACCCCAGATTGGTTATTTAACCACTTGACCTCCAGAAGATTTTACCCCCTTTACGACCAGAGCATTTTTTGCTTTTCGGCACTGCGCTGCTTTAACTGGCAATTTGCACATTCATGCAACACTGTCCCCACTGTATTATTTTTTTTCACACAAATAGAGCTTTCTTTTGGGGCTATTTAATCGCCACTGGATTTTCATTTTTTGCAAGGTGAATTAAAAAAATTGGGAAAATTTTGAAAAAAAAATAATAATATTATGTATTTTTTGCTATAAAACATATCCAATAGAAACATTTAAAAAATCTAATTTCTTCATGAATTTAGATCAAAATGTATTACGCTACATGTCTTTGGTACAGAAAAAAATATCTCAATAAGTGTATATTATTTGGTTTGTGTGAAAGTTACAGTGTCTGGTATACAGTGGGGAAAATAATTATTTGATCCCCTGCAGATTTTGTAAGTTTGCCCACTTACAAAGAAATGAAGGGTCTATAATTGTTATCATAGGTGTATTTTGAATGATAGGGACAGAATGTCAACCAAAAATCCAAAAAAAGCACATAAAACAAATGCTATAAATTAAGTTGCAGTTTAGTGAGTAAACTACTGTAAGTATTTGATCCCCAAGCAAAATATGACTTGGTAAGACGTTTCTTGTAGTTGGTGACCAGGTTTGCACACATCTCAGGGATTTTGGTCTTCTCTTCTTTACAGATCTTCTCTAAACCCTTAAGGTTTCTTGGCTGTCTCTTGACAACTCGAATTTTCAGCTCCCTTCATACATTTTCTTTAGGATTAAGGTCTGGAGACTGACTAGGCCACTCCATGACCATAATGTACTTCTTCTTGAGCCACGCCTTTGTTGCCTTGGCGGTATGTTTTGGGTCATTGTCATGCTGAAGGACCCATCCACGACCCATCTTCAGTGTTTTTGCTGAGGGAAGAAGGTTCTCAGCCAATATTTTACAATACATTGCCCTGTCCATTGGCGCCTCACCCCTTTAGCAGAGAAACAGCATCATGTTTCCACCTCCATGCTTGACTGTGGGGATGATGTTCTTAGAGTTGTAGTCAGCATTTTTCTTCCTCCACAGTGAGTCAATTTAATGTCAACGAGCTAAATTTTGGTCACATCTGACCACAGCACTTTCTCCCAATCCTTCTCTGAATCATTTAGATGTTCATTGGCATGACTGTACATGTGCCTTCTTGAGGAGGGGGACTCGCCATGTTTGGAGGAAGAAAAATGCTGACTATGACTCTAAAGAACACCATCCCTACAGCCAAGTACAAAGGTGGAAACATAATACTTTGGGGCTGTTTCTCTGCTAAAGGTACAGATCGACTTTTTGTAGAATCTTGGATGAGAACCTTCTTCCCTCAGCCAGAACACTGAAGATGGGTTATGGATGGGTCTTTTAGCATGACAATGACCCAAAACATACAGCCAAGGCAACAAAGGAGTGGCTCAAGAAGAAGCACATTAGGATGATGGAGTGACCTTGCCAGCCTCCAGCCCTTAATCCTGTAGAAAATGTATGGAGGGAGCTGAAACTGTAGTTACCAAGTGACAGCCATGACATCTTAAGGATTTAGAGAAGATCTGTAAAAAAAGAATGGAACAAAATCCCTCCTGAGATGTGTGCAAACCTGGTAACCAACTACAAGAAACGTCTTACCTCTGTGCTTGTCAACAAGGGTTTCTCCACCAAGTACTAAGTCATGTTTTGTTTGGGGATCAAATACTAACTGCAACTTCAGTTATAGCATTTGTTTTATGTGTTTTTTTCTGGATTTTTGGTTGATATTCTGTCTCTATCATTTAAAATACACCTATGATAAAAATTCTAGACCATGGATATGCAATTAGCGGACCTCCAGCTGTTGCAAAACTACAAGTCCCATCATGCCTCTGCCTCTGGGTGTCATGCTTGCTGCTGTCAGTCTCGCTATGCCTCATGGGACTTGTAGTTTGGCAACAGCTGGAGGTCCGCTAATTGCATATCCCTGTTCTAGACCCTACATTTCTTTGTAAGTGGGCAAACTTACAAAATATGCAGGGGATCAAATAATTAATTTCCCCACTGTAGATACTGGAATTTTAATTTGTAATTTATTTTTTATACTCGTAATGTTGGTGATCAGTGACTTATAGTGGGACTGTGATAGTATGGCAGTCAATCTGACACTAGCTGACGCTGGTTGGGGGTACACTAACTGACTAACTGACAGTGACAGCAATAGTGACGCTAATACAGTGATCAATGCTAATACTTTACACTGTTACTGTACTGATGGCAGAGGCAAAAAAGGCGGTCGCCTAAGGCCTCGCCCTCCCAGGGGCCTCATGGCCGCCTAATTTGCCTGATTTGTGCGTAGGAGAATGGGAGGGATTGTACCCGGTCAGTGTCCCCAAGCTGGCAGGGTGAGCGGGACGGACTGGTAAAGGATTGCGCCGAGGAGGTGGAGGCGGAGCTGCTGAACTCGCCAGGAGGTAGGGGCGGACTTGGCCGGGGGGGCAGGGGAGGCCTCGTAAAAATGTGATTAGTCTGTACTGCAGCAGACAGCCGTGCCACCCGCCGGCCGCCGCTACACTGTCTGGGTTATATTTTCAGCAGAGCAGTGCAACCGTGCTTAGTGCTGTGTCCAACCGATCACCGATGCATTCACTGTCTTCCCTGTCAGGCGGAGTGATCTCCACCCGACAGGAGCTTCCTAGTCCCACCCGGCGTGATGTCATTCACAGACCGGGAGGCGGAAGAGGGCTGCTGCAAAGACCTGCGAGGAGCCAGTGAAGCGCAAAATTTCAAGTACGTTTTCAGAGGGTAAAAACCTTACCTAAGGCAGTGTTGTCACAGTGGCTTTGCTGTGTTAACTGCCTGAAGTGATTAACTCTTTGGGGGGGGGGGGTAATTTACAATTGTATTTTTAATATGCAGCATGGAGGGATTTAATGTACTGCCACTGGTCACTGATGCATTGCTGACCAGTGGCAGTTAATTAACCCCTTTGTGCTGCATTATTGACACCAGTGTCAGTGATAATTCACCCATATATGATGCAGCATGCAAGGGTTCATAAACACTGACACTGGTGTTACTAATGCAGCACAGAGGGGTCAATTAACTGCTACTGGTCATCAATGCATCAGTGACCAGTGGTGTATTTGATACTACCCACCTCCAAAAAACTCTGCACCCCTCTCATACATACCTCCCACCTCCCATACCATACACTCCGCACCCCTCTCGTACATACCTCCCATACACTCCGCACCCCTCTCGTACATACCTCCCATACACTCCGCACCCCTCTCGTACACACCTCCCATACACTCCGCACCCCTCTCGTACATACCTACCATACACTCCGCACCCCTCTCGTACATACCTCCCATACACTCCGCACCCCTCTCGTACATACCTCCCACTTCCCATACACTCCGCACCCCTCTCGTACATACCTCCCACCTCCCATACACTCCGCACCCCTCTCGTACATACCTCCCACCTCCCATACACTCCGCACCCCTCTCGTACATACCTCCCACCTCCCATACGCTCCACACCCCTCTCATACATACCACCCACCTCCATACGCTCTGCACCCCTCTCATGTACATACTACCCACCGCCATACACTCCGCACCCCTCTCATGTACATACCACCCACCTCCATACACTCTGCACCCCTCTCATGTACATACACCCACCTAATACACTCCGCACCCCTCTCATGTACATACCACCCACCGCCATACACTCCTCATGCCTCTCATGTACATACCACCCACCGCCATACACTCCGCACGCCTCTCATGTACATACCACCCACCCCCATACACTCCGCACCCCTTTCGTGTACATACCACCCACGTCCATATACTCTGCACCCCTCTCATGTACATACCACCCACCGCCATATACGCCGCACCCCTCTCATGTACATACCACCCACCTCCATACACTCCGCACCCCTTTCATGTACATACCACCCACCGCCATGCACTCCACACCCCTCTCATGTACATACCACCCACCGCCATACACTCTGCACCCCTCTCATGTACATACTACCCACCGCCATACACTCTGCACCCCTCTCATGTACATACTACCCACCGCCATACACTCCGCACCCCTCTCATGTACATACCACCCACCTAATACACTCCGCACCCCTCTCATGTACATACCACCCACCTAATACACTCCGCACCCCTCTCATGTACATACCACCCACCGCCATACACTCCGCACCCCTCTCATGTACATACCACCCACCGCCATACACTCCACACCCCTCTCATGTACATACCACCCACCGCCATACACTCTGCACCCCTCTCATGTACATACTACCCACCGCCATACACTCTGCACCCCTCTCATGTACATACTACCCACCGCCATACACTCCGCACCCCTCTCATGTACATACCACCCACCTAATACACTCCGCACCCCTCTCATGTACATACCATCCACCTAATACACTCCGCACCCCTCTCATGTACATACCACCCACCGCCATACACTCCGCACCCCTCTCATGTACATACCACCCACCGCCATACACTCTGCACCCCTTTCATGTACATAACATCCACCTCCATACACTCCGCACCCCTCTCATGTACATACCACCCACCGCCATACACTCCGCACCCCTTTCATGTACATACCACCCACCTCCATACACTCTGCACCCCTCTCATGTACATACCACCCACCTAATACACTCCGCACCCCTCTCATGTACATACCACCCACCGCCATACACTCCTCACGCCTCTCATGTACATACCACCCACCGCCATACACTCCTCATGCCTCTCATGTACAAACCACCCACCCCCATACACTCCGCACCCCTTTCGTGTACATACCACCCACCTCCATATACTCTGCACCCCTCTCATGTACATACCACCCACCGCCATACACTCCGTACCCCTCTCATGTACATACCACCCACCTCCATACACTCCACACCCCTTTCATGTACATACCACCCACCGCCATACACTCCACACCCCTCTCATGTACATACCACCCACCGCCATACACTCCACACCCCTCTCATGTACATACCACCCACCGCCATACACTCTGCACCCCTCTCATGTACATACCACCAACCTCCATACACTCCGCACCCCTTTTGGTTTCTTTAGATATCAGGGGTCTAAACGGACCCCTCAAGTCTCACTATTGAGACAGAGAAAGGGACTGAGGAAACGCATTCCCCAGTTCCTTTCTCTGTAACCTCAGCTGCACTGCAGATGAATGAACAGGAGACAGAGACTCCTGTTAATTCATAAACGAAAGCATAGTAAACACAGTTTACTGTGCTTCAGTTATGAATGAACACAGTGAGTGATCAGTACCGATCACTCACTGTGTTCTTTTAGTAAAGATAGGGGCTGGTAAATGACATTAACCAGACCCTTTTTCCGGCCTCCATCCTGAATATCACCCACAGCAGTCAGCGGGAGAGCAGAGGAGGGAAGTCTGCAGTGCTGTGGGGGGGGGGGCACACCGTTATTTTTTATTGCTTTCATTATTTTTCCCATTATGGGCGTGAGTGGGGCCTCATGTCCAAGTTTTGCCTAAGGCCTCACAAAGCCTAGAGCCGTCTCTGACTGATGGCACTGGCTGGAAAGGGGTTAACATCTAGGGGCGATCAAGGGGTGAAATATGTGCCTAACTATGGGTAATGTATGTGTTATGTTTTGCTTTTACTAAGTAATCTTGCTGTCTTCTTTCCTGTCACTTTTCAGAGTTCTGTGTTGTTCCCTGAATGACGGAGCCGATCAGCTGGGGCCCCCAGTCAATCATTAACCAGCACCCCCTGATCAGTACACACGCTCCCTACCCTGGAAGTGCTGCATCACATATCAGATATGTAATACAGCGCAGCAAGGCCACTTTGCTGCCATACTTCTAAGTGAGGCAGTCTGCAAGCGGTTAAAGGAAATTTGCATTTGTAATATTTCACTTTACGCAATATTAAAATCGCTGCTCCCGGCAGAATTACATTTTTGTATAAATTCTTCTTTGCATTATCCCCCAGGTCATTGCCCAGCTCCCCATGGTATTTCTTTGACAATTCCTAGCTTAAAAGCTATTACAGATTTTACAGACCTACTACTCACCCTTGCACTCCTCTTCCAGAACTGTTTAACCCTGCATCTCTCTTCTAACACTGCTAATTTCTTGCTGCCTATTAAGCCTGCAGCCCTCTTGCCCCATTGCTCACAGCTTATCTGAAGTTTTAGTGACATGGGCAGGACTCCTACTTCTACAGATGAAGGTACAGAGGGCTGTGGGTGGCGCCAAGTACCGCAGATATTATCCACAGCCACTAATAGCCTGTAGGTCCAGGGTAGGATATTGCAAGAAAGACACTGATGGCAGAAGAATTATGACTGGTGAATTTTTGAAGGTGTAGCCAATGGTGATTACTTTGCAGTCCCAAGCTAGGGACACTATTATAGAAACTGGCAAGTGATCAGGGATTATATCTTTAAAATGGGGAATTATTGGGTACACTTTTTATCCAGGGACACCCTGCTAGACTCAGGAACTGTCCCTAAAAATGGGGATGTCTGCTTACTCTAACATACACATCCAAGTATGTAGGTTAGGATTATATTGTCTATACACCACAACTACTTATAGCCCAAGGGACTTTGTGAGTCACATCACAAAAAATCAATTTCAATAAAAACATAGTTATTGTTTACAGAAATAATTCACACATATCAAAACATGAGTATCAAAATATATCAACAGTAAAAGTACACACGTCACATTACGTATACAAATTTGGAAAAACCTTGCATGAGCCAGATTTGTCCATGCTAAAATTCAAAGGCAAATATGAGGATTAGTGCTGAAATTCTTGACGCGTTTTGCGAGATAGAAAAACTTGCTTCCTAAGGAGAAGCACTCAGACCTATCTGGAGAAAAAATAAAACACATGTAGCGGGTATTTGAATTTTGTAAGGACTCTGGTGGTGTGAAGTTCCTTGGAGTCCCTGGGTGGCGCTGTTGCCTTGGGCCCGAGCTGAACACACACCACGAACAGTGCCTTTTTGTCCTCCCCTGGAGCTGGTACAGCGGGGCGGGGAACCCGCTGTGATGCAAAGCGAGAGGTCATAAAAGGGGCAGAGGCCCTGATTTTGGGGAGAGAGTCGGAGGACGTGGCCGTGCCCAGGCACCTTCAGCTTGGGTGCTGGCGTTCCGGTGTTCCAGGCCTAGGCTCCCTTGGCCTAGCTGGAGCAGAGATGGAGTCCATCTCAGGCACCTTTAGCCTGGGGTGAGGTACTATGGCGGATGCTTGGGGCTCAGTACCTTCGACTGAGTTCCGCGAGGGTGGAGGAATTAGAGGGGGCCCTAACGCCTTGGGTGCCCGTGTCTGGGTTCGTGAGGACTGGTGCGCAGTAACTTCTCCGGAGAGTCCGGCGCAGCATCGCTGGTCACGGAGAGGCCTCCATTTCTGCCTTGGACGGATTTCTCCCTCTGACAGGGACAAAGTGAGCGAAGGTAATTCACTTTCTATATTACCTAGTCAGTGGCAGTGACTATTCACCACTGGTGACAGCAGAGTGGGCAGCAGCAAGAAGGGAAAGGATTGTGGCTCGATCTGTCCCCCCATTATTCAAAAGGAGAAAAACTGTTTTATTGCTTGGCAAGAAGAATAAAACTGAGTTGTACCTATTCACTGTGTGGAACTTGGGTTACTAAGCGAAGGAGTCAGGGACGAAGGACTGGACTTGACTCTAGGACATCTACACGAAAGCCCAATCTTCTGGCCTTCATCTCCTAGTAAGAGGAGGACACGGGCCATGGTGTGTATCATCTCTCTCTCCCATGTACCCCTAGACAACAGCCACATAACCGATAAAGCAAGGGAGAGAGGTGAGGCCGCTACACGTGGGGGCATCGTGTCCGGGATATGTGTATGGTGTCTGAATTTGAACTTTGCTGCCCAGAGGAGTGCCGAGTAGGTCGGCCATATTGGCCAACGTGCCACGAGGCAACTCACAACTGCGTAGTTCGTGGGCGGGGCAAGGGAAAAGCCCGCGAACAAGTGCAGAACATGGGAGGAGTCTGGCCACGTGGACGTACGCACGTGGAGATTCCGTCGCAGGTGGGTCAGTGCGCAATGGAGCAGCAAAGAGAGAGGATGGCTTCAAGTGCTCCGTGGATTTCCATCCCTTCCTTCGCGGATATGTCTTCTCTGGCTGCTCCGATTATGGATACGGGGATAAGACTAAGGCCCGGGGGCGATTGGCTCTGTACACCTGCAGAGACATGGAGGCCCTCGGTGTGATCTGTCCCGGCTGTTCGGGACTGGTGGTCCAGCTGAAGCCGTTCAGGCGCTGTGAGGTCTGCAAAGAATTCCTCTTCGAGGTGGAACCATCCACAGAAAAGCCTCAGGCTCTCCACCTCAACTACCTCACAGGGACTGCCACTCCGGAGGGAGAGGTTGATGCTGGTGCGTTCCCCTTGCGCACTGATCCGGGCGAAGTGACTGCCCAAACAGAGGTGAAAAGAGAAAAATCCGAGGATGCTGCCTCGGTCACCAGCAGCTCCCTGCTCCAGCCGGCGAAGAGAAAAGTCGGCCTAGTGATGGCCTCGTGTGGTCGTGGAAGAGCTTCGCCCCACTGCTTGCCTGGCCTGGATGGCTCCGGTAGGAAAAGTCCTGGACATCCATATTCTTCCAAAGGCCCAGGTGAGCCAGGGGTTGGGACTGCCTGCGTGGTAGAAAGTGGCGGTAGCCCACAGTCGGTAGAGGCCGTCAAGGGGGATAGTTCCGTGACTGGGAGTTATCTGCCCACTGAGTACTACGACACCTCTGACCTGGATTCATTGTCTGACAATGGCGATGATGGGGAGATAGATGAAATCTTCCAACAGAAGGGATGGGACAAGATGAAGCTACCCTCGTCCTGTGTTGCAAGGGACCTGCCCATGTCTACTGGAGATAGTACACCTCGGGTGGAGGCCCCGGCGCTGAGGGAGGAAGCTAGTCCTCTGTCTGGAGTTCCCCTTCTGGATTCAACCTCCATTTCACCTGCTCCTGTTGCGGGAGTGCAACGTCAATCACTGCGGGCTCCTAGGCCCAGGTCTACCGAGGTGGTGAACGCACCTCGCCACCCAGAAGCGATTGTTCCACCCGGAGAAGGAGACCGAGCTACTATGCCATCTTTGTCAAGGCTGCAGCGTCTCTTTGGCCAGAAGGTTGCTCAGGAATATGGGTGGGAATACCCGTATCTGCCTCAGGAACTGCTCTATGAGGTGGAGGTCTTTCGGCAAAGATGGTATGATACCTTTGTGTGGGACAAACTGAAGGTACAGCAAGCACGGCGGTACCTTTCCTGTTCACCAACGGTCACCAAGAAGTTTCAGGACTGTAAAGCTAAGTGGATGCTGGGAAGACACATTCATGCGGACAGGGTGGTGATCTGTCGCAAAGAAGGAAAGAGTGTTGAGTACCATGTGGAGGCTTTTGATGATCGTCTGAAGCCTATATCATTGCCTCATCCAAGGTTTTATCTGTAAGAGAAGAAGAGAGGAAAAGACTCTCGGTTGCTTTCTTTTCTATTCCTGGTTGAACTTTCCAGAGTGCCTTTTCCAGAACACAGAGACTGTGCCCTAGTTTTTTTTGGTATTTGGGCAATTCTACTCTTTGGAGATATGGGAGCTGTTTTTGTTTGTTCTCCCTTTCTTCTTCTGACACTCACAAGAAATCAGTGACTTTGGGTTTTAGAAAAATGTTCAAGCGGAAAGTCCATCTGGAAGCAATGAGTGTCTTGACCGCGGCACTGTCACCAGGTGGCAGTGTTGTGCAACGATTGTTTTTTTTTTTTTTCTACATTACACGGCACTCATTGGAGTGAATGGGTTTCTCCTAGGATAGACTCATTCATTCCAAGCAAACACACATGTTGGTAGGATGTATGTTTCTTTTCTTACCCTCTGCAGGAGATTCGTCTGTCAAGACTACTGAGAATGGGTGGTCTTTAGATAGCCAGAGGGAGGAATGTGTGAAATATTGTGTGAAATATTTAAAGTGTTTTTATTGAAAAGTTTTATAGTTGTATTCCTTTCCCATTCAGGTCGTGGCACAATCCAGGGTTAAATTGTGTAGTTTGGTTTCTGGGCTGAACTTATGACACCACCTTTTGTGGGGTGTGAGTTTGTACCAGACACTGGAGACCAGTGTCAAATCACCAGGGGGAGAGTGTAGCGGGTATTTGAATTTTGTAAGGACTTTGGTGGTGTGAAGTTCCTTGGGGTCCCTGGGTGGCGCTGTTGCCTTGGGCCCGAGCTGAACATACACCGCGAACCGTGCCTTTTTGTCCTCCCCTGGAGCTGGTACAGCGGGGCGGGGAACCCGCTGTGATGCAAAGCGAGAGGTCATAAAAGGGGCGGAGGCCCTGATTTTGGGGAGAGAGTCGGAGGACGTGGCCACGCCCAGGCACCTTCAGCTTGGGTGCTGGCGTTCCGGTGTTCCAGGCCTAGGCGCCCTTGACCTAGCTGGAGCAGAGATGGAGTCCATCTCAGGCACCTTTAGCCTGGGGTGAGGTACTATGGCGGATGCCTGGGGCTCAGTACCTTTGACTGAGTTCCGCGAGGGTGGAGGAATTTGAGGGGGCCCTAACGCCTTGGGTGCCCGTGTCTGAGTTCGTGAGGACTGGTGCGCAGTAACTTCTCCGGAGAGTCCGGCGCAGCATCGCTGGTGACGGAGAGGCCTCCATTTCTCCCTTGGATGGATTTCTCCCTCTGACAGGGGCAAAGTGAGCGAAGGTAATTCACGTTTTATATTACCTAGTCAGTGGCAGTGACTATTCACCACTGGTGACAGCACAGTGGGCAGCAGCAAGAAGGGAAAGGATTGTGCCGCAATCTGTCCCCCCATTATTCAAAAGGAGAAAAACTGTTTTATTGCTTGGCAAGAAGAATAAAACTGAGTTGTACCTATTCACTGTGTGGAACTTGGGTTACTAAGCAAAGGAGTCAGGGACGAAGGACTGGACTTGACTCTAGGACATCTACACGAAAGCCCAATCTTCTGGCCTTCATCTCCTAGTAAGAGGAGGACACGGGCGTGGTGTGTATCATCTCTCTCTCCCAGGTACCCCTAGACAACAGCCACAGGTGAGGCCGCTACACACATATGAGAAAAAAAGGGGGGGGGAGTGGGTGGGGGAAAGAGAAAGGGAAAGAAGAAGAAGAAGATTACTGTATATTGTCTACTTGGCTTATTGCTATGCTTCATAGGCAGTGCCAGGTGTGTTCCATTCTGCTGTGTGTTTACATAGTGTGATTTCTGAATACATTACCTTTTACAGGCAGACTGGTAAAGATGTGGAACTCCCTTCCACAGTTTGTGGTTTCAGCAGAGTGTAATTATCTTACAAAACGAAAATTCTTTAGACGAGTTTCCCAGAATCACAAAATATAGGAATATAAGAATCCACAGTGACAAGTACACACATACATACAAATACTGATTGAACTAGATGGACCAGTGTCTTTTTTCCACCTTCCCAACTATATATGTACTGTATACTATACATTTAATCACTGCCAGTCTGAAGGTCCTAATGTTGTGCTGCATGCCCTCTCAGTCTGTTATACTGAGAGGGAATGTTTTTGAGAACAATCATTGAAAATTGCAATGTTGCTGTTTGGCCCTATTGTGTAAAAGCCCCATTCACAGCATTTTACAGATTTTGATATGCTTGCCTTCTATCATTAGGCTTTTAAGCCCAATATACACTATAGGGTGTGTAGCACTTCCTTACCCACTAGAGACTATGGTGACCCCCAGAGGCCAGGTAGGCTGACATTTAAGTGCAGGGTAGGATTTTTGACATGTAGTGGAGATGTAACTGATGAATGTCAGTCACTTTTGAGCAGTCTCCAAAAATCCTACTTACAGCCAATACAGAAAAAGTACTTTTAAGCCAGCCATGCACTGTGTATTTTTTGACTTGTAGTTTTATAAAAATTTTCAGTCATAAGAGAAATGAAAGCGATCGTAAAGGCTTGTTTTCTTTTTCTTCTAAAATAAATAAATAAAGAATTTCCTGTTCTGCGAAATGGTATTGCACAGAGTGGCTCCTTTTCTGGGGTACCCCACCAGCGCTCTTAGTTCCTCCTCTTCTTTGTGTGCCCCCATAGCAAGCTGCTTGATATGGGACACACTTGCAGGGCTATGTGTGTCATTTGACACACACAGCAGAGCTCAGCCCTCTCCCCCAGCCCTCTCTCCAGCCCTCTCTCCTGCATTTGATTGACAGCAGCAGGAGCCAGTGACCCCCACTGCTGCCTCTGTGAGCACAGAGAGAGGTAAGAGCCGCTGCAGATGTGCACAGTGCTGAATCAAGATGGTGGGGGGATGGTATACAAATACTAGGACCTTTTTATACCCTAAAATGGTTGTAAAGCTACTGTAGTTTTTTTTTTACCTTAACCACTTAAGCGATTCGGCACTGTGTCGCTTTAACTGACAATTGCGCGGTCATGTGACTTGGCTCCCAAACAAAATTTATGTCCTTTTTTTCCCACAAATATAGCTTTCTTTTGGTGGTATTTGATCACCTCTGCGGTTTTTATTTGTTGTGCTATAAACAAAAATAGAGCGACAATATTGAAAAAAAATTCTATTTCTCTTACCGTCCATGGACTGACACAGCATCTTCAATCTTGACAAAGTGGGTTATGTTCCTGCTCATAGGAGAAGACTAGGCAGAATGTTAGATGTTTTAACATACATTCCATTACCAGAGCTGAACAGCCCCGCCCAGGGGGTGGTCCCTCCGGACATAACCCTTCTACCTGCAGCCAGCTGCCTCAGTTTTTTTCTGCCTGGCAGAGGAGAGGACGTGGCTCTCTTTGGAGCCAGTCTCCAGAGGAAATTTTTTTTATTCCTTTTGAATTTTATTTTTGAGATTCTTCTATCAACAGTCAGCTGGGCAACAGGTTGGGTAGTTCACTATCATCGTAGTCTTCCCAGTCCGACCATCGAGCGTGCTGATCCTCGCTCAGCGTGAGATCAGTCCACGACATACCCCACGGCTCCAGGGGTGGCTGGTGAGCTTTTGCTCTGAGGTCCACATATGACTGAACAGTTCTGCTGTATCTTTCACAGTGGACCGGGCCGACAGCTACTCAGTACTGCACTGTGATAGGTCTGTCAGGAACACACCAGTGGGTCCTTCATGGACGGGTAAGTAGTTCCTCCTGCCTCCGCAGGTGAGTACATGCTGTGTGTTCCTATGCTGTGGGGGGTTCCCCTGTCTCCCCTTGCGTATTTTGCTACTCTCTGTCACCTACTCTAGCGATGTGCTGACTGGGGGTGCTTGGGGGTCTCTCTGTCCCGGTGGGGGTCCATAGGGGTTTGCATTGCGGTGTGGGCTGTTTTCTGTGTCAGTCTGGGCCTTGTGCGCCGTTCGGCGCCATGTTTTCCTATGTTTTTACTTTACATTGAAAACCGCATTGGCGGGCATCTTGCCGTGGCCTCGCTGTGGCGCACTTGTAATTGTGACGGCCATTTTCTTCAAGCCGCACGCTCTTTTGTGCTGGTTTGGCCTTGTAACGACACCCCAAGTATGAAAGGGGTTAACGCCGTTAGGATATTCCCTTTCCAACCACACGACAGCCACCAGACACTCCAACCAGCCGAATAAGATCCCATACAAATACTTCTCCCTCCACAGACGAGACAACCACTCTATACAACACAAGGGGTTAACCAAGCGCACTCCAGTTACAGGTAGGTGAATAGACTAATATAGGGACAGAGGGAAAATGACAAAATGATATGAGGAATGATAGACGTTTGTAGTCCATAACATATAAGTCCATAAGTTTCTACAACATAGCTCATCCGCAGAGAAGGCTGCCAGCTGACAGATAGAAGAGATCTGAAATAGCACAAAGGGAAACACAAAGCAGCGCCTACTGAGCGTAGCAGTCAATGTACATTTATTGGAATTAAAACCAGATGCAAGTAAACACTCACAAACTAATAAATGGGGAAAGCTTATCTGGATGAGAGTATAAATCGTCCGCTCTTCCCAGGAAGGAGGTGCTGTATTTCCGGATGCTGGGGAGAGATGATATCTTTAGGTGTCCTCGGCGTTGAGCGGAACCACACGTTCACAACAGCGGTGACGGGGAACAGCTTCCCTGGAACATAGCAGTAACGATCACTTCCGGGTCATGGGGTCAGCGGCATTTACATTGACTGCTACGCTCAGTAGGCGCTGCTTTGTGTTTCCCTTTGAGACAACCACTCTGTTTGAGGTTTCCAACTTGTCTGACAAACTTTAATGACAAACTCCAAGTTTTATACACACAGAGAGGAGGTTCTTACATTCTCCTCATTTTCTTCTCACAATACACCTTTGACCAGACCTAATTTACATGAGCTAATTAACTACAGCTGATGACTCAAACACATGACCTTTAGGCTAGCCTGACTGTCTCATAGACTACAGTACCCATTATCAAAGGAATTCTTTACACAATACAGGGCCAATTATCACAATGAACGATCCTTAGAAGCCATCCTAGATGCATTTACATCACACAGGCAGGGGGGCTGGAGGTGGTGACATTAGCATCTAACAGTATGTGTTCCAACATCATGAAGGAGTCACTTTTCAGTTAACCTGTTGAGTTCATAATCAAACAGTAAATAGCTCTTTACAGATATCCTGGGGAATATTGTGGAAAAATATCACTGTCCCATTTTAAAGCAATCCAAGACATATTCTTAATGTCCATTATTTTCTTGCTCACCCTATGCCCAAAGTGACCCCTGTCACACATCTCCCCTTTCGGCAGGAGACTAACACAGGAGGAGACCCCAGACGGGTTGACTCCGAAGTTAGTCCATAGTTCCATTCCTCTAATGCCTGGACAACCCATCAGCATTGCCATTTTGCTTACCGGGCTGATGGTGAAGTTGTAAGGTTGCAGGGCTAAGCTCCACCGCAGCAACCTGCCATTGTCTCCTGAGACCCGGTTAAGCCAGACCAATGGGTTGTGGTCGGTGATTAGTGAAAATTCCTGTCCGTACATGTAAGGGTTCAACTTTTTAAGGGCCCAGACCAGGGCCAAACACTCCTTCTCCACTGCCGCATAGCTCACTTCCCGGGGTAATAGCTTTCTGCTCAGGTATGCAACAAGGTGTTCTCCTCCATCCTCCCCAACTTGGCTCAGCACAGCCCCCAGTCCAAACATGGAAGCATCTGAGTCTCAGCAGCAAGCGGGCCGGTTCCAGCAGCACGTGTCTGGGCACAGGTAGTCACTGGGTAGACTTCATCGGGGCCCATCGGGGCGTAAGCAGAAATGAGGGGGGCTAAATCATTCCCCAGTAGTACATCCGCTGGCAAATCCTTCATCACCCCCACATTCACGTGTCCCGAACCAACCCCCCAATCCAGGTGAACACGGGCAACGGGTAGCCGGAAGATGGTACCTCCCGCTACTCTTACGACTACCGTGTCTCCGGTATGTTGGCTCTCTGGGATGAGGTTCTTCTGTAGTAGGGTCATGGTGGAGCCAGTATCACGTAGGCCATTGGCTACCTTTCCATTGACCCAGACAGTCTGCCTGTGTTGCTGCCGGTTGTTCCGGTTAGCTGCTTGTATTGTATCAGCCTCATGCAGGACGCCCCAATGTTCTTCCTCCTCAACGCAGTGAGCCGCAGGCATGGATGTGCAGGGGCTCCCCCTTGCTGGCTGTCTCCATGACTGGGAATGTCTGGCTGGATTCAACGGACAGTCTGGCTTTTTGTGCCCTAGCTGTTTACACCAAAAACACCTGATGGGTTGTGAGTAGTCCTGGGAGTTGAACCTGGGCTGCTGAGGATAAGTGGCCGCTGGAGGTGGTGCTGTAGGGCGGTACGACTGTGGTTGGTAGGCGATAGCCGGAGGGGGTGCCGCTGATCGATAATCCACCTGAGCTGTTGTCTTGACCACAGGGTTATCCAGTTTGCGGGCGTCTGTGTATTCGTCCACCAGGCGAGCTGCTTCAGGCAAGGTGAAAGGTTTTCGATCCCGGACCCACTCTCTGAATTCCAGGGACAGTTTGTCAAAGAAGTGCTCCAGCAGGAACACCTGCATCACCTCTTCCCCGGATTCTGCTTGGCATCCAGCGACCCAGTGGGATGCAGTACGGTGTAGGCGGCATGCCCACTCGGTATACGAGTCTCCAGTCTGCTTGCTCGCCTCTCAGAACCGCCTCCGGTATGCCTCCGGTGTGACGGCATACCTGGCCAAAAGTGCTTCTTTTACCAGTCCATAGTTCATAATATCCTCGTCTGGGATGGCCCTGAACGCTTCACTGGCCCGGCCGAACAGTTTCCCAGACAAAATGGTAACCCATTCCTCTGTGGGCACCCAGTGTAGGGCACATTGCCGTTCAAAATCGGCAAGGTACCCATCAATCTCCCCTTCAGTTTCAATGAAATTTTTAAAAGCAGCAAAAATAGGATTTTTTACTCACCGTAAAATCCTTTTCTCTGAGTCCATGGACCGACACAGCTTCTCTATTGACAAAGTGGTATTATCCATTAATTAGGAGTGACTAGGCAGAAAAACTTGTAAAAAGTGTTGCATCACACCTTCTACAGTACCGCCCAGGGGGCGGACCCTCTGGGTATAACCTCTCAGTCTGCATCTTCGCAGATCAGTTCGTCAAAAAGCAGTACAAACTTAAAAGGAGGGGTGGGTGCTGTGTCGGTCCATGGACTCAGAGAAAAGGATTTTTCGGTGAGTAAAAATCCTATTTACTCTTTCGTCCATGGACCGACACAGCTTCTCTATTGACAAAGTGGGACGTCCCAAAGCAGTGTCAGAGAAAAAAACGAGGGGTGGTAACAGCATAAAAAACAAACTTCACCCCAAAACACAAAACAGCACTCCTCCAATGGAGGAGTTGCAACTCTAAACAGCCGCTTGCAAAACCTTGCGGCCGAAAGAGGCATCCGAAGATGCACCTACATCAACTTAGTAGAATTTTGTGAAAGTGTGAGCGGACGACCAAGTCGCCGCTTTACATAGTTGGGAAACAGACGCTTAATGTCGGAAACCCCAAGAGGCACCTATTGCGCTACGACCTATTGTAGCGGCGACCCTGGTGTCTTAGACACTCACGGAATGGGCAAGTATTTTGCACCAGACTGTGCAGGAGCATCATCTTCCTCCAGATTGCGTTACACTGGCCGACCAAATGATGCAGGACCTGGTGTATGTGTGCGATACCACTATGTACGCTGTCCCCTTAATTTCTAGGACCTCAGTGTCTGCGGTGGTATGGCATCCCCTTATCTGGTTGAAATGCTGGTCTGCTGACCTGGCCTCTAGGAAGCTCCTGACGGATTACCTTTTAAGGGCGGAAGAATATATGGTGCTTCCCTAGATGACATCATTGAAAATGTCACGGGTGGTTAGAGCACCCTTCTTCCTCAGCCGACTAAGGTGAAGCAGCCGCGCCGTAAACCGGGCCCTTCTTTTCTCACACAGAAGTGTTTTTTTCGGCAGTCAGAGGCCATGGGAAATTTTCCCAGACTGACAAGAGTGCGACAGAAGCGTCCCTGGGTACGTATGCCGAACAAGACGGCTGACAAGCCCGCCACCGCATGAGGTCTTGCTACCAACCGACTCTGGGGTAGGGGGATGACTTTGCAGTTTCCCGGATCAGTGGACCTCCCAGATCTCCGACCGGTGGGTAGTATGCGAGGTGGTTACCTCGGGGTACAGGACAGGGTTTCTTTCCTGGCCACCAGACAGGTTCTGTCCCTCAAATCTCTCTCTCCTTCCAGCGCATCGGCTGCCCTATTGAGGGCAGTGCAGGACTTGCTGTGGTGCGGGGTGTTTTTGCCGGTACCATCAAAGGTGAGGTTTCAGGGATTTTATTCAAATCTTTTTGTGGTCACAAAGAAGGAGGAGTCCGTCCAATTCTGGACCTCAAGTCCTTAATGCCTTTGTTAAGGTTTGAAAATTCCGCATGGAATCCATTCACTCGGTGATTGCTGCGCTCCACCCGGGGGATGTACTGGCGTCCTTGGACTCAAGGACGCCTACTTGCATGTCCCAATCTGCACGGGTCACTGGAAGTTTATGCGCTTTGCGATAGGCGTAGGCCACTATCGATTTTTGGCTCTTCCCTTCGGTTTAGCGTCAGCACCGCGGGTTTTCACCAAGGTGCTTGCCCCGATTCTAGCTTTGCTGGGACAGCGAGGCATTGCTATCGTGGGCTATCTGGCCGTTCTTCTTCTGAGAGCAGACTCTGGCTCAGAATTGGAGGATTTTGTGTTGATAGCCAGTCAGGCCCTCCATGACTCGGTTGGCTGCTGAACATTCAGTAGTCGGTCCTGGCTCCGACTCAGCATCTGGAGTACCTAGGATTGATCCTGGACTCCTCGGAGGCGAGAGTCTTCCTACCCTTAGACGAATTACAGACTCTTCAGTCTGCGGTATGGGTGCTGACGTCCCGCAAAATGGTCGTCACTCCGTTTTTGCTACTCAGGGTGGCTTACTTCGAGGCTGTACCGTATGCCCATTTCTACACTCGAGCCTTACTAAAGGAGATCCTGTCCTGCTGGGGCAAGTCTCCATTATCTCTGGATCGTTAGATCCAGGTGAGTCACCTGGTCAGGGCATTCCTGACATGGTGGCTGAGATCCCCAGCCCTTCGGTCAGGGAAGTCCTTCCTTCCTGTCCAGTGGACTGTGATCACGACGGACGCCAGTCTTTCGGACTGGGATGGAGTCTGGGGAGTTCTATCAGCCCAAGGGCTTTGGACTTTGGACTAAATCCCGTCTGCAGATCACTGTCCTGGAACAATCAGACTGTGTCTCTTCTCGTGGTCGAAGAGACTACAAGGGCGCTCTGTCAGGATTCAGTCAGACAATGCCACGGCGGTGGCTTATGTCACCCATCAGGCGGGACCGCGGAGCTCGGCCGTAGCGTCTGAGACCGTTCACATTCTGAGGATTATCTGAAAACCAGATGTTGGACCAGGGGGAGTGGTCCTTACGTCCTGGGGTGTTTCAACTTCTTCGCCGGAGGTGGGGCACGCCGGATGTGGACCTACTGGCCTCTCAACTCAATCGCAAGGTGTCGAGATTCATGGCCAGGTACAGAGATCCCTGGGCAGACGCGTTAGATGCATTGCTGGCCCCGTGGGGTCAGTATCGGCTGATTTATGCCTTTTCTACACTGAAGTTGCTTCCTCGACTACTTTGCAGGGTGGAGGCCGAGGGGATTCAGGTGATCCTCATCGCTCCAGATTGGCCTTGGCGTCCTTGGTACACTGGTCTTGTGCGCCTAGTGGCGGACGTTCCATGGTGACTACCGCTGCGGGAGGACCTTCTGTGTCAAGGTCCCATTCTTCATCCAGCTTTACAGTCACTGGGGCGTGGCCTGGCAAGCGATGGAGTAGGAAGCAGATAGACAGAGCTCCTCTTGCCGTTTATCCTGCATACCAGCCTGCATACAGAATACAGCCGTTTAGCGCACACACAGTCGCTTGTGAACCCCGGGACTGAGACTACATATGTCGCAACCACAGAAACCATCCTCGGCGGTCGAGAAATTAGCCAGATATCGGCGGGGCGAGCAGGGCGAGCAGGCTCAAGATGGCGCCGCCGCGTGCATGGGTGAGGACAGATATGCGGCTGAGACTGCGAAGGTCCTGGACGCAATGGCTACACTTCAGGGCACCATCACTGCAAAGATAGATGAGGTGAAGGTGGACATCTCCCTCATGCGCCAGGACCTGTCGACTGTGCGAGACAGAGTCACAGAAGCGGAGGTTCGCATAGGGGAGGCGGAGGACATATTGCATCCCCTGCAACACACTACAGAGGACATGCAGAGGCAGATTCAGCAGTTGCACTCTCATCAGGACGAGATGGAGAACAGGCTCCGCCGATGCAACCTCCGTTTCATCGGTCTGCCTGAGCGGACAGAAGGAGGGGACCCGGCTGACTTCCTTGAAAGGCTTCTGATAACTACTTATGGCAGGGAAGCATTCTCGGGGCTGTTCGCGGTGGAGAGAGCGCACCGCATCCCAGCAAAGGCACCGCCGGCTGGTGCCCCCCCTAGAACATTCATTGCCAAATTTCTGAATTTCCGAGACAGAGAGAAGGGTAATATCCCGATAGATAATGGGCATGTGGCGGTATTCCCGGATTTTTCCAGTGAAGTGCAGAAGAAGAGATCTCAGTTCCAAGATATTAAGCGCCAACTTAAAATCCTACACCTCAAATATGCCATGCTCTTTCCAGCCAGACTGAGAGTGGAGGAAGATGGAAAAGTGCAGATCTTTGACACCCCTGCTGCGGTGACTGCCTGGTTGGACCGAAGGGGGAGACCGTAGATACCGTTGTTCCGGTTGTCGGGTGCTGTGAGTACATTCTGATCATACCTAGGGGTGCCCGACCTCCCTGTCTTTTTTCAGAGCCTCCTGACGGTCCCCCGTAATCCCCGGATCTCTGCATCCCACTGAAGTCCCCTCCGGAATTGCTGCAAGCCCTGATTAACAGTATTATAGATGTGCTGAAGGTGCTGTGAGGCAAGAGGATAACTCTCACAGGAAAACTTCCTTGGGAACACTGTTGTTTAAAATCATTTATTTTGTTTTATTTCTAATTTTTCTTTGTTCCCGCAAAAGACCCGTGGACTCCTTTTCCACGCTTGGTTTAGTGAAAAATCGCCCCCATAGGAAAACCGTTCATTGCTATATACGCAGACTCATAATTTCAAGCTATAGGCCTCCAACCAGAGTTTATGGGTGGATGAAAGTTGCAATGAACATGTTTGGGATCTGGATGCTCTCACCATGTTGGGGAGGTGCAGAGCTGGGAGGGAGGGATGTTGCCCAAGTACAGGGCTTGTGTTCTTGGTTTGACGGCACTGTTAGTTGCTGTCCTGTTTATTGGCATGCAGGTTTCTATAATTTGGAAGATTGTTCACAGGGCACAAAACATGTTATGAGGATGTTGCTACAAATGTATAACACAGTGCAATTGGATGGGAATGATCTATTAGAATTGTATAAATGCTTAAATGACTACGATTAAGTTTATGACATGGAATGTACGGGGAGTGAGAGATAAAGTCAAACGCACTGCAGCACCAAAATTTCTCAAAGCACAGAGAGCTAATGTAATCGCATTAACTGAGACACACGTGACTGGTCATGTGCAGTCAGCCCTTAAACGTCCTTGGGTGGGCTGGGCTTACCATAGCACGCATACAAGCTTCTCTAGGGGAGTGTCCTTATTGGTGACCAAGGCCACCCCATTTGAACTTATCTCCCTGGAGTCGGATCAACAGGGGAGGTACCTTTTCCTGCATGCGTGTATAGGGGGTGTGCCTCTGTTGCTGATTGCCTGCTATGTCCCCCCCCCCATACAGCTCGGAGGTCGTTACGGCTGGGTTGCTGTTTATGACCCGACACCCGACGGTACCGGCTGTGTGGATGGGGGACTTCAACATGACCATGAACCCCTTTTTGGATCGCCCGGTGCAGCCTGGAGGTATAGGTAGAATCTCTGAACAAACTAGACTGGGACGTATGATGACGGAATTTGCTCTGGTAGACATATGGAGATATAGGAACCCTACCGCACGGGCCTATACCTGTCATTCTACTGGACATGCTACTATGTCCAGGATTGACTTTGTGCTGATCTCTGAGGCGTTGCTCCCTAGAGTGGCCGGGGCGGGATTTGCACCTAGGGCCCTTTCAGACCATTCCCCATGCTGGGTCCAACTGTCATTATTAAATACGGCTCCTCAACGGGTGTGGAGACTTAATCCATTTTGGTTGTCAGCACTAAAAGATCATGAATCCATAGATATAGAACTGAAATTCTATTTTTCTTCCCAGGGGGACCAGAGCCTCCTTACATTTAACTCCCAGTGGGATGGATTTAAGACTCATGCGAGGAGGGTGTTAGACAATAGAATTAATAGACTTAAACGGTCTTCTAAAGTGCTGGTAAATATGTCTGAGGACACCCTGCGGGACTTGGAGGAGGCCTTTAATGTCCTACCCACCCCTGAGAACCTAAACAAGGTAAAGATACAGTCCAGAATAGTGTCGCAGCTACATATAGAAAAGGCCAAACAAAATTTGTTCTTCTGTAAAGCCCGAATATATGAACAGGGTGAAAAGGCAGGGAAGATGCTGGCCTACCTGGCTCATATGGATGACAAGCCTCCCGTCGTGGTGTCTCTGGCAGAACCAGATGGCTCGGTCGTCACTGACCCTCCACGGGTGGCAGAGAAGTTTCTGAGGTTCTACAGAGACCTATATAGCTCCCACTGCCACTACTCACCCCAGGAGGTACGAGATTACCTGCATACTCTGAAGTTTCCACAGTTGACAGTGGAACAAGTTCAGACATTGAAGGCCCCTATCACCGAACAGAATATTGCCACGGCAATTGCACAGTTAGCTAAATCTAAGGCCCCGGGGTTGGATGGATTGCCTCTAGAGTTTTATGCCAAATACTCTGAAACTCTAGTTCCCAAATTGAATACTCTCTTTCAATCTATTTTTGAGGTGGGGGTGCTCCCCCGCTCTATGCAAGAAGCGCAGATCATAGTTCTCCCTAAACCAGGGAAGGACCTGCTATATCCTGAATCGTACAGACCCATATCCCTATTACCAGTGGATATCAAAATCCTAGCAAAAATATTGGCCTCCAGGCTGAACACGGTCATACTATCTTTGGTACACCCAGATCAGACGGGGTTCATGCCGGGGAAGAATACAGCAATGAATATTAGGAGACTGTTTATGAATATACAAGCACAGCACGATAATGCAGGATCTAGAGTGGTGGTGGCCCTTGACACAGCCAAGGCCTTTGACTCGGTTGAGTGGCTATACCTATGGGAATGCCTGCACTGTTATGGCTTTGGCCCGCGCTTTGTTAGGTGGGTGCAGCTCCTCTACCAGACTCCAGCTTTACAGTCACTGGCTTTGACAGCATGGCTATTGAAGGCCAGGTGCTAAGGGACCGAGGTCTCTCGGATTCGGTCATCTCGACCATGCTGAGGGCACGGAAATCTTCCTCCAGGAAGATATACTACCGTACCTGGAAGGCCTACATCGCTATGTGCGCCATACTTGGTCCTCCATAAGGATGAGGCGGTACTACGCCCGCAGCCTTCTTTTCTCCAAAAGGTGGTCTTGGTCTTCCACCTTACTGAGGACATTGTGTTTCCATCTTTATGTCGTCGTCCATCGCATCCCCGAGGGTTTGCGCTTCACACGTTAGACGTGGTATGTGCTTTACGGGTCTACCTGTCTGCTACGGCTTTGTTTTGGAAGTCTGACTCGCTGTTTGTGTCTGTGTTTGGTCCAAAACAGGGCCAAGCGGTTTCGTCTGCCACCATTTCTCGTGGATCAGGCAGACCGTCATACAGGCCTATGCCCTTAAGGGGCAGGCACCTCCCTTTCCGGTTACGGAGCATTCAACCAGGGCAATTGGTGCTTCCTGGGCTTTCCGACATCAAGCATCTGTTGCACAAGTGTGCAAGGCGGCGACCTGGTCGTCCGCACATACCTTTTCAAGGTTCTAGAAGGTTGATGTGGCTGCTTCTTTTGATGCTCCTTCGGCCGCAAAGTTTTGTAAGCGGCTGTTTAATGTTGCAACTCCTCCCTTGAGGAGCTCTGCTTGTTGGGGGTGAAGTTTGTTTTTTTCCTTGATACGGTTTCCACCCCTCGTTCTTTGACACTGCTTTGGGATGTCCCACTTTGTCGAGATTGAAGATGCTGTGTCAGTCCATGGACGGTAAGGGAAAATAGGATTTTTTTTGTACTCACCGTAAAATCCTTTTCTCTGACGTCCATGGACTGACACAGCACCCACCCCTCCTTTCTTTAAGTTTGTACTGCTTTACTACGAACTGAGGCAGCTGGGTGCAGGTAGGAGGGTTATGTCCGGAGGGACCGCCCCCTGGGCGGGGCTGTTCAGCTCTGGTAATGAAATGTATATTAAAACATCTAACATTCTGCCTAGTCTTCTCCTATGAGCAGGAACATAACCCACTTTGTCAAGATTGAAGATGCTGTGTCAGTCCATGGACATCAGAGAAAAGGATTTTATGGTGAGTACAAAAAAATACTATTTTTTACTTTTTGCTATAATAAATATCCCCAAAAAATATATAAAAAACCAAAAAATGTTCACAGTTTAAGCCGATACGTATTCTTCTACATATTTTTGGTAAAAAAAAATCGCAATAAGCGTATATTGATTGGTTTACGCAAAAGTTCTAGCATCTACAAAATAGGAGATAGATTTATGGCATTTTTATTATATATATATTTTTTTACTAGTAATGGCAGCGATCAGCGATTTTTATGGTGACTGCGACATTATGGAGGACACATCAAACACTTTTTTTTTTTTTTGTATATTATCTTTTTACTTATGAGTTTTCCAATTTAACAGCATAAAAATAGGTGTCTCCACCTTCCATTTTCATTTTATAACAATTCAGAGCATACATTCCCTCCCCATAAACCCTCCCCTAAAAAAAAGAAAAGAAAAGACATACCCCCCTCTCTCTCTCCCCCTCCCCGTCACCTCCAGCATTGATCAATCCTGTCTCAGGCCACGCCCCATTTCCTCACGGAACTCCGTCCTCCTTTGTTCCACCCACTTCCCTTAACACTCCAACATCATCCCATATTCTCGTGATTTTTTAAACTCTAACCACTTTTAACATACGTTATTATATATTTATATAGAGTCTTCAATTCTGTGTGTTGTTTCCTCCATTGATCTCAACCAATCTATTTTTACTACCCATTCCTTCATAGAGGGGGCTTCAGGGGTTCTACACAGTCTTGGAATCAAACTTTTAGCTGCGTTCAGGAGATGAGGCACCAAAGTATTCTTATATTGAGCTACCTTTTTATCTGTATCATGGAACAAGCATTTCCACGGGTCTTTCTTTTTTTTTTTTTCCTCAATGGATTTTTATTGGCATATTTCAAATGTTACAGAGTCATAAACAAAAAAAAATATAAGAATATAATATAAGAACGTGCCTACAAATGTAACATGTCCGTCCACATAAGATTTGGATTGTACAACAAGAAAACAATCAGTAATATTCTGTCTGTCGTTACATAAGTATTACGGGTTCATCCGCAAACAGATAGTGCATTGGTCAAAATCTAGTACCAAGGTGGAGGTTGGTACAGAGGACAGGTAAAGCTATTCATGTAAGTTAGGGTGGAGAGGGGAGACCCCACTTAAGCACCCCTTATAGGGAGCAAAACTGTGCTTGCGTGTTGACCCCCCTCCCCCCCCCCCTCGTCAAGTGCCCTCTGTACCCACAGAATAACAGACAAGATAACAAACCAAGTTAACGAGTGAACGCTGTTGTGAGACCGGGAGATTTAATCCATTCTTTCCACATTTCCCATAGTTGGGCAATCTTCATTCTACTATTCTGCTGTAGTGCTAGGGAAGTTTCGTGTGTAAAGTGTTCATGAGTGGATTGAACTACATCTTTAATCGTAGGGGGAATTGGGTCTTTCCACTTGCGGGTTATACTAAGGCGAGCTGCTAGTAGTATGTGAATTATAATGTGTTTTGATGGATTTGGGATTTTTTCTATTTCCAGGGATAGTAGGGCTAAGGATGGTGAGGCTATGATTCGCAGACGAGTGACCTCAAATATTAATTGGAAAACGGAGTACCAATACTGTTTAAGTTTGGAACATTTCCAAAATGTATGCAATAGATCACCTTTTTGTCCGCAGTTCCTCCAACATGTGCTAGGGAGTGATGAGTTAAATTTGGATAATCTGTCAGGAGTCAAGTACCACCGGTACGTCAGTTTAAACGCAAGTTCCCACAATGTTGAGCAGCACGTAGCTTTGTATGTGGATTTACACGCTGTTTACCATTGTAGAATTGTGAATTGTTGTCCTAAATCATTTTCCCAGCGCAATAGTGCTGTTGAAGTATTAACCACTTGACCACTGGGCACTTAAACCCCCTTAATAACCAGACCAATTTTCAGCTTTCGGTGCTCTCACATTTTGAATGACAATTACTCAGTCATACAACACTGTACCCATATGAATTTTTTGTCCTTTTTTTCACACAAATAGAGCTTTCTTTTGGTGGTATTTAATCACTGTTGGGTTGGTTTTTTTTTGCGCTATAAGAGAAAAAAGACTGAAAATTTTGTAAAAAAATGATTTTTTTTTCGTTTCTGTTATAAAATTTTGCAAATTACTATTTTTTCTTCATAAATTTTGGCCAAAATTTATACTGCTACATATCTTTGGTAAAAATAAGTACAAATTGGTGCATATTATTTGGTCTTTGTGAAAGTTATAGAGTCCACAAGCTATGGTGCCAATATCTGAAAATTGATCACACCTGAAGTACTGAAGGCCTATCTCAATTCTTGAGACCCTAGCATGCCAGAAAAGTACAAATACCCCCCAAATGACCCCTTTTTGGAAAGAAGACATTCCAAGGTATTCAGAAAGAGGCATTGTGAGTTTTTTGAAGTTGTCATTTTTTCCCACAATTCTTTGCAAAATCAAGATTTTTTTTTTCTCTTTTTTTTTTTTTTCACAAAATTGTCATATTAGCAGGTTATTTTTCACACACAGCATATGCATTCCACAAATTACACCCCAAAACACATTCTGCTATTACTCCCGAGTATGGCGATACCACATGTGTGAGACTTTTACACAGCGTGGCCACATACAGAGGCCCAACATGCAGGGAGCACCTTCAGGCGTTATGGAGCACCCAGGCCAATTCTGACATTTCTCTCCTACATGTAAAAATCATCATTTGTTTGCTAGAAAATTACATAGAACCCCAAAACATTATATATGTTTTTTTAACAAAGACCTTAGAGAATATAATGGTGGTTGTTGCAACTTTTTATCTCGCACGATATTTGCGCAGCAATTTTTTTAACGCGTTTTTTTACGGAAAAAAAATGTTTTGTGCTTAAAGAAAAAAAAACAGTAAAGTTAGCCCAATGTTTTTGCATAATGTGAAAGATGAAGTTACGCCGAGTAAATAGATACCTAACATGTCGCCCTTAAAAATTGCACACACTCGTGGAATGGCGCCAAACTTCGCTACTTAAAAAATCCCCATAGGCAACGCTTTAAATATTTTTACTGGTTACATGTTTTGAGTTACAGAGGAGGTCTAGGGCCAAAATGATTGCTCTCGCTCTAACGTTCGCAGAGATACCTCACATGTGTGGTTTGAAAACCGTTTTCATATGTGGGCGGGACTTGCGTATGCGTTCGCTTCTGTATGCAAGCTCACGGGGACAGGGGCGCTTTAAAAAAAAAAAAAAATTATTCTTCATTTTACTTTATTTATTTTAGTTTGACATGTTTTTCCGCCCCAAACATTTTTTTGATCACTTTTATACATATTACAAGGAACGTAAACATCCCTTGTAATAGGAATATGGCATGACAGGTCCTCTTTACAGTGAGATATGGGGGGGGGGTGTCAATAAGACCCCACATCTCACCTCTAGGCTGGGAAGCCTGAAAAAAATACAAAAAAAAAAACAACAATCCTGGCTTTGATCGTAGCGGTGAGTCGGTAGAAGCACCGGAGGGCGGCGGGGGGTAAGGGGACATCCCCTCTCGCCTCCCGTAAGAATGATCAAGCGGCGGAACAGCCGCTATGATTGTTCTTATGGTGTAGGGAATCGCCGGCTGAAAAAGCTAATATCTGAATGATGCCTGTAGCTGCTCCCATCATTCAGATATCCCAGCACAAAGTCAAGGACGTCATATGACGGCCTGAGGGCGGGAAGTGGTTATTGCAGAGTATTGCCGGGCATTGCGGAGTATTGCCGGGCATTGCGGAGTATTGCCGGGCATTGCGGAGTATTGCAGGGCATTGCGGAGTATTGCGGACTATGGCAGGGTATTGCGGTGTATGGCAGGGTATTGCACGGGGTATTGCACAGGGTATTGCAGAGTATTGTGCAGGGTATTGCAGAGTATTGTGGAGGGTATTGCAGAGTATTGTGGAGGGTATTGCAGAGTATTGTGGAGGGTATTGCAGAGTATTGTGGAGGGTATTGCAGAGTATTGTGGAGGGTATTGCAGAGTATTGTGCAGGGTATTGCAGAGTATTGTGCAGGGTATTGCAGAGTATTGCGCAGGGTATTGCAGAGTATTGCACCAGAGTATTGCAGAGTATTGCACCAGGGTATTGCAGAGTATTTTGCAGGGTATTGCGCAGGGTATTGCAGAGTATTTTGCAGGGTATTGCGCAGGGTATTGCAGAGTATTGTGCAGGGTATTGCAGAGTATTGCGCAGGGTATTGCAGAGTATTGCGCAGGGTATTGCAGAGTATTTTGCAGGGTATTGCAGAGTATTGCGCGGGGTATTGCAGAGTATTGCGCAGGGTATTGCAGAGTATTGCACAGGGTATTGCAGAGTATTGCACCAGGGTATTGCAGAGTATTGCACCAGGGTATTGCAGAGTATTGCACCAGGGTATTGCAGAGTATTGCACCAGGGTATTGCAGAGTATTGCACCAGGGTATTGGCAGGGTATTTTGCAGAGTATTGGCAGGGTATTTTGCAGAGTATTGGCAGGGTATTTTGCAGAGTATTGGCAGGGTATAGCACAGGGATGGCTGAGCAGGGATGGATGGATGGCTGGATCTGTGACTGCAATTGTCACAGATCCAGCCCACAGCGCTGCTGCCTTGATCTGCTCCCTCCCCTCTCCTCTCACACTGTACCGATCGGTACAGAGAGGGGAGGGAGGAACCGGCGTCATCAAATGACGCCGGTCTGTTTACAAGTGATTGCTCCGTCATTTGACGGAGCGATCACGTGGTAAACGGCCGCGATCACGGCGGTCACGGAGTTTCCCGTGTGCGCGCCCCAGGGGGCGCGCGGGAGCGCGATTCTGGGAGGACGTTATATAACGTCCTCCCAGAGTTAAGCAACCACCTTGTCGACGTTATTTGTCGGCAGGTGGTTGTTAAGTGGTTAAAGGTGGATTTTTGTCTTAGTAAAGAATAGAACCGAGAAATTCCCCTCCGATGTGCAGGGGATCTATAAAAAATCCACGCTATTTGGGGTATTTTCCATGCCCATGCTTTAAGTGAAGTGAGGCAATGATGTGTGCGTGCGTATAAGAACCAATCAGAGTGCGAGAGTTGGTATTCTGTCTGAAGTTCGGTAAAGGATTTGATGCGATTATTATAAAGTAGATCTGAGATATATATAATGCCCTTGTGTTTCCAATGTGTGTAGGAGGCTGTTTCTAGTATGTGGGTCAGGGAGTCTATGGTGACGGTAATGGTCGCTTGATTGGGGTAGAGTGCTGAGAGCTGTGTGAATCTGGACCAAACCTTGCAAGTCGCCTTCATGGTCGGTGAGACGTGGATGTGGGGCCTTGTCCTTAGTGGTGAGATGAATAGCCAAGAAGCTAAATTGCCTCCTGGTACCATAGATGCCTCTATCTTCCCCCCCAATGTGGTTGGGGGGGATTCTAGAAACCATTCCTTAGCTTGTGTGAGTATAGATGCCATGTAGTAATCCTGAAAGTCAACAGAACCAGTCCCTCCTGCTAAGCGAAGTTTGATTAGTTGAGCGTGGCTGCATCTAGCTTTTTTGCCTTTCCAAAGAAATTTGGTCAGGATCGATTGCAATGATTTGAAGTAGTAGAGAGGTATAGGAATTGGTATAGTTCTAAATAGGTACAAGATTTGGGGAAGATGGAACATTTTAAATGCTGCCAATCGACCCATCCACGAGAATTCAAAGGACGCCAGCCTGGTGAGATGCGTTTGAAGAGTGGATCTGATTGGTAAATAGTTAGAAGCAAACAGTGCTTTTGTTGTAGTAGTCAGCTGGATGCCCAAGTAAGTTATGCTATTTTTAGCCCAAGTGTATGGAAATTTCATTTTGAGTTGGTTTTCTGTGGGCGTGTCCAGACCTAAGTTGAGCACGTATGATTTAGTTTCATTGACTTTGTAGTATGATACTTCACTAAACCAGGCTAGCGTCCTCTGGACCTCAGGAAGGGATCTGTCAGGGTCCATGATCATAAGGATCACGTCGTCTGCAAACAAACTTATCTTATGGTCTAAACCAGCAATGGGTATACCTGAGATTTCGCTGTTATTTCTGATATGTTCGGCAAGGGGTTCCATGACTAGGTTGAATATAAGGGGTGATAGTGGGCAACCTTGTCTTGTACCATTGGTAATTTGGAATGGAGAGGAAAGGGTGTCTGCAGAAAAGACTTTAGCCGAAGGATTGGAGTATAGGGCCATTATGGCATTGTGTATCGTACCCGTAATACCGAACTTGTATAGAACCTCCGATATATATCCCCAGTGGACCCTATCGAAGGCCTTTTCGGCATCTAGTGATAATAGAAGGGCCGGGATTTTTTGCGTTTCTACATGATGTATGATATTGATTATCCTTCTAGTGGCGTCCGACGCTTGGCGTCCTTTAGTGAATCCTGATTGGTCTATTGATATAAGGAAAGGAAGTATGTCCTCTAGTCTGTTGGCTATCAATTTGGCGTAAATTTTTAAATCAAGGTTGAGCAGTGAAATGGGTCGGAAGTTTTTTGGAGATGTGGGGTCTTTGCCAGGTTTAGGGAGGGTTATAATCATGGCATTGAGCATATCAGTAGGGAAAGAGGCTGAAGTTGCTGTTAGGTTGAACAGTTGGCACAGAGTGGGAGCTAATACATGCTTGAACTTCTTATAATATTCCCCAGTGAAGCCGTCAGGGCCAGGGGATTTGGAGTTAGGTAGATTATTTATTATTGCAAGTATTTCCTCAGCTGTGAAGGGAGTATTTAATTTCTCAAGTTGTTGGGGGGACACAGTCGGGAGATTCAAACCTCCTAGGAAGGATCCAATCCCCGCCTGGGAGGGTTGGGTAGTGGAGGCATCATCCTTGAGGTTGTATAGATCTTCATAGTAGGTACTAAAGGAGTTCGCTATGTCTTGGGGTTTAAGAAGTTTTTCGTTCGTGTGAGGGTGATGTATGTACGGGATTTTTGTTTTGGTTCTATGACCCTTAACTCGAAGGGACATTGCCTTTCCTGCCTTGTTCCCTGTAGTGTATGAAGTGGCTTTGAGAATTCTGTATGATTTAGCACATTTTTCAAGTAGAAGGGCCCTAAGCTCGTGGCGAAGGGTGAATATTTTAGATTGGAGAAGTGGTGATGGGTTGGATTTATTCAGTGATTCGGATCTGGCTATCTCAGCTGTGAGTTCATCTAACCGTTGGGTCCTTTTTTTTTGGCTCTAGCTCCCATTTGGATGAACACACCTCGCATGACTGCCTTGTGTGCGTTCCATAACACCAGCGGGTCAGATACCGATGCCTGATTGATTGAAAAGTACTCTTCCAATTGGCGCTCAATATGGGTAGAATAGAGTGGTGTAGTTAGGAGATAGTTATTGACTCTCCAAATAAAGTTATTGGGTTGACAAGATCCGTCAGATATGGTAATGCTAATGGGGGCATGGTCTGACCAGGTGGTGGTATGAATGGTAGAGTTTGAAATTTTATGCAGTAACCGACTGTCAGTTAGGAATAAATCAATCCGTGAGTAGGTATTGTGACACGGCGAAAGGAACGTGAAATCCCTCTCGCTCGCATGACAACACCTCCACACGTCAAATAGATCATTGGAACTAATAAACGGATCTAAAGGAGAGGTATTTCTGTGATTCCCCGCAGTGGAGTCTATTGAGTTGTTCGGGACCATATTAAAGTCCCCACAAATGAGCAAATGACCTTGTTGGATCTTACGGGCAGCCCGAAGTGTCTTCCTGAGAAAAGTCATTTGGCCATGGTTTGGGGCATAAATGGAGACCAGGGTAAAGGAGATATTGTTGATTGTGCAAATTAGGATAATATATCGCCCTCCCGGGTCAATGACACAGTTCTGCAGGGTGAAAGCAACAGTGTTTCTGATCGCTATCATTACTCCGCGTTGTTTTTTATCAAAGGAGGAGCGAAACACATGGGGGAATTGTTTGTGTTGGCAGGCAGGAGAGGAAGTCGCAACAAAGTGCGTCTCCTGTACGCAAAGAATGTCACAGTTCTGGGTAATGGCTGATTTCCATAGGGAGGACCTTTTTGCTGGGTGGTTTAGTCCATTCGCATTGAGTGATAGGATAGTGATCCCCATGCTGAATGGAGGTGTGGTGAGTCCGTGAACCAACTACTTACAGTTGTGGAAGAATGAAGGAGGAATAATCAATCCACCGGTCGATGTGGGCGAGAGTACTTCTGTTGGAGATTTGAGAAGGAAGAAGTAAATTCAGTCCTTGGATCTATAGCGGTATAAAACAAGTTAGATTTGAAGATCAACAAACTTCATGCGTTAACGAACTGTAGATGTCTGAAGCAGGTGAAGGCACTTGCAGAAGCGCAATCAAAAAGAGAGAAAAACCAAAAAAAAAAAAACAGGGTCAAGAAGAAAAAAAATAAAAAATAGACCCCGCTTTTTAGTAAAGACTAAGTGAACAAACTAAGCTCACAGGTGTGTCAGCATGAACCAGCTCCTCAGAGCACCTGACAACTAATGGGGGAAAGTTCAGTAAGCTGGTGTTAAGCACGCGACCAGACCGGACTAAGGTAGTCGCATAAAGATGCAATTTGAGCTAGTAGATCAACGTTGGTTGTTTCTGCGGTTCTCCCTGTTACTTCCAAAGGTGAACGGGTTTGGTGTACCGTCATCGTCAGTTTGGTTGAGGGGAGGATCTGGTAGGATTCCCCATGCTTTAAGTAGTTTCAAGCCCCCTTCCAGAGTGGAGATGGTGTGAGGAATGCCGTTGTAAGTGACCAAGATGGTCGCTGGGTGGCGTCATTTGTATATAATTTTGTGATTGTTCATCGCCTTAGTGATAGTTTTAAGTTGCCGACGCATTTGGAGTGTATGTTGAGATAGGTCTGCAAACAGTTGTATATCAGAGTATGGTGCAGGGAGTGGTGACAGTTCTCTAGCTTTCCTAAGTATCTGTTCTTTCGCTTGGAAAAAATGTACTCGCAGAAGTACATCTCGGGGTACCTCTGCTTCCAGGTGGCGTGGTTTAGGCAGCCTGTGTATACGATCAAACGTAAGCTCAATCGGGGAGAGTTCCGGGAGCATGCTGGAAAACATAGCGGTGGCGTAATTGCGCAATTCTGTAGGTTGAACGGACTCAGGGATTCCGCGTATTTTAAGGTTATTGCGTCTGGAACGGTCCTCGAGGTCCGCTAATTTCGCTTTGATCCAGAGAGATTCCTCTTTTTGATCATTGTATGCATCCACTAATTCATTAACAGTGTCAGTACATTCCTCCATTTTGTTTTCCACACATTGCACCCTATTGTCCATGTGTTTCATTTCTAGTGAGAAAGTATTAATCAGGGATGAGAAGTTGGACATGAGAGAAGACTGCAGCGATAGGAGCATGTCTTTCATAGTGGTGTCTAGCACCGGTTGTCCTGATGTTGGGAATTGTGCTATGGAGGATTGTATTGAAGAAACAGCAGAGTTATTATGCAGGGCTGTACTCACTGTGATTGAGGCCTGGTCCGAGAGATCCATCCGCATCCTCGATTTCGCCGGGCTCTGGGACACCGGGGTTGCAGGAGAGGTATCCAAAGGAAGGGGGGAATGATTTCCAGCTGGTATGTTCTGTGGATGGCCCCCCGGCGGGTTCCGAGAACTGCAGAGAGTGGTGCGCTGAGGGTCCGGCGCCGCCATCTTGGTTTCGCCAGCGGGGCTGGAAGGAGAAGGATTCCAGGCGTTTTAAGCCTCTATCCTGGATGCGTTTGCGGGACGACATGACGGCGCAGCCTGGCAGGTACGATCGCTGTGCTGTGGGGCAGAGTAGCGGGTAGTCAGTGCTCGATAGTCGCTGATTGTCCGGTCTGGATGGCGGAGCTCACTGCTTAAGCGGCCATCTCCGTGCACGCGCAAGCCACGCCCCTCCACGGGTCTTTCTGAATCTGTTCCCCTGTTATTTGATAAATGTTATCTCTCTCCCAATAAGACTGGATCCTCCCGCACTCCCACCATAGATGTGCGAAGGTCCCTAGAGCACCATAGCCCCTCCAACACGTTGGGGGGGGGTCTCTGTGCTCACCTCATGTGCTCTCTGCGGAGTAACGTACCACCTTGCTATTAGTTTGTAGCACATTTCTACTGTCTTAACATCACTGGAAGCAAAACAAGCTATCTTCAAAATCTTATTCCTATGTTTCTCCCCCTGTAGAGCACCTATTTCTTCCTCCCATTTTCCCAAGTAGGGGGGATATTTGGGTCCTGTTTCTTCTATCAATATTTTATCAATTTTGGATACACTCTGTCCCAAGCACCGCGGGGAGGAGAAAAGTTTCTCCATTGAGTTCCTGTCCCACTTTCCCCGCAGTGGTTGGGGGGGAGTGTTTGTGTAAAATGCTGTATTTGTGCGTATCTCCACCTATCTAGCGGTCTGCTCCCCCATTTTTGTGTTAGTTCTGTGAATGTGCATATCCTATTTCCTGTCATCACATCTTGTAATAATATTTCATCTTTTTTTGACCATCTAATAAAAAATATGTGTTCATCTTTTCCGGGTTTAAAATAGCTTGTGTCTAATAAAGAAATTAAAGGTGAATTATATTGCCAATGGTGTAATCTACTCAATCCATTAAATATCCTAAAAGTATGTTTAGTTAATGGGTTTGTGTTTTTTGACAGTTTGCGAAACTGTCGTGGAATCCACACCCTCTTCCCTAAATCTACTTTACTTTGTGCTTTTTCAATTTCCACCCAGCCTTTCCCATCCATATTGTGTATCCAACCTATTATCCGTGAGATGACAATTGCCTGATAGTACTTCTTGAAATCTGGTGCTGTTAACCCGCCTGACTTTTTCCCCTTTACCAGTGTTGCATATGGAATTCTGGGTTGCTTGTGCTTCCATATATATTTCAAAGCTAAGGTGCTTAGTTTTGCAAAAAAAATCCTGTGGGACTTATTGGGATCATTTAAAATATGTACATTAATTTAGGCAAAATAATCATTTTTAAAGCATCCTCCCTAGCCACGACAGGGGTTTATATCTTAAATAATTAAGTTGATCTTTTACTTTATTTAATATGGGGATATAGTTCGCCGCATATAAGGACTCCAATGATGCTGTCAGTTTTACCCCTAAATATCCTAGTTCCTCTTTGCATCAAGCAAAAAGGGAAAGTAGGCTGGATTACCCGCTGCTCCTCTTTTGCAATGGTTATATTTAAGACCTCTGATTTTGATGTATTGACTTTAAAATTTGACATTTTCCCATATCTGCTTAATTCCTTTAATATAATTGGTATTGTTGTCCTAGGATTAGATGAAAAATAATACATCATCTGCGTATGCGGCCACTTTATACTCCCTGTCCCCTACTCTCACTCCTTTTTATGTCCCTATTTTTCCGAATTGCGGCTAGAAAGGGTTCTAATGCTAATACAAATAACATTGGCAACCCTGCCTTGTACCATTGAATAGTTCCAGGGTGGGGGAAAGAGTTCCATTTATTCTAATTTTAGCTGTTGGGTGGAAATAAAATGCGGATATCCATCGCATCATCTTTTCTCCAATTCCCAGATAGCTCAGTGTTCCCAGCATGAAGCCCCAGTCCACTCTGGCAAAAGCCTTTTCGGCATCTACCGACAGAAGTACGACTGGGGCCCAACTCTCTCTCGCCTCATGTATTAAGAACAGAGATTTGAGAGAGTTATCTTTCCCCTCCCTCCCTGTTACAAACCCAACCTGATCGCTGTGAATCCATTGTGGCAATAGTGGTTTTAATCTTCCTGCGATTATTTTTGCAAAAATCTTTATATCGGTATTTAGTAATGATATCGGTCTTACCTTCCTTCAGAATTAGGGTTATGTAAGCCATCAATGCCTCTTCCCGTGGGTTCTCACCTTCTGCTCAACCCGTTAACGTATTCGCATAATTTGGGGATCAGTCGTTTTTAAACCTTTTGTAGTACATAATTGAGTACCCGTCAGGGCCAGGACTCTTCCCCGTGGCCATATCTTTAATTGCTTTAAGTACTTCTTCCTGTGTGATTGGGGTTTCTAATAGCCCCAACTCCTCTTTAGGCATCACTGGAAGATCCAGGCCCTGCAGGTACTCTTGGAATTCTTCCTTGCTCCCCCTATGCTCTTCTTTTTGTCTGACATTGTTCAGCTGACTGTAATACCGATGGAAGACCTTTGCTATTTCGGGGGATGAGTGCATTATTTCTCCTTTGTTATTTTTAATTTTAGCTATAAAAGATGCAGGTTTTTTTTTCCCTTACTACCCTTGCCAGCCATTTCCCTGATTTTTTGCCCCACTGATGCCTCTCTTTGTCCACTATATGGAAGGCTTGTTTTTCTCCTGCTCTATTAATACCCTCAGTTCTTCTTTTTTTGTTGTTAATTCTAGCCTTTCTGGGATGCCCTTCAGTCTCGTCTGTTGCTCTAACTCGTTTATCTCTCTGAATAGATTATTGATCTTCTTTCCGTTTTTTTGAGACGATGGGGAGGAGCTCCCTGAACTAGATGCCACCGCCCATCCACCTGAGAATCCCTCTGACGCCGACGCTCAGGCTGACTCCGGGGGAGTGGAGAGGGTGAGCTGTGTGAGAGACCACCTGGAAGGACTGCTGCTGAAGTGGAAGCTGAGAAGCATGAAGGGCAGTCTGACCTCCCACACTCCCCCCCGGACGGCACAGCGTTTTTCCTTCACACCTAAAGCCGGCCAGCGCTTGTAAGAGGCTCGTGCTGTCTCCCCCCCTGCCCTGTTACCCTACCCCCCCACGAAGAGGATACACTCAGGGGGGTTGCGTAAGAGGACTTCAGTAATGGCAGCTGATAGCTACACTGGGCTGGTTCGCCCTCCCCCGCTCTCTCGTGTACGCAGCTGCTGGAAAAGGATCAGAGGGTACATGCACAGATTAAAAATCTGCCATGGAGTGGGACAGGTAGATGCTTCTCATCTCCTCCCCCTGCTCCCCCCGGCACCCCCCTGCTTTGGTGGAGAGGAAGAGATCTATGAGGAGGTGGTAAAGTAAAAACAACATATAAACTGCAAATGTCAGCCAAATGAACCCAGTGAGAGATTTGCCTAAATAGAACTGATTAAGAAAGCTGCCGATGCCTGCATATCTGCTTATCTGCTTATCAGTGGTACTGTGTCTCCTGCTGCTTTTTTTTTTTGTGATTTTTTCCAATGTGTTTTTTTTTTCTTCTCTTCTCTCCTTCTAAGAATTGTGGGATTATCTTTTTCTGCCCGCTATTAAGGACTGTCTCTAGTCCCTGGGGAATCTCAGGGGTCGCCAATAGCTGGAGCTGTTGTATGAAGGATTAATGGGACCTTGGCGCTCTGGGTGCTTATGTTTTCTGCTACAGCTGACGTCCCTTGCTGGAAGCAGGCGGAGGGCTGTTATTTGCCTCTATTAATTCCTTCTGTTGCCATACAACTTGTTGCTGCTCCCAGGGACTGCTGCTAACTGATGATAAATTACTGCTTCTTAACCTCATTAAGTGCTGGACATTATTAAAACAATGCAATGCCTAAAATCACGGTTACACCATAAATATAACGGGTGTTAGGAACTAGTTAAATACTGGCTAAATAAGTGCCCCTAATTCCTACTTGCCCCTGAAGCCTGGTGAGACCACTGAGACCATTGACACTGTTGATGACACTGTGAAGCCTACCACAGCTGCTATATACGGATAAAGTGATATAGACTGTTGCTGATGCTGTTGCTGTTGCACTCGTAGTGCGGCCAGTACAATATCTGTATTCTACAGATCTGCATCTCTCCACCTCCCCGCACTGCACACAGTGTACACACTAGTAGGGATGAGCTCGGTGTTCGAGTCGAACATACGTTCGACTCGAACATCGGCTGTTCGATCGTTCGACGAAGATCAAACGATTTGGGCCGTTCGCGCCTAATTCGAGTGACGCGAACGGCCCACAATGCACTACGCCATCGCAGTGTCATCCAGGCGCTGTGATTGGCCAAGCATGCACTGTGACCCCGCATGCTTGGCCAATCACAGCGCCGGCAGCGAGGAGAGCAATGATTGGCCACAGGCAGGATGCCTGTGGCCAATTATTGCTGAGGGTGTTTAGTACACGCCCCACACTATAAAAGGCCGCCAGCACGGCGGCCTAGTGTAGTGTGTTCCGGAGCAGGGAAAGAGAAGCATAGGCAGGGACAGTGACATTTTTTTTTCTTGCTTAACCTGGATTCCTTTAGTTTAGGGAAAGAGAAGGATAGGTAGGGAGAGTGTCAGTGTGTTTTACTGTGTGAATCCTTGTTTCTAGGGACAGGGAAGGACAGTGAGGGAAATTCTCCTTGTGCTATAGTGTGCTAAAGCATTGATCATCAACCATCTTTAAAAAATCATTTTTTCTAGGGACAGAAAACTATAGGTAGGGAGAGTGTCAGTGTGTTTTACTGTGCTAATCCTTGTTTCTAGGGACAGGGAAGGACAGTGAGGGAAATTCTCCTTGTGCTATAGTGTGCTAAAGCATTGATCATCAACCATCTTTAAAAAAACATTTTTTCTAGGGACAGAAAACTATAGGTAGGGAGAGTGTCAGTTTCTTTCACTGTGATAATCCTTGTTTCTAGGGACAGGGAAGGACAGTGAGGGAAATTCTCCTTGTGCTATAGTGTGCTAAAGCATTGATCATCAACCATCTTTAAAAAAACATTTTTTCTAGGGACAGAAAACTATAGGTAGGGAGAGTGTCAGTGTGTTTTACTGTGCTAATCCTTGTTTCTAGGGACAGGGAAGGACAGTGAGGGAAATTCTCCTTGTGCTATAGTGTGCTAAAGCATTGATCATCAACCATCTTTAAAAAAACATTTTTTCTAGGGACAGAAAACTATAGGTAGGGAGAGTGTCAGTTTCTTTCACTGTGATAATCCTTGTTTCTAGGGACAGGGAAGGACAGTGAGGGAAATTCTCCTTGTGCTATAGTGTGCTAAAGCATTGATCATCAACCATCTTTAAAAAAACATTTTTTCTAGGGACAGAAAACTATAGGTAGGGAGAGTGTCAGTTTCTTTCACTGTGATAATCCTTGTTTCTAGGGACAGGGAAGGACAGTGAGGGAAATTCTCCTTGTGCTATAGTGTGCTAAAGCATTGATCATCAACCATCTTTAAAAAAACATTTTTTCTAGGGACAGAAAACTATAGGTAGGAAGAGTGTCAGTTTCTTTCACTGTGATAATCCTTGTTTCTAGGGACAGGGAAGGACAGTGAGGGAAATTCTACTTGTGCTATAGTGTGCTAAAGCATTGATCATCAACCATCTTTAAAAAAACATTTTTTCTAGGGACAGAAAACTATAGGTAGGGAGAGTGTCAGTTTCTTTCACTGTGTTAATCCTTGTTTCTAGGGACAGGGAAGGACAGTGAGGGAAATTCTCCTTGTGCTATAGTGTGCTAAAGCATTGATCATCAACCATCTTTAAAAAAAAATTTTTCTAGGGACAGAAAACTATAGGTAGGGAGAGTGTCAGTTTCTTTCACTGTGTTAATCCTTGTTTCTAGGGACAGGGAAGGACAGTGAGGGAAATTCTCCTTGTGCTATAGTGTGCTAAAGCATTGATCATCAACCATCTTTAAAAAAACATTTTTTCTAGGGACAGAAAACTATAGGTAGGAAGAGTGTCAGTTTCTTTCACTGTGATAATCCTTGTTTCTAGGGACAGGGAAGGACAGTGAGGGAAATTCTCCTTGTGCTATAGTGTGCTAAAGCATTGATCATCAACCATCTTTAAAAAAACATTTTTTCTAGGGACAGAAAACTATAGGTAGGGAGAGTGTCAGTTTCTTTCACTGTGATAATCCTTGTTTCTAGGGACAGGGAAGGACAGTGAGGGAAATTCTCCTTGTGCTATAGTGTGCTAAAGCATTGATCATCAACCATCTTTAAAAAAACATTTTTTCTAGGGACAGAAAACTATAGGTAGGGAGAGTGTCAGTTTCTTTCACTGTGTTAATCCTTGTTTCTAGGGACAGGGAAGGACAGTGAGGGAAATTCTACTTGTGCTATAGTGTGCTAAAGCATTGATCATCAACCATCTTTAAAAAAACATTTTTCTAGGGACAGAAAACTATAGGTAGGGAGAGTGTCAGTTTCTTTCACTGTGATAATCCTTGTTTCTAGGGACAGGGAAGGACAGTGAGGGAAATTCTCCTTGTGCTATAGTGTGCTAAAGCATTGATCATCAACCGTCTTTAAAAAAACATTTTTTCTAGGGACAGAAAACTATAGGTAGGGAGAGTGTCAGTTTCTTTCACTGTGATAATCCTTGTTTCTAGGGACAGGGAAGGACAGTGAGGGAAATTCTACTTGTGCTATAGTGTGCTAAAGCATTGATCATCAATCAGCTTTAAAAAAACATTTTTTCTAGGGACAGAAAACTATAGGTAGGAAGAGTGTCAGTTTCTTTCACTGTGATAATCCTTGTTTCTAGGGACAGGGAAGGACAGTGAGGGAAATTCTCCTTGTGCTATACTGTGCTAAAGCATTGATCATCAACCATCTTTAAAAAAACATTTTTTCTAGGGACAGAAAACTATAGGTAGGAAGAGTGTCAGTTTCTTTCACTGTGATAATCCTTGTTTCTAGGGACAGGGAAGGACAGTGAGGGAAATTCTCCTTGTGCTATACTGTGCTAAAGCATTGATCATCAACCATCTTTAAAAAAACATTTTTTCTAGGGACAGAAAACTATAGGTAGGAAGAGTGTCAGTTTCTTTCACTGTGATAATCCTTGTTTCTAGGGACAGGGAAGGACAGTGAGGGAAATTCTACTTGTGCTATAGTGTGCTAAAGCATTGATCATCAACCATCTTTAAAAAAACATTTTTTCTAGGGACAGAAAACTATAGGTAGGAAGAGTGTCAGTTTCTTTCACTGTGATAATCCTTGTTTCTAGGGACAGGGAAGGACAGTGAGGGAAATTCTCCTTGTGCTATAGTGTGCTAAAGCATTGATCATCAACCATCTTTGAAATCCTTGTTTTTTGGACAGTCAGGGAAATTGTCGTTGTGCTATTCTGTGCGAAAGCAATCATCCTCAACCATATTTAGAAATCCTTAAGTAAAGGGACAGAGAAGGACACCTGAAGGTAGCCCTTATTGCTTTTTTCCCATCTCCCTGCAGGCCATCTATTAGAATGTCTGGAAGGCAAACAAGGAGAGGCAGACAGTCAGGAGGCAATAAAAGAGGGCAAGCAGGCTCTGTGTCTGGGGGCAACAGTGCTGGTCGTGGACGCGGTGCATTGTCATCAGCACATGGCCATGGGACACGCTTGTCCTTCTTTTCGGCAGCTGGACATGTTGAGCCACATCATGCCGAAGACTTGGTAGAGTGGATGACCAAGCCCTCCTCCTCATCCTCTCTCACCCAGGCTCAGGGTACTGGCAAAGCAGCTGCCAAAGCGTCCTCTTCCCTGGTATCAATGTCAGACTCATCATCAGTCACTCCTTCCCTAGACCCACCATGTCCTCCTCCTGAGGAGTCCCCCGAACTGTTTGAGCACAGTGTTGGGTACATGCTCCAGGAGGATGCCCAGCGTTTCGAAGGGTCTGATGATGAAACCCAGCTACAGGAAGGCAGTAGCGTGAGAGCAGACAGAGGGGATGCTCAAGAAGGACACCAATCTGGCAGTCATGTTCCAGCAGCTGCAGCATACTGCCAGATTGGCTCCAGTGATGAGGAGGGAGGGGATGATGAGGTCACTGACTCCACGTGGGTGCCTAATAGGAGAGAGGAGGAGGAGGAGGATGAGGAGGAGGCACATCTCCAACGAGGCAGGATGCCCTTTGGTGGCCAGCGTAAGGGCAGTACACCGACGGAATCACACCGCAGAGCTCCGCCTGTGCAGGGCGCTGCCTCTGCCCGTCATTCCAAAACTTCTTTGGTGTGGGCCTTTTTTGAGGCTAGTGCATCAGATCGCACAGCTGCTGTTTGCAACATATGTCTCAAGCGTATATCGCGTGGCCAAAACATCAGCCGCTTGGGTACCACATGCCTGACCAGACATATGTTGACCTGCCATGCAGCTCGTTGGCAAGCCTACCTCAAAGACCCACACCAAAGAACAAAGCGGACCTCTCCTTGCACCGCATCAGCTGGGATCTCCAACCCCACTATAACTTCAGTCCTCTCTGAAACATGCACTGAGACGAATGAAGGTGTAGAATTAGGTGTGTCACAGCCAAGTAGTTGCGGCCACTCTGCTAGCAGTACACCGACGTCCGATTCTAGCAGGCAAATTTCCCTGCCCCAGCTGCTGGACCGTCGAAAGAAGTTCACTCCCAGCCATCCACATGCCCAGCGGTTGAATGCTAGCTTGGCTAAATTGCTAGCGCTTCAACTGCTGCCTTTTCAGTTGGTAGACTCGGCCCCCTTCCGTGAGTTTGTGCAATGTGCGGTTCCTCAGTGGCAGGTTCCCAAACGCCACTTTTTCTCACGGAAGGCTATTCCGGCTCTCTACCGGCATGTGGAAGGCAATGTCTTGGCCTCGCTGGACAGGGCGGTCAGCGGTAAGGTGCATATTACCGCTGACTCATGGTCCAGCAGGCATGGACAGGGACGTTACCTTTCTTTCACGGCCCATTGGGTCACTCTTTTGGCAGCTGGGAAGGATGCAGGACAAGGTGCAGTAGTGTTGGAGGTTGTTCCACCGCCACGCCTCCAAAATGCTACTACTGGGTGTGACACACCTCTCTCCTCCACCCCCTCCTCTTCTTCCTCCATGGCCTCTTCCTGTGCTTTGTCCTCTGAACCAGCGGTGCTCCGTAGCCGTTCAAGGGGCTACGCAAGTACGCAGGCAAAAAGATGCCATGCCTTGCTTGCGCTGGTGTGTTTGGGGGACAGAAGCCACACTGGGGCAGAGGTCCTGTCTGCTCTGCAGGGCCAGGCCGAGAGGTGGTTGACGCCACGCCAGCTTAAGCCAGGAATGGTGGTTTGCGACAATGGCACCAACCTCCTCTCCGCCCTCCGACAGGGACAACTGACCCATGTGCCCTGTGTGGCTCACGTCCTTAACCTGGTGGTGCAGCGGTTCTTGGGCAGGTACCCGGGCTTACAGGATGTCCTGAGGCAGGCCAGGAAAGTCTGTGTGCATTTCCGCAGATCTTATAATGCCAGTGCTCGCCTGGCTGAGCTGCAAAAGGAGTTGAACCTGCCCAAGAACCGCCTTATATGTGACATGCCCACCAGGTGGAACTCAACGTTGGCCATGCTGCAGCGGCTGCACACGCAGCAGAGGGCCATCAATGAGTACCTGTGCGACTACGGCACCAGGACAGGGTCAGGGGAGCTTGTTTTTTTTTCTCCACGCCAGTGGGGCATGATCAGGGATGCATGCACTGTCCTGGCACCATTTGAGGAGGCCACGAGGATGGTGAGCAGTGACAGTGCATGCATCAGTGACACTGTACCTCTTGTCCACCTGTTGGAGCACACGCTGCGTGGAATAATGGACAGGGCACTTGAGGCAGAACAGAGGCAGGAAGAGGAGGACTTCCTTGCCTCTCAAGGCCCCCTTTACCCAGACAGTGTTCCTTCTGTCCCACCCATTGCACAGGAAGAGGAGGAGGAGGAGGAGGAGGAGGAAGAGGATTGTGTCAGCATGGAGGTGGAGGCTGGCACTCAGCATCATCAGCAGCAGTCTTTTAGGGATGATTTACAGTCCCAAGAAACCAGTGGACTTGTACGTGGCTGGGAGGAGGTGGCTGCGGATCATGTCGTCCTTAGTGACCCAGAGGACTCCGGACCGAATGCCTCTGCAAACCTACGCTGCATGGCCTCCCTGATCCTGCAAAGTCTGCGGAAGGATCCTCGTATTCTTCGGATCAAGGAGAGGGACCATTACTGGCTGGCCACTCTCCTTGATCCACGGTACAAGGGTAAGGTTGCGGACCTTATGTTACCGTCGCAGAGGGAGCAGAGGATGAGACAACTCCGGGAGGCCTTGCAGAAAGGTCTGTGCAACGCGTTCCCAGAGACTGGGAGGTAACAAACTCCTGGTCCTGGACAACGAGTTGCTGAGGCTTCGGCCAGTCAAAGAAGGAGCGGTGGGGAAGGTGGTCGTCTGACCGATGCGTTCAGACAATTCTTTAGTCCGCAGCCCCAAAGTATGATCGGTTCCAGCAACCATCGCCAGCGTCTGATAAACATGGTGCAGGAATATCTAGGGGCAAGGTCAGACTTGGACACCTTCCCCACCGAAAATCCTCTGGCTTACTGGGTCTTGAGGATGGATCTCTGGCCAGAGCTTGCACAGTATGCAATTGAGCTACTGGCCTGTCCTGCATCCAGCGTTCTTTCGGAACGCACATTCAGTGCTGCTGGAGGATTTGTCACGGATCACAGGGTGCGCCTGTCCACGGACTCGGTTGATCGACTGACTTTCATCAAGATGAACCAGTCTTGGATCACCACCAGCTACCACACACCTGATGCTGATATAACAGACTAATTGATTTCAACATGTCACATCCCTTCAAGACTGATGCTGATGCTGAGTGCCTGTGCTGTTATGTTGACTGGCTATCCTCCTCCTCCGAGTCCTCAATGATACGATTGATGATGATAGCTTGGAAGATCATTTTTGTTTATGGGTGCCGCCACCAGTGGCTAAGGCCCAATTTTGCAGCCCCTGTTTAACAGGGGCGTGTAATTACAATTTTTTTTGCAATAATTTGCCATAGGGCTCATTGCTGTGCTCCAAGTACAGTATCTGTGAGGGGTTGGAGTGTTGTGCCACCAGTGCCTAAGGCCCAATTTTTCAGCCCCTGTTTAACAGGGGCGTGTCATTACAATTTTTGAAGCAATACTTTGCAACAGGGCTCATTGCTGTGCTCCAAGTACAGTATCTGTGAGGGGTTGTAGTGTTGTGCCACCATTGCCTAAGGCCCAATTTTTCAGCCCCTGTTCAACAGGGGCATGTAATTACAATTCTTGATCTAATAATTCACAGCAGGGCCCATTGCTGCACCCACCAAGAGTAACTCTGAGGGCTTACAGTGTTGTGGCAACGCCACCACCACCACCACCACGAAAGGCCCAATTTTTCAGCCCCTGTTCAAAAGGGGCATGTAATTACAATTCTTGATCTAATAATTCACAGCAGGGCCCATTCCTGCACCCACCAAGAGTAACTCTGAGGGCTTACAGTGTTGTGGCAACACCACCACCACCACCACGAAAGGCCCAATTTTTCAGCCCCTGTTCAACAGGGGCATGCAATTACAATTCTTGATCTAATAATTCACAGCAGGGCCCATTGCTGCACCCACCAAGAGTAACTGTCAGGGCTTACAGTGTTGTGGCACCAGCACCACCATCAAAGGCCCAATTTTTACTACCACTGTTCAACAATTATATGTAATTAAAATTCCTGATATAATAGTTGACAGCAGGGCGTTCCAGCACCAACCAAGAGTAACTGTGAGTGCTTACAGTGTTGTGCCAACACCAACAACTAAGGGGCCTATTTCTGCAGAGTATATACGGCAGGTCCCTACTTTCAAACATCCAACTTACAAACGACTCCTACTTGCAAACGCAAGAAGACAACAGGAAGTGAGAGGAAATCTACCCCTTGGAAGGAAAATTCTCTCCTGTAAGAATTAATATGGGAGAAAGGTGTCTCCTCTGTACTGATGCTTTATCAGCAATCCTTGTTTCAAGAAAAACACCACATTTCAAAAACAGTTGTCATTGGGACGGAAAGTGAGGTGAAATGTTCTGAACAGGGGCACAGACAGCAAAACAAATGTTACAGGGGTGATAACCCTTACCTATGTTTTCCAAAAAGTTTAAAAATAGATTTTTGGGCTGGAGCTACACTTAAACAATGTACCTGTTCAAAATTACAAACAGATTCTACATAAGAGCAAACCTACAGTCCCTGTCTTGTATGCACCGCCTGTATACGGCTGTTCAGAGTATATAGGGCCTTTTTTATTTTATGTGCGGGGTTCCCCTTAATATCCATACAAGACCCAAAGGGGCTGGTAATGGGCTGGGGTAGGGGGGGGGGTCATGGGGTAGCTATGCCATTTTTCTTAAAGATTTTCATCCATATTACCGGGACCAGACATTACATTAAAGCCGCAAGCAGTTTTAAATGGCTTTTTTTTTCCTTTAGAAGTGTCATTTTGTGCAGGGACAGTTCTAAACACGGGAAACACGTGGCACTTCACAGGCATACTTTAGACACCCCCCAGGTACGATATTTAAAGGAATATTTGACTTTTTTTTTTTCACTTTATGCATCATTAAAATGACTGCTCCCGAAAAACGACCGTTTTTAAAACTTATTTTTGCATTGATACATGTCCCCTGGTGCAGAACCCGGGTTCCCAAACCCTTTTTAGGACAATAACATGCATAATAGTCGTTATAATTAGCACTTTAGAATTCGAACGTTCGCATCCATTGTATTTAATAGGGTTCTAATGTTCGTACGAACTTTCGGTCCGTTCGCGGGTTCTGGTGCGAACCAAACCCGGGGGTGTTCGGCTCATCACTACACACTAGCAGCAAAGCGGAGCTTTGCAAGGAAGTGTGCCAGCCAGCGACGCCCCTCTCCACCCATCTCCGTCCCACACACAGGCTAGCAGCAGATTTGTGAACAGAATGGACACTGGCACCGCCTCTCTCCACCTCAGCTTGGGTCCGCCCCTCTCCACCTCCCACAGGTTAGCAGCGATGTGAGGAAAAGAATGGACACTGGCGCAGCCCCTCTCCACCTCAGCTTGGGTCCGCCCCTCACCACCTCCCACAGGTTAGCAGCGATGTGAGGAAAAGAATGGACACTGGCGCCGCCTCTCTCCACCTCCACTTGTGACCGCCCCTCTCCACCTCCGCTTGGGTCCGCCCATCTCCACCTCCCACAGGTTAGCAGCGATGTGGGGAAAAGAATGGATAACGGCGCCGCCCCTCTCCATCTCCGCTTGGGACCGCCCCTCTCCACCTCCAATTGGGACCGCCCTTCTCCACCTCCCACAGGCCAGCAGCTTTGCCCACAACTGTACCAGCCGCCTGGGACCACCCCTCTACACCTCCCACACATCCAAGGAGTGCACAGATGCCTGACCCAGTGGCTGCAATGGTATGTGATAATGAGACAGTCTGTTGTGATGTTCTGGAGGCATTGAGAGAACATATGTGCTGGATATGGGGGGGGGGTAATTGGAGGCATATGTCTGAATCACCCCCCCCAATCCATTATACCTATGCCCTCAATTCTGCCCCCCTCCCCCCAATTCTGCCCCCCAATCTATTATACCTATGCCTCCAATTCCACCCCTCCCCCCCATTCTATCATACCCATGCCTCCAATCCCCCCCTCCCCCCCATTCTATCATAGCTATGCCTCCAATTCTGCCCCCCATCTATCATACCATATGATAGATGGGGGGAGGGGAGAGTGGAATTGGAGGCATAGCTATGATAGAATGGGGGTAGGGGGGCGGAATTGGAGGCATGGGTATGTTAGAATGGGGGTAGGGGGGCGGAAATGGAGGCATAGGTATGATAGAATGGGGGTAGGGGGCGGAATTGGAGTCATAGATATGATAGAATGGGGGTAGGGGGGCGGAATTGGAGGCATAGATATGATAGAATGGGGGTAGGGGGCGGAATTGGAGGCATGGGTATGTTAGAATGGGGGAGAGGGGGGCGGAATTGGAGGCATAGGTATGATAGAATGGGGGGAGGGGGGCGGAATTGGGGGCATAGGTATGATAGAATGGGGGTAGGGGGGCGGAATTGGAGGCATAGGTATGATAGAATGGGGGGAGGGGGGCGGAATTGGGGGCATAGATATGATAGAATGGGGGTAGGGGGGCGGAATTGGAGGCATGGGTATGTTAGAATGGGGGTAGGGGGGCGGAATTGGAGGCATAGGTATGAGAGAATGGGGGGAGGGGGCGGAATTGGGGGCATAGGTATGATAGAATGGGGGTAGGGGGGCGAAATTGGAGGCATAGGTACGCTGGTGAAAGGAGGTTGGAAGACGAGGTGTGCTGGAGGGTCGGTAAAAGCACAGGTTTGCTGGGGGGCATTGGAGGCAGAGACATACTGAAAAAAGGGATTATAGGTATAGAGGTGTGCTAGGGGGAGAAGGGATTGGAGACATAGGTGTGATGGAGAGGGGAGGCATTGGAGGAGGCGTTGAAGGTAGAGGTGTACTGCGTTGGAGGTAGAGGGTGACTGTGGGAGGCGTTGGAGGTAGAGGTGTACTGCGTTGGAGGTAGAGGTGTACTGCGTTGGAGGTAGAGGTGTACTGGGGGAGGTGTTGGAGGTAGAGGTGTACTGGGGGAGGCGTTGGAGGTAGAGGTGTACTTTGGGAGGCGTTGGAGGTAGAGGTGTACTTGGGGGAGGCGTTGGAGGTAGAGGTGTACTGGGTGAGGCGTTGGAGGTAGAGGTGTAATGGTTGTTGTTATTTATTTTTGTAACTTCTGAATAAAACATTTACCAGTGTTATTTCATCAGATCATTTACAAGGGCGTGTTTAGGGGCGGGGCAGGGTAGGGTTTGGGTGGGGCAACACGTGGCGAGTAACTCTTAAGGCCTGGCTAGTAGCTCAGGACTTAAAATTTTGAGGCCTGCAATATATCATCTGTATAAAAGTGGTTACACATACTGTTAAGCCTTGTACACATTTTTTCCCAGCACGAAAACTGCTGGGAGAGCTTTTTGCCGTGTGTATGCTCCCTAGCAGTTTTCCCGACAGGAAAACTGCTTGGGAAAAATAGAGAACCTGCTCTCTATTTTCCCGTCGGGATTCCCAGCGGTTTTTTTTCCGCCAGATTTACTAATACTCTATGGGAAACACTGCGAGGCAGTGCCCATGGAGCATACAAACAGCCGGAATTCCCGGCCAAAGCTCCATGGCAGGTTTCCTGCTGGGTTCTCGGCTTTCCACTCGGGTTTTCACAGCAGACTTTTTACGGCCGTGAAACCCGAGCGTGTGTACAGGGCTTTACAAGTGTATTGATGAAAAGCAGGATAGGGTGGAAAAAAGCAACATTATAAGGGAGGAGGGAAAGGGGGTTAAGTCAGAAAAAGCAAAATATCTAAAGTATTAGGCCTCTTGCACACTGCTGCCTAAAAACACAGCATTTTAGGCATACAGGCTTTGTTCTTTACTGATGTAAATGCAGACTATTGTTTTCAATGTACATATAGACATGTAAACATGCACTGCGTATGGATCAGTAAAAAAAATACAGAAATCTGCATTGCCGATCAGTATTTTTCCGTGTATATGTGCATATGTAGCGGTTAGTTGCTACTAGTTACACACATCCACCAAATCACCCTGCTGCCAGACCCCCATATATCACTTCTGAGACAATGAGCAGTCATTTGCGTAGTTTTGTTGCGTTTATTGCGGGATACAACTTGGTTGGGGTAAAGGAAGATATGGGATGCCCATAGCACTTATTGAATTTCCATCACATTTGTAGAACATTGGTTAGTAGATTTAGCCCTAAAAATTATGCACTTCTAACATTCACAGTCTCTTCCCCTGCATATCTCCACTGCAGACTATTGCTCCTCCTCCTATGGCTCCTGCAGAGTATCACTCCCTTAAACTCCTTTTGTACAAATTCTTTGCTGCAAAACTGTTAGATCACTGTCCCATCATTTCCAGTAAGACAAAAAGGGATCACTCTGAATAACTCCAGCTTGCTGGCTGTAATTTGGTACTGTAATAAAGTCTCTTGAATGGCTCCATTTTATAGTGAAGGTATATAATGCCTGCATCTCTGATGCCTATGAAACTATTGTGCCAAATAAAGTACGGTAAGTTGTATAAGTTGTATAACATGATATTTGTAAATTGGAAGATGAAGGGGTGTTATAACCAGGGAGATTACTGTAAGGCTCGGTTCACACTGCATGCCAATGCGGCTCACAGCAGGGGTCCTGTGCGTCCTGGTTCACCGTTTCAGGTCCGATTTGAGCCTGAATTTTGGGCTGAATTCGGACCTGAAATGGACCAAAAGACGTACAGGGCTCCTGTGCAAAGCTGCACCGGCGCCGCATCGGAAATATGTGAACCGGCTCCATTGAGAGCCGGTCACAATCTCCTGCTATTGCGAATTGGATGCGGGGATCACGCATCCAATTCACAATAGTGTGAACCCAGCCTTAAGGCTCAATAGATACAAGCTGTTCAACTATAATGTAATAGCCAATTTCTCCATTGTTTCCAAAAAGCATCCAATTTTCCTTGTCAAAAATATTTATTAATTACACAATAATAAGTACATACATTGGTTATTTATGTAAGGATACAGATAATGATGTTTACATAAGGGTTTTTTAAAAATAAATAATGGATAACATAGAATATTTAAAGAGAATTAATTAGATCTTCACTAACTAGATAGCCGGTGAGTAGCATTGTATACATGACTACCGTGCCTTAAAGTATAATTAAACTACCGTCATAGTTAGAGTTGAGCGGACACCTGGATGTTGTCTCAGAAGTTCGACGGGTTTGGCCGAACTTCGGAAAAAAGTTCGAGTTCGGGACCGAACTTGACCCGAACTTGACCCCGAACCCGAACCCCATTGAAGTCAATGGGGACCTGAACTTCTGAGGACTATTCGCGCTTGTTTCCCGTGCTTAGAACTGTCCCTGCACAAAGTGTAATTTCTGAAGGAAAAAAAGTCATTTAAAACTCATACATAGAAAAGTCATTGATAAAAAAAAAAGCGTGGGGGTTCCCCCAAATTCAATTACCAGACCCTTCAGGTCTGGTATGGATATTAAGGGGAACCCTGCCGCAAATAAAAAAAAAAATGCGTGCGGTTCCCCCCAAATATCCATACCGGGCCCTTCAGGTCTGGTATGGATTTTAAGGGGAACTCCACCCCAAATAAAAAAAAAATGGTGTGGAGTACCCCCAAAAATCCAGACCAGACCCTTTATCCGAGCACGCAACCTGGCAGGCCGCAGGAAAAGAGGGCCCCCCCCCTCCTGAACCGTACCAGGCCACATGCCCTCAACATCCCCACAACCCTTGCCCGGTGGTTGTGGGGGTCTGTGGGCAGGGGGCTTACCGAAATCTGGAAGACCACTTTAACAAAGGGGACCCCCAGATCCTGCCCCCCCCCTATGTGAATTGGTAATGGGGTACATTGTACCCCTACCATTTCACAAAGAAAGTGTAAAAAATTGTAAAAAAAAAATACACAGACACAGTTGGGAAAGTCCTTTATTAAAAATAAAAAAATTAAAAATTAAAAAAAAACATTCCAGTGATGAAATCTAGTGTCCCACGGCGATCCGATGTCCACCGCTGTCCACACGAAACATCATTGGCTGAGCCTGAGCGGACCTGATGGGGAACTTCCTCCGCAGTGTAATAAATTAATAGACCCGCCCCTTCTAAAGTTCCCCATCAGGTCCGCTCAGCCAATGACGTAGGTGTAAGGTGATGCGGAACGTGAGAAGGGGCGGGTCTATTCATTTATTATACTGGAGGAAGTTCCCCATCAGGGCGTAGGCGAGGTCTGACATACGAGGGGGCGGACCTGATTGGGAAGTTCCTCCACAGTGTAATACATGAATTGACCCGCCCCTCCTCACGTTCTGCATCAGGTCCTCAGCCTTACACCTACGTCATTGGCTGAGCGGACCTGATGGGGAACTTTAGGAGGGGCGGGTGTATTCATTTATTAGTGTAGCGGCCTCACCTCTCTCTCTTGCTCTATCGGTTATATGGCTGTTGTCTAGGGGTACCTGGGAGAGAGAGATAAAACACACCACGGCCCATGTCCTCCGTAACTGGGAGGTGAAGGCCAGAAGATTGGGCTTTTGTGTAGGTGTCCTAGAGTCAAGTCCAGTCCTTTGTCCCTGACTCCTTTGCTTTAGTAACCCAAGTTCCACACAGTGAATAGGTACAACTCAGTTTTATTCTTCTTGCCAAGCAATAAAACAATCTTTCTCCTTTGGAAAATGGGGACAGATCGAGGCACAATCCTTTCCCTTCTTGCTGCTGCCCACTGTGCTGTCACCAGTGGTGAATAGTCACTGCCACTGACTAGGTAATATAGAACGTGAATTACCTTCGCTCACTTTGCCCCTGTCAGGGGAAGAAATCCGTCCAAGGGAGAAGTGGAGGCCTCTCCGTCACCAGCGATGCTGCGCCGGGCTCTTCAGAGAAGTTACTGTGCACCAGTCCTCACAAACTCAGACACGGGCACCCAAGGAGTTAGGGCCCCCTCGGATTCCTCCACCCTCGCGGAACTCAGTCGAAGGTACTGAGCCCCAGGCATCCGCCATAGTACCTCACCCCAGGCTAAAGGTGCCTGAGATGGACTCCATCCCTGCTCCAGCTAGGCCAAGGGCGCCTAGGCCTGAAACACCGGAACGCCAGCACCCAAGTTGAAGGTGCCTGGGTGCGGCTGTGTCCTCCGACTCTCTGCCCCAAAATCAGGGCGTCCGCCCCTTTTATGACCTCTCCCTTTGCGTCACAGCGGGTTCCCCGCCCCGCTGTACCAGCTTCAGGGGAGGACAAAAAGGCACAGTTTGTGGTGCGAGTTCAGCTCCGGCCCAAGGCAACAACGCCACCAGTAGGCCCCAAGGAACCCCACACCACCAGAGTCCTCACATAAATTCTAACACCCGCTACACTCTCCCCCTGGTGATTTGACACTGGTCCCCAGTGTCTGGTACAAACTCACATCCCACAAGGGTGATGACATAAGTTCAGCCCAGAAACCAAACTACACAATTTAACCCTGAATTGTGCCAAGACCTGAATGGGGAAGGGAAAACTTAAAACAATATAACTATAAAACTTTCCAATAAAACACTTTAAATATCTCACACATTCACATTCCTCCCTCCCTCTGGCTATCTAAGAACCACCCACTCTCAGTAGTCTTGAAAGACGAGTCTCCTGCAGAGGGAAAGAAAAGAAACATACATCCTACCAACATGTGTGTTTGCTTGGAATGAATGGGTCTATCCTAGAAGAAACCCACTCACTCCAATAAGTGCTGCATAATGTCAAAAAAACAAACAATCGTTGCGCAACACTGCCACCTGGTGACAGTGCCGCGGTCAAGACACTCATCACTTCCAGACGAACTTTCCGCTTGAACATTTTCTCTGTGACCCTACACTATCTAAAACCCAAAGTCGCTGATTCCTTTTTTAAATGCCAGGAGAAGGAGGGAGAACAAACAAAAACAGCTCCCATATCTCCAACGAGTAGAACTGCCCAAATACAAAAAAAACTAGGGCACAGTCCCTGTGTTCAAGAGAAGGCACACCGGAAAGTTCAGCCAGGAATAGAAAAGAAAAGCACACGGGAGTCTCTTTTTCCCTTACAGGTAAAACCTTGGATGAGGCAGTGATATAGGCTTCAAAAGATCATCAAAAGCCTCCACATGGTACTCATTCAATACTTTTTCCTTCTTTGCGGCAGATCACCACTTTGTCCGCATGAATGTGTCTTCCCAGCATCCATTTAGCTTTACAGTCCTGAAACTTCTTGGTGACCGCTGGTGAACAGGAAAGGTACCGCCGTGTTTGCTGTACTTTCAGTTTGACCCATACAAAGGTATCATACCATCTTTGCCGAAAGACCTCCACCTCATAGAGCAGTTCCCGAGGCAGATACGGGTATTCCCACCCATATTCCTGAGCAACCTTCTGGCCAAAGAGACGCTGCAGCCTTGACAAAGGTGGCATAGTAGCTCATTCTCCTTCTCCAGGTGGAACAATCGCTTCTGGGTGGCGAGGTGCGTTCACCACCTCGGTAGACCTGGGCCTAGGAGCCTGCAGTGATTGACGTTGCACTCCCGCAACAGGAGCAGTTGAAATGGATGTTGAATCCAGAAGGGGAACTTCAGACAGAGGACCAGCTTCTTCCCTTGGCGCTGGGGCCTCTACCCGGGGTGTACTATCTCCAGTAGACATGGGTAAGTCCCTTGTGACACGGGCCGAGGGTAGCTTCATTTTGTCCCATCCCTTCTGTTGGAAGATTTTGTCTATCTCCCCATCATCGCCATTGTCAGACAATGAATCCAGGTCAGAGGTGTCGTAGCACTCAGTGGGCAGATAATTCCCAGTCACGGAACTATCCCCCTTGACGGCCTCTACCGACTGTGGGCTACCGCCACTTTCTACCACACAGACAGTCCCAACCCCTGGCTCACCTGGACCTTTAAACAAGCAGGGATGTCCAGGATGTTGTCTACCGAATCCATCCAGGTCAGGCAAGCAGTGGGGCGAAGCTCTTCCACGGCCACACGAGGCCATCACTAGGCCGACTTTCCTCTTCGGTGGCCGGAGCAGGGAGCTGCTGGTGACCGAGGCAGCATCCTCGGATTTCTCTCTTTTCACTTCCGCTTGGGCAGTCCCTTCGCCCGGATCAGTGCGCACGGGGAACGCAACAGCATCGATCTCTCCCTCCGGAGTGTCAGTCCCTGTGAGGTAGTTGAGGTGGAAAGCCCGAGGCTTTTCTGTGGATGGTTCCACCTCGAAGAGAAATTCTTTGCAGACCTCACAGCGCCCGAACGGCTTCAGCTGGACCACCAGTCCCGAACAGCCGGGACAGATCACACCGAGGGCTTCCATGTCTCTACTGGTAAAGAGAGCCAATCGCCCCCGGGGCCTTAGTCTTATCCCCGTATCCATAATCGGAGCAGCCAGAGAAGACATATCCGCGAAGGAAGGAACAGAAATCCACGGAGCACTTGAAGCCATCCTCTCTCTTTGCTGCTCCATTGCGCACTGACCCACCTGCGCCGGAATCTCCACGTGCGTACCTCCACGTGGCCAGACTCCTCCCACCTTCTGCACTTGTTTGCGGGCTTCTCACTTGTTTGCAGGCTTTTCCCTTGCCCCGCCCACGAACTACACAGTTATGGGTTGCCTCGTGGCGCGTTGGCCAATATGGCCGACCTACTCGGAACTCCTCCGGGCAGCAAAGTTCAATTTCAGACACCATACACATATCCCGGATATGATGCCCCCACGTATAGCGGCCTCACCTCTCTCTCTTGCTCTATCGGTTATATGGTTGTTGTCTAGGGGTACCTGGGAGAGAGAGATAAAACACACCACGGCCCATGTCCTCCGTAACTGGGAGGTGAAGGCCAGAAGATTGGGCTTTTGTGAAGGTGTCCTAGAGTCAAGTCCAGTCCTTCGTCCCTGACTCCTTTGCTTTAGTAACCCAAGTTCCACACAGTGAATAGGTACAACTCAGTTTTATTCTTCTTGCCAAGCAATAAAACAATCTTTCTCCTTTGGAAAATGGGGACAGATCGAGGCACAATCCTTTTCCTTCTTGCTGCTGCCCACTGTGCTGTCACCAGTGGTGAATAGTCACTGCCACTGACTAGGTAATATAGAACGTGAATTACCTTCACTCACTTTGCCCCTGTCAGGGGAAGAAATCCGTCCAAGGGAGAAGTGGAGGCCTCTCCGTCACCAGCGATGCTGCGCCGGGCTCTTCAGAGAAGTTACTGTGCACCAGTCCTCACGAACTCAGACACGGGCACCCAAGGAGTTAGGGCCCCCTCGGATTCCTCCACCCTCGCGGAACTCAGTCGAATGTACTGAGCCCCAGGCATCCGCCATAGTACCTCACCCCAGGCTAAAGGTGCCTGAGATGGACTCCATCCCTGCTCCAGCTAGGCCAAGGGCGCCTAGGCCTGAAACACCGGAACGCCAGCACCCAAGCTGAAGGTGCCTGGGTGCGGCCGCGTCCTCCGACTCTCTGCCCCAAAATCAGGGCGTCCGCCCCTTTTATGACCTCTCCCTTTGCGTCACAGCGGGTTCCCGCCCCGCTGTACCAGCTCCAGGGGAGGACAAAAAGGCACAGTTTGTGGTGCGAGTTCAGCTCCAGCCCAAGGCAACAACGCCACCTGTAGGCCCCAAGGAACCCCACACCACCAGAGACCTCACATAAATTTAAACACCCGCTACATTAGTAATAAATGAATAGACCCGCAGTGAGAGAGAGAGAAAGTCTACAAGGGCGATCCAAGAACCAGTACAATGCGTAATGATTACCATTTCTTAGATATATGGGGTTCGCATTGAAGCGATTAATCAGCTACCATGGCAGAAGGACCTCATCATTGAAATCCGGAGGTAAATAGTGTTTTATCCAAGGGAGCCAAAGTTTTTTTGAATTTTGGGATTTGGTCCCCGTCAGTGGCTATAATTTTGGCATGTGACATTGTGGTGTTCATTCTATGAATTTTTTCTGCCAACCCCAAAGTTGGGGATTTCCATGCTTTGGCTATTGTTTGTTTTGCTGCAGTTAAAAGTGGAATAAAAAGATTAAATTGAAAAAATGTTAAGCATTCCGTTTTTAGATTAAGTAGTGCCGTAAACGGGTCTTGTTGTATCTGTTGTCGGAACATTTTAGAGGCCATTGCAAAGATTTTTTTCCAGAAAGATTGCACTATCGGACACGTCCACCATACATGCAAGTGAGTGGCCAAATCTGAACAGCCCCTAAAACAAAGAGCTGAATGTGTAGGCGCAAACTTGGCCACTCTAGCAGGTACAAGGTACCACCACGTCAGGACCTTGTAATTTATTTCCATTGCGTGACATTGGGCGAGGATGATTTTATGGTTGACCAAATCTTAGTCCAATCAGCATTATCTAGGGTACGCCCCAGGTCCTCCTCCCATTTCCGCACATAGGTTGGTTTGTCATAATTGGGGTCTATAAGAAGTTGGGTGTAGAGGGTTGATATCATTCCTCTGGCTATTGGATCTTTTTTACAAATTTTTTCAAAATTAGATAATTGGGTCAGTGGTGTTGCAACTTGTAAAAGTGGAGAAAATAAATGTTTAATTTGGAGATATCTAAACTGTTCTGTTTCTGGTAAGTCATGTTTCTCTCTGAATGTAGAAAATGGTACAAAGTTTTTTGAAGTGACCAAGTCATGTAATGTCAGTATTACTGTTTTGTCCAAGCTTTAAAAGTGTTCGGGAAAATCCATGCCGGATAAAAAGCTGGATTTTTGAGGAAAGATAAGAGGGGATTGTAATTGGTGTTTACGTTTAAATTTATCCCAAAGGGATAAAAAGTGTTTTGCGATAGGGTTACTCAATTCACGTCGATCTCTGGGCCGAAGCCATAGTATGTTGGAGATCAATAAAGGGTCACTTTCTGAGGCCTCTATCGATACCCATAAGGGAGATTCCTGTGTTGCGTGGTACTTTGGAAGACTAGCTAAGTGAGCAGCATTGTAATAGGTTGCAAAGTTGGGATAGACTAGTCCACCTTGTGATTTAGGGAGATGTAGTGTGCGAATCGGTATGCGTGGTTTGGAGGTACTCCATATAAAAGGTAGATGTTCTTTTTTGCATCAATCTTAAATAATATGAAGGGATTGGGATTGGCAGGACTCTAAACATATATAGTAGTTTGGGTAGGATAGTCATTTTAAAAGCATTGATATTCCCTATCCAGGACAGCGGGAGATGGGATCGTTGTTTTAGTAAATTTGTAATCTTTTTTAATAGAGGGGGGTAATTAGCTGAAAATAAATCTGTTATGGCGGCTGTCAGGCATCCAATTTTCAATGGCAAAGCTCAAATTGTTTTTATGTGTTAAGTTGGTTAGGAATACCGCTTTATCTGGTTGGTCTTTTTGTTTCTAGGCCATAGCTAAAGTTTTTGTAGCAGCAATCAGGCAGTGTGTGATTAACCACTTGAACTCTGGAAGATTTACCCCCTTCATGGCCAGGCCATTTTTTTGTGAAATATGGCACTGCGTTACTTTATCTGACATTTGTGCGGTTGTGCGACACTGTACCACAAATAGAGCTTTCTTTTGGTGGTATTTGGTCACCTCAGTTTTTAAATTTTTTGCACTATAAACAAAAAAAGACAGTTTTTTGAAAGAAAAATTTATATTTTTTACTTCCTGCTACAGTATAAAACATATCCATTAAAACATATCCATTAAAAAAATTGAAAAAAAAATCGAATTCTTTCATATATTTAGGTCAATATATATTCTGCTACATATTTTTGGTAAAAAAAAAATCCCAATAAGCGTATATTGATTGGCTTGCACAAAAGTTGTAGCGTTTACAAACTATGGAATTATTTTATTTATGTATGTAGCGGCCTCCTCTCTCCCCTCTCTTCTATCAGCTCATCTGTCTCTTGTCTAGGGGTACTTTAGAGGAGCGGGGTCACCACGCCAAGCCCTCACCGCAGACGTTTGTGTTTGGTGGAAGCAAAGTTCTTGTTTTACCTTCGGGTCAGTGTTCTGCACCTGGAACCTCCAATGAGAGTTACCTTGAACAATGTCTGCCAGAAAATGAGCCCCACACTATTAAAGTCCAACACTCCTTTATTCTTCTTGAATGAACACAATCAGTTATGCCGCGTACACACGACCGCTTTTCTCGACGAGAAAAACGGCATTTTTTTTTTTCGCCGAGAAAAACGATCGTCTGTGGGCTTTATGTCGTTTTTCTCGTTGAGAAAAACGGCAGAAAAAACGACGAGAAAAATTAGAACATGTTCTAAATTTTCTCATCGTTTTTTCCATCATTTTTTTCCGCGCCAGTTTTCCCATAGGGAGACACTGCCGCGGAGCCCACAGACGGTCGTTTTTCTCGTCAAGAGAAGAAATGACGGGAAAAACGACCGTGTGTAGGGAACCCTTGGAACCGAAGCGGTTCCCTCGTTTTTCATGTCATTATTCACGGCGGATTTTTAACCGCCGTGAATAATGATCGTGTGTACGCGGCATTAGACTCCCTTTTAGAACAGAACAGGAAAGGAGGTGTGGATGCGAGTAGGCCCAGACACAAGGAACTCTCCACTTTCCTCCCTGAAAGTGGGTTGCGGTCTCCGAGCGAGGGGGGATTTCCTTCCAGGCGGTCTCCGATGGGAGGCTCACCTGTCACTGGCAATATGCTGCACCGGGTCTTCAAGTAAGTATCTCCCACCGGTCCATTACGCCTTCCGGATTCGGGTACCCACTCCCGGGGTTCCCTAGCACCTCCTTCCCTCGCGGAACTCAGTGTTGGGCACTGAGCTCCAGACCTCCATTCCGAGTACCTCACCCCAGGCTAAAGGTGCCTGGGATGGAACACGACCTCCGAACGTCCTCTAGGCCTAGACCCACCTAGGGGACCGACACGAACCACCGCCCTCAGGCTGAAGGTGCCCGGGCTCGACTCCCTCCACCAAAAATGGCCGCCCCCTTTATACCCCCTCCCAGCAAGCACGGCGGGTTCCCCGCCCCACCATACAACCGCTGAGAGAGACCAAAAGAGGTACACCACCGCAACGATGACTCAACCCCGGGCCCAAAGCGACAGTGCCACCTGGTGGGCCCCAGGGAACCATACATCACAGTTTTCCCTACCAGATTAAAAGAATAGAAAGCATATACCCGCTACATGTATTTAACTAGTAATGGCGGCGATTAATGACTTATGGTGGGACTGCGATATTGCAGCAGACATACTGACACTTTCAACACTTTTTGGGAACCAGTGACACTAATACAGTGATAAAAATATGCACTGTCACTGTACTGATAACACTGGCTGGGAAGGGGTTAAACATCAGGGGCGCTCAAAGGGTTAAATGTGTGCCTAGCCAGTGTTTGTGTACAGTGTGTGGTGCTTTTACTATGGGAAGTAATCAATTTCACTTCCCCTCTGACAGGACAGAGCTCTGCTTTGTTTACATAGGCAGAGCCCTGTCCTGTGTGTGTTCCAGACGATTGGCGTGTGCCACCAGTAATCTACTGGCCAGCACCCGCTGATCGTCATCTGCTGTGTAAAATGACAGCAGAGCTGAGTCGCTGGTGGCGCGCCACCTACCCGGAAGTGCTAGATCATGTACTAGGTACGTCCTAGGTACTGGATACATCCTAAGTCGCTGATTGCCACCATTAGTAATAAATACAATTAAAAAAAATCCCATAGTTTTTAGACACTATAACTTTTGCGCAAACTAATCAATATACACATTTTGGGATTTTGTTTTATCAAAAATATGTAGCAGAATACAAATTGGCCTAAATTTATAAAGAAATTAGATTTTTTTTTATTTGATGTGTCTTATAGCAGAAAGTAAAAAAATATAGTTTTTTTTTTCAAAATTGTCATGCCGCGTACACACGATCGTGATTCACGGCGGTGAAAACACTGCCGTGAATCACGACAGGAAAAACGAGGGAACGGCTTGTTCCCCCACACACGGCCGTTTTTCCCGTCATTTTTTCTCTTGACGAGAAAAACGACCGTGTGTAGGCTCCGTGGCAGTGTTTCCCTATGGGAAAACTGCTGCGGAAAAAAATGACAGGAATCACGACGAGACAAATTAGAGCATGTTCTAATTTTTCTCGTCGTGATTAATGCCGTTTTTCCCGTCGGGAAAAACGGCAAAAAGCCCACAAACGATAGTTTTTCTCGTCCAAAGGGAAAAATTTAATTTTTCCCGACGGGAAAAATTATCGTGTGTACGCGGCATCAGTCTTTTTTTGTTTATAGCGAAAAAAAAAAACTGCAGAGGTGATCAACCAAAATAAATCTCTATTTGTAGGAAAAAAAGGACTGAAGGGGGTAAATCTTCCGCAGGGCAAGTGGTTAACAAAACAGTCATTGCTCTCCCTGACTACAGGGAGGCCAAAAACTAAATTTAAACACTAGTAGCCTACTGTGGTGCAAGGTCAAGGACAAGGAGTTTACCTTAGCTACTGCGTCTTTTAGGCAATTGTATTCTTTGTAGTTCTTGAGGGTTCCTGTAGGGGCCTCCCTGCTTCTCGTTCTACCATCATAACAAAGGGGGTGAATACATACGCACATGCCAATTATCAGTTTTTTATTTCTGAAAAATAGTTTTATGTATATATTCTTCTAATTTTACTTAACCAACTTAGACTATTGTGTTCTGGTCCATTACATATAATTCAGATTAAAAAAACATTGAACTAAAGGCTTTAATGTAACAAAATAGGTACAAAGCCAAGGGAGGTGAATACGTTTTCAAAGCACTGTATTTTGGACATCCCATGGTAATGACAATAGATCCTGTGTCCATTACTGTATGACTAAGAAAATTTGATTCTTGACCTACCGGTAAACTCTGTTTCTTGGAGCACAGTATGGGACACAGGTCCCTCCTCTCTGTTCTTGTGATCTCCCTATTACTTGCTTAAAACTGAGGCTTGCTGGGAGTGGGAGAGGTTATATATGGGCTGTCTCTGCATGCATGGTAATGATTAAAGATCCTCTGTACTCCAAGAAATGGATTTTACTGGAAAGTTAAAAGTCCTGTTTTTCTCTCCACATTAACTACCAGAATTTTGCTGTAGGCATGCAACATTACCAATTGGCATGTCCACAGCACTTCCTAGCTCTGTTTCATTCTTAGGGCATCCCCATTGTGTGATACATGGAAAACCTCTTGGTAAAGGAACAATTGCTCCAGACTCTGTCAGCCGGTGTGCAATAGACAGTGCAGATCTCACTCCCACATTTGGAACCTATGGTCCAGGAGCCACCAAACCATTGGCTTTTTCATGAGGGTTTTGGGACGCAGGCCTCGTACACACGACCGATTTTCTCGGCAAGAACCAGCAAGAAACTTGCTGGCAGAGATGTCTTGCCGAGTAAATCGGTCGTGTGTACGCGGCTATCGGGTTTCTCGTCGAGAAAACCGACAAGTAACCTCGACGAGAAAATAGAGAACTTGCTCTCTATTTTCTCGTCAGCCTGTTTCTCGACGAGAAAAGTGAGTGTGTGTACACTTACCTGTCCGCCGGGAAGCCCGCGCATGTTCGAAATGAATTTGACGCATGCGCGGTAGCTTCCTAGGCATACGTAGGGTATACCAAGATGGCGGCGACGGCATCGAATGTGACGAGCGCATGCTCGTCGTAGTCGATGACGTCACCGCGTACGCTCCATTCAAAGAACCGCGGGTTCTTTGAAACGAGCGTGTGTACACTCGGCCGGGACAATTTTCTTGTCCAGGAATCTCGTCGAAAAAAACAACATGTTTTTTTCGACGAGAATCTCGGCCGTGTGTACGAGGCCTAACAGTAGTCTCTGTCGAGTCAGTGCCATATGCCCAGTTTCATTCTAGGCCATTGTAACATTCTGACAGTGTGGGACAAGCAGAGTCATTCTTTAGATCACCCCATACGCCTGACCAGCAAATCCAGACTTGTCCTGGTATGGCGAATTTCTAACTCAGCACTGGAATTGGGAAAACCAACATATAACACAAAACCATTAGTGATCAACCTAGCATCTGACCAGTAACACCCAACTCAAAAGTGAATGTGCGGTTGGGAAGCTATGTGACCAGAGATGTATATGTAGTGGCCTCACTCTCTCTCTCTCTTGTATTGGTTGCTTGTGGCTGTTGTCTAGGGGTACTCTGGAGGAGAGAGTGCAGGACACTACGCCAAGCTCTCACCCTCTGTGTTTGTGAGGTTTGAGCAAAGTCTTTTCTGAATTACCTTCGGGTCTGCATCCTGCATATGGAGCCTCCGCTTCTTCCGTGGAGGTGTATCTGCCAGTAATAGAGCCCCACACCATTAAAAGTTCAACACTCCTTTATTTCTTCAATGCCAGAATGAACATAATCAATTGAACTTCCATAACAGACAGGGGTGTGGATACGAGTAGGCCCAGGCACAATGAACTCTCCTATCCCTTTCTCGTGCGGATAGGCCTGGCGCAAGGTCTCTGCCACCGACCGTGAAGTTGGTAGCTGCCACCTACCGGGTGAACTATTTGGAGCCCCTGTCACGGGCCTAAGTAACGGTCTCTGTCACGACCTTAGAGTAACAGTCTCCGCCACCAACCTTAGAACATGGACCACCTTCCGTGTGAATATGGCCCCTGTTTGGCGAGGACATCCATCCCGACGGTCTCCGGAGGCCCTGTCCCGGCACTGGCAATCTGCTGCACCAGATCTACGGGAAGGTCACCTGTGCGGTCCCTTGCACCTGGATTCAGACACCCGATTCTGTGGGTGCCTTAGGGTGATTCCTCCCGGGCGGATCCCAGTGGAAGAAGCTGGGCCCCAGGCCTGAACGATGCACCTCACCACAGACTGAGGGTGTCTGTGGTGACTCCCGAACTCCACGTGTCCAGGCCTAGGCCGCCTGGACACCGACCGCTGGACAGCAGCCCTCAGGCTAAAGGTGCCTGGGACTCCGATCTCGTGGCGAAGATGTCCGCCCCCTTTATTGCCTCTCCCAGCTAGCACAGCGGGTTCCCCGCCCCGCCGTATAACCACTGCGAGAGACCAAAAAGGGTACGGCACTCCAGCGATGGTTCAACCCCGGCCCAAAGTGACAGCGCCACCTGCTGGGCCGCAGGGAACTGGACATCACTGATGTCTCCACCCGAATCAACATACTGAAAGGTACCTACCCGCTACATATAAATATGTGCCTGATAAACCACCTGAATGATAAAGCATAAGACAAAAAAAAAAATAATGAATTTAGAAAATCCTTTTTCCACAATGACCTGAAAGGTACTCATGACTAGAGATCAGTCAGGTTTGAGATTTGCCATGCATGGTCAAAGTAAAATATCAAAAGTTCGGATGTCGAATCCATGGGACCTGAATCTGTCAAATCAATCTTCTTCATTTTAAGGCTAATAAGAAGGATAAGGGTCTGGGATGTATTTTGGGAAGGGCTACAATTATTTGCAACCTATAGGAAGCTTGCATGGAAAAGTGGCAACAGCTATTTTTCTATATGTCACTTTTGCAAAACATGTTAAAAAAAAAAATGAAAAATGATATGGGGTGTCCCCAAAATCAATACCAGACATCTTGGATCCTGTATGGATTTTAAAGGGGAGGGGGGGTGGCACCCACACAGAAATAAAATGACACGTGGTGTTCTTCAAAATCAATACTAGATCCTTCTGATCTGGTTTGGATTTTAAAGAGGAACCTCAAGCAAAAATGCCTTCAACATAGGATGGGAGGGGGCAGGTTGGGGGCACCCATGTTGATGAGGACAAGGGCCTGTTCCCCCACAAACCTGACCCAGTGGTTGTTGGGGCACAGAGGACGATACTTATCAGAATCAGAAAGCACCTTTTGGATAACCCCTACTAATTCACAAAAAAAGTAAATTGTAAATTAACACATACAATTTTTGGACCACAGGTCATTTAATAAAAATATATATTCCACAATGGACGTCGCCCACCGATCGTTGAAAGAAAAAAAAAACATCAATGCACCAACCCGACCTCTCACACCACATATGACAGCAGTGGGGATGTAGTGACATCACTGACCACATATGGTCTATGACCATATGATCAGTGATGTCACCACCACCCCATCCTTTTGCTTACATGGCTGGGGATTTTCAGCCATGTAAGTAAATAGGGTCTGGTAACGTCAGTACATTAAAGTAGTAATGCCGCTATTATACATTATGTTCAAATAACACTGAATGGGTAAATGTTTGTGTGTTTGTCCAAACACTTGAACAGCCAGGATTCGTGCTGAACTTGTGTTCTGACTGAACCTTAAACTCATCCATATTCAGTATGGATGCCAGCCTGGCAGGCTTGGGAGAAATCCTGGATGTACTCTTGGTGCAGCGGACTTGCTTGTCAGAAGAAGCTTCTCATCAATATCCTGGAACACAGGACTATTTAGTTGTCCTTCAACACTTGACCACTCGGCTGCAAGGTCACCCAACCAGGATTCAGTCAGACATTGCCACAGCAGTGTCCTTCACCAGCCATCCCTATGCTATTAAAAGATAGGAAATTGTGTTCTTGCAAAGTCTAATGTTGCATCTGGATGGCATACTACATAATGCAAGGCTAAGAAATTCCATCCAGTTTGGATCTGCAATTGGGTTTGACAACCACCATGGGTCAAAAAACTACTTATTATTCCTAAGGATTCCTGTGGGAACATCCTGTCTCTTGTTCTACTATTGCTAAGTGGATTAGTTCACTCAATATTGAAGCCTATATTTTAAAGAATAGGGGTCACCCTTACCTTTAGAGGCACACATAACCAGATTTATTAGTGCTTCATGTGCTTTTCAGCATCATACATCTGTTTCCAAGATTTGTAAGGCTGCCACCTGGTTTTCTATTCACACCTTTAAGTTTTACCAGGTGGTTGTTCACACTTCACCTCATGACAGTTTCAATTGTAAATTGTTTCAAGCTGCTCTGAGTCCCTTTGAGTCCCTCTCCTGACCAGTCTGTTATGTGGGCCTGTTAGTGTTCTTTGCGGTGTTGTTTATCCCCCCCCCCCAACCCCTATTCTTATTATTCAGTCCTTATTGCTTGCTGCAAAACATAGGTTTGCTGGGAGTGGTCGAGAGGTTATATTAGAGCCGGTTCACACAGGGGCAACACTACTTTGAGCGCGACTCTGCGAGGCAACTTGGACTCGACTTGAGCCTGAACCACATCGCGACTTGGAGCGACTTGAAGTCACCTCCATGACAGGCTACCCCCTGTGTTTGGTATGAATCATGAGGGGGAACTCCACGCCAAATTTTAAATAAAAAAACGGCATGGGTTCCCCTCCAAGTGCATACCAGGCCCTTAGGTCTGGTATGGATTTTAAGGGGAACCCCCTACGCCGCAAAAAAACAGCATCACATCACCCGGTGACCACCAATTATTGCATGCCGCTCACACTGCATTACAGCGGGAGACCTCGTTGTGTCAACATCTCCAGGAGAGAAGAGGGAAGAAGACGACGATGAAGACCGGGCCTCCGATAGCAAAAGAGCTGGAAGCGGAGGGGCCGGCAGAAGGCAGAAAGCACCGGAGAGTGGGAGAAGAACCGGAGAGCGCGGAGAAGGCACCGGAGAGTCGGAAGAAGACCCCCGAAGTCGGAAGAAGACCCCCGAAGTCGGAAGAAGACCCCCGAAGTCGGAAGAAGACCCCCGGAGATGCCTAATAAATGACTTTAAAAAGTTGTCTAGTGTGTTTTTTTTATTGACACTTTTCCCCCAGGTGAATGGGTAGGTGTACGATGTACCCCATACTCATTCACATAGGGTGGAGGGGCCGTGATCTGGGGGCCCCCTTATTAAAGGGGGCTCCCAGATTCCGATAAGCCCCCCGTCAGCAGACCCCGACAACCAACGGCCAGGATTGACGGGAAGAGGCCCTGTCCTCATCAACATGGGGGCAGGGTGCTTTGGGGTGGGGGGGCCGCAGGCCGCCCCCCTGCCCCAAAGCACCCACCCCTCCATGTTGAGGGCATGCAGCCTGGTACGGTTCAGGAGAGGGGGCGCTCACTCGTCCCCACCCCCTTTCCTGACTGGCCGGGCTGCGTGCTCGGATAAGGGTCTGGTATGGATTTTGGGGCACCCCCACGCAGTTTTTTTCGGCATAGGGGGTTCCCCTTAAAACCCATACCAGACCTAAGGGCCTGGTATGCTCTTGGAGGGGAACCCATGCCGGTTTTTTATTTAAAATTTGGCGTGGATTTCCCCCTCATGATTCATACCAAATACCAGCTCCGTGGGAGGGGTTTGCCTTAGAGCCGGTTCACAGAGGGGTGACTTCCTGTAAAGTTGCCTCTCTATGAATGGGGATCCGACCTGGAGGCGACTTCCATTGAAATCAATGGGTACAAGTCGCCTACAAGTCAGATAGAATTCGTTCAGGAACCTTTTTTTGAAGTCGGAGCGACTGCAGTCGTGTACATTAAGACGACTCCATTCACTTCCATTAGTTTTAAAAACAGCGCAACTTGGGGCAACTTGAAGTCGGATCCCGAGTCGCCCCTGTGTGAACCAGCTCTTAGGGGTGTACTTACAACTTTATTTACCAGTGTCCAATTACCTGAAGGTATCTGTGTAACCAGTGGCGTAACTAGAGACTTCAGGGCCCCGGTGCAAGAAATCATGAAGGCCCCCCCCCCCACCGAAAAGCCTGATTTTGATACTTTTTTTTACACTGTACAACAAAGGGGGACTTTGTTGTACAAAGAGGGACTGACCATATCACCAGGGATTTCACATAAATGAAGCAATACATCAGTTGCTGATCCTATGAAGCAATCATAGGATCAATTAAATCTCACCTGGGGAATGGGATCAGTAACAGTGCTGGTGGGGAGGAGGGATGGGATTAGGGTTGCCACCTTTTCTTCAAGCCAAACCCGAACACTTTTGCGGTGCACGGCAATTTTTTTGTACTAAGCGCTATAGGATTGTAAAATACCTGGGACACCTTTTGGGTTACCCAAAGAGAGTAGTAATGAGGTGTGCTACAATGAACAGTGGCTGTGGCCAAATTGCATAAACAGTGGGGGGGGGGGGACATAAAGGGGCATGGTTAAATAAAAAAAAAGCATTAGTGTACCCATAAAATATGATTCAATTAATAAAAGAAATGTCAGTTAAAATATGAAACTAGCCTACCTTAAAAGTGGACACTGTCAGCCAGTAGAGCAGTGGACGGTGTCAGTAGGGCAGAGGACGATGCCGGTAGGGCAGAGGACGGTGTCGGTAGGGCAGAGGATGGTGTCGGTAGGGCAGTGGACGGTGTCACCCGGTGAGAACTGTATATATGGATGGTGTATGGGGGGGTGGAGAACAATATATATGGATGGTATATGGGGGGGGGGTGGAGAACTGTATTTATGGATGGTGTATGGGGGGGGGAGAACTGTATATATGGGGGGGCTGTATATATGGATGGTGTATGGGGGGCAGAACTGTATATATGGGGAGGACTGTATTGTTTGATGTTCTGAAACAAACTTTTTCATCATAACCTGATTCCTCCCAGGATTCAATTCTAGCCAAATTAACCTTCATCTGGTTAACAGGGCTGTAGATGGAAGCTTCTGCCTCCCTCTAGCTGTGTTTAACCCCTCAGGGTTTGTTACTAAGCAATCTATTTACTGCATTTTTTTCCCTAGACCAGGGTCGCACTGGGTTGCAGGAATGAGGCTGTACTATTCAGCTTTGCCTCCCGCTGGTCAGTCTCGGGTCCGGTCGCGATTTTTAGAGACATCTGTGCAAGTCTCTGTGCGGATGTCAATATAGGTCGCAACCCGAAATCGCATGGTAGTACAAAACTGCCTTTTTGAAGTTGGTGTGGCGCCGCTGATGCAGCGTTGCACCGATTAGGGCGGTGCAATTGACGCATATTATTTTCATGCGATTTGATTGGTCGGGTCGCATGTCAAAAATGCACCAGTGTGATCCGGGGCTATGGGTTGGTTTGCTGAATGGTGCACAAGCCCTGTGGTGAAGTTATCTATTAGTGTTTACCAATCTCAGAACGAACATGCTTCAGGCCCTTCAATAAGAAGACATGGATGAACATGAAGGAGCAGTCTCATGGCTTTCCCAAGCCAGCAAACATCCCTCCTCAAGCTCTATAAGAGGAATACATGGATGGGTATGACAGTATGTATCCCACTGGCTTAAACAGCCAGGGAGGAGGGTGACACCTAAAAGGTGTTATGCCCCATACACACGATCATTTTTCATGCCATTAAAAATGCCATTAAAAAAATGGCCATTAAAAATGATCGTGTGTATCCTCCAGAGCATTTTTAACGACGTGAAAAACGATAGTGTGTATGCTTTAACGACGTGAAAAAAAATGCGCATGCTCAGAATCAAGTATGAGACGGGAGCGCTTGTTCTGGTAAAACTAGCGTTCGTAATGGAGATAGCACATTCGTCACGCAGTAACGGACTGAAAAGCACAAGACTGAAAAGAGCGAATCGTCTCTCAACAAACTTTACTAACATGAAGGGTGGCGCCATTCGAACGGAACTTCCCCTTTATAGTGCCGTCGTACGTGCTGTACGTCACTGCGCTTTGCTTGAACATTTTTTAAAATGATGGTGTGTACGCAAGACAGGCTTGAGAGGAAACAAGAAAAAAAATGACAAGAAAAACGTCAGTTTTAAAAATGACATTAAAAATGATCGTGTGTATGGGGCATTACACCCAATAAACAAATTGCCAATACACTCTAAAGGGGTGTTTCTGGCTCACCCTGTGAAAGGGTCATCTGCTCTGACAGTGAGAAGCTGCCTGTCCACACCAGGTGAAAAAGCCAATTTTGTGAATTTCCGGATGAGCATGACAGTATGTATCCCACTGGCTTAAACAGCCAGGGAGGAGGGTGACACCTAAAAGGTGTTCTACCCAATAAACAAATTGCCAATACGCTCTAAAGGGGTGTTTTCGGCTCACCCTGTGAAAGGGGTCATCTGCTCTGACAATGACAAGTTGCCTGTCCACACCAGGTGAAGCAGCCAATTTTCAGAATTTCCAGATGGGCATGACAGTATTTATCCCACTGGCTTAAACAGCCAGGGAGGAGGGTGACACCTAAAAGGTGTTACACCCAATAAACAAATAGCCAATACACTATAAAGGGGTGTTTTCGGCTATCCCTGTAAAAGGGGTCATCTGCTCTGACAATGAGAAGCTGCCTGTCCACACCAGGGGAAGCTGTGAATTTTCCGAATTTCCGGATGAGCATGACAGTATGTATCCCACTGGCTTAAACAGCCAGGGAGGAGGGTAACACCTAAAAGGTGTTACACCCAATAAACAAATTGCCAATACACTCTAAGGCCGGGTTCACACTTGTCCAACAAACACTCCGACATTGGGAGCTCATGTCGCATGACGTGTGAAAATCAATGTTTCCCTATGGGAGCCGTCTTAACTGGTCCGACACATGTCGGTCCGACTTTGAAAATGCTCCCTGTACTACTTTGGTCCGACTTTGATCCTACTTCAGCCCATTGACTATCATTAAAGTCGGATCAAAGTCGGACCGCAGTCTTGCATGATCCGACTTTGGCCTGCGACTTGTGCTCTGCTGATCTTGAGGGGGAACTCCACGCCAAATTTTTAATAAAAAAACAGGCATGGGTTCCCCTCCAGGAGCATACCAGGCTCTTCAGTCTGGTATGGATTTTTTTTTTTTTTTTTTCAAATTTTTCATTTTATTTATTTGGTCATTATTAGAGTTGAGCGGACACCTGGATGTTCGGGTTCGACGGGTTCGGCCGAACTTCGGAAAAAAGTTCGGGTTCGGGACCGAACTTTAACCCGAACCCGGACCCGAACCCCATTGAAGTCAATGGGGACCCGGACTTCTAAGGACTAAAAAGGCTCTAAAAAAGTAATGGAAAGGGCTAGAGGGCTGCAAATGGCAGAAAAATGTTGTTAAGAGCATGGCAAGTGCTCTGCAAACAAATGTGGATAGGGAAATAACTTAAAATAACATAAAAAAATAAAAATAAAAAATAATAATCTTGACCTAGGAGGACGAGGTCCATATGGAGTAGGAGGTTGAGGTGGTGGTGGATGTGGCTGTGTAGGTGGAAGCGGCGGTGGAGGAGGACGAGGTAGCCAACACTGGTTCAAAAATACAACAATGGCTGGGTAAGGCCGGTGATGTGTCGAATTCTGTCCCCCGTCAAATAGTGTCCACCCTGTACTGCGCTTGCTCAGTATGTAGGACAAGGGGATTTTGAAAATCTCCCAAGACGAATGGCGCCTGCGTGGTGAGTTCAGGTGAAGGCCACACCATCCGTGGTTCAAGCCGAGCCAAGTGAGGCCATGCCCGAAGCGTGGCGATTAAACCGAGCCCGTGAGGGGCCCTGTTACTATGTGCTACCGTATGTCCACTTGGATGGTGGGGCTTGAACCTGCACTCACAGCGCAGGCGCCGTTCATCATCGGAGATTTTGTGAATCTCCTTGTCCTCTGTACTGCGCAAGCGCTGCGCCTTCGCAGTATGGGCCGGACACAATCCGATGGCCGGACAGTTTTTGTCACAACACCGGTATACATGTCTATTCTGCACAAGGTACGGACAAGTCCTGTGGGATCCATGCCTGGTTCATTTTAATGAACGTGAGCTTGTCCACATTGGCTCTGGACAGGCGGCTGCGCTTGTCTGTGATAACGCCCCCTGCCGTGCTAAATACACGTTCAGATAATACACTGGCTGCAGGGCAGGACAGCACCTCCAAGGCATAAAGGGCAAGCTCAGGCCATGTGCCCAATTTGGAGACCCAGAAGTTAAAGGGGGCAGACCTGTCATCCAGTACGTGTAGGCCTGTGGACACATACTGCTTAACCATGTTGGTGAAATGCTGCCTCCTGCTAAGAAGTTCCATCTCAGCTGGTGGTGCTGGTTGTTGTGGCGTGCTGACAAAGCTTTTCCACATTTCAGCCATGCTAACCCTGCCTTCTGAGGTGCTGCCGGTGCCCCGGCTGCGTTGGCGACCTCTTCCTCCTCCTCTGCCTTGTGCTTCCACCGTACGCCCGCTGTCAGGTGGGAATGCCACCAGCAGTGCGTCTACCAGCGTGCGCTTGTACTCGCGCATCTTACGATCCCGCTCCAGTGAGGGAATTAAGGACGGTACGTTGTCCTTGTAACGGGGATCCAGCAGGGTGGCCACCCAGTAATCAGCACCAGTTAAAATGTGGGCAACTTGGCGGTCATTGCGGAAACACTGCAGCATGTAATCGCTCATGTGTGCCAGGCTGCCCAGAGGCAAAGAAAAGCTGTCCTCTGTGGGAGGTGTATCGTCTGTGTCCTCTGTATCCCCCCAGCCACGCACCAGTGATGGCCACGAGCTGGTCTGGGTGCCACCCTGCTGTGAAAATGGCTCCTCCTCCTCCTCCTCCATCTCCTCCTCCACCTCATCATCCTCCAGAACTGTGCCCTTTCTGCCGGACAATTGTGTACCTGGCGTTTGTTGGTGCAGGAACCCACCCTCGTAGCCACTTGTGAAAGACTGCCCTGAAAGCCTTTGAAATTATCCCGCTTCCTCCTCCTCCTCCTCATCCTCCTGTGCCACATCCTCTTCCATCATCGCCCGAAGCGTTTTTTCAAGGAGGCATAGAACTGGGATAGTAACGCTAAGAACGGCGTCATTGGCACTGGACATGTTGGTGGAGTACTCGAAACAGCGTAACAAGGCACACAGGTCTCGCATGGAGGCCCAGTTATTGGTGGTGAAGTGGTGCTGTTCCGCAGAGCGACTCACGCGTGATTGCTGCAGCTGAAACTCCACTATCGCCTGCTGCTGCTCGCACAGTCTGGCCAGCATGTGCAAGGTGGAGTTCCACCTTGTGGGCACGTCACATATGAGGCGGTGAGCGGGAAGGCCAAAGTTACGCTGCAGCGCTGACAGGCGAGCAGCAGCAGGGTGAGAACGCCGAAAGTGCGCACACACAGCCCGCACTTTCTGCAGCAGCTCTGGCATATTGGGGTAATTTTTAAGGAACCTCTGGACCACCAAGTTCAACACATGCGCCAGGCAAGGGATGTGCGTCAAACCGGCTAGGCCCAGAGCTGCTACGAGATTTCGCCCATTATCGCACACCACCAGGCCGGGCTTGAGGCTCACTGACAGCAACCACTCATTGGTCTGTTGTTCCATGTCCCTCCACAACTCCTGCGCGGTGTGGGGTTTTTCCCCCAAACAGGAAAGTTTTAAAACTGCCTGCTGTCGTTTACCCCTGGCTGTGCTGAAGTTGGTGGTGAAGGTGTTACGCTGACCGGATGAGGAGGCGGTAGAGGATGAGGAAGCGGAGTAGGAGGAGTTAGCAACCGGAGGCACACTGAAGCGCCCTGCAATCCTCGGTGGTGGAAGGACATGCGCCAAACTGCTATCTGCCTCAGGCCCAGCCGCCACTGCATTTACCCAGTGTGCTGTTAGGGAGATATAACGTCCCTGACCGTGCTTACTGGTCCACGCATCCGTAGTTAGGTGGACCTTGCCACAGATGGCGTTGCGCAGTGCACACCTGATTTTGTCCCCCACTTGGTTGTGCAGGGAAGGGATGGCTCGCCTGGAAAAATAGTGGCGGCTGGGCACGACGTACTGTGGGACAGCCAATGCCATCAGGCTTTTAAAACTCTGCGTCTCCACCATACGGAATGACAGCATTTCAAAGGCCAGGAGTTTTGAAATGCTGGCATTCAGGGCCAGGGATCGCGGGTGGCTAGGGGGGTACTTCCTCTTCCGCTCCAATGTTTGGGAGATAGAGAGCTGAACGCTTCCATGGGACATTGTGGAGATCGTCGGTGACCCAGGTGGTAGTGTTGCTGGCAGATCCTCTGTTTGCGGGGTGGCAGGTGCCACTGTCACTACAGAGGTGGATGAAGAGGCCGAGACTGCAGCAGAAGAGGAAGCAGGAGGAGCCAGAGACCTTTCTTGGTTTTTGAGGTGTCTACTCCACTGCAGCTCGTGCTTTGCACTTAGATGCCTGGTCATGCAGGTTGTGCTCAGGTTGAGAACGTTTATGCCTCGCTTCAGCCTCTGATTACACAGCCTGCAAACCACTCGTGTCTTGTCATCAGCACATTGTGTGAAGAACTGCCATGCTAGGGAACTCCTTGGACCTGGCTTTGGTGTGCTCGGTCCCTTGCTGCGTTGGGCAGTAGCAGACATACTGTCTAGCGGACGGACGCTCCGCTTTTGCACCCTGCTCCCTCTTCTGCTGTGCTGATGGCTCTGTGCGACCACCCACTCTTCCTCCAAACTACACTGGTCACCTGCATAACGTTCATTCCATGTGGGGTCGAGGACCTCATCGTCCTCCACATCATCTTCCACCCAGTCTTCACCCCTGCCCTCCTTGTCTGTCTGCACAATTGCGAAAGCAGCAGCAGTTGGCACCTGTGTTTCGTCATCATCCGAGACGTACTGCGATGGTCCTCCCATGTACTCATCATGAAACATAAGTGGTTGGGCATCGGTGCACTCAATCTCTTCCACTTCTGGGGCAGGGCTAGGTGGATGGCCCTGGGAAACCCTGCTAACAGAGTCATCGAAAAGCAGAAGAGACTGCTGCATGATTTGGGGCTCAGACTGCTTGGCTGATTTGCAAGGGGGTGAGGTGAAAGACTGATGGACATGGGTTTCAGGTGCCAACTCTGATCTTTCATCAGAAGAGTGGGTGGGAGACAATGTGAAGGAACCCGAGGCACTGTCAGCAACCCAATCTACTATCGCCTGTACTTGTCCTGGCCTAAACATTCATACAGCCTCATTAGGCGCGACAAAATACCGCCGCAGGCTCGGTCGCCTACTCGCACCTGAGGAAGGTGTTTCACTTGTGCGTGTATCTGGCACAGATCCACCACGTCCTCTCCCTGCAACAGGAGCTCCACCAGCAGCACCACGACCAGGGCCACCACATCCCTTTGACCTTCTCCTCATATTTTCCAAATTTAGGATGTTGCCCTAAATGGGTGTTTTTGGAAGAGCAGAACACACCCACAGTACGTAACCGCTGAATCGCACAGCTACAGAACTGCAGAAAATGCTATTAAAAAAAAAGGTTGTTTTTTTACTATAGCACAATAGAAGAAAACTATTTAGAAATTGTTTATTTCACACACCTCCAAATATGTATAACACACTGCAAACTATTTTTTGTGCCCCTAAAAGGTATTTTTTCGAAGAGCAGAACACACCCACAGTACGTAACCGCTGAATCGCACAGCTACAGAACTGCAGAAAATGCTATTCAAAAAAAATGTTGTTTTTTTAGTATAGCACAGTAGAAGAAAACTATTTAGAAATTGTTTATTTCACACACCTCCAAATATGTATAACACACTGCAAACTATTTTTTGTGCCCCTAAAAGGCGTTTTTTCGAAGAGCAGAACACACCCACAGTACGTAACCGCTGAATCGCACAGCTACAGAACTGCAGAAAATGCTATTCAAAAAAAATGTTTTTTTTTTTAGTATAGCACAGTAGAAGAACACTATTTAGAAATTGTTTATTTCACACACCTCCAAATATGTATAACACACTGCAAACAATTTTTTGTGCCCCTAAACGGCGTTTTTTGGAAGAGCAGAACACACCCACAGTACGTAACCGCTGAATCGCACAGCTACAGAACTGCAGAAAATGCTATTCAAAAAAAATGTTGTTTTTTTAGTATAGCACAGTAGAAGAAAACTATTTAGAAATTGTTTATTTCACACACCTCCAAATATGTATAACACACTGCAAACTATTTTTTGTGCCCCTAAAAGGCGTTTTTTGGAAGAGCAGAACACACCCACAGTACGTAACCGCTGAATCGCACAGCTACAGAACTGCAGAAAATGCTATTAAAAAAAAATGTTGTTTTTTTAGTATAGCACAGTAGAAGAAAACTATTTAGAAATTGTTTATTTCACACACCTCCAAATATGTATAACACACTGCAAACTATTTTTTGTGCCCCTAAACTGCGTTTTTTGGAAGAGCAGAACACACCCACAGTACGTAACCGCTGAATCGCACAGCTACAGAACTGCAGGAAATGCTATTCAAAAAAATGTTGTTTTTTTAGTATAGCACAGTAGAAGAAAACTATTTAGAAATTGTTTATTTCACACACCTCCAAATATGTATAACACACTATGTATGAAAAGGTGCTAAAGAAAACTGGGCCCTACCTAAGTAAGCACCGCTCAGCGCTTGTGGATATGTAGCAATTATTGGTGTGAGTTGTGAGCAGGGAAAAATACTAATACATGAATGAGTAAATACAATATAGAAATGAGTCTATTATGTACTGAGCAGCTGCTGAATAATGAGAAACAGATATGGAAAAATACAATATTTGTATGGACCAATCAGAGGTCTGGATCATACATATAAATAATAAAACCGTCTAATAACAATAATACTAAAAATAAAATAAAATCCGTCCCAGATTGTCCAAGAAATAGTGTAGCAGCGCTCTTGTCATAAATGACAAGCTTCTTTAAGTGTCTCTATACACATAAAGGTATGAATAATAGCAGATGAAGAACTGCAGACAGCCTGATCCTTATTAGTGCAGCGATACAGGGAAACTTCATCCGTGAGATGTTGTAGAAAAAATCCCCTTTTGGGGATGCACTCACCACAAAATAGATAAAGATGTGCCTTGTCAGCAAACACAGGATCACTCTCTCCTTCTCTCGGCTATTCCACCGGGTCACAGTGTTGGTACGCTCAAGGGTACAGATGTAGAAAGGAAACAAAGGTGGCCAATAGTGTAATATTGTATGCACAATTTATTCCCAAAAAAATACCCCTTACAAGTTAATACGTACACAATGGTTATACAAATGAGGCACATATGGTGCTAACAGCTTGGCAGCACAGTACACCTAAGACCCCAGTAGATGGAGATGCACACTATTGCTGACAGCGTGTATTGGTTACCACTTCCTGGATCCTGGATTCGGTGGAGCGCAAGCGTCACTTCCGGTACGGCCAAACGAGACCACGACCCTGACGCGTTTCGTCACTTCCGGACTTCGTCTGAGGGCGCCCCTAAATGGCGTTTTTTGGAAGAGCAGAACACACCCACAGTACGTAACCGCTGAATCGCACAGCTACAGAACTGCAGAAAATGCTATTCAAATTTTTTTTTTTTTTTTTAGTATAGCACAGTAGGAGAAAACTATATAGAAATTGTTTATTTCACACACCTCCACATATGTATAACACACTGCAAACTATTTTTTGTGGCCCTGAATGGCTCTATTTGCAAGCGTACATTAACCACTTAACGACCGCTCACTGTATATATACGTCGGCAGAATGGCACCGACAGGCACAATCACGTAGAGCATACGTGATTGCCTTTGTACAGTTGGGGGGTCCAATCGGACCCCCCTCCTATACAGTGAGCGGTGGCTAAGTGTCCGGGAGCGTTCCGGGATGAGGGGGCAGCCATTCTTTTCTGGCCACCCCCTCGCGATCGCTCCCGGCGAATGGAAATGCCCCCTCTGTCTGTGTCAGACAGAGGGAGCAGGAGGAAGTGATGTCATCTCTGGTGCGGCGCTCACATATACCGAGCGCCGTACAAGAGAAGACATCAGGTCAGTGCACACAACACTACACTGACACCAGGACACATAGGGACATAAATCGCCCCCCCAGGCCCCCCAGATCACCCCAGATCACCCCCCAGATCACCCCCCAGCCCCCAGTCACAGTGTCACTGATTGCAGTGACCATTTATTTAGTGATCACTGCAATCAGTGACATTTGTGACTGTAAAAGTGTCACCAAAGTTTAGTCTTAGGTCCAGTGTAGCCCCCTAACCCCCCTAATAAAGGTTTAACCCCCTGATCACCCCCCAGATAACCCTTTCACCGCCTATCACCACTGTCGCTTAGCGATCATTTTTCTGATCGCTGTCTTAGCGTCAGTGATGCCGATCGGCAGCCAGTAATTTTTTTTAGGTTCGCCGCAGGTTTTTATAGCGTCAGGTACCCCAATATATTATCTAATAAAGGTTTAACCGCCTTGATCGCCCCCCAGGTAACCCTTTCACCCCCTATCACCACTGTCACTAAGCGATCGTTTTTCTAAACGCTGTCTTAGTGTCTGTGATGCAGATCGGTAGCCGGTATTTTTTTTTAGGTTCGCCGCAGGTTTTTATAGCGGCAGGTACCCCAATATATTATCTAATAAAGGTTTAACCCCCTTGATCGCCCCCCAGGTAACCCTTTCACCCCCTATCACCACTGTCGCTAAGCAATTGTTTTTCTAAACGCTGTCTTAGTGTCGGTGATGCAGATCGTAGCCAGTAATTTTTTTTAGGTTCGCCGCAGGTTTTTATAGTGTCAGGTACCCCAATATATTATCTAATAAAGGTTTAACCCCCTTGATCGCCCCCCAGGTAACCCTTTCACCCCCTATCACCACTGTCACTAAGCGATCGTTTTTCTAAACGCTGTCTTAGTGTCTGTGATGCAGATCGGTAGCCGGTAATTTTTTTTAGGTTCGCCGCAGGTTTTTATAGCGTCAGGTACCCCAATATATTATCTAATAAAGGTTTAACCCCCTTGATCGCCCCCCAGGTAACCCTTTCACCCCCTATCACCACTGTCGCTAAGCAATTGTTTTTCTAAACGCTGTCTTAGTGTCGGTGATGCAGATCGTAGCCAGTAATTTTTTTTAGGTTCGCCGCATGTTTTTATAGCGTCAGGTACCCCAATATATTATCTAATAAAGGTTTAACCCCCTTGATCGCCCCCCCAGGTAACCCTTTCACCCCCATCACCACTGTCGCTAAGCAATCGTTTTTCTAAACGCTGTCTTAGTGTCGGTGATGCAGATCGGTAGCTGGTAATTTTTTTTAGGTTCGTCGCAGGTTTTTATAGCGTCAGGTACCCCCATATATTATCTAATAAAGGTTTTAACCCCCTAATTGCCCCTAGTTAACCCTTTCACCAGTGATCACCATATAAGTGTTACGGGTGACGCTGGTTAGTTAGTTTGCTTTTTATACTGTCAGGGCACCCGCCGTGTATATAACCCAATAAAGGTTTAACCCCCTGATCGCCCGGCGGGTGATATCAATTAGGTTTTAGCGTCAGAGAGGGTCTGAGTCACACCCCAGGCAGCGTCAGGTTAGTGCCAGTAACGCTAACACCCACGCGTGAAGCATACACCCCCCTTAGTGGTATAGTATCTGAACAGATCAATATCTGATCTGATCAGATCTATACTAGCGTCCCCAGCAGTTTAGGGTTCCCAAAAACGCAGTGTTAGCGGGATCAGCCCAGATACCTGCTGGCACCTGCGTTTTGCCCCTCCGTCCAGCCCAGGCCACCCAAGTGCAGTATCGATCGATCACTGTCACTTACAAAACAAAAACACACATAACTGCAGCGTTCGCAGAGACAGGCCTGATCCCTGCAACTCCAGTGCTGTAGGAGGTGATTTCACCACCACAGTTAAAAAAAAAAAGCAAATATGCCGAAGCATTGGGGCAGCAGGGGCGGAGGAGCGATTTTGCTCCTAATGCCGCGTACATATGGTCGAAATTCCGACGGAGGCTTGCCCGTGGAAAAGTCCGACCATGTGTGTGCGGCATAACTTTTTTGCGGGAGGATGCCCCCATGCTTCGGCATATATAAATGGTGCGTGTATGCCCATCATTGGAAGTGGGTGGATGAAGGGCGGTATTCTAATGGTGGGCATACCCACCGATCAATCTCTTTTTTCGTTCAGCCAACTGGCTGCATGAAATAAAAAGATTACAATACATGTCCAACAAGGACCAGCAACGTACTGGTATGTTGCTGGACTTTGAATGTTTATACCAGAATGATGCCTGCTGGTTTAGGTATCATCTTGGTATCATTCTTTTCAGCCTGCGGCCGGCTTTCATGTAAAAGCAATCCTAGCGGCTAATTAGCCTCTGGACTGCTTTTACAAGCAGTGGGAGGGAATGCCCCCCCCCCCAGATATAAAAAGCGCCATTGGGAAATTGGGAAAGCATTTTATCACACCGATCTTGGTGTGGTCAGATGCTTTGAGGGCAGAGGAAAAATCTAGGGTCTAGACGACCCCAGTTTTTTCAAAAAAAGAGTACCTGTCACTACCTATTGCTATCATAGGGGATATTTACATTCCCTGAGATAACAATAAAAATGATAAAAAAAAAAAAAATACTTGGAAGGAACAATTTAAAAATAAAATAAAAAAGCAAAATTAATAATGAAAAAAAAAGAAAAAAAAAAAAACACCCCTGTCCTGCCCTGCTCTTGCCCAATGGCGAACGCAAGCGTCGGTCTGGCGTCATATGTAAACAGCAATTGCACCATGCATGTGAGGTATCACTGCAAAGGTCAGATCGAGGGCAATCATTTTAGCAGTAGACCTCCTCTGTAAATCTACTGGGGTAACCTGTAAAGGCTTTTAAAGGCTTTTAAAAATGTATGTAGTTTGTCGCCAATGCGCGTTTGTGCGAAATTTTAAAGCATGTCGTGTTTGGTATCTATGTACTCGGCCTAAGATCATCTTTTTTATTTCATCAAACATTTGGGCAATATAGTGTGTTTTAGTGCATTAAAATTTAAAAAAGTGTATTTTTTAACCCAAAAAATGCGTTTGAAAAATCGCTGCGCAAATACTGTGTAGCAAAAAAAAAATGCAACACCCACCATTTTAATCTGTAGGGCCTTTGCTTTAAAAATATATATAATGTTTGGGGGTTCAACATAATTTTCTTGCAAAAAAAAAATGTTTTCATGTAAACAAAAAGTGTCAAAAAGGGCTTTGTCTTCAAGTGGTTAGAAGAGTGGATGTAAGCTTCCTAATGTTGTGTATAAAATGCCAGAACAGTTCAAAACCCCCCCAAATGACCCAATTTTGGAAAGTAGACACCCCAAGCTATATACTGAGAGGCATGTTGAGTCCATGGAATATTTTATATGTTGACACAAGTTGCGGAAAAACGACAATTTTATTTATTTTTTTTGCACAAAGTTGTCACTAAATGATATATTGCTCAAACATGCCATGGGCATATGTGGAATTACACCCCAAAATACATTCTGTTGCTTCTCCTGAGTACGGGGATACCACATGTGTGAGACTTTTTGGGAGCCTAGCCACGTACGGGACCCCAAAAACCAAGCACCGCCTTCAGGCTTTCTAAGGGTGTAAATTTTTGATTTCACTTCTCACTGCCTATCACAGTTTCGGAGGCCATGGAATGCCCAGATAGCACAAAACCCCCCCAAATGACCCCATTTTGGAAAGTAGACACCCCAAGCTATTTGCTGAGAGGTATTGTGAGTATTTTGCAGATCTCGCTTTTTGTCACAAAGTTTTGAAAATTGAAAAAAAAAATATATATATATATATTTTCTTTCTTCATTTTCAAAAACAAATGAGAGCAGTAAAATACTCGCCATTCCTCTCAGCAAATAGCTTGGGGTGTCTATATTCCAAAATGGGGTCATTTGGGGGGGTTTTGTGCGATTTTGGCATTTTATGGCCTTCGAAACTGTGATAGGTAGTGAGGAGTGAAATCAAAAATTTGTGCCTAGAAATCCTGAAGGCGGTGCTTGGTTTTCGGGGTCCCGTACGCGGCTAGGCTCCTAAAAAGTCCCACACATGTGGTATCCCCGTACTCAGAAGAAGCAGAAAAATTTATTTTGGGGTGTAATTCCACATATAACCATGGCATGTGTGAGCAATATATCATTTAGTGACAACTTTTTGTAATTTTTTTTTTTTTTTTTTTTGTCATTATTCAATCACTTGGGACAAAAAAAATATATTCAATGGGCTCAACAGGCCTCTCAGCAATTTCCTTGGGGTGTCTACTTTCTAAAATGGGGTCATTTGGGGGGGTTTTGTGCTATTTTGGCATTTTATGGCCTTCGAAACTGTGATAGGTAGTGAGGAGTGAAATCAAAAATTTGCGCCCTTAGAAATCCTGAAGGCGGTGCTTGGTTTCCGGGGTCCCGTACGCGGCTAGGCTCCCAAAAAGTCCCACACATGTGGTATCCCCATACTCAGGAGAAGCAGCAAAATGTATTTTGGGGTGAAATTCCACATATAACCATGGCATGTGTGAGCAATATATCATTTAGTGACAACTTTTTGTAATTTTTTTTTTTTTTGTCATTATTCAATCACTTGGGACAAAAAAATAAAAAATTCAATGGGCTCAACATGCCTCTCAGCAATTTCCTTGGGGTGTCTACTTTCCAAAATGGGGTCATTTGGGGGGGTTTTGTACTGCCCTGTCATTTTAGCACCTCAAGAAATGAGATAGGCAGTCATAAATTTAAAGCTGTGTAAATTTCAGAAAATGTACCCTAGTTTGTAAACTCTATAACTTTTGCGCAAACCAATAAATATACGCTTATTGACATTTTTTTTACTAAAAACATGTGGCTGAATACATTTTGGCCTAAATGTATGACTACAATTGAGTTTATTCAATTTTTCTTATAACAAAAAGTAGAAAATATCATTTTTTTTCAAAATTTTCGGTCTTTTTCCGTTTATATTGCAAAAAATAAAAATCGCAGAGGCAATCAAATACCATTAAAAGAAAGCTCTATTTGTGGGAAGAAAAGGACGCAAATTTCGTTTGGGTACAACATTGCATGTCCGCACAATTTACAGTTAAAGCAGCGCAGTGCAAAATTCTGAATTCACCTCTGGTCCTCTAGCTACCAAATGGTCCGGGGCTTAAGTGGTTAAAGTGCAAATTTTTTTTTTTTTTTTTTTTTGCCCTAAACGGGTCTTTTTTTACACGAGCAAAATAAAATGCAATTTTTTTTTTTTTTTTTGCCCTATGGGTCTTTTGGAAAAGAGCACAATAAAGTGCCTTTTTTTCCCCCTAAAAGTTAGATTTTCTCTGACACTGGGCTCATAGCAGTGTAAAAAGACTGCACTGCAACACAAACAGGTAAACCTATGCAGATTGCTGATTTTAATCTCTGAATCTGGACTCCTATATAATATTCTCTCTCCCTGAAAGCACCAACAGGAACCTGGCCCTACACTACACTATCTCTCTATCTTTTCCCTCAGATTGCAGAATTAGGACTACCTCATGTATTTTTCTATCTCTCCCTAAAAGCAGCAGCAGCAGCAGACTAGATCCTCTCCCTATCTATTCTGAAGCAGAGTGACGTGTGTGCTGTGTGCTTCTAGCTTATATAGAAGCTGGGTCACATGTTGCACTGACCAATCACAGCCATGCCATTAGTAGGCATGGCTATGATGGCCTCTAAGGGCACACCAGCTAATCAAAAGGTGATTGGCTGGCCCCTGAAGCATTTCTAAATGCGTAATTAGATTGCCGAACCCGAACCCGGACTTTTGCGCAAAGTCCGGGTTCGGGTTCGGGAAAAAGCTAAAGTTCGGTACGGACCCGAACTTTACAGTTCGGGTTCGCTCAACACTAGTCATTATTAGAGTTGAGCGGGTAGCTGGATATTCGGGTCCGGCGGGTTCGGCCGAACTTCGGAAAAAAGTTCGGATTCGGGACCGAAATTTAACCCGAACCCGGACCCGGACCCCATTGAAGTCAATGGGGACCCGGACTTCTGACGACTAAAAAGGCTCTAAAAAAGTAATGGAAAGGGCTAGAGGGCTGCAAATGGCAGCAAAATGTTGTTAAGAACATGGCAAGTGCTCTGCAAACAAATGTGGATAGGAAATAACTTAAAAGAACATAAAAAAAATTAAAAAATAACAAAATATGCTGGAGGCCCCCTTTTCAGCAGAAGAGGTACACGAAGTCATTAAGAACCTCAGAAACTCAACGGCACAATGCCACACATATGGTGGGAATGCCCCAGAATACGCCCTTTCTGGAATAAATTATTTAATTTAATGGATAAGCTAGTGGGAAAATAAAATACTTTGAAATAAAAATGTAGCGGGGTGCTAAATTTAAGGAAAGTGTTTGAGTGGTAAATAGGCTCAAATACCCTAATTCTGTAGGATTCATGGACCATTTTGTCCTCGGGGGACAGTATTGGTGTGCAGTTCCCTGCGGCCTACAGGTGGCGCCTTTTGTGTCCCCTCTTGGCAGTAGTACAGCGGGGCGGGGAACCTGCTGTGCATGCCGGGAGAGCATATAAAAGGGGCAGACCTTTGGCCTGGGGGCTGATGTCCAGTGGGGTCCGCGCCCAGGTGCCTTCGGCCTGGGTGCATGTGTTCCTGTTCCATCTCGGGCACCTTTAGCCCGGGGTGAGGTACTATCCTGGAGTTCTTGCTGCCCTGGGTATGGAGGCCTAGGGGCGGGAGTAAAGCCTGGAGTCCAGAGCCGCCTCGTGTAGGGGACCCTGGGAAGGGAGGATCATTCTGATGGACCGATGCAGGAGTCACGGTGAAGGAATGGTCTGTTGACTCCCTGGAGAGATGTCTTCCCCTTGATATGGGCTAGGTTCGTAGAAGGAGAAGCTCAAGGTCACCTTGACTGTATCAGAGGCCTTATTCAACCGGCCCGTGGCAGGGGCCTTATACACCCTGGTCTGTGGCTGAGACCAAAGTTCTCCAGGCCCGTGGCAGGGGCCTTGTACACCCGGTCTGTGGCAGAGACCAACCTCAATGTCTGTGGCAGAGACCGTGCGCCAAAAACTGTTTGAGAAACCTAAGCAGTGAAGTGAATGTGCTACGTTTGTGCTTGGACCTCCTCCACACCTTAAGCTGTCCTGTTTCTTTGCTCTAACCTTTTCTATCTGAGTACAGTTTATTTTGCCATGAGAGAATAAGAGTTGGAGTTTCAGCTGGTGTGGACATTGACTTTACTGGCAATTAAAGGACTTGCCTCTACCTACAGTAGAGGTGAGAATCATCCTCTGGAGGAGTTTTGACTCCGGCTGTGGACACGGCCCGTCAAGTACACCGCTCAACCTCTTTATATAGGAGGATACGGGCTGGTAGTGCGGTTTGCCTTTCTCCCTCCTGCGAAGAGCCAATAACATAAAGGCAGGTAAGGGGGAAAGGATCTGTGCGCTACAAAAAAATAAAATAAACATTTTAATCTTGGCCTAGCAGGACGAGGTCCATATGGAGTAGGAGGTTGAGGTGGCGGTGGATGTGGCTGTGTAGGTGGAAGCGGCGGTGGAGGAGGACGAGGTAGCCAACACTGGTTCAAAAATACAACAATGGCTGGGTAAGGCCGGTGATGTGTCGAATTCTGTCCCCTGTCGAATAGTGTCCGCCCTGTACTGCGCTTGCTGAGTATGTAGGACAAGGGGATTTCAAAAATCTCCCAAGACTAACGGCGCCTGCGTGTTGAGTTCAGGTGAAGGCCACACCATCCGTGGTTCAAGCCGAGCCAAGCAAGGCCGCGATCGAAGCGAGCCCGTGAGGGGCCCTGTTACTATGTGCTACCGTATGTCCTCTTGGATGGTGGGGCTTGAACCTGCACTCACAGCGCAGGCGCCGTTCATCTTCGGAGATTTTGTGAATCTCCTTGTCCTCTGTACTGCGCAAGCGCTGCGCCTGCGCAGTACGGGCCGGGCACAATCCGATGGCCGGACAGTTTTTGTCACAACACCGGTATACATGTCTATTCTGCACAAGGTATGGACAAGTCCTGTGGGATCCATGCCTGGTTCATTTTAATGAACGTGAGCTTGTCCACATTGGCTCTGGACAGGCGGCTGCGCTTGTCTGTGATAACGCCCCCTGCCGTGCTAAATACACGTTCAGATAATACACTGGCTGCAGGGCAGGCCAGCACCTCCAAGGCATAAACGGCAAGCTCAGGCCATGTGCCCAATTTGGAGACCCAGAAGTTAAAGGGGGCAGACCCGTCATCCAGTACGTGTAGGCCTGTGGACACATACTGCTCAACCATGTTGGTGAAATGCTGCCTCCTGCTAAGACGTTCCATCTCAGCTGGTGGTGCTGGTTGTTGTGGCGTGCTGACAAAGCTTTTCCACATTTCGGCCATGCTAACCCTGCCTTCTGAGGTGCTGCCGGTGCCCCGGCTGCGTTGGCGACCTCTTCCTCCTCTGCCTTCGCCTTGTGCTCCCACCGTACGCCCGCTGTCAGGTGGGAATGCCACCAGCAGCGCGTCTACCAGCGTGCGCTTGTACTCGCGCATCTTACGATCCCGCTCCAGTGAGGGAATTAAGGACGGTACGTTGTCCTTGTAACGGGGATCCAGCAGGGTGGCCACCCAGTAATCAGCACCAGTTAAAATGTGGGCAACTCGGCTGTCGTTGCGGAAACACTGCAGCATGTAATCGCTCATGTGTGCCAGGCTGCCCAGAGGCAAAGAAAAGCTGTCCTCTGTGGGAGGTGTATCGTCTGTGTCCTCTGTATCCCCCCAGCCACGCACCAGTAATGGCCACGAGCTGGTCTGAGTGCCACCCTGCTGTGAACATGGCTCCTCCTCCTCCTCCATCTCCTCCTCCTCCATCTCCTCCTCCACCTCGTCATCCTCCAGAACTGTGCCCTTTCTGCCGGACAATTGTGTACCTGGCGTTTGTTGGTGCAGGAACCCACCCTCGTAGCCACTTGTGAAAGACTGCCCTGAAAGCCTTTGAAATGATCCCGCTTCCTCCTCCTCCTCCTCATCCTCCTGTGCCACATCCTCTTCCATCATCGCACGAAGCGTTTTTTCAAGGAGGCATAGAACTGGGATAGTAACGCTGAGAACGGCGTCATTGGCACTGGCCATGTTGGTGGAGTACTCGAAACAGCGCAACAAGGCACACAGGTCTCGCATGGAGGCCCAGTTATTGGTGGTGAAGTGGTGCTGTTCCGCAGAGCGACTCACGCGTGATTGCTGCAGCTGAAACTCCACTATTGCCTGCTGCTGCTCGCACAGTCTGGCCAGCATGTGCAAGGTGGAGTTCCACCTTGTGGGCACGTCACATATGAGGCGGTGAGCTGGAAGGCCGAAGTTACGCTGCAGCGCTGACAGGCGAGCAGCAGCAGGGTGAGAACGCCGAAAGTGCGCACAGACAGCCCGCACTTTCTGCAGCAGCTCTGGCATATTGGGGTAATTTTTAAGGAACCTCTGGACCACCAAGTTCAGCACATGCGCCAGGCAAGGGATGTGCGTCAAACCGGCTAGACCCAGAGCTGCTACGAGATTTCGCCCATTATCGCACACCACCAGGCCGGGCTTGAGGCTCACTGACAGCAACCACTCATCGGTCTGTTGTTCCATGTCCCTCCACAACTCCTGCGCGGTGTGGGGATTTTCCCCCAAACAGGAAAGTTTTAAAACTGCCTGCTGTCGTTTACCCCTGGCTGTGCTGAAGTTGGTGGTGAAGGTGTTACGCTGAATGGATGAGGAGGCAGTAGAGGATGAGGAAGCGGAGAAGGAGGAGTTAGCAACAGGAGGCAAACTGAAGCGCCCTGCAATCCTCGGTGGTGGAAGGACATGCGCCAAACCGCTATCTGCCTCAGGCCCAGCAGCCACTGCATTTACCCAGTGTGCTGTTAGGGAGATATAACGTCCCTGACCGTGCTTACTGGTCCACGCATCCGTAGTTAGGTGGACCTTGCCACAGATGGCGTTGCGCAGTGCACACCTGATTTTGTCCCCCACCTGGTTGTGCAGGGAAGGGATGGCTCGCCTGGAAAAGTAGTGGCGGCTGGGCACGACGTACTGCGGGACAGCCAATGCCATCAGGCTTTTAAAACTCTGCGTCTCCACCAGACGGAATGACAGCATTTCAAAGGCCAGGAATTTTGAAATGCTGGCATTCAGGGCCAGGGATCGCGGGTGGCTAGGGGGGTACTTCCTCTTCCGCTCCAATGTTTGGGAGATAGAGAGCTGAACGCTTCCATGGGACATTGTGGAGATGGTCGGTGACCCAGGTGGTAGTGTTGCTGGCAGATCCTCTGTTTGCGGGGTGACAGGTGCCACTGTCACTACAGAGGTGGATGAAGAGGCCAAGACTGCAGCAGAAGAGGAAGCAGGAGGAGCCAGAGACCTTTCTTGGTTTCTGAGGTGTCTACTCCACTGCAGCTCGTGCTTTGCACTTAGATGCCTGGTCATGCAGCTTGTGCTCAGGTTGAGAACGTTTATGCCTCGCTTCAGGCTCTGATTGCACAGCGTGCAAACCACTCGTGTCTTGTCATCAACACACTGTGTGAAGAACTGCCACGCTAGGGAAGTCCTTGGACCTGGCTTTGGTGTGCTCGGTCCCTTGCTGCGTTGGGCAGTAGCAGATGTACTGTCTAGGGGACGAATGCTCCGTTTTTGCACCCTGCTCCCTCTTCTGCTGTGCTGGTGGCTCTGTGCGACCACCGCCTCTTCCTCCGAACTACACTGGTTACCTGCATAACGTTGATTCCATGTGGGGTCGAGGACCTCATCGTCCTCCACATCATCTTCCACCCAGTCTTCACCCCTGCCCTCCATGTCTGTCTGCACAATTGCGAAAGCAGCAGCAGTTGGCACCTGTGTTTCGTCATCATCCGAGACGTGCTGCGATGGTCCTCCCATGTACCCATCATGAAACATAAGTGGTTGGGCATCGGTGCACTCAATCTCTTCCACTTCTGGGGCAGGGCTAGGTGGATGGCCCTGGGAAACCCTGTTAACAGAGTCATCGAAAAGCAGAAGAGACTGCTGCATGATTTGGGGCTCAGACTGCTTGGCTGATTTGCAAGGGGGTGAGGTGAAAGACTGATGGACATGGGCTTCAGGTGCCAACTCTGATCTTTCAGCAGAAGAGTGGGTGGGAGACAATGTGAAGGAACCCGAGGCACTGTCAGCAACCCAATCTACTATCGCCTGTACTTGTCCTGGCCTAAACATTGGTACAGCCTCATTAGGCGCGACAAAATACCGCCGCAGGCTCGGTCGCCTACTCGCACCTGAGGAAGGTGTTTCACTTGTGCGTGTAGCTGGCACAGATCCACCACGTCCTCTCCCTGCAACAGGAGCTCCACCAGCAGCACCACGACCGGGGCCACCACGTCCCTTTGACCTTCCTCTCATATTTTCCAAATTTAGGATCTTGCCCTAAATGGCGTTTTTTGGAAGACCACAACACACCCACAGTACGTAATGGCTGAAACGCACAGCTACAGAACTGCAGAAAATGCTATTCAAAAAAAAAAAGGTTGTTTTTTTTAGTATAGCACAGTACAAGGAAAATATATAGAAATTGTTTTTTTACACACACCTCCAGATGTGTATTTCACACTGCAAAATATTTTCTGTGGCCCTAAATGGCGTTTTTTGCCAGACCACAACACACCCACAGCACGTAACCACTGAATCGCACAGCTACAGAAAATGCTATTCAAAAAAAAAGGTTGTTTTTTTTAGTATAGCACAGTACAAGGAAAATATATAGAAATTGTTTTTTTACACACACCTCCAGATGTGTATTTCACACTGCAAAATATTTTCTGTGGCCCTAAATGGCGTTTTTTGCCAGACCACAACACACCCACAGCACGTAACCGCTGAATCGCACAGCTACAGAAAATGCTATTAAAAAAAAAAGGTTTTTTTTTTTAGTATAGCACAGTACAAGGAAAATATATAGAAATTGTTTTTTTACACACACCTCCAGATGTGTATTTCACACTGCAAAATATTTTCTGTGGCCCTAAATGGCGTTTTTTGCCAGACCACAACACACCCACAGCACGTAACCGCTGAATCGCACAGCTACAGAAAATGCTATTCAAAAAAAAGGTTGTTATTTTAGTATAGCACAGTACAAGGAAAATATATAGAAATTGTTTATTTTACACACCTCCACATGTGTATTTCACACTGCAAAATATTTTCTGTGGCCCTAAATGGCGTTTTTTGCAAGAGCACAACACAACCACAGTATTTAACCACTGAATCGCACAGCTATAGAAGTGCAGAGAATGCTATTCAAAAAAAAATGTTGTTTTTTTTAGTATAGCACTGTACAATATATAGAAATTGTTTATTTTACACACCTGCACATGTGTATTTCACACTGCAATTTATTTTCTGTGGCCCTAAATGGCGTTTTTTGCAAGAGCACAACACAACCACAGTATTTAACCACTGAATCGCACAGCTATAGAAGTGCAGAGAATGCTATTCAAAAAAAATGTTGTTTTTTTTAGTATAGCACTGTACAATATATTGAAATTGTTTATTTTACACACCTCCACATGTGTATTTCACACTGCAAAATATTTTCTGTGGCCCTAAATGGCGTTTTTTGGAAGAGCACAACACAACCACAGTATTTAACCACTGAATCGCACAGCTATAGAAGTGCAGAGAATGCTATTCAAAAAAAATGTTTTTTTTTTTAGTATAGCACTGTACAATATATAGAAATTGTTTATTTTACACACCTCCACATGTGTATTTCACACTGCAATTTATTTTCTGTGGCCCTAAATGGCGTTTTTTGCAAGAGCACAACACAACCACAGTATTTAACCACTGAATCGCACAGCTATAGAAGTGCAGAGAATGCTATTCAAAAAAAATGTTGTTTTTTTTAGTATAGCACTGTACAATATATAGAAATTGTTTATTTTACACACCTCCACATGTGTATTTCACACTGCAAAATATTTTCTGTGGCCCTAAATGGCGTTTTTTGCAAGAGCACAACACAACCACAGTATTTAACCACTGAATCGCACAGCTATAGAAGTGCAGAGAATGCTATTCAAAAAAAATGTTGTTTTTTTTAGTATAGCACTGTACAATATATAGAAATTGTTTATTTTACACACTTCCACATGTGTATTTCACACTGCAAAATATTTTCTGTGGCCCTAAATGGCGTTTTTTGCAAGAGCACAACACAACCACAGTATTTAACCACTGAATCGCACAGCTATAGAAGTGCAGAGAATGCTATTCAAAAAAAATGTTGTTTTTTTTAGTATAGCACTGTACAATATATAGAAATTGTTTATTTTACACACCTCCACATGTGTATTTCACACTGCAAAATATTTTCTGTGGCCCTAAATGGCGTTTTTTGGAAGAGCACAACACAACCACAGTATATAACCGCTGAATCGCACAGCTGCAGAGAATGCTATTCAAAAAAAAGTTTTTTTTTTTTTTTTAGTATAGCATAGTACAAGAAAAATATATAGAAATTGGTTATTTCACACAACTAGAGATATACACTGCAAAATATTTTTTTTGCCCAAAAATAGGTCTTTTTTGCGCACAACAAAGTGCCTTTTTTTTTTTTTGCAACAGCACAATAAAGTGCCTTTTTTTTTTTTTTGGGGCCCAAAAATGGGTCTTTTTAGCAAAAGCACAATAAAGTGCCTTTTTTTTTTTTTTTTCTGACCGAAATAGGTCTTTTAGCAAGAGCACAATACAGCCACAGTATGGAATAGGTGTATCACTCAACGTAATGCAGTGCTGGTGCACTGAGCTTGCAACACAAACAGATAAACCTATGCAGATCGCTGAGCTATTATATCTCTCAATCTGGACTCCTATCTAAATCTCTCTCCCTGAAAGCACAAACAGGATCCTGCCCCTACACTACACTACACTACACTGTCTCCCTATCTTTTCTATCAGTAGATTGCAGAATCAGGACTAACTCCTATCATATAATTCTCTCCCTCACAGCAACAGCAGCCAGGATCCTTTCCCTACACTGTCTAAAAGCAGAGTGACGATCTGTGCTGTGTGCCTCTTTCTTATATAGAAGCTGGTCACATGCTGGGTCACATGTTGCACTGACCAATCACAGCTATGCCATTAGTAGGCATGGCTATGATGGCTTCTAAGGGCACACCAACTAATCAAATGGTGATTGGCTGGCCCCTGAAGCATTTCTAACTGCGCCATTAAATTCCCGAATCCGAACCCGAACCCGGACTTTAGCGCAAAATCCGGGTCCGGGTCCGGGGTCGGGAAAACGCCAAAATTCGGTACGGACCCGAACTTTACAGTTCGGGTCCGCTCAACACTAGTCATTATACATTTTCAAGATACACATGTATCATTTACTCAACTTTAACAGTTTAGTTCAAAGTCCGTGAGATAACTTATAATAACTTATAATAACTAAAAACAAAAATTATCTAATTTTCCAAAAATACAATCTCTATTTCTCATCATTGACCAAGAAGTGTTATTCCATTTTACCCAAAAAGAGAGAGAAAAAAAAAACCCTTGCAAAACAATAAAAAGAAGAGAGAAGAAAAAAAAAAAAGGGGGGAGGGGGACCAAACACGTCGGAGACCAAGATTCCTAACGATTCTTCTAGTTATTATCATAAAGAATTTTCCCTTCTTCTGATATTACAAAATCATTCCATTCTGACCATCTTCTATCGTATAATTCTCGTTGATGTCGAACTGAAAATACCAAGTCTTCCAATCTACTAAATCTATGGATTTTAAGGGGAACCCCCTAAGCTGAAAAAACAGCGTGGGGGTCCCCCCAAAATCCAAACCAGACCCTTATCCGAGCACGCAACCTGGCAGGCCACAGGAAAAGAGGGGGGACGAGAGAGCGCCCCCCCCTCCCTCCTGAACCGTACCAGGCCGCATGCCCTCAACATGGGGGGTTTGGTGCTTTGGGGCAGGGGGGCGACCTGCGCCCCCCCGCACCCCAAAGCACCCTGCCCCCATGTTGATGAGGACAGGGCCTCTTCCCGACAACCCTGGGTGTTGGTTGTCGGGGTCTGCGGGCGGGGGCTTATCAGAATCCGGGAGCCCCCTTTAATAAGGGGGCCCCCAGATCCCGGCCCCCCACCCTATGTGAATGAGTATGGGCTACGTCGTAGCGGGTGGCCCCGGAGCATGTGACTGTGACGTCATGGGAGCATGTGGCCACCCGGAGCATGTGACTGTGATGTCATGAGAGGCCTATAAAAATCGGAGCGCACCTCACACCCAGCATTACAGCGGGAGGAAGCGACGTGTCAACATCGAAGAGGGAAGAAGGCGACGGAGAAGACTGGGCCCCGCTAGCAAAAGAGCTGGAAGAAGATAGCGGAGGCCCGGCAGAAGGAAGAAAGAACCGGAGAGCGAGAGAAGAACCGGAGAGTGCGGAGACGACACAGGAGACCCCCGAAGTCGGAAGAGACCCCCGTATTCGGAAGAAGACCCCCGAAATCAGAAGAGACCCTCGGAGTCGGAAGAAGACCCCCGGAGCTGTGTAATAAATTACTTTAAAAACCTGTGTAGTGTTTTGTTATTGACATTTTTTTCCACCAGGTGAATGGGTAGGGGTACGATGTACCCCATACTCATTCACATAGGGTGGGGGGGCCGGGATCTGGGGGCTCCCTTATTAAAGGAGGCTCCCAAATTTTTATAAGCCCCCGCCCGCAGACCCTGACAACCAATGGCCAGGGTTGTCTTGAGGAGGCCCTGTCCTCATCAACATGGGGGCAGGGTGCTTTGAGGTGGGGGGGCCGCAAGTCGGACATATGTCGGCTTCATATCGCAGGGCAAAGTCGGATCCAAAGTAGGATGGCTGTCGTGTCGCACAAGTGGGAACCCAGCCTAAAAGGGTGTTTTCGGCTCACCCTGTGAAAGGGTTATCTGCCCTGATAATGAGAAGCCGCCTGTTCATACCAGGTGAAGCAGCCCATTCTCCAAACTTCCGGATGGACATGACTGCACACAGTCTGCTTTGTCAAGCAACCAAGGATATGGATGACAGCGCCTAACAGGTGTTCGCACTCATGAAACATGTGGTCAATACGCTCTAAAAGAGTGTTTCCACTCACCCTGTGAATTATCCAAGCCTTCCCAAGCAAACAATCCGCTTCAGATCCTTCCATAGAGAAACAGACGGCAAGGATGTTACCTAGTTCAAGCAACCTAGGATAAAGATGACGACACCTAACCAGTTGTCACAATTAAGCAGATGGTCAAGACACTCTAAAGGAATGACTAGATTCTTCTCGTATGGGGACCGTCTGTTTGGCAATGTCCAGCCTTCTTTCAGGGCCTTCTTGGTCCAATCAATTCTCTCCAGTCTCTTCTGAACAGAAGAAAGAGGACGACCTGTGTCCAGATTGCTAAGGTTGGTGAAATGCCTGTGTATAGAGGTGAAACTTTGGAAGTATTTTAAATACCTCCAGAAGACGGCTGGATGTTGAATGGATCAAGTGTTTGTTTGTCAAGATTGGAGGATATCGTCACAGGAGGATGTCAAAGTTATGCCCTTTGGAAGGAATAAAAGTCCAGGGGTTGGGACCACCCCGCTGGTTAGTATGTGTCCCTTGTAGGATCGGCCATTCACATGACCTTACCATCAGAAGGTGCGACCCTCAAGGACAAACGCGGTCACTGCATTTTTTTCTTAATCGCAGAAGGGCAAGCCTAAATTAAATAGTGACCAATTTGGCTTCTTGCCTCAAGATGAAGGTCTACGGAGTTAAAGACCGAAAATTCAAGAGTTATTGCTCATGCCAGAGAGCGTAGCTCCTGCGCTTTTCTGGATGGGAGTCCAGGAAAGACAAGGAAGCAAATGCTTAGTCCAAGAAGTCAATAAGAACTTCCATGTCAGGATTAGGGATGAGCTTCGAGTTCGAGTCGAACATTTCCTATTCGCCTGCTCGCCGAACAGCGAACAAATTGGGGTGTTTGCAGCAAATTCGAAAAGTCTATGGGAGAAATCTAAAGTGCTAATTATAAAGGCTTATATGCAAGTTATTGTCATAAAAAGTGTATCATTGCTTAAAGTGAAACAATAAAAGTGAAATATTCCTTTACATTTCGTACATGGGGGGTGTGTATAATATGCATGTAAAGTGGCGCTTGTTTCCCGTGCTTAGAACTGTCCCTGCACAAAGTGTCATTTCTGAAGGAAAAAAAGTCATTTAAAACTCACTCGTGGCTATTAATGAATTGTCGGCTCCCGGCAATACATAGAAAAGTCATTGAAAAAAAAAAAAGCGTGGGGGTCCCCCCAAATTCAATTACCAGGCCCTTCAGGTCTGGTATTATATTAAGGGAAACCCCGCCGCAAATTAAAAAAAAAATGCATGCGGTTCCCCCCAAATATCCATACCAGGCCCTTCAGATCTGGCATGGATTTTAAGGGGAACTCCACCCCAAATTAAAAAAAAAAGTGGCGCGGAGTCCCCCCAAAAATCCATACCAGACCCTTATCCAAGCATGCAACCTGGCAAGCCGCAGGAAAAGAGGGGGGCGCCCCCCTCCTGAACCGTACCAGGCCACATGCCCTCAACATGGGGTGGATGTCCCCATGTTGATGGGGACAAGGGCCTCATCCCCACAACCCTTGCCCGGTGGTTGTGGGGGTCTGCGGGTGGGGGGCTTATCGGAATCTCGAAGACCCCTTTAACAAAGGGGACCCCCAGATCCCGCCCCCCCATGTGAATTGGTAAGGGGTACATTGTACCCCTACCATTTCACGAAGAAAGTATAAAAAAATGTAAAAAAAAAAAACACAAACACCTTGGAAAGTCCTTTATTAAAAAAAAAACAAAAAACATTCCAGCGATGAAATCCAGTGTCCCGCGGCGATCCGATGTCCAGCGCTGTCCGTCATTGGCTGAGCCTGAGCGGACCTGATGGGGAACTTCCTTCACTGTGTAATACATGAATAGACCCGCCCCTTCTAAAGTTCCCCATCAGGTCCACTCAAGGCTAAGCGGACCAGATGCGGAACGTGAGAAGGGGCGGGTCTATGGATGCCAGATCTGAAGGGCCTGGTATGGATATTTGGGGGGAACCGCACGCATTATTTTTTTTAATTTGCGGTGGGGTTCCCCTTAATATCTATACCAGACCTGAAGGGCCTTGTAATTGAATTTGGGGGGACCCTCACACTTTTTTTTTTTTTTTTTTATCAATGACTTTTCTATGTATTGCCGGGAGCCGATAATTCATTAATAGCCGCGAGTGAGTTTTAAATTACTTTTTTTCCTTCAAAAATGACATTTTGTGCAGGGACAGTTTTAAGCACGGGAAACATGCTCGACTTTACATGCATATTATACACACCCCCCATGTACGAAATTTAAAGGAATATTTCACTTTTATTGTTTCACTTTAAGCATTATTAAAATCACTGCTCCCGTAAAAACGTAAATTTTTAAAACTTTTTTTGCATTGATACATATCCCCTGGGGCAGGACCCGGGTCCCCAAACACTTTTTAGGACAATAACTTGCATATAAGCCTTTATAATTAGCACTTGAGATTTCTAACGTTCGAGTCCTTTGTATTTAATAGTGTTCTAAAGTTCACGCGAACATTCTGTCTGTTCGCAGGTTCTGGTGCGGACCGAACAGGGGGGTGTTCGGCTCATCCCTGGTCAGGATGCTCTCTGTTATTTTGGGATTGTGCCACCCATACATGCCCTAGGGGCGCTATGTGGTTCCTCTGTGAACATAGGGACGGCTTGTGGATGGACACGTGGTCCCCTAAGGAAAGCATGTTGGGCCATATTTGGAGATTTTTCATCCTTCACGTCTCAGATTGAGCCATAGAAATCGCCTTGCCCCAGCAGCTCAGACGACCATGTGGTACAGCAGATACCAGCCAGTTTAGGGGAGCCCTACTTCAGGAACAATGAGCTCAGGACCAATGGCCTTTTGTCAAGGATCCAAGACTCCATCTTGGAGTTGAGGGCAGCCTTTTCAGGCTCTTAGCCTTCAGTCATCTCATCCAGAGTAAGCCTGTCCTGGGAAAGTTGGACAGCACAACGACTGTGGCCTACATCTGGAAACAAGGTCAGTCTCTCACTTCTGAAGTTTTCTCTAATTCTAGAATTCACCCAAGTCAATCCTCCCAACAATCTGCGACCTATGTGCCTGGTCGGAAGAATCTTCAGACGATCTATTTGTCCAGGTCAAGTCTGACGACAATGGATGATCCAGACTACTGCGAGTCTTCGAGAACTAACAGAGCTTGGTGTTTTGTCTGCCAGAGGTAGACCGCTTACATTCCCAGTCGGCACTAAGTTGCTGAAGTTCCATTCCAGGGCCCAGGAGCCGCAAGCTCTCAGAGTGGAGGTGCTGACCGCAGAATGGATCGCCAAGACTGCTTATGCCTTTTTTTTCAGCTGCTCCCTCTGATTCTCAGCTTCCAGCTAAGGCTGGGGCGAGGGAAGGTGACAGTTTTGGTACCCGCTACTCATCCTGATGAGTGTCAAGGAGTGACGCCCTCTGCCTGGTAGATCAAATCTTCTCCAGTCCCATTCATTCAGCATCCGACAGGCTCAGGCTGATGGCCTAGGTCGAGAGAGGCAGAGCCTAATGGATGTTGAATGCTCGGTGAAGATTTGAACAGTTTTACGAAACGAGAAAGGTCAGCGCTAAGCATGCCTATAGTAGAACAGGACATATAGGCCCAGTATATTCGCTGATCAAGATTTTATGCTGGACTCTTCAGAAGCCTGCTTTGAATGCCTACAGGCATGGCTTGACCTAATTCTATGCGCAAGTATGCTATAGGCATGCATTTTGGCCGGCATTCAGCAAGCTTCCAACACTTAATTACACAGTTTTTCAAGATTCAATTTGGTGGAAACCTCAAACTTGTTTCCGGAATGAGATATACCAATGCTGATGGATGTATTTCCTCGGATGCCTTCAATCAGCCTGTGGTACTTTCTCGCTGAAACTGATTAACTGGTGGCAATTACATCAGCATTGGTGTCCTTGGGTTTAAAGAACCCATACTCGCGTACTTCCCAGGCAGGATGGTGCTCATGCCAATGCTCTAATATGTGCCTGAACTGACCTTCATAGTTCATATCACACAAGAGGTTTCCCTCCTACGTTCCCTTTTGGAGTACTCAAGAAGTTAGCCCATCAGATGTGGGCTAAGCGCTAAAATATTTAATCAAGGCGACTCCTGCCATCAGGAGCTCTGTACATCTGTTTGTCCTTTTCAGGTGGAACACATATTAATCTTGCTGGGAGCCGTAAAATCATTATCTCTTGGTTGATAACCTCATCTCCTTGGCCTGCAGATTGTAGGGCTGGCTGTGCCAGGAGAATCACGGCACTCTCACTAGAAGGGTCCAGACCTTGAGGGTGACAGCAGGCCGGGTGTCTCAAACTATCCGCAATACAACTATGTGGACACCAAAATATTCATATTCATGACAATTGAGTTTGTCAGAGGCATTATGTTTTCTGTTACCGTTTTAGTCAGAATTGGAGTGTGTGTAGCATTATCCCTCCCCTGTTTTGGCTAGTTAATTCCCAGCTGTGCTGACATGGAGCCGTCAGGAAAACTGAAAATTTTATTCAAATACTTACCGTAACTTTCCTTTCCTGATGAGCTCCATGTCAGTACAGAACCCGCCCAGTTAAGTAGTAATAGTTACGAAACGCTGAGGCTGAGGTGAGTGAAAAATTTATAGTTAAGTCCTGATCACATAGGGGTGGGCGGAGCCTCACCCTGCTGTGCTGACATGGAGCTCGTCAGGAAAGGAAAATTACGGTAAGTATTTGAATTCAATTTTTAGTTATTTGGTGCTTTTTGCAGAAACGCACTACAGTTCATTTACATGGTTTCCTATGGGACACGTTCACATCCATGATTTTTTCAGCTGCTGCGTATTTGGAAAGGGCAAGGACTTTTTTTTTTTAAACGCAAAACGGTGCTATTTTGGATCAATATACTTCAATGGAGAAGCTGCAGAAAAGCATGTGTAGCGGCCTCACCCCATCTCCTTTGCCTAGGGGTATGTCACACGACAGGGTGAGATGCGCTACGGCCCATGTCCTCCCCATAGCTGTGGGTGAGGTGAAGGCCAGCACCAGATATTTCCTCGGGCCTATGTGCTTTTGTCTAGAATCAAGTCCCGCTGTGTCAACACTTCCCTCTGCTCCCATTAACCAGAGTTCCACACACCGATCACAGTCCAACTCTTGCTTTATTGTACATCTCACAATAAACAGTGCTTCAGTAGCCAACTGGTTGCGACTTGATAACATTTTGATACGGGGAATGAGCAGGTCGAGGCACTATCCTGGTTATTAGCTAAATCACTGCGATCTCGCCAGCGGTTACTATAGCATTAGCTAGAAAGGACTTAGAATTTGAGAGTCTCTACCAGCGACTCAAGAGAACGTAGATAGGAGTACCTTCGCTGCGCTGCGGCCCCTATCAGGGGAAGATGTCCCTCCAAGGGAGTTACCAGAGGCCCATCCGTCACTGGGTTGATGCTGCTCCAGACTCTCCGAATGGGTAACCTCCCCGGCCTCCTCACCTCAGACATGGGCCCCATCCACCTCAGGGACCCTAGAACGTCTCCACCCTCGCGGGATCCAGTCGAAGTCACTGGACCCCAGGCCTCCTAGTATAGTACCTCACCCCAGGCTGAAGGTGCCTGGGATGGACTCCAACTCCATTCCGGTCAGGCCTAGGGCGCCTGGGCCGGAATCCAGAACCGCCCGCACCCAGGCCTAAGGTGCCTGGGCGCGTGAAGAAGATCCTCCCGAAGACCTCGTGGTTAGGGCGTCTCCCCCTTTTATCTCCTCCCATCGACACCACGGCAGGTTCCCCGCCCTCGCCGTACCATCTCCGGAAAGGGACAAAAAGGGTAGCACTGTAATGGCAAATCTACCTTGAGCCCCCAGGTACCCCGCCACCCAGAGGCCAAGGAGATTATTACACCATCCAATCCTCCACGAACACAAGTGGTCCACTATTCCCATACTTACACACCTGGGTGTCCCACCTAAATTTAGAGACCCCACTACACATGTAATGTGTTTTTGCAGCAATTTGTGTTTTGTAATCTGCCCAACAACAAATTGGCCATTTTTTTTTTTTAAATACAGCATAATTACTTTTTTTTTTAAGGTTATTAACTGTAACGGGAGGGACTGTGGAACCCAGAAGTTCTTAGAAGGTATGAGCCAGAAAATAATGGACATTGAGAATATGTCTTGGATTGCTTTGAAATGGGTCTGTAATATTAATCCACGGTATTTCCCAGCATATCTGTAAAGGACTATTTACTGGTTGTTTGATTCTGAACTCAACAGGTTAATTGAGAGATGCTGATGTGTTCAACTCTAACCACCTGGCTGCCTGTGTAATGTAGATTAAATCCAGACTAGCTTCCAAAGACCTTTTCATTGTTGTTTGTGGTGATGTGGATTGGAGCTGGTAGACCGTCTGGCTGCCTATTATGGGATGTTTAAGTGTCTTGCTGTGAGGAAAGGGGGGCGGAGAATCACTCCAGCAACCCCTCCTCCTAAGACTGTTTACTGAAGGAGAAGTTTGAACACACCTGACCTGTATTACCATTGTCATTGGACAGTTTAACCCGCCCTGTTCCCCAAGGATGGGAAGGAAGTGTTTTGAAGGGAAGTGTGTTACCATGTGCTTGTAATAAAGATTAATTCCCTGTTTTTGGAACTTCAACATAGAGCGTTGTCTCGTTTGTGCGGGGAGAAATATTTGTATGGGGTCTTATTCGGCTGGTTGGAGTGTCTGGTAGCTGCTGTGTGTTCGGGAATGGAATATATTTAAACAACGTTAACTCCTGACGTTACATTAACCGATTAATCGACTAATCGAAACAATAATCGGCCAACTAATCGATTATGAAAATAATCGTTAGTTGCAGCCCTAATTGTATATATGGGGGGGACTGTATATATGGATGGTGTATAGGGGAACTGCATATATGGGGGACTGTATATATGGATGGTGTATGGGGGGAGAACTATATATATGGGGGTACTGTATATATGGATGGTGTATGGGGGGGAGAACTATATATATGGGGGGACTGTATATAAGGATGGTGTATGGGGGGGAGAGAACTGTATATATGGGGGGACTGTATATAAGGATGGTGTATGGGGGGGAGAGAACTGTATATATGGGGGGACTGTATATAAGGATGGTGTATGGAGGGGATGATAAATGTGTGTATGAGGAGGAGAGGGAAAACTGTATGGATGGATGGTGTATGGGAGGGGGGTGGCAGAACTGTATGGTAGTGTATGGGGGGGGGGAAACTTACCTTACAAGCTGAGCTCCAATTCCAGCGCGATCTCTGCACACTTTCCAACAGAGCAGCAGGGAATGGGGAGGCTCCGCCTTCAACCCCACCTCCTTGTCCCTTCTGCACTGCTGCAGCCAATCAGAGGAGTGTCTCCGGCAACATGGAGGCTCAGTCTCTGCCTCTGTGTCCCGTCTGCAGCACACAGAGCGGACGGAGGTGAACCGACAGTGCTGGGGGGGGTAGATAGGAAGGCAGCAGTTGCAGAATAAAGCAGACCGAACTCGAGACGCACACGGCGGTGGCGGCACAGCTTCGGCACAGGCACAAGGAGCCACTGGTGGGTCTGAATAATGTGCCCGGGTCTCAGGCAGGCAGAGACCCGGGCACATGTTTCAAAACCCATACTGTCCGGGTGAAACCCGGACAGGTGGCAACCCTAGATGGGATCAGTGAAGTGCTGGTGTTGAGGGGGGTGGCAGCGGTTGTACTTAAGGGGGGGGTGGCTGCAGTGGCAGTGGTGGTGCCATCCTCTCCCACCACCACCACCTGTGCCTCTTACTGATCCCATCCCTATCCCCCCATCACCTCTGTTGTAGAAGTAATGGGGGGGATAGGGATGAGATCAGTGGTGGGGGGGTGGGATCAGTAAGGAGGCACAGGTGGTGGTGGTGGGAGAGGATAGCACCACCACTGCCACCCCCCTCAAGTACCACCACAGCCACCCCCCTCAAGTGGTACTTGAGGGTGGGCGGCAGTGGTGGTACTTGAGGGTGGGCGGCAGCGGTGGTGCCATCCTCTCCCACCACCACCTGTGCCTCTTACTGATCCCATCCCCCCACCACTGATCTCATCCCTATCCCCCCATCACCTCTGTTGTAGAAGTAATGAGGGGGATAGGGATGATGAGATCAGTGGTGGGGCCGTGGGGGATGGGATCAGTAAGAGGCACACAGGTGGTGGACGGAGGTTGGCAATGGCATCGATTGCTAAGCTGAGCTCTGTCACTTCTTGATTGACTTACCGTCAATCAATTGATTCCGGGGCCCGGGAATTCCCATCTGTTCTGTGGGTCAGGGTCTGACTGAGTCACTTTCACTGTGCCAGGCCTTCTCCCGCCAGGATGCCTTTCCTCATGCCTGGGTAGACGCCGGGTAGGTACTCCACGCAGAGGGGAAAGCTCCTCCCCCCCCTTCTCTCATTTGGTGAAACTGGTCTGCTGACTTAATTTTTCAGAGTCCGCCCCGCCTCCCTACATCGCTGTGTTTCTGGATAGGCAGGGGCAGACCATCCACAGTCTTAGTCAGTGAGTGTTGCCTCGCTCTGTGCCTCAGCCAGCCAGTGCTCTGCATTCCTCTGTCTTCCCTCAACGCTGAACGAACAGCACACAGTGCGCACCGCACCGCACCAGTGACAATCAGGTGGGTGGCGGGCCATTCACATGGGCGGCGGTCGGGCTCCTCTCACGGATGGGTGGCGGGCCCCTGGGACTTGGCGGAATTACAGGGCCCAGTCGCAACTGCGACTGTTGCGACCCTGAAAATTCCACCACTGTGTGTAACCTATGGCCTAAGACAGTGGTTCTCAACCTCAGTCCTCAAGTACCACCAATGGGCCATGTTTTCAGGTTTTACTTTACTTTGCACAGCTGCTTTAAATCAATCTCAATGACATGGTATTGATAAGGGAAGTTCCCAAAACATGGCCCGTTGGGGGTACTTGAGGACTGAGGTTAAGAACTACTGGTCTAAGACACTGATCCTGTGCCATGTATTGTATTTCAAGAAAAGGATTTTACATTAACTCCAAAATCGTACTTTTTTGCTTGTGTAGCGGGTACCTCTCCAGGCCGATGAGATCCATGAGGGGGAGAGCTGCCTGCTAGCAGCTGCTTGGGCTTTTTCACCCCCTTTCCTCTCTTCTCACACACACACAGACACACAGAACTGCTCACTTTGTAGCCTCCCTATTGGAAGAGATTGAGAGCCAATCATCAGGCAGCAGCAGCAAAGCAGTGTGGAAAATTAAGTCTAAACACAAGGCAGCCTAATTGACTGTGTAAGGACTGCAAATCCCAGGCTGCACTGCTCAGAGTTAGGAGGATTGTGGGAGAGACTATAAAAGACACAGAGCGGACTAGGTCAGAAAGTCTTGTTCCTGGATCCAATCAGGAGAGCAACCCCTCTGTTGCTGTGTGTGAGGGGGATCGTGGCCTACCAAGGGGCACACAGTCTGCATCCCCATCCCTGAGGAACAGTATCTGCATGCATACAGAAGGACGCTCTGCAGCAGCGTGTAATTTCAATAGCTCAGAGGCTGAACGCCATCGCGACACTCCTGCAGCCAGGAGAGTCGGTTGATCGCTCTGTGGAGGACTGCTGATTGCGTATAAAATTTGTGAGGGGGCTTTGCCCAGGAACCTTATTGCTTTCCATAAGATACCACACCTGAATACTGTGCACAGACACCTATTATCTGGATCACACAGAGGAGTGTTATATCACAGCACCAGCTACTTCACATTCCTTCTCATTGCCCTGTTATATTGAGGGACCCTTGTTCACAGAGCTCCTACATGCCGGTGAAGAGAACGAACGCAAAGCTTTGCTCATAGAACATGTTGTTGCTCTTAGGCTGGGTTCACACTTGTCCGACAAACGCTCCGACATTGGGAGCTCATGTCGCATGACGTGTGAAAATCAATGTTTCCCTATGGGAGCCGTCTTAACTGGTCTGACACTTGTCGGTCCGACTTTGAAGATGCTCCCTGTACTACTTTGGTCCGACTTTGATCCTACTTCAGGTCATTGACTATCATTGAAGTCGGATCAAAGTCGGACCGAGGTCTTGCATGATCTGACTTGCGACTTGTGCTCTGCTGATCGGGGGAACTCCACACCAAATTTTAAATAAAAAACGGCATGGGTTCCCCCTCCAAGAGCATACCAGGCCCTTTGGTCTGGTCTGGATTTTAAGGGGACTCCCTACGCTGAAAAAACGGCGTGGGGTTCACCCCAAATCCATACCAGACCCTTATCCGAGCACGCAACCTGGCAGGCCGCAGGAAAAGAGGGGGGACGAGAGAGCGGCCCCACCTCCCTCCTGAACCATACCAGGCCGCATGCCCTCAACATAGGGGGTTTGGTGCTTTGGGGCAGGGGGGCGACTTGTGCCACCCCCAACCCCAAAGCACCCTGCCCCCATGTTGATGGGGACAAGGGCCTCTTCCCGACAACCCTGGCCGTTGGTTGTCGGGGTCTGCGGGTGGGGGGCTTATCGGAATACGGGAGCCCCCTTTAATAAGGGGCCCCCCAGATCCCGGCCTCCCCACCCTATGTGAATGAGTATGGGGTACATCGTACCCCTACCCATTCACCTGGTGGAAAAAAAATGTCAATAAAAAAACACACACACGTTTTTAAAGTAATTTATTAGGCAGCTCCGGGGGTCTTCTTCCGACTTCGGGGGTCTTCTGACTTCGGGGGTCTCTTCTTCCGACTTCAGGGGTCTTCTTCTGCTCTCCGGTGCCTTTTTCCTTCTGCCGGGCTTTTCCGCCAACTTCTTCCAGCTCTTTTGCTAGCGGAGAGGCCCGGTCTTCCCCGTCGTCTCCTCCAGCTCTCCGTTGTCCTTCTGCCGGGCTGTTCCACTTTCTTCCCTTCAGCTCTTTTGCTAGTGGAGGGGCCCGGTCTTCCCTTCGCCATCGCCATTGGCGTCTTCTTCCCTCTCCTCCTCTTCGATGTTGACACGTCGCTTTCTCCCACTGTAATGCCGGGTGTGCGGTGCGCAACAATATATATAGGCCTCTCATGACGTCACAGTCACATGCTCCGGGTGGCCCCGGAGCATGTGACTGTGACGTCATGGGAGCATGTGGCCACCCGGAGCATGTGACTGTGACGTCATGAGAGGCCTATATAAATCGTTGCGGACCGCACACCCAGCATAACAGCGGAAGGAAGCGACGAGTGAACATCGAGGAGGAGAAGAGGGAAGAAGGCGACGAAGAAGACTGGCCCCCGCTAGCAAAAGAGCTGGAAGAAGATAGCGAAGGCGACCGGCAGAAGGCAGAAAGAACCGGAGAGCAGAAGGAGAGACCCCCCGAAGTCGAAAGAGACCCCTGGAGTCAGGAGTAGACCCCCGAAGTCGGAAGAAGACCCCCGGAGCTGTGTAATAAATTACTTTAAAAACCTGTGTAGTGTTTTTTTATTGACATTTTTTTCCACCAGGTGAATGGGTAGGGGTACCCCATACTCATTCACATAGGGTGGGGGGCCGGGATCTGGGGGCCTCCTTATTAAAGGGGGCTCCTGGATTCCGATAAGCCCCCCGCCCGCAGACCCCAAAAACCAACGGCCAGGGTTGTCGGGAAGAGGCCCTTGTCCCCATCAACATGGGGGCAGGGTGCTTTGGGGTGGGGGGGGCCGCAGGTCGCCCCCCCCTGCACCAAAGCACCAAACCCCCCATGTTGAGGGCATGCAGCCTGGTACGGTTCAGGAGGGAGGGGGGCTGCTCTCTCGTCCCCCCCTCTTTTCCTGCGGCCTGCCAGGTTGCGTGCTCGGATAAGGGTCTGGTTTGGATTTTGAGGGGGACCCCCACGCTGTTTTTTCGGCTTAGGGGGTTCCCCTTAAAATCCATACCAGACCAAAGGGCCTGGTATGCTCCTGGAGGGGAACCCATGCCGTTTTTTTTATTTAAAATTTGGCGTGCAGTTCCCCTTCAAGATTCATACCAAACACAGTGCCTGGTATTGGCGGGGATCCAAGTCGGATCCCCGTTCATTGAAAGTCGGACGTATGTAGGCTTCAAGTCGCAGGGCAAAGTCGGATCCAAAGTAGGATGGCTGTCGCACAAGTGTGAAGCCAGCCTTAAAGGGGACACGCCACTGATGTTGAAATTACTTCATTGTGTGTATTGGAGGTATCATAGGCCGGCCTGGGGTTCCCCTTTAGCCATAGCATCCTACATATATCAAAAGCTTGTCTGGGGAGTCCATTTAATCTGTGTACCTTGTTATTTACTCTTTATTTGTTGCATAGTGTTATTGACTGCGTTTCAGAAAACTGTTTTAACCAAGTCCTGGCTACTTATACAGGCCTTTGCTGACTAATGTCAATCTAAGCTTTTCTCTGGTTCAGGTAAACTTGAGAGAAGAGAACTGTGTATGTGTATTTTTACTGGGTTATTCCATTAATCATCTTGCTAGGTGTGCCAGAGGGACTGGGACAGTTCTTTGGGGTCTAGAGGCAGAGTAACGGATTGAACAAATAAAAGCAACTCCTTCGGGGGTTTGCTACACGTGCACAAGAATAAATTAAATTCAGATTCACGTCATTCACTAAGCCAAGTGAACTTTTTCTTTGTGAAAGATTCACTATTTTGTCTGAAGTACCAACTTCTTCTCTTTGTTGCTGCAGTAATTATTCTCTGTCACTATATATCCTCAGTTTTTGAACTGAATGGTGCATCATGAACCTGTCCCTTGAGGCAGCATCACTGTACCCTGCAGGCACAGTGTAGTGATGGAGAAAGTCAGTGCGACTCTCTGCATCAAGGAGACACCAGCTAGAGAGGAACTGAAGAGGAAAAGGATCACATGTATCACATGACTGGCCTGAAGGCATCTGGAAGAGGTGAGTATGTATGTACAGTGTATATGTGTGTATGTGTATATATATATATACAGTATATATAATCATAGAAAACATCCACAGTGCCTCAAAAGAGGATGGAGGAACTCGGCTATATTGTAAACACTACAATCATAACTTAGTCTGAAAAATACACTTACGGTATAATATGTACAAATATTTTTGTGACAAAACACATGCTGATGTTTTGTTACTTTGCTTTATATTCCAAATCAGCATATGTAATTACTTAGGCTAAATGTGTGAGTAATCTGAAAGGAGAAGAAAAGATATAACATTTTATTTATTTCATTTGTATTATTGGTATTTATATAGCACTGACAATTTATGCAACTCTTTACATATACAGTATATTGTACATTCACATAACATTATTATGTTTTGTCAGCATGCTTTCCAGGCTCATGCTCACTACCCCAAGTTTTATGTCGACCTGGTTTTCGGCCAGAAGTAACCATGGAAGGCTGCTGTCCCAAAACAACTTGTGGTAAGTTTTAAAACAGTGTACCTTTTAGAGAAATGCATTCAGATCCTGCGCTCCGCTGTGGGCTGACAGTGTTTTGCCACATTACTCAACCACTCCCATTTTCAATCACTACAATTTAATGTCTAATCATTTCCTAACACAGGAAGTCTTCTTCCTTATATTTACAAATAAAAAAAAAAACAAAGTTTGGGCTGGAGTCTGGCTTAACCACTTAAAGTGGTTGTAAACCCACTTTTTCAACTTGCACCTACAGGTAAGCCTAGATTAAGGCTTACCTGTAGGTGCAAGAAATATCTCCTAAACCTACCCGGTTTAGGAGATATTTAGTAAAAATGACATTGCTCCGTGTCTACGGCGCATGCGCGCCGTAGAGAATGGCGCATTCATGGGGTTAATCCCATTCACAAAATCGGCTACTTCCCAGCAATAGCTGGGCGTAGCCGATTGTGACGGCTCTTGCGCACATGCGCAGAGTGACGTCACCGCCGCTCCGGCCAATCACAGCGCCGGAGCGGCGCTGTGATTGGCTGCAGCGGCGATACCCGGAAGTAACCTTCCGGCTATCGCCGCAGCGATGGATGCGGCTAGATGGAGGGACGCGGACGGCTTCGGGGGCCCCGATCTAAGGTAAGTGGTACATAATGAGCTAATATGCTAGTCATACTAGCTCATTATGCCTTTCTCTTACAGGTGGGGGGAAAAAAAAAAAAACTAAATGTGGGTTTACAACCACTTTAAGCCCTGGACCAATACGCAGCATAAAGACCAGGCCCCTTTTTGCGATTCGGCACTGCGTCGCTTTAACTGACAATTGCGCGGTCATGTGATGTGGCTCCCAAACAAAATTGGCGTCCTTTTTTTCCCACAAATAGAGCTTTCTTTTGGTGGTATTTGATCACCTCTGCGGTTTTTATTTTTTGCGCTATAAACAAAAATAGAGCGACAATTTTGAAAAAAATTACTTATTTTTTACTTTTTGCTATAATAAATATCCCCCAAAAATATATAAAAAAACATTTTTTTCCTCAGTTTAGGCCGATACGTATTCTACATATTTTTGGTTAAAAAAAAAGACAATCAGCGTTTATTGATTGGTTTGCGCAAAAATTATAGCGGTTACAAAATAGGGGATAGTTTTAAGGCATTTTTATGATTTTTTTTTTTTTTTACTAGTAATTGCGGCGATCAGCGATTTTTTTTCGTGACTGCGACATTATGGCGGACACATTGGACACTTTTGACACATTTTTGGGACCATTGTCATTTTTACAGCGACCAGTGCAATAAAAATGCACTGGTTACTGTAAAAATGACACTGGGAGTGAAGGGGTTAACCACTAGGGGCGCTGGAGGGGTTAAGTGTGCCTAGGGGCGTGTTTCTAACTGAGGGGGGTGTGGCTACTAGTGACACGTCACGATCTCCGCTCTGATTACACAGAGTGGAGATCGCTGACATTGTCTGTAGGGGAGCGGGGAGATGTTGTGCTTACACTCCGTGAGGCACTCCGTGAAACGATTGCGGGGATCCCCGTGGCGATCGAGTCCGCGGGACCCGCAGTCCGACTCACGGGGAAGGCAGGGGGGACACGAGCGCGCCGCCTGCGGCACACGCGCGCGCGACCCCGACGTCGGCAGTTAAAGGGCCACATACAGGTACGTGATTGTGCCTGTACAAGCCATTCTGCCGACGTATATATACAGTGAGGGGTCTTTAAGTGGTTAAGGAGCAGTGTGGCTCCACACTCCAGCTCTGTTACTTTCTATGGAGGATCCAGCAAAGGAATGGGCACAGCATAGAAAAACCACAACAGATTTTTAAAGATCTCTGCTAAGAAAGTTTGATGCACCCATCTTTTTTTGCCCAATTAATGTGTGAAATAAAACATATAATAAAGTCATTGCATTTTTAACCCCAATATTACTGAAATTTTAACTAAAACCTGTCATGAGAGAAATATGAAGTTTTCCACTAAAAAATGACAATTTATATGTGAGATAAGTTGTGGCAGGACATCAGAGGGGTTTTTAAAGCACCTGTTAGCGTTGTCTAGATTTTTTTATTTTTAGAGTTGTCTGCTTCTGTGCAGAGCTATAAATTAGTTTTCCTATTTTCCTAATTTATTGAAGGAAGAATTGGCAAAGGATATTAGGCACTCTGCTGCAGAACGATCTAACTGTTTCTATAGTAATTTTTTGTTTTTAAAATTTGTTTTATTTCCCCACAGTACCAAAAGGAGTTTGTGTGAAAGATGGCATTGAATACCAGGTAGGTTTTTAAACAGTATTTGATTAGCAATATTTTTATTTATCTCTCTACTTATGGCATTCTCCGATTAGACATTCTTAAATGTGCCAATAGACAATGCGGAGATGTTCATCTGATCTAGCCTGTCTAGGTCACTACTGTTTTTTGTTTTTTTTTATAAATCTGTTTTATTGGCTTTTACTGTATATACTGCAGATAAAAAGTTTAAAACTCTAGAGCACCAACCCATGCAGGGGAGGTCACTAGTAGGTTCACATACACAATACAACTAACAGTCAACAGAATCTAATGTGATGGCTTATGCACCAGTTCACAATACCAGTATCCATATGAGGCAGAGTATCCCCTCATATTAGAGACCCTGGGTAGCCATAACAGATGAAAATGGCCCTCATTAGCCTCCGAGTGAGGCACTGAAACATATTCAGGGGCCTGTGGTGGATGGTTCTTCCAACAATTTTGCCCATACATTAAACTTTTTCTTACTGCCCCTGTTTTCAAATGTATCTGGATACAGAGGGAGATTTTAATTAATCTGACATTTTCAAGAGACTAGAAAAGGAAGAGCTTCTTTTTTCCAGTGCATTGTAATCGATTTCCTTGTGTAAAAGAGAAACAAACCCAAGAGCATTCAGCTAATGTGGGAGCTGTGTCCTCTATTAGGCCCAGTAGGCACAGTTTCGGCTTGGGTTTAAGGCAGGTCTGGGCAACTGCATTAATTACATCCACCACCTCTGTCTAGAACTGAGAAATAAGGGAAAAGTTAAAAAAAAAATTGAAAAAAGTCTCTGTCCAGGTGGCCACATCTGCAGCAGCAGGTGGGGGACAGAGCAGGATTCAACCTATGTAGCCTATGAATTTAGCCCAACGATGGGAGTCAAGGATTATGTGGAGAGAAGGCAGGGTGAGGTTGTTCCACAACAGTGTGTAAGGAGAAAGGTCAGCAGAGTCCTGCACTTCCTATTTAAACCCCAACGACCATGCTTTGAGAGTAATTTCCATGAGGCAAGTGAGCGAATATGAAGCTCTAACACCACAGAAGAGGAGATGTTGAAGGGCCTCTAAAGAGCCTAGAACAGTCACCTCTAACGTGGTGGAGGGGTTGCTCAAATGTGGCATCAGCCATCAGTAGGTGGTGAGCAATGGAGTAGCTATAAAATACTGGAATTGCCAGTCCACCCTGCAAGGTCGGTGTTGCGTTTTGTAAAATAGGGCTTGGGATCCTCATAAAAAGGAGATTAATAGCTGGTTAAGCAGTTTATAAAAGTATTTAGGTCTCCAGGACCAGGAGGGTGGATTTCGAAAGAGGTTGGTAAGCTTTGTTAGGCCTTTCATTTCAATCAGATTTATGCGCCCAATGAAAGATAAAAGCAAATTTTTCCACACCTTCAGACTATTTTTAACTTCTGGCAGTACAGAAAATAAGTGCAATTCATCATATAATTTGACAATACAGGATAATATCACCCCCAAGTAAGTAAACAATTGTACTCACTGCAGCTGTAGGCCCGGGTGGCCAGCGAAATAGCCCCAGAGCCAATAGGAAATTAGAGTGACTTATGCCAGTTAACTCTCAGGCCAAAGACCTGTGAGAAGTACTGTAAGACATTAAGAGATTCCTGCAAGGCCTAGTCTCACACCAAGTGTATAACATCAGGCATTTCGGGTGAGAGATTCACTGTGGACTCTGTCTCCAAACAATCTATTGCAGACCCAGGATGTGTGCAAGTTCAGAGACAGAGGACAATGGTCTTAGATGCCCCCCCCCGGGAGGTATGTGGCATCTTGGACATCAGCAAGTAATCAAGGATTGGCAAATGTCAGATCTATAGGAGAAGAGGTCTTATATGAGGCAAAAAAGCAGGAATAAGCTTGACTATCATCTCCAGATTTCAGTCATATAAGTATTAGCAATCAGTGCTCAGCTGGAAAGATCCAGTGTGTGAACTGGGCAGGACAGGTCTGTCAAGGTGTGGGAATAGAATAGCATTAAAATCTCCAATAATGAGTACCTTAGCAGAAAGGTATGGTCTAATTTTCTCCAAAAGAACATATAACAGATCTGAGCCAAACAAGGGTGGAATATGGATATTAACTGGGACCTATCTCTGCTTCCATGCAGTGAGTACCAGTATAACATATTTACCATTCAGATCGGAGTGTACTCCCTCAGTTGTACAAGGTACACATTTACTAATTATTTACGTGGCATGAAGCGTCTTTTGAACCCAGGACCTCTTGAAGGAAAGAACCTTGTTTCCCACTAAATGTTTCTTGTAGAAAAAGGATATGGGGGTATAAGTTTTGACATATTGGAACAGCAGGGGCGTCTTAAACTTGGAGTTGAAGCAGGCCACTACTGTTTACCTTTGTGTTGATATCCCTCTCTCCCCTTCCTGTCTTCCTCCCTCCTGTCCACTGACAAACTTGAAATGTCAGCCCTGCAGGTTAATGTAGCACTCTGCATTGACCTGCAAACCACTTGCCCAGAGGGAGGTTAAATAATAAGGATGGTTGGATTTTCATGTTTAACGACTTTTTTTTAAATCCTTTTATTTTTCATTTGCTCAATCAATACATGTGATTTGTGCATTTAGTCTAACACATTGATATATAAACAAAAGCATATTAAAATTCCTGTCCATACAAAAAAAAAAAAACTAATTTACAGTACAACAGTGACATTTAAATTTTTCCCTTTTACTTGATATCCAGCCACAGCATGTAGAGGAGGTGGTGGACTGACTTACTAAACCATCCTCATCCTCCTCTATGACCCATGCTGACACTAGTGTGCATTTTGCCGCAGCTGCCAGAGCGGCTTATTCTGCCTACTTATCCATAGCTACTCCTGCCATAGCCCCAGCATCATGCATGGAGGAGTCAGCTGAATTATTTGAACACAGCATCAGCCACTTGCTTCTTAAGGATGCACATACATTATTTGATTCTGATGTTGGCTTTGAGGTATGGGAAGGGAGTAACATAAGCCTACAAAGAGGGGAGAAAACTGATAAGCAACAAATTGGCAGTCATGTTCCCCTAGCCACGGCATATTGCCAGGTTGGCTCCAGTGATGATGAGGATGGAGGGGATGATGATGATGATGAGGATGATGATGATGAGGTCACTGACGCTAGTTGGGTGTCGGATAGAAAAGAGGAGGAAAGTGAGAGGTAGAAACACGCCCATCGAGGCAGGATGACCTCCAGAGGCAGCTATCATGGAAGAGTAGAGAGCAGCAACCCTATTTCATCAGATCGTGGAGCTATTATCTCCCAGCCCACTTCCCACAGCTCAGCTGTGTGGGCCTTTTTTAGCACGTGTGCAGCCGATCGCACTGTTGCAATTTGCAATCTCCGCCACAAGCAGAACATAAACACCATCCATTTGGGTACCACATGCTTGACAAGGCATTTAACCTCCCACCACTCAGCCCATTGGCAAGAGCATCTGAAAGCCACACACAATGGACACAGTTCTTCTCCTCCTCACTCCTCACCTTTCATGTCTACCCCTGCTATATTTCATGACCTCTCGGCAGCCTCCACTGACAGGGATGATGGTATAGCAAAGGGTGTCACAGGTCCTTGCAACACGTTTGCCAGCAGCACACCACCAGCTGTAGATTATAGCAGGCAAATTTCTCTGCCCCAGCGGCTGAAGCAGAAAAAAAAAATACACTCCCTGCCATCCACATGCCAGTGCCTAAATTCCAGCTTGTCCAAATTGCTGGCTTTACAACCTCTGCCTTTCCGTCTGGTGGATTCTGCCCCTTCCGTGAATTTGCAGAATGTGCTGTACCACAATGGCAGGTTCCCGGTCACTATTTCTTTGCACGTAAGGCCATTCCAGCTTTGTACCATCACATGGAAGGCAATGTTTTGGCATTGTTGGGCAAGGCCACCTTACTGCTGACACATGGTCCAGCAAGCAGGCACAGAGGTGGTTCATGCTATGGAAGCTTGAGCCAGGAATGGTGGTGTTCGATATTGGCACTAACATTCTGTCCGCCCTTCGGCAAGGAAATTTGACATATGTCCTCAATTAGGTGGTGCAGTGTTTCTTAAACAGGTACCCAGGTTTGCAAGATCTTCTAAAGCAGGCCAGAAGAGTCTGTAGCCATTTCAGGCGGTCAGTGTTCGGTTGGTTGAAATTCAGATGGAATTCCACCTACCCATAAACTGACTGATTTGTGACATGCCCACCAGGTGGAACTCAACTTTGGCAATGCTGCACATGCAGCAGTGGGCCATCGAAAAGTAATACATGTGTGAGTATGGCACAAGGACAGGCTCAGGGCACCTCTGCTTTTTTTCCCCATGCCAATGGCTGCTGGTAAAGGATGCATGCACTGTACTATCACTATTTGAGGAGGCAATAAGGATTGTGAGCCAAGACAATGCATGCATCGGTGACACAATCCCTCCTTTGTTCCTGCTGGAGCATACTCTGCATAGCATTATGGATCAGGCACTCGAGGCAGAGCAGTGGAAGGAAGTGGAGGACTTCCTTTCCTCTCAAAGCCCACTTTATGCAGACACCATTCTTGCGACACCACAGAACACACAAGAGGAAAGGGATGAGGAGGAGGAGGAGGATTCTGGCAGTTTTGGAGGCATAGAAGCAGAGGAAGACAAACATCAAACCTTAAGAGATGGTTTTCAGTCCCCAGAAACCTTGGGAGTAGTATGTGGCTGGGAGGAGGCAGTTCCAGATACTGTAAACCTCAGTGATCCCGAGGCCTCTGCTTCTTATGCCTCTGCAAACTTGCGGTGCATAGGCTCCCTTATTCTTCAAAGCCTGCAAAAGGACCCAATAATTTGTGGCATCAAGAATAAGAATCATTATTAGTTGGCAACCCTCGTTGACCACCGTTACAAGGGGAAAGTCTCGAAACTCATCCTGCCCCCACAGGGAAAGCACAGGATGAAATTTCTTGAGGACACCTAAAATAGAAGTTTATGTAATGCCTTTTCAGACTCCGGTAGGTTGCAGTCTCATGGAAAAGCTAGTTTTGAGGCTTCTGTTGGTCAAAAGAGGAGCAGTGGAGAAGGGGGCCACCTCAGTGATGCATTTCAGAATTGTTTTAGTCCTTGGCGCTCAGGGCTGTCAGCTTCAAGATCCCATCAGCAGTGTCTGAATTATATGGTGGAAGATTATCTATGGCCAAAACAGACATGGAGAGCTTTCCAGTAGACGATCCACTGGGTTTTTGGGTCATGAGAATAAACCACTGGCCAGAACTTGCTCAGTATACAATTGAGCTGCCGGGCTGCCCTGCATCCAGCGTGCTTTCTGAGCAGTCATTCAGTGCTGCCAGAGGTTTTATGACAGATCAAAGAGTGCGTCTGTCCAGAGACTCCGTTGACCAGCTGACATTTGTCAAAATGAATCGTTCCCTGATTATCAGCAGCTATCAAGCCCCTGATGCTGATGTCGCTGATTAAGTGTTATTGGGATCTAGAATCCCTACAAGACTGTCTAGGCTGCCTTGCTTTGTGGGTGTTCATTTTATCTTTTATTTTTTTTGGTATAGGTTTCATGGGCACAATTAACACCCAAGGACCAATTTTTCAACACCTGTTTTAACAGGTGCATCATATTATTATTTTTTTACAGCAAGGCCAATTCTTGCTTTCATCTAGAGTACCTCTATAGGATTATGGTGTGAAGGCACCACCAACAATTTTTCCACACCTGTTAATTCTATCCAAAGTCTGCAGAGGAGGCACAAGACTTCATATAAAAATAAATTGTTAATATTGGCCTGAGTGTACTATAATTTGGCTTCTTCACATAAGGCTTGCTCACTGTGGTGCAAAACTTTGTTATTTTCACCCAAAGTCTGCCAAAGAGACACCATCATTTAGAGCCCATTCACACAGGGGCGTCTTTGGATCCGATTCCAAATCGCCCCAGGTCGCCCCTAGTCGCCTCATGTCGCGCTGGCTGAAGAAATCAATGTAAGTTAATGGAGCTGTCCTTATGCTCCGACTTCAAAAAAGGTCCCTGTACTACTTCAATCCGACTCCTAGGCGACCTGTAACCATTCATTTCAATGGGAGTCGCCTCTCACTGTCTTAATAGGAGCAACTCTCCAGGAAGAAAACATACATTTATCAGGCAAAACTCTCTCTCCCCCCTCCCTCCCACAGAGATCATTCTTGTTTGATTGGCCACTGGAATGTCTCCTGTCCTGCAGGCAACTTGGAGTTGCCTTGTAAATAGCTCCAGGTCGTGCTGTGATTCATTCTCAAGTCGCTTCTGAGTTGCCTCATAAAATCGCGCTGGAAGTCGTGTTGCCCCTGTGTGAATGGGCTCTTATCCAAAAAATCTCAATCGTTGTTTACAAAATAAAGAAAGCTTGCAGGGAAAATCTATTTAAATGTGTTTCTTTTTTTCTTTTTTTTTTTATAAATGTCAGTTTTTCTGCACCAGATTCTATACACTGTACAGATGTGCCACTTTACAGGCAAACTACGGGGACCCCCCAGGCACTATATTTAGAGGAATTTTTCATTGTTTCACTTTAAGCATCATTAAAATCACTACTTCTTTAAAAACAATCTTTTTTAAAAGTTTTATTTTTTTGCATTGGTACATGTCCCCCAGGGCAGTACCCGAGCCCCCCATACCCTTTTTATGACCAATAACTTGCATATAAGCCTTCAAAATTGGCACTTTAGATTTTTCCTGTTCGGGTCCCATAGACTTCAATGGGGTTTGTCGTCTGGGGTTCGAACTTTTGCGATGTTTGACTGTTCTGGCGCAAACCGAACTGGGGGTATTTGGCCCATCTCTAGTCTACGTTAGGGATGAGCCGAACAACCCCCGGTTCGGTTCACACCAGAACTTGCTAACGGACCGAAATTTTGCGCGAACTTTAGAACCCTACTAAATACAATGGATGCGAACGTTTAAAATCAAAAGTGCTAATTATAATGGCTAATATGCAAGTCATTGTCCTAAAAAGGGTTTGGGGACCCGGGTTCTGCCCCAGGGGACATGTATGAATGCAAAAAGAAGTTTTAAAAACGGACGTTTTTTCGGGAGCAGTCATTTTAATGATGCATAAAGTGAAAACATAAAAGTGAAATATTCCTTTAAATATCATACCTGGGGGGTGTCTAAAGTATGCCTGTGAAGTGCCACGTGTTTCCCGTGTTTAGAACTGTCCCTGCACAAAATGACATTTCTAAAGGAAAAAAAAGGTAATTTAAAACTGCTTGCGGCTTTAATGTAATGTCTGGTCCTGGCAATATGGATGAAAATCATTGAGAAAAATGGCATGACTACCCTATCACCCCCAACCCCCAGCCCATTACCTGCCCCTTTGGGTCTTGTATTGATATTAAGGGGAACCCCGTACCCAAAATAAAAAAAGGCCCTATATACTCTGAACAGCAGTATACAGGCGGTGCAAACAAGACAGGGACTGTAGGTTTGTTCTTAAGTAGAATCTTTTTCTAATTTGGAACAGGTAAATTTTTTAAGTGTAGCTCTAGCCAAAAAATCTATTTTTAACCTTTTTGGAGAACATAGGGAAGGGTTAACACCCCTGTAACATTTGTTTTGCTGTCTGTGCACCTGTTCAGAACATTTCACCTCACTTTCCGTCCCAATGACAAATGTTTTTGGAAAAGTGTTTTTTTTTACAGGAGAGAATTTCCCTTCCTAGGGGTAGATTTCCTCTCACTTCCTGTTGTGTCCTTCCGTTTGCAAGTAGGAGTCGTTTGTAAGTTGGATGTTTGAAAGTAGGGGCCTGCCGTATATACTCTGCAGAAATTTGCCCCTTAGGTGTTGGTGTTGCCACAACACTGTAAGCCCTCACAGTTACTCTTGGTGGGCGCTGGAACGCCCTGCTGTGAACTATTAGATCAGGAATTGTAATTACATGCCATTGTTCAACAGTGGTAGGAAAAATTGGGCCTTTGGTGGTGGTGCTGGTGCCACAACACTGTAAGCCCTCACAGTTACTCTTGGTGGGCGCATGAATGGGCCCTGCTGTGAATTATTAGATCAAGAATTGTAATTGCATGCCCCTGTTGAACAGGGGCTGAAAAATTGGGCCTTTGGTGGTGGTGCTGGTGCCACAAGACTGTAAGTCCTCACAGTTACTCTTGGTGGGCGCAGGAATAGGCCCATATGTGAAATATTAGATCAAGAATTGTTATTACATGCCCCTGTTGAACAGGGGCAAACAAATTGGGCCTTAGGCACTGGTGCTGGTGCTACAACACTTCAACCCATCACAGATACTGTATTTGGAGCGCAGCAATGAGCCCTGTTGCAAAGTATTAGATCAAGAATTGTAATTACATGTTCCTATTAAACAGGGGCTGAAAAATTGGGCCTTAGCCACTGGTGCCACAACACTTCAACCCATCACAGATACTGTATTTGGAGCGCAGCAATGAGCCCTGTTGCAAAGTATTGCATCAAAAATTTTAATTATACGCCCCTGTTAAACAGGGGCTGAAAAATTGGGCCTTAGCCACTGGTGGCGGCACCCAGAACCACAAATGTTCTTCCAAGCTTATCGGCAGGATCATTGAGGAGAAAGAGGATAGTCAGTCAACATAACAGGACAGTCACTTAGCATCAGCATAGGCAGTCTTGAAGGGATGTGACATTTCAAAAAAAATTATTCGGTTACGTCAGCTTCAGGTGCTTGGTAGCTGGTGGTGATCCAAGACTGGTTCATCTTTATGAAGGTCAGTCGATCAACCGAGTCGGTGGACAGTCACACCCTGTGATCGGTTCCAAAGCCACCAGCAGCACTGAATGTGCGTTCCGAAAGAACGCTGGATGCAGGACAGGCCAGTAGCTCAATTGCATACTGTGCAAGCTCTGGCCAGTGATCCATCCTCAAGACCCAGTAAGCCAGAGGATTTTCGGTGGGAAAGGTGTCCAAGTCTGACCTTGCCCCTAGGTATTCCTGGGCCATGTAAATCAGACGCTGGCGATGGTTGCTGGAACCGATCATACCTTGGGGCTGCATACTAAAAAATTGTCTGAACGCATCGGTCAGACGGCCACCTTCCCCACCGCTCCTTCTTTGACTGACTGAAGCCTTAGCAACTCGTTGTCCAGGACCAGGAGTTTGTAACCTTCTAGTCTCTGGGAACACATTGCACAGACCTTTCTGCAAGGCCTCCTGGAGATGTCTCATCCTCTGCTCCCTCAGCGACGGCAAGATAAGGTCCGCAACCTTGCCCTTGTACCGTGGATCAAGGAGAGTGGCCAGCCAGTAATGGTCCCTTTCCTTGATCCAAAGAATACGAGGATCCTTCCGCAGGTTTTGCAGGATCAGGGAGGCCATGCAGCGTAGGTTAGCTGAGGCATTCAGTCCGGAGTCCTCTGGGTCAATAAGGACGACATGATCCGCAGTCACCTCCTCCCAGCCACGTACAAGTCCACAGGTTTCTTGGGACTGTAAATCATCCCTAAAAGACTGCTGCTGTTGATGCTGAGTGCCAGGTTCTACCTCCATGCTGACACAATCCTCCTCCTCCTCCTCCTCCTCCTTCCTGTGTGATGGGTGGGACAGAAGGAACACTGTCTGGGTAAAGGGGGCCTTGAGAGGCAAGGAAGTCCTCCTCTTCCTGCCTCTGTGCTGCCACAAGTGCCCTGTCCATTATTCCACGCAGCGTATGCTCCAACAGGTGGACAAGAGGTACAGTGTCACTGATGCATGCATTGTCACTGCTCACCATCCTTGTGGCCTCCTCAAATGGTGCCAGGACAGTGCATGCATCCCTGACCATGCCCCACTGGCGTGGTGAAAAAAACCCAAGCTCCCCTGACCCTGTCCTGGTGCCGTAGTCGCACAGGTACTGATTGATGGTCCTCTGCTGCATGTGCAGCCGCTGAAGCATGGCCAACGTTGAGTTCCACCTGGTGGGCATGTCACATATAAGGCGGTTCTTGGGCAGGTTCAACTCCTTTTGCAGCTCAGCCAGCCGAGCACTGGCATTATATGATCTGCGGAAATGCACACAGACTTTCCTGGCCTGCCTCAGGACATCCTGTAAGCCCGGGTACCTGCCCAAGAACCGCTACACCACCAGGTTAAGGACGTGAGCCACACAGGGCACATGGGTCAGTTGTCCCTGTCGGAGGGCGGAGAGGAGGTTGGTGCCATTGTCGCAAACCACCATTCCTGGCTTAAGCTGGCGTGGCGTCAACCACCTCTCGGCCTGCCCCTGCAGAGCTGACAGAACCTCTGCCCCAGTGTGGCTCCTGTCCCCCAAACACACCAGCGCAAACACGGCATGGCATCTTTTTGCCTGCGTACTTACGTAGCCCCTTGAACGCCTACGGAGCACCACTGGTTCTGAGGACAAAGCACAGGAAGAGGCCATGGAGGAAGAAGAAGAGGAGGAGGTGGAGGAGAGAGGTGTGTCACAACCAGTAGTAGCATTTTGGAGGCGTGGCGGCGGAACAACCTCCAACACTACTGCACCTTGTCCTGCATCCTTCCCAGCTGCCAAAGAGTGACCCAATGGGCCGTGAAAGAAAGGTAACGTCCCTGTCCATGCCTGCTGGACCATGAGTCAGCGGTAATATGCACCTTACCGCTGACCGCCCTGTCCAGCGAGGCATGGACATTGCCTTCCACATGCCGGTAGAGAGCCGGAATCGCCTTCCGTGAGAAAAAGTGGCGTTTGGGAACCTGCCACTGAGGAACCGCACATTTCACAAACTCACGGAAGGGGGCCGAGTCTACCAACTGAAAAGGCAGCAGTTGAAGTGCTAGCAATTTAGCCAAGCTAGCATTCAACCCCTGGGCATGTGGATGGCTGGGAGTGAACTTCTTTCGACGGTCCAGCAGCTGGGGCAGGGAAATTTGCCTGCTACAATCGGACGTCGGTGTACTGCTAGCAGAGTGCCCGCAAGTACTTGGCTGTGACACACCTAATTCTACACCTTCATTCCTCTCAGTGCAGGTTTCAGAGAGGACTGAAGGTATAGTGGGGTTGGATATCCCAGCTGATGAGGAGCAAGGAGAGGTCCGCTTTTTCTTTGGTGTGGGTCTTTAAGGTACGCTTGCCAACGAGCTGCATGGCAGGTCAACATATGTCTGCTCAATATAAACAGTGAAAAATATCTGCGCTAACGGTGAAAAAAATAAAAAATCTATTGTAACGGGAAGGCCCGGGGAACTCAGAATCGCTTAGAAAGTATGAGATACCCTTGTTTCAGCTCCCCCAATGCCTCTTATGTGTCAACCACCCTGTGTCTCTATTAGGGGCACAGGGTGAATGAAAACCCCAATATGGTCTATGATAGCCATATTCAATGCTGCACATACATTGTATCTAGATTGGATGTGTACTGTGAGGGGGGGGGGGGGGGTTGTGTAATCATTGCTGTGAGGAATTAAGGGGATTTACATGCTATTGTTTCTTGTGGCTTGGCTTGCTTGAAATTGAAATAGTAATATTAGTCCACAATATTGTTTTATTCTGAACTTGCCAGGTTAATTGAGAGATGTGTTACCTGCCAGTGTGATGTAAATGAATCTAGAAGGGCGTCTGAAGTCCCTTTTAGTGTGAATAGGAATAATTAAGTCTATACTTATGGGTAATTGTACTCAGGCAGACGTAGCGTCTGCCAACCCTTTCATGAGAAGATGTGTATTGAAGATCGTTATGTCTATTGTGTAAAGTCTGTTGTCTCCTAACAGACGTCAAAAGAATGTGTTGAGTCTTGTAATGTGTGGGTGGAGCTGGGCCACTGTTCATGTTAAACTAATGTGTATTGGATGTATATAAAAGTTACAATATTTCTCAATAAAATTCATTAGATCCTGGAAGAGACAGAGTACGTCTCCTTTCTTCTGGAAGGATTAATCTTATGGGAAGTGATCGCCTGGCTGTGGAAGATTGGTAGCGAGTGGGTGTCCAGGAGAGGGAACATCTTATACGGCGTTAACCCCCTTCGTATTTGGTGTGCCGTTACATCTATATATGAATGTGCATGAATGAATAAAAAGCAGCTAGCACAGTCTGTAGATAGCAAACATAAATAATAAAGTCCAAAATGCAGCGCTACATAAAATGTGAATAAAAAAAGTCCAAAAAGTTGAAAATCAATCAATATTGGATAGACGTGAAAATGATGAAATACCGCCACCAAACTTCAGTGTGCAAAAAAGGATTTTTAAAGCACACCACACCACCGTGCTCACAATCTGCTTACCAGAAAGTGGAAATAAGTAGACAATGTATTCAAATGTTGTGGAGGGTCAAACGATGACAGCAGAATACTCCAGATCAGATAATCATAATCATAGATAATCATAGGAAAGACCAACTATGGATGTTATGCAAAGCTCAGCCAGAAATTTTACCCAATTTTTCACACTGGTTATCTGGCTCCCAGAAATTGCAAACCGGAAACGTTGTAAAAAATAAAAATCCAACACAATTTCGGTAACTTGTTTTCCCATAGGCTTTCAGGACAGCACCCGAGAGATCATGGCTCCTCCTTCATCCACCAGAGGAAGATCAGTATAGTTTCAAATAATGGAAGTTTAACCACTTCAATACAGGGCTTTTTGTACCTATTCAATACCGGGCCTATTCTAGCACTTCTCTCCTACATGTACAAATCATCATTCTTTTGCTAGAAAATTACTCAGAACCCCCAAACATTATATATGTTTTTTTAGCAGACACCCTAGGAATAAAATGACGGTCATTGCAACATTTTTTCTTGAACGATATTTGCGCAATAATTTTTCAAACGACTTTTTAAAAAAAAAAAAAATGGTTTCATGAATTAAAAAATAACAAAACAGTAAAGTTAGCCCAATTTTTTGGGAAAATATGAAAGATAATGTTACGCCGAGTAAATAGATACCTAACATGTCACGCTTTAAAATTGCGCACACTCATGGAATGGCGCCAAACTTCGGTATTTAAAAATCTCCATAGGCGATGCTTTAATTTTTTTTACAGGTTACCAGGTTAGAATTACAGAGGAGGTCTAGTGCTAGAATTGTTGCACGCGCTCTAACGCACGCAGTGATACCTCACATGCGTGGTTTGAACGGCGTTTACATATGTGGGCGACTTACGTGTGCATTCGCTTCTGATCGCGAGCTACCTGGGACAGGGGCGTTTTAATTTTTTATTTTTATTATTTATTTATTTTTTACTTATTTTTTTTTTTTTTTTACAATGATTTTACTTTTTTTTTATCACTTTTATTCCTATTACAAGGAATGTAAACATCCCTTGTAATAGGATATGTGTGACAGGTTCTCTTTATTGACAGATGCGGGGTCAATAAGACCCCACATCTCTCCTCCAGGCTGGAAAGCATGAGATCAGTGAAAAAATTTTCACTGATCTCATACTTACAATCGCAATGGCGGCTTTGTTTACATTTGAAGCCCGGGCGTGACGTCATCACATCGCGCCCGGGCCTCCGACGATCATAGAGATGACTGGTGACCATCTGGTCACCAGTCATCTCTATGCTCATCACGTGACCCCACCAACGACGCCGGAAGATTCGCTCCGGGTCCCCGATCGCACGGGGAGCCCGGAGAAGCATCGGATGGTGGCGGGAGGGGGGGGGATGTCCGCTCCCGCCGCCTGTAAGAACGATCAAGCGGCGGAACCGCCGCTATGATCATTCTTATGGTGCGCAGAATCGCCGGCACTTCAAAAGGATATCTGAATGATGCCTCTAGCTGCAGGCATCATTCAGATATCCCCCTACAAAGCCGAGGACGTCATATGACGTCCACCCAGGATGGGAGATCCCATCTGTGGACGTCATTTGACTATGGCTGGGTAGGGAAGTGGTTAAAGGTGGGTGAGTTACTCCACCATAACCATTATTTTCATTATTTGAAACTATACTGATCTTCCTCTGGTGGATGAAGGAGGAGCCATGATCTCTCGGGTGCTGTCCTGAAAGCCTATGGGAAAACAAGTTACCTGAAATTGTGTTGGATTTTTATTTTTTACAATGTTTCCGGTTTGCAATTTCTGGGAGCCAGACAATGGCGTCACCAGGGGGGGACCAGAGGGGGCCATGGCCCCCCCAACATTATACTGTGCCCCCCTAGTTAAAAAAAACTGACAGTGGGAATGAAGGGGACAGGTATGGACTGAGCCGCTGTATTGCTGTCTCCGGCTCTGCCTCCACCTCCTGAGTCTACTCCCGGCCACTGGTTGCTACAGCCGCCTCGCATCTAGCAACCAGTGACGTCAGAGCCGGCATGGATAGCTCCCTTCACTCCTTCCTCTCTCGACACAGCCGATCTGCTCCCTCTCCCCTCTCCTGTGTGTGCTTCCAGGGAAGTCAAGTGTGAAGCTAACAAGCTCACACTTCCCATGGTACACACACAGGAGAGGGGAGAGGGAGCAGATCGGCTGTGTCTCCTCTTTCATCATTCCGTGGGAGAGAGGAAGAAGGGGAGGGAGAGCTATCAATGCGGCTCTCGGGCTCTAAACTGTTCCATGGGAGAGAGCTCTCAGCTCAGAACCGTGTTGGAAGGCAGACGGCATCACGAGCACTGATGGGAGACACTAAAAAGAGGCACTAATGAACGCTGATACAGGGGGACGCCAGGTGGGTGCTGTAGCTCCTCCATAATTTCACATAAAGCACCCTCATCAGCAGCTGCCTCTGGAAGATATTTACTGTAGCCTGGGTGTGCTGCTACCAGTGACACTCCCGCCCCTCAGCCCGCCCCTGTGTGTATGGAGATTGGAAAACAGCCTGACAGTTGCAGGGCTAGAGGATGTCATTCCTGTGCCCCGTGCAGCATAAGGAGGGAGGGATTCTGGAAGCACCTGCTCAGTATTATCCAATCATGCTGTGCCTGTGCTACAACCCCTCCCACTTTCCCTGCCGCCTTGTTTTGAGATCAGGCAGCAGCTCCAGAGGAAAAAGAAGAAGCCAGGCCCCTCAGCTCTCTAACTCCCATGTGAGTCTCTTTTTATGTACTTCATGGAGGGGAGAAGAAGATTGTGCAGCAGCTTGCAGAGTGATAGGTGTGTGGTTTAGTGCAGACAGACAGCAGTGTTCTCCAGAGGGGGACAGGACAAGGGGAAAACATACTCTTATAAGTTATGTATGGTGTAGTTATCAGGCTGTTAGATCCTCAGCATCAGAAGACAGAACACACAGACCTCATACATTGATTTATATCACCAAAAATCATGTTTATTACAGAGACTTCTGTGACAAGGAGAAACGAACCCCTGAGATCTGTGTGTTCTGTCCCTTTCCTGTCTCTGCTAGCTCCATCTTTAACCCTTTTGGCTCATGCACACTAGTTTTGCCCTCTGAAGAGCAATCCAACATTTAGATTGCTCTTTAGAAAACATTAGACAGGTGGTGAGAAGGGGTTATATCACCTCCTCCTCGCCTGCTTTATCTCCTTGAACCCCACACTAGTGCACCACAACTGTGTGCATTGCAGAGCATCCCTATTCACTTGAATGGGCTGTGTTCAGTGGGTGGTAGCACCTGCCAAAAGCCACAGGTACCCACCATGACAAAAAACATCAAGACCACAGCATGTGTATACCTCCAGCTGCTGCCTATGCAGCTAAAAGGGTAGCAGTTGGGGTGGTAACAATGTGGCTCAATTGAAGAATTTTACAGCCCCCTAACCACTAGTGTGAATGATCCCCAACATTTCTGGTGTGGTGTCACAATCAGTCTCAATATAAGTAAAGTGAACTTTCCCTCTCCCTCATCATGTTACCATAAAGGTTTTATTTTTACGAATCTAATAAATATATATGCCACCAATGTAAGGGCTCATTTACATTTGCAGCAAGAGGGCAAAAAAGTAGGCATTTGAGCAATGGGTTTATTGTCACCTGAACCACTGGTCATTATCCCTGCAGAGCCTGGACCAGCTCTGTGACATCAGCCGACAGCAGGCTTTAATGGAGGGGCAGAGCTGAAGCAGTGATGTCCAGAGTGGCATGTACTTTGTGGATTGTCTGTGGTGTAAGCTTATTACTGGTTTGCAGACTCTCAAAATTTTAGAGCTAGGACTGCAGAAAATGGGGTGCCTTGATGGGGCTCTGTAGCTTACGCATGTATTTGCAAATGTGTGCTGACTAAACTCCGCCTTTTAACGCATACTGTTAGACAGAATAATTTGATTGGTTAGCAGGCTGGTCAGTAAGTTGATCTGAGAATGTCTTTGGTTTTGTTTTGCATGTATTGCCCTTCCATGTGCTCCTTGCTGCAAAGGCCAGTTATAGGTGAGGGCATGGGCCATTTGTTTGTACTGAAATTTAAAAGTGCAATACTTGCACTTTCAAATAAATAATCTTTGAATGGGTTTATGCACTACGGTAAATTTTATTTTCCATGCATATATTATGACTGCAGCTAACGTGATGATTGGCAAGCCTTTGAAAACTGCAATGCAGCTTATTCATTTGGAGCCAGTCAGAGTGGGATTGTGCTGCCGGATTACAATTAAGTGTGTTTGGGCCTATGTATTGTGGCTGCAGCCTCTGGTAGCGCCCTGTATGCTCACAGTTGTGATGGTGGCGGCGCACCAAAGTGGGTGTAAAGATCTTAAATATCCAGATGAACTTTTGTTTTATTGCACATGTCACTTTATTTTTGGTGGAGGAACAATGAAATGGCGGCTAATAGCCGTCAGGTGATCCGCTTTTGTTCATAATGCATAAATTAATCTGATGGTTTCAACTTTATTCACTTTTGTTTAGTTATGTATGTATCACTTTGTTAGCACTCAGCACTTTAATTTTGCACAGCATGAAATCGGCACGAATCAGCACATCTATTTATTTAATATTTAGGTATTTCTCAAAGTGTTTGTTCATTCACACGTAATGCAGTGTGCTGTTTTCTCCATGTTATTATAATTTTTTTAAATCTTTTAGTGAATTACCACTAAGCACTTTAGTTTCTATGCACATTTATCAGATTCTATTTAACCTATTTCTCTTAGGCCACGGTCGGGTGTTCTCTCTGCATGCCCACTATGAACCGTGGCATGCTAAGTGCTAGTGGTGCAACGGATCGGTGACGATCCGTGATCCGAACGGGTCACCCCGTTCGGATCGGCACACACCGCGATCCGCGGCCTCGGCCTTAGGAAAGGCCGCGGCTTTGGCCTAGCTCCGGAGCCGCGGCCATCTTGGTACACCCGGGGGCGGCGGCCGCCTTGTGACGTCATCACCCCTCGCTGCTCGTGGATTTGAACTGGCCGGCGGGAGAGACTGGTAAGTGGGGGAGATGCCCATTACTGGGGGAGATTGTGGATATTACATACAGGGGGAAGATTGTGGATATTACATACAGGGGGAAGATTGTGGATATTACATACAGGGGGAAGATTGTGGATATTACATACAGGGGGAAGATTGTGGATATTACATACAGGGGGAAGATTGTGGATATTACATACAGGGGGAAGATTGTGGATATTACAGTGGGGGGGGGATGACGTGGATATTAGTAATTTTTTTTTTTTTGGCCGATCCGAAAATGATCCGATCCGTGGCTCTGATCCGAGGATCGATCCGATCCGTTGCACCCCTACTAAGTGCTTTAATTATTCTTATTTTTTTTTTGTGTTCCCTAGGTATGTCACAATACTAGCAACACCCATGCACCATAGTGAGAGGCAGTATTTTGCTTTTTCTAGCTAATAACTTATAAGCAATGATGGAGGGGAGTCAGGAACCTATCTGTGGTCTGCAGAGCAATCTTGCATCTCCTGACATCTAGTCTATAGTAGCCTGCTGGGACATAGGGCTGTCATCGTTGGCAGATTGATATGAGAAGAGCAGTTGTTTGTGGTGCAAACGAGGAAGTGGTCTAAAAGAGCTTCTGGTGTTGGCATGGGACAAAGTGTGACTGAGGCTTTAGATGACTCTCTGGCTTCTTTGCAGCCCTTAAAGTGGAAGTAAACAATTTTTCGCCACTTGTACCTACAGGTAAGCCTATAATAAGGCTTACCTGTAGGTACAGTGAATATCCCCTAAACCTGCACGATTTAGGAGATTATTCCCTTTGCATGCAGGCAGTGATGTCACCGGCACATGCACTCTGAAGGGACGGTATATCCGTGCCATCGCTTCAGAGCTTTGTGTGCGGTGGAGTGACATCAACCCGGCACAGCCAATCAGACAGCTGGAGGACGCAAACCCGGAGGGAAGACCGGGTGAAGATGGAGGCGACTGTAAGTGGTGACATCACAGCACTGGAGGGCTTTGTTCTAAGGTAAGTATTTCATAATGTGCTAGTATGTAATGCATAGTAACACATTATTCCTTTATTTTGCAGGGTTTTTTAAAAAAAATAGCACTAATGGGCACTGATGGGAGGCGCTAATGAGCACTGATATGCTGCACTGATGGGCTGCAATCTTCGGTATAGCGTTTTATAGTTGGCCCCCCTACTTTTGTCCCTGACCCCACATGTGCCCCCCCTAAATATGAAAGCTGGAGACGCCACTGGAGCCAGATAACCAGTGTGAAAAATTGGGTAAAATTTCTGGCTGAGCTTTGCATAACATCCATATTCGCCTTCTGAGTTTTGGAAATTGCCTTGATGTTGGTCTTTCCTATGATTATCTGATCTGGAGTATTCTGCTGTCATCGTTTTGACCCTCCACAACATTTGAATACATTGTCTACTTATTTCCAGTTTCTGGTAAGCAGATTGTGAGCACGGTGGTGTGGTGTGCTTTAAAAATCCTTTTTTGCACACTGAAGTTTGGTGGCGGTATTTCATCATTTTCACGTCTATCCAATATTGATTGATTTTCAACTTTTTGGACTTTTTTTATCCACATTTTATGTAGCACTGCATTTTGGACTTTATATGTCTGCTCAAGCATGTGGTGCCCAAGCGGCTGATGTTTTGGCCATGCGAGATACGCTTGAGACATATGTTGCAAATAGTAGTGGTGCGATCTGATGCACTTGACTCAAAAAAGCCCACACCAAAGAACTTTTGGAATAACGGGCAGAGGCAGCACCCTGCACCGGTGGAGCTCTGCGGTGTGATTCAGTCGGTGTGCTGCCTTTACGCTGGCCCCCGGAGGGCATCCTGCCTCGTTGGAGATGTGCCTCCTCCTCACCCTCCTTCTCTCTCCTATCAGGCACCCACGTGGAGTCAGTGACCTCATCATCCCCTCCCTCTTAATCACTGGAGCAAACCTGGCAGTATGCCTGCCAGATTGCTGGAACATGACTGCCAGATTGCTGTCCTTCTTGAGCATCCCCTCTCTCTGCGCTCACGCTACTGCCTTCCTCTAGCTGTGTATCATCATCATCAGACCCTTCAAAATGCTGAGCATCCTCCTGGAGCATGTACCCAACACTGTGCTCAAACAGTTCGGGGGACTCCTCAGGAGGACATGTTGGGTCTAGGGAAGGAGTGACTGATGACATTGATACAAGGGAAGAGGACGCGTTAGCAGCTTCTTTGCCAGTACCCTGAGCCTGGGTGAAAGAGGATGAGGAGGGCTTGGTCATCCACTCTACCAAGTCTTCGGCATGATGCGGCTCAACACGTCCAGCTGCCGAAAATAAGGACAAGCGTGTCCCATGGCCGCGTGCTGATGACAATGCACCGCGTCCACGACCAGCACTGTTGCCCCCAGACACGGAGCCTGCTTGCCCTCTTTTATTGGCTCGTGACTGTCTGCCTCTCCTTGTTGGCCTTCCAGACATTCTAATGGCCTGCAGGGAGATGGGAAAACCAGCAATAAGGGGTAGCTTCAGGTGTATACTGTGCAGGAGGCACACTACACCCACTGTAACTGCTGCAGATGCCTGCCTGTGTTACACAACAGGAAAACACAGCAATAAGGGGTAGCTTCAGGTGTATACTGTGCAGGAGGTTTAGCAAAAATGACACTGACACTGTCCCCTGCCTATCCTTCTCTGTCCCTGTATACCACCAACACACTGTAAATGCACAAGGTTAATGAAAGAATATCACTGACACTGTCCCTGCCTATTCTTCTCTGTCCCTGTATACCAACACACTGTAAATGCACAAGTTTAATGAAAGAATATCACTGACTCTGTCCCTGCCTATTCTTCTCTGTCCCTGTATACCTACACACTGTAAATGCACAAGGTTAATGAAAAAATATCAGACACTTTCCCTGCCTATCATTCTCTGTCCCTGCACGCCAACACACTACACAAGGCTGCCGCGCTGGCGGCCTTTTATAGTGTGGGACGTGTACTAAACCCCCCTGAGCTATAATTGGCCACAGGCATCCTGCCTGTGGCCAATTATGGCTCTCCTCGCTGCCGGCGCTGTGATTGGCCAAGCATGTGGGGTCACAGTGCATGCTTGGCCAATCACAGCGCCGGCAATGCACTGCGATGGCGCAGTGTATTGTGGGCCATTCGCGTCACACGAATTTGGCGCGAACGGCCCACAAAGTTCTGGTTTCGCCGAACAGGCGAACAGCCAATGTTCGACTCGAACATGCGTTCGACTCGAACACTGAGCTCATCCCTAGTCTACGTGCATAGCTTAGGCCAGTGGTCCACAAACTAGGGCCAGATGCAGCTCTTTGCTTTCATTTATCTGGACCCTGGCACACTTTTCCTCCCTCTAAAGCAAAAAAGGATACATTTTTCCCATGGGACATTGAAGGGCAGTAACCATAACTTCTATGTAAAATTTTTTAACAAAGCTGTACTGTATGTCATAAATAAATAAAAAAAGACTTAAAACCATCACGGCTGATGTATTTTTGTATACATAGCACCACATGTTAAAAGATACGCATAAGCAATCTCCACTAGGGAGCATAACATAATCACAAAATAGTATATTATATTTTTTATATATATATATATATATATATATATATATATATATATACCCAACATGTTTCAAAGTAGTTCCTTTGTCCTCTCCTTCAGGGGTATATGACAGATCCTGGGTCTAGAAAACGTAGACAATATTGGAAGCTTGCAATCAGATACCAGATTGATGTCTTGTATGGTACAACATGCTGTACTTACAAATGACTGTAATGGCCAGACTATTGATTTGTGAAATAAAGTTTTTTATATTTGTTACATAAAAGTTATGGTCACTGCCCTTCAAACCCCCATGGGAAACATGTATTCTTTTTGATAATACATATAGGAATGTGGGCAGTGAAATTTTTGGATCTCTATACCATTTTCAACTGATTTTCCTCCCACCGACACCAACAATGGGTACCAGTAATAATTTCTCCCACTAATACCAGTGGTAGGGCACTATGCGTTCCACTGACATTAACAATAGGGCATAATTGTTCCCATTAACACCATTGATGAGGCACTATTCTTTGCACTGACACCAACGATGACATACTGTTCTTCCTGCTGAAACCGAAGATGGGGCACTATTCCTCATACTAATACCAAAGATGGGCTACTATTCCTCCCAGTCACGCCAGAATATTTTTTACACCCACTGACAACAATCCAGCCACCCCAAGAAAATTGGGGAATGCTGAGACCCTACCTAAAAGGGAAGTTGTTCACAAAAAATGCAAGTTGGGGGTAAAGGACTTGTCATCAATATTGCTTGTAGCTGCTTTTTCCTTAATACTGACTTACCACTTACCCTGGTCTACACTTTGACTCTGTGTGGAGATGGACATTTTGATAGCAGGCATAGGCTTTGGTTTCCATATGTCAGAGCTGCCTCTGATGATGGATCTGATAAGCAGGGGATAATGACCAAGAAAGGTAAGAAAGATATAGGAAGCACAGTTCCACAGAATGAATAAAGCAGATGCAGGATGATGCATGCACTACAGGCCCTTGCCAACAAGCCTTCCGGAGAACAGCTGTACAGTAGCGGTACCATCCAGTCTCACTCCAAATCTCTGCAGTCAGAGGCAGTGTCACCTTAGATCAGGGGTCTCCAAACTTTCTAAGCAAAGGGCCAGTTTTCTGTCTGTCAGAATTTAGTGGGGGCCAGACTGTGGCTGGTGGAAGTAGAAACTGCCCCAGTGTCAATGGAAGTAAACAATTTCTCAGACCTGGTGATCAGTTGGAGTAAATAAATTTTCAAAGCACATGTGGTTAGGAGGAGGAGGAATAATGCCCCATCATTGGTATTGGTGGGAGGAATAGTGCCTATTCATTGGTGTCAGTGGTAGAAATAGTGTCCCATTGTGGGTGTCAATTTTGGATGAATAGTGCCCCACTACTGGTTTCAGTGGAAGGAATGTTGCCTCAACCTTGTTGACAGTGGGAGAAATAGTGACCCAAGGGCCGTACAAAGGCAAAAAAGGGCCACATCTGGCCCACAGGCCGCAGTTTGGAGACCACTGCCTTAGATGATTGCACACTGCAGATACTAGGGATGAGCTTCCAGTTCGAGTCGAACCCATGTTCGACTCGAACATCGTCTGTTCGGCCGTTCGACGAATTTTGAACATTATGGGCCGTTCACGCCAAATTCGAGTGGCGCGTCACGGCCCATAATTCACTGCGGCATCGCAGTGTATTGCTGGCTGATGATTGGCCAAGCATGCACTATGACCCGCATGCTTTGGCCAATCACAGCATGGAAAAAATGGAGAGCCATAATTGGGCAAAGCCAGGGTGGCTTTGGCCAATTATGTCTCAGGGGGTTTAGTACACGCCCCACAATATATAAGGCCGCCTGCGTGGCAGCCTTGTGTAGTGTGTTGCAGCGGTGGTTAAAGACAGACAGAGAGAGAGAGAGAGAGAGAGTGTCATTTAATTTGAGTTAGATAGAGCAGGCAGGCGAGTCAGTTAGCTTCAGTTACAGTGTGTAGAGGATATATATGCATCCTAGGTGTTGTATGTGTGTGTATATATATTTATACACTGTATTTAGTTTAGCTAGATCCGTTCCTGTTATTCTCTTCATAAGATACTGACAGGCAGGCAGGTGATTGTGCTAGCTGCAGTATTTTCACTTGGTGTACTGTGTCCTTTGCACAGTGTGCACCTAAAGCTTACCTCAATACAATTGCTGGTGTTCTCATACAAATACAGGCAGGGAGCTGCAGTATTTTTCTTTAGTGTCCTTTGCACAGTGTGCACCTAAAGCTTACCTCAATACAATTGCTGGTGTTCTCATACAAATACAGGCAGGGAGCTGCAGTATTTTGCTTTAGTGTTCTTTGCACAGTGTGCACCTAAAGCTTACCTCAATACAATTGCTGGTGTTCTCATACAAATACAGGCAGGGAGCTGCAGTATTTTCAGTTAGTGTACTGTGTCCTCTGCACAGTGTGCAACTAAAGCTAACTGAAGGCAATTGCTGGTGTTCTCATACTAATAGTACTACAGGCAGGCAGTTGATTCTGCTAGCTGCAGTATAATCAGTATATGTATACATCCCAGCGTTGTGCAGCTACATCTCCCTGCAGGCCATTAGTATGTCTGGAAGGACAACAAGGAGAGGCAGACAGTCACAAGCCAATAAAAGAGGGCAAGCGGGCTCTGTGTCTAGAGGCAACAGTGCTGGTCATGGACACGGTGCATTCTCATCAGCACGTGGCCGTGGAACACGCTTGTCCTTTTTTTCGGCAGATAGCCGCGTTGAGGCCGCAACATGCCGAAGACTTGGTAGAGTGGATGACTAAGCCGTCCTCATCCTCTCTCACCCTCTCTCACCCAGGCTCAGGGTACTTTGTCTGGCAAAGCAGCTGCCAAAGCAGCATCTTCCTTCGGCTTAATGGCATCAGTCACTCCTTCCCTAGCCCCACCATGTCCTCCTGAGGAGTCCCCCGAACTGTTTGACCACAGTGTTGGGTACATGCTCCAGGAGGATGCCCAGCATTTTGAAGGCTCTGATGATAGTACCCAGCTAGAGGAAGGCAGTAACGTGAGCCCAGAGAGAGGGGGTGCCCAAGAAGGATGGCAATCTGGCAGTCATGTTCCCCCAGCTGCCGCATACTGCCAGGTTTGCTACAGTGATGAGAAAGGAGGGGATGATGAGGTCACGGACTCTATGTGGGTGCCTGATAGGAGAGAGGAGGAGGAGGAGGCACATCTCCAACGAGGAAGGATGCCCTCCAGGGGCCAGCTTAAGGGCAGCACACCGACAGCATCACACCGCAGAGCTCTGCATGTGCAGGCCTCTGCTGTCTCTGCGCGTTATTCCAAAAGTTCTTTGGTGTGGACTTTTTTGAGACGAGTGCATCAGATCGCAGCGCTGCTATTTGCAACATATTATTCAGGCGTATCTCGCATGGCCAAAACATCACCCGCTTGTGCACCACATGCTTGATCAGACATATGTCGACCTGCCCTGCAGTTCGTTGGCAAGCACACCTAGAAGACCCACACCAAAGAACAAAGCGGACCTCTCCTTGCTCCTCATTAGCTGGGATCTCCAACCCCACTATACCTTCAGTCCTCTCTGAAACCTGCACTGAGAGGAATGAAGGTGTAGAATTAGGTGTGTCACAGCCAAGTACTTGCGGGCAATCTGCTATTGGTACACCAACGTCAGATTGTACCAGGCAAATTTCCCTGCCCCAGCTGCTGCACCGCTGAAAGAAGTTTGCTCCCAGCCATCCACATGCCCAGCGGTAAAATGCTAGCTTGGCTAAATTGCTAGCACTTCAACTGCTGCCTTTTGGTAGATTCTGCCCCCTTCTGCCCCCCTTTTGTTAAATGTGCGGTTCCTCAGTGTCAGGTTCCCAAACGCCACTTTTTCTCACGGAAGGCGATTCCGACTCTCTTCCGGCATGTGGAAGGCAATGTCTTGGCCTCGCGGGACAGGGCGGTCAGTGGTAAGGTGCATATTACCGCTGACTCATGGTCCAGCAGGCATGGACAGGGACATTACCTATCTTTCACGGCGCATTGGGTGACTGCTGGCATCTGGGAAGGATGCAGGACAAGGTGCAGTAGTGTTGGAGGTTGTTCCGCCACCACGCCTCCAAAATGCTACTACTGGTGATTCTGACACACCTCTCTCCTCCACCCCCTCCTCTTCTTCTTCCTCCATGGCCTCTTCCTGTGCTTTGTCCTCGGAACCAGCGGTGCTCCGTAGGCGTTCAAGGGGCTATGCAAGTACGCAGGCAAAGAGATGCCATGCTGTGCTTGAGCTGGTGTGCTTGGGGAACAAGAGCCACACTGGGGCAGAGATTCTGTCAGCTCTGCAGGGGCAGGCTCAGAGGTGGTTGACGCCACGCCAGCTTAAGCCAGGAATGGTGGTTTCTGACAATGGCACCAACCCCCTTTTCCGCCCTCTGACAGGGACACCTGACCCAGGTGCCATGTTTGGCTCACGTCCTTACCTTGGTGGTACAGCGGTTCTTGGGCAGGTACCGGGGCTTACAGGATGTCCTGAGGCAGGCCAGGAAAGTCTGTGTGCATTTCTTCCGGTCATATAATGCCAGTGCTTGGCTGGCTGACCTGCAAAAGGAATTTAACCTGACCAAGAACCGCCTAATCTGTGACATGCCCACCAGGTGGAACTTAACGTTGGCCATGCTTCAGCGGCTGCACACACAGCAGAGGGCCATCAATGAGTATCTGTGCCAATATGGCACCAGGACAGGGTCAGGGGAGCTTGTTTTGTTTTTTTGCCAAGCCAGTGGGTCATGATCAGGGATGCATGCACTGTCCTGGCACCATTTGAGGAGGCCACGAGGATGGTGAGCAGTGACATTGCATGCATCAGTGACACTGTCCCTCTTGTCCACCTGTTGGAGCACACGCTGCATGGAATAATGGACAGGGCACTTGAGGCAGAACAGAGGGAGGAAGAGGAGGACTTCCTTACCTCTGAAGGCCCCCTTTATCCAGACAGTGTTCCTGCTGGCCCGCCTATCACACAGGAAGAGGACAAGGAGGATTGTGTCAGCATGGAGGTGGAGCCTAGCACTCAGTATCAGCAGCAGTCTTCAAGGGATCAATTACAGTCCCAAGACACCCATGGACTTGTACGTGGCTGGGAGGAGGTGGCTGCGGATCATGTCTTCCTGAGTGACCCAGAGGACTCCGGACCGAATGCCTCAGCAAACCTACGCTGCATGGCCTCCCTGATCCTGCAAAGCCTGCGGAAGGATCCTTGCATTCGTGCTATCAAGGAGAGGGATCATTACTGGCTGGCAACCCTCCATGATCCACGTTACAAGGGTAAGGTTGCGGACCCTATCTTGCCGTCGCAGAGGGAGCAGAGGATGAAACATCTTCGGGAGGCCTTGCAGAATGGTCTGTGCAACGCGTTCCCAGAGACTGGAAGGTTACAAATTCCTGGTCCTGGACAACGTGTTGCTGAGGCTTCGGTCAGTCAAAGAAGGAGCGGTGGAGAAGGTGGCCGTCTGACCGATGCGTTCAGATTTTTTTTTAGTCCGCAGCCCCAAGGTATGATCGGTTCCAGCAACCATCGCCAGCATCTGGTTTACATGGTGCAGGAATACCTAGGGGCAAGATCAGACTTGGACACCTTTCCCACCGAAAATCCTCTGTGTTACTGGGTCTTGAGGATGGATCACTGGCCAGAGCTTGCACAGTATGCAATTGAGCTACTGGCCTGTCCTGCATCCAGCATTCTTTCGGAACGCACATTCAGTGCTGCTGGAGGCTTTGTAACCGATCACAGGGTGCGCCTGTCCACCGACTCGGTCGATCGACTGACCTTCATAAAAATGAATCAGTCTTAGATCACCACCAGCTACCAAGCACCTGATGCTGATGTAACGGAATAATTTTTTTTGAAATGTCAGATCCCTTCAAGACTGCCTATGCTGATGCTGAGTGACTATCCTGTTATGCTGAGTGACTATCCTCTTCCTCCTCAATGATCATGCTGATAGCTTGTAAGAACATTTTTGGTTCTGGGCACCGCCACCAGTGGCTAAGGCCCCATTTTTCAGCCCCTGTTTAACCACTTCCCATCCGCGCTATAGCCGAATGACGGCTACAGCGCGGACCTAAAATGCCGGTAGGCCTCAATAGACGACCTCCCCTTTCCTCGCGCGTGCTCCCATGCGCGCAACGGGGAAATTCTATACTGGCCATGTCCCTTGGACACAGCCAATCACAGATCGCTGTAAATAGCCAATCACAGCGGCTATTTACAGCGCGATCGGCGTGGCCAATGAGAGATGATCTCAAATGTAAACATATGAGATCATCTCTCATTTCCGGCTCTCCCTCCTCACACAGACACCACATGTGAGGAGGGAGAGCGATCTGTTAGAGTGATAATGTGAGTTATAACACAATACACCAGCCAAAGCATCCTTACAGTGCCCAATCAGTGCCACAGTGTCAAGTGTCACAGTCAGTGAAAACACTTAGTGCCCACCTGTACATCAGTGATCAGTGCCCATCTGTGCCACCTCAGTACACATCTGTGCAATCAGTGCTCATCAGTGCCCCCCTGTGCCACTTCATCAGTGCCCACCTGTGCCGCCTCATCAGTGCACATTTGTGCAATCAATCAGTGCACATCTGTGTCGCCTCATTAGTGCCATCTGTGCTGCCTCATTAGTGCCATCTGTGCCGCCTCATTAGTGCCATCTGTGCCGCCTCATCAGTGCATATCTGTGCCGCCTCATCGGTGCACATCTGTGCCGCCTCATCAGTGCACATCTGTGCCGCCTCATCAGTACCCATCTGTTCCACCTCATCAGTACCCATCTGTTCCACCTCATCAGTACCCACCTGTGGCGCCTCATCAGTACCCACCTGTGCCGCCTCATCAGTACCCACCTGTGCCGCCTCATCAGTGCCCATCTGTGCTGCCTCATCAGTGCCCATCTTTGCCACCTCATCAGTGCCCATCAGTTTTGTCTTATCAGTGCAGGCTTAGCACACATCTGTGCCACCTCATCAGTGCAGGCTTCTTAGCACACATCTGTGCAGGATCATCAGTGCCCATCAGTGCAGGCTTGGCACACACACCTGTGAAGTTGCATCATCACCGGCAGCAACCATGTCAAAAAGATGAGGCCATGCCGAGGAGGCATACCAAATTCTTTCCACGCCTGACGAGAGCAACGGGGAGCTCTCTTTTTTGGATTCCCATTCGGATTCTGAGTCGGACGTAAACTATGAGCCAGTCCTCAGTAGTGGAACAGTAACCGGCTCAGAGGAGGAAGATAGTTGGCCACACAAACGAAGGCACTCTGGTGAGGAGGCAGTGGTATCCACCAGCACCGCAGTGCCTTCCACCAGCACTGCAGTGCCTTCCACCAGCACCGCAGTGCCATCCACCAGCACCGCAGTGCCATCCACCAGCACCGCAGTACCTTGGCAAGAAAGGCCAAGGACCCATGCCAGCCTTCCCTATGCCCTTCAGAACCCCTTGTGGCTTCCTCCCAATTCAGGAGAAGCCAACATTCCCCCTTTCACTGCCCAGCCAGGAGTCCAGGTGGACACAGACAATTTTTCCCCAATCAATTTTTTTGATTTATTTTTTACTGAGGACATGCTATCCAGAATTGTGACCCAGTGCAACCTATATGCACAGCAATTTATTGCAAATAATCCATCATATTATGCCTGTCCCTTCGAGTGGAGAGACCTAACGGTGGAGGAGTTGAAGGTTTTTTTAGGCCTCACATTTTGTATGGGACTCAACCCAAAAAACGAATAGCAATCTGTAACGGCACCCCAAGTATGAAAGGGGTTAACACCGTTTAGGATATTCCCTCTCTGGACACACATCCACTGCCGATCCTCCACAGTCAGGCGACCGCTTCCCATAGGATTAATACTTCCAAACATATGAGACAAACACTCTGTATGAAGTTTCCAACTGGACTGACAATCTTTAATGACAAACTCCCAGTTTTATACACACAGAGAGGAGGTTCTTACATTTTCCTCAGACAAAACACCTTTGACCAGACCTAATTTACATGAGCTAAATAACTACAGTGATAACTCAGACACATGACCTTTATGCTAGCCTCACTGTCTCCCAATACACATATTCTGACATCTCTTAGCTAATCCCTTTACATCTTAAATTACTATGCATGACCTTTATATTCACCAGACTGTCTGCCTGCTTTACAATACACACAAGTACAGAGTTAATTATCACTATTCACAATGAAAGGATCTGTAGCATAGTTGAGATTCATTAACATGACACAAGCAGACAGGTGACACATCAGCATCTCTTAATTAACTTGTTGAGTTCAGAATCAAACAACCAGTACATTTTGTGGATTAATATTACTATCCCAATTTAAAGCAATCCAAGACATTCTTAATGTCCATTATTTCCTGGCTCACCCTGTGCCCAAAGTGACCCCTGTCACACATCTCCCCTTTCGGCAGGAGACTAACACAGGAGGAGACCCCAGACGGGTTGACTCCGAAGTTAGTCCAAAGTTTGATTCCTCTAATGCCTGGACAACCCATCAGCATGGCCGTTTTGCTTACCGGGTCAGTAGCTGATGGTGACGTTGTAAGGTTGCAGGGCGAATAATGGAATTCAGTTCTGGAACAGTCACTTGCTTTGCTCTCTCAATGGCTCCCAAAACTTGTTGTGATGCTCTTGGGAGAGGTAAGGCAAAACCTGCGCGCAAATCCCATTTAACCTTTTGACAATTTCAGCCTGTTTGTGCATTTCAATGTTCAAGCCATGGGACATCTCATAATACATGACGTAGTGTCGTTGCATCTCCGATTTCTCCCAAAAGGTTAAATGGGATTTGCGCCCAGGTTTTGCCTTACCTTTCCCAAGAGCACCAGCAACAAGTTTTGGGAGCCATTGAGAGAGCAAAGCAAATGACTGTTCCAGAACTGAATTCCGTTATTCGTCCCGCAACCTTACAACTGCACCATCAGCTACTGACCCGGTAAGCAAAATGGCCATGCTGATGGGTTGTCCAGGCATTAGAGGAATGGAACTATGGACTAACCTCTGAGTCAACCTGTCTGGGGTCTCCTCCTGTGTTAGTCTCCTGCCGAAAGGGGAGATGTGTGACAGGGGTCACTTTGGGCACAGGGTGAGCAAGAAAATAATGGACATTAAGAATATGTCTTGGATTTCTTTAAAATGGGACAGTGATATTTTTCCACAATATTCCCCAGGATACCTGTAAAGAACTATTTACTGTTTGATTATGAACTCAACAGGTTAACTGAAAAGTGACTCCTTCATGATGTTGGGACACATACTGTTAGATGCTAATGTCACCACATCCAGCCCCCACCTGTGTCTGCTAAGATGTCAGATGTGTATTGGGAGACAGTGAGGCTAGCCTAAAAGTCATGTGTCTGAGTCATCACTGTAGTTAATTAGCTCATGTAAATTAGGTCTGGTCAAAGGTGTATTGTCTGAGGAGAATGTAAGAACCTCCTCTCTGTGTGTGTATAAAACTGGGAGTTTGTCATTAAAGATGGTCAGTCCAGTTGGAAACTTCATACAGAGTGTTTGTCTCGTATGTTTGGAAGGATTAATCCTATGGGAAGCGGTCGCCTGACTGTGGAGGATCGGCAGTGGATGTGTGTCCAGAGAGGGAATATCCTAAACGGCGTTAACCCCTTTCATACCTGGGATGCCGTTACATTGGTTGGCAGCAGTGGGATTTTCCCTCCAGTTACTGGGACGCTCCAAACCACCACAGTGAATGACCAGCTACGCAGCCTGCAGGAAAGCCACGCTGAAAGACTTACTTGAGAGCCGTGGAGGGACCGGTGGGACAAAGAACAAGGCCACCTTGATCAGGGAGCTAGCCGAGATGGATCGGAGGGATGGTGATGCAGGACCCCGGTCAGTTGAAGACTTGTTTCAGCAACGAGTTTGAGAGCGGTTGGCATTATATGGGGCTAACCCATCAGAGACCGCCATACAGAAAGCCATTAGAGACATCCAGCTGCAGGATGAGCGACAAGAGAGAGAACTAGAGCGGCAACATGAGCGGAGAATGGCGGAAATACGGCAATCGGAGACAACGCCTAAAGATGCAGCGCCTGTCCGTAAGTTGCCCTTTCGGGCGTTCAAACTATTCAAGGAAGGAGAGGAGGAAATTGAAGCGTTCCTGCAGGACTTTGAGAGACTATGCCAGATACATGAAGTACGGCCCCAAGATCGGGTCGCCTTACTGGCGAGTAATTTAACTGGCAGAGCGGCGGATGCATATCAGGCCCTGGAGGATGAGGACGCTAAAGACTATGACCGGGTAAAAGAAGCTCTGCTAGCCTGATTTGCCATTACACCCGAAGCCAGCCGGATTACGTTTCGAGAATCCCGGAAACAAACCCACATAACATACGTGGAGTGGGTACATCGTCTGCAGTGAGACCCTAAGGGCTGGTTCCAGGGAAGCCGCGCTCATACCATAGAGGACATCACCCAGCTAGTACTCTTAGAACAGTTCTTTAACCACACCCCTCCGGTATTACGGGATTGGGTGCGAGATAAGCGACCACGGACTGTACAGCAAGCGGCTACTTTGGCCGATGAATATCTGGACTCTCGGAGGTCAGGCGAAAGCGAGCGCTATCCACTATCTCGGCCCAGTTTACCAGCCTCTAACCCAACTTCAGCACCACCTCCAGCGGCCACTTATCCTCAGCAGCCCAGGTTCAACTCCCAGGACTACTCACAACCCATCAGGTGTTTTTGGTGTAAACAGCTAGGGCACAAAAAGCCAGACTGTCCGTTGAATCCAGCCAGACAGTCCCAGTCATGGAGACAGCCAGCAAGGGTGAGCCCCTGCACATCCATGCCTGCGGCCCACTGCATTGAGGAGGAAGAACATTGGAGCATCCTGTACGAGGCTGATCCAATACAAGCAGCTAACCGGGACAACAGGCAGCAACACAGGCAGACTGTCTGGGTCAATGGAAAGGTAGCCAATGGCCTACGTGATACTGGTGCCACCATGACCCTACTAAAGAAGAACCTCATCCCAGAGAGCCAACACACCGGAGACACTGTAGCCGTAAGAGTAGCGGGAGGTACCATCTTCCGGCTACCCGTTGCCCATTTTCACCTGGATTGGGGGGTTGGTTCAGGACATGTGAATGTGGGGGTGATGAAGGATTTGCCAGCGGATGTACTACTGGGGAATGATTTGGCCCCCCTCGTTTCTGCTTACGCCCCGATGGGCCCCGCTGAAGCCAACCCAGTGACTACCTGTGCCCAGACCCATGCTGCTGGAAACGGCCCGCTTACGGCTGAGAACTGGGTAAGACTATCTTCCCCGACATGTACCTTTAGATCAGGGAAAATATCACAGTCTAGAATTGGAATGTGACAAGTTGGCCAGGGAGAAATCGGAGATGCAACGACAGTACGTCATGTATTATGAGATGTCCCATGGCTTGAACATTGAAATGCACAAACAGGCTGAAATTGTCAAAAGGTTAAATGGGATTTGCGCCCAGGTTTTGCCTTTCCTCTCCCAAGAGCATCAGCAACAAGTTTTGGGAGCCATTGAGAGAGCAAAGCAAGTGACTGTTCCAGAACTGAATTCCATTATTCGTCCTGCAACCTTACAACGCCACCATCAGCTACTGACCCGGTAAGCAAAACGGCCATGCTGATGGGTTGTCCAGGCATTAAAGGAATGGAACTATGGACTAACTTCGGAGTCAACCCGTCTGGGGTCTCCTCCTGTGTTAGTCTCCTGCCGAAAGGGGAGATGTGTGACAGGGGTCACTTTGGGCACAGGGTGAGCAAGAAAATAATGGACATTAAGAATATGTCTTGGATTTCTTTAAAATGGGACAGTGATATTTTTCCACAATATTCCCCAGGATACCTGTAAAGAACTATTTACTGTTTGATTATGAACTCAACAGGTTAACTGAAAAGTGACTCCTTCATGATGTTGGGACACATACTGTTAGATGCTAATGTCACCACATCCAGCCCCCACCTGTGTCTGCTAAGATGTCAGATGTGTATTGGGAGACAGTGAGGCTAGCCTAAAGGTCATGTGTCTGAGTCATCACTGTAGTTAATTAGCTCATGTAAATTAGGTCTGGTCAAAGGTGTATTGTCTAAGGAGAATGTAAGAACCTCCTCTCTGTGTGTATAAAACTGGGAGTTTGTCATTAAAGATGGTCAGTCCAGTTGGAAACTTCATACAGAGTGTTTGTCTCGTATGTTTGGAAGGATTAATCCTATGGGAAGCGGTCGCCTGACTGTAGAGTATCGGCAGTGGATGTGTGTCCAGAGAGGGAATATCCTAAACGGCGTTAACCCCTTTCATACCTGGGGTGCCGTTACACAATCCTTTTGGTCAAAACGCCCTATCTACCACATGCCAATCTTCTCCACTGCATGATCATGAGGTTCCTCCACTTCAATGATAATACCCAGTGCCCTCCCCAAAATGACCCAAATTATGACAGGCTTTTCAAAATTCGGCCATTACTAAATAATTTTTCAGACGTATTCCCCCAGTTGTATACCACAGACCAAGATGTATGTGTGGATGAGTCCCTTGTTAAATTTTGTGGCAGGCTTAAAATCAAGCAGTTTATCCCCAGCAAAAGGGCCCACTATGGGGTGAAGGTATACAAACTATGTGACCGAGTCACAGGGTACCTGTATGCCTTCATAGTGTAAGAAAGGAAGGACACCCAGCTGCATCCCCGCAGTTGCCCAGACTACTTGGGATCAAGCGGGAAAGTTGTTTGGCAACTCATCAACCCCCTACTGGACAAAGGCTACCATTTATACGTAGATAACTTCTACACATCTCTTCCTCTGTTCCACAACCTTTACCTGAAGCAGACGCCAGCATGTGGCACGGTAAGAAAGAACAGAAAGGGCTTTCCTCAAAGTCTTGTCAATAAGAAGTTGAGAAGAGGAGAATCGGCAAGTCTGCGAAACAAGGAGGTTCTGGCAGTGAAGTGGAGGGACAGAAGGGATGTGTACATGTTATCTTCCATCCACAACAATTCCTTCGTGGAAATCCCCAGAAGGAATGGCACCACCATCCAAAAGCCCACATGCATCCAGGACTACAATTCGTTCATGGGGGGAGTCGACTTCAACGACCAAATGCTGAAACCCTACCTTGCCACGAGATGGACATACCATTGGTACAAAAAAGTAGCAATTTAGTTTTTTTCATTTGGCCTTATACAACTCCTATGTTTACCACAAGTCCACCCAAAACCCCCTACCCTTCCTTGGCTACCAGGAGGAAATCGCCACTGCCCTGATATTCCAGAATGGCCACCCCCAAAACATCCGATCAGATGTTCTAAGTCGACTCTCTGAACGCTACTTTCCAGATAAAGTCCTTCCCGCAGCAACAGGCCGACGACGTAAAAAAAAAAGTAAGGTGTGTGCCAGTGGAGGAGTCAGACAAGACACAGCTTATCATTGTGCCCAATGTCCTTCCCAACCAGGCCTCTGTGTAGTAGACTGTTTTCGCCGTTACCATACTTCACTAATAATTTAGTGAAGTATGGTAAACGTAATCCTCAGTTCCTGCCTTTACACACCTTTACACCCCTTATGCCACTGCCTGCTCTGTAACTGACCCTGGCTTGTTATTCAACCACGCTTCTGCCTAACGATTCTGTAATATCTCTGCCTGATCTGGAACTGACCTTGGACTGTTTGACCATGTTTTTTGCCTGCCTCTTGGATTGATCTTGTACCCTGCTACTGGACTAGTGGGATTCAACACTGGGGTCTCACATATGTGAGGGGCTCCAGAAAGGTTTTTCTGGATGAAGAAAACTATTTTTTTTTGTTTTCTCATCCTAGATTAGGGTCTGGAGACTCGGAGACTTCAAAGAGATTTGGGTGGGAGAAGCCTCTACTCCTGTCCCCATTCTGTCCTGAACGAGGCTCTACTTCTGCCTACTGCCTGTAGGACCTATGCCATCATGCCTCTGCCTGTCGCATGAACTGACCACACCACATGGACCTGCCTACTACCAGGACCAATATTTTTGGCACTGCTGACAATATCTCTGCCTGCACTGACCCTGCACTCTATATGGACAGTATCCCTGCCTGCTGCCTGGACAATTGTGTATGCCATTGCTGACCAAGTCCCTGCCTGCTTCCTGGACCAGTGCTATCCTGCTGTGTAGAACTGCGCTACTAAAACCACAGGTCATCTTTTGTTTACGCTTTGCTCCGCATAATGTATTTTGGGGTGTAATTCTTGGTATGTGCATGCTATGTGTCCCTGGAACACCTGACAGTGTTCCTTGCATGTTGGATCTCTGTATGTGGCCAGGCTGTGTAGAAGTCTCACACATGTGGTATCGCCATACTCAGGAGGAGTAGCAGAATGTATTTTGGGGTGTCATTTTTGCTATGTAAATGCTATGTTTTGGAGATATCTTATAAACGGACAACTTTGTGTAAAAAAAAAAAAATGCATAATTTTTTTTCCACATTTTCCAAAAACTTCTGGAAAAAAATGAACCGTTCAAAAGACTCATTATGCCTCATAGATTATACGTTGGGATGTTTGCTTTCCAAAATGGGGTAATTTTGTGGGTGTTTCCATTGTCCTGGTGCTCCAGAGCCTTCAAAAATGTAATAGGTGGTTGAGAAATGAGATGTGTAATTCATGCTCATAGAACGCCTAAAGGTGCTACTTCAATGTAGGTCCTCTGTATGTGGCCAGGCTGTGTAAAAGTCTCACACATTTGGTATCGCCATACTAAGGAGGAGTAGCAGAATGTATTTTGGGGTGTCATTTTTGCTATGTGTTGGAAATATCTTATCAATGGACAACTTTGCATAAAAAAAATGCGTTTTCATTTATTTATTTTTTCACATTTTCCAAAAAGTTCTGGTAAAAAATGAACGGTTCAAAAGACTCATTATGCCTCATAGAAGAGTTGGGGTGTTAGCTTTACAAAATGGGGTCATTTTGTGGATGTTTCCATTGTCCTGGTGCTCCAGGGCCTTCAAATATGTAATAGGTAGTCAACTAGTTAGATGTATAATTTATGCTCCTAGAACACCTGATGGTGCTCCCTGCATGTTGGGCCTCTGTATGTGGCTAGGCAGTAAAAAAGTCTCACACATGGGGTATCGTTATACTCAGGAGGAGCAGCAGAATGTATTTTGGGGTGTCATTTGTGGTATGCACATGCCATTAGAGAAATAAGCTATTACAATGACAATTTTGAGAAAAAAAAAAAATCAAAAATACTCTTAATTTTGCAAAGAATTGTGGGAAAAAATTACAACTTCAAATAACTCACCATCAGGGATGAGCCGAACACCCCCCTGTTCGGTTCGCACCAGAACCTGCGAACAGACAGAATGTTCGTGTGAACTTTAGAACCCTATTAAATACAATGGACTCGAACGTTCGAAATCTAAAGTGCTAATTATAAAGGCTAATATGCAATTTATTGTCCTAAAAAGTGTTTGGGGACCCGGGTCCTGCCCCAGGGGACATGTATCAATGCAAAAAAAGGTTTAAAAAATAGACGTTTTTACGGGAGCGGTGATTTTAATAATGCTTAAAATGAAAAAATAAAAGTGAAATTTTCCTTTAAATTTCGTACCTGGGGGGTGTGTATGATATGCATGTAAAGTCGCGCATGTTTCCCGTGCTTAGAACTGTCCCTGCACAAAGTGTCATTTTTGAAGGGAAAAAAAGTCATTTAAAACTCACTCGCGGCTATTAATGAATTGTCGGCTTTTATCAATACATAGAAAAGTCATTGATAAAAAAAAAAAAGCGTGGGGGTTCCCCCAAATTCAATTACCAGGCTCTTCAGGTCTGGAATGGATATTAAGGGGAACCCCGCTGCAAATTAAAAAAAAATGGCGTGCGGTTCCACCTAAATATCCATACCAGGCCCTTCAGATCTGGCATGGATTTTAAGGGGAACTCCACCCCAAATAAAAAAAAATGGCGTGGATTCCCCCCAAAAATCCATACCAGACCATTATCCGAGCACGCAACCTGGCCGGCCGCAGGGGAAGAGGGGGGGACGAGAGAGCGGCCCCCCCTCCCTCCTGAACCGTACCAGGCCACATGCCCTCAACATGGGGAGGATGTCCCCATGTTGATGGGGACAAGGGCCTCATCCCCACAACCCTTGCCCGGTGGTTGTGGGGGTCTGCGGGCAGGGGGCTTATCGGAATCTGGAAGACCCCTTTAACAAAGGGGAACCCCAGATCCCGGCCCCCCCTATGTGAATTGGTAAGGGGTACATTGTACCCCTACCATTTCACGAAGAAAGTGTAAACAAATGTAAATAAAAACACAAACACCTTGGAAAAGTCCTTTATTAAAAAAAACATTCCAGCGATGAAATCCAGTGTCCCGCGGCGATCCCGATGTCCAGCGCTGTCCGTCATTGGTTGTGCCTGAGCGGACCTGATGGGGAACTTCCTCTGCAGTGTTTTAAATGTATAGACCCGCCCCTTCTAAAGTTCCCCATCAGGTCCGCTCAGCGGACCAGATGCGAAACGCGAGAAGGGGCGGGTCTATTCATGTATTACACAGCGAATGAAGTTCCCCATCAGGTCCGCCCCCTCGGTATGTCCGACCCCGCCTACGTCATTGTCCTGAGCGGGGAACTTCCTTCACTGTGTAATTTAAATTTCCCCTGCGGCCGGCCAGGTAGCGTGCTCGGATAAGGGTCTGGTATGGATTTTTGAGGGGACTCCACGCCATTTTAAAAATTTTTTGGGGTGTAGTTCCCCTTAAAATCCATGCCAGATCTGAAGGGCCTGGTATAGATATTTAGGGGGAACCGCACGCCATTTTTTTTTTAATTTGCGGCGGGGTTTCCCTTAATATCCATTCCAGACCTGAAGGGCCTGGTAATTGAATTTGGGGGGACCCCCACGCTTTTTTTTTATTTTTTATCAATGACTTTTCTATGTATTGATAAAAGCCGACAATTCATTAATAGCCGCGAGTGAGTTTTAAATGACTTTTTTTTTCCTTTAAAAATGACACTTTGTGCAGGGACAGTTCTAAGCACGGGAAACATGCGCGACTTTACATGCATATCATACACACACCCCACACTGCTCCTAAAAAAAACGGCCGTTTTTAAAACAGTTTTTTGCATTGATACATGTCCCCTTGGGCAGGACCCAGGTCCCCAAACACTTTTTAGGACAATAACTTGCATATAAGCCTTTATAATTAGCACTTTAGATTTCTCCCATAGACTTTTCGAATTTGCCGCGAACACCCCAAATTGTTCGTTGTTCGGCAAACGGGCAATGTTCGAGTCGAACATGAGTTCGACTCTAACTCGAAGCTCATCCCTACTCACCATGCCTCTTACCAAATACCTTGGAATGTCTACTTTCCAAAAAGGGGTTATTTGGGGGGCACTTGTACTTTCCTGGCTTGTTAGGGTCTCAAAAAATTTGATTTGTGTCGGTGTATCAGATGTGATACATTTTTTATGATTTGCACTATAGTTTGTAGACTCTAAAACTTTTACACAGAACAAATAATTGCCACAAATTGTGGGTTATTTTTACCAAAGATATGTAGCAGTATAAATTGTGGCCAAAATTTATGAAAAAAGTACTAATTTGCAAAATTTTATCACAGAAATTACGATTATTATTTTTTTTCGACATTTTTGGTCTTTTTTTTAATTTATAGCGCAAAAAATAAAAAACACAGAGGTGATCAAATACCACCAAAAGAAAGCTCTATTGTAGGAAAAAAAGGACATGTACGGTGTGGCATGACTGAGTAATTGCCATTCAAAGTTTGAGAGCGCTGAAAGCTGAAAATTGATCTGGGCAGGAGGGGGGTTTAAGTGCCCAGTAAGGAAGTGGTTAACAGTGGTGTGTAATTAAAATTTTTGATGCAATACTTTGCAGCATGGCTTATTTCTGCGCTCCAACTAGAGTATCTGTGAGGGGTTGCAGTGTTGTGGCACCAGCACCAGTGCCTAAGGCCCAATTTTTCTGCCCCAATTTAACAGGGGCGTGTAATTACAATTTTTGATGCAATACTTTGCAGCAGGGCTTATTCCTGCGCTCCAACTAGAGTATCTGTGAGGGGTTGCAGTGTTGTGGCACCAGTGCCTAAGGCCCAATTTTTCTGCCCCTGTTCAACAGGGGCATGTAATTACAATTCTTGATATAATAGTTCACAGCAGGGTGTTCCAGCGCCCACCAAGAGTAACTGTGAGGACTTAGTGTTGTGGCACCAGCACCACCACCACCTCCAAAAGCCCAATTTTTCCTACCACTGTTCAACAATGGCATGTAATTACAATTCTTGATATAATAGTTCACAGCAGGGTGTTCCAGCGCCCACCAAGAGTAACTGCGAGGGCTTACAGTGTTGTGGCAACACCAACACCTAAGGGGCAAATTTCTGCAGAGTATATACGGCAGACCCCTACTTTCAAACATCCAACTTACAAACGACTCCTACTTGCAAACGGAAGGAGACAACAGGAAGTGAGAGGAAATCTACCCCTAGGAAGGGAAATTCTTTCCTGTAAGAGTTAATATGGGAAAAATGTGTCTCCTCTCCAGTGATGCTTTATCCCAATCCTTGTTTCACTAAAAACCCCAAATTTTCAAAAAACATTTGTCATTGGGACGGAAAGTGAGGTGAAATTTTCTGAACAGGTGCACAGACAGCAAAACAAATGTTACAGGGGTGATAACCCTTCCCTATGTTTTCCAAAAAGCTTAAAAATAGATTTTTTGGCTAGAGCTACACTTTAAAAATGTGCCAGTTCAAAATTACAAACAGATTCTACGTAACAACAAACCTACAGTCCCTGTCTTGTTTGCACCGCATGTATACTGCTCTTCAGAGTATATAGGGCCTGGGGGCCCTAGGCCTTTCCTTTTTTTAATTTGGGTGCAGGATTCCCCTTAATATCCACACAAGACCCAAAGGGGCTGGTAATGGGCTGGGGGGGGGGGTACCCATGCCATTTTTCTCAATGATTTTCATCCATATTGCCAGGACCAGACATTACATTAAAGCCAAAGGAAAATTTATGATATGGACAGCCACACTCCAAAAAAACCTTGACGGTTGCCTGTAACGGGTCCCCAAGTATGAAAGGGGGTTAACGCCGTTTACGATATTCCCACTCCGAACACATATCAGCTACCGACACTCCACAGTCAGGCGAGCTCTTCCCATAGGGATAATCCTTTCAGACATACGAGACAACGCTCCGTGTGCTTTCCAACTGGTCTGACAATCTTTATTGAAAAAACTCCCAATTTTATACACACAAAGAGGAGGTTCTTACATTCCTCATTTTCCTCTGACCATACACCTTTTATCAGACCGAATTTACATGAGCTTATTAACTACAGCTGATGACTCAGACACATGACCGTTAGGCTTGCCTTACTGTCTCTTAACTACAGTACCCATCATCAAAAGACTTCACACAATGGTTATATAACGAGCTCCCAATACCCATCTGACAGCTCTTAGCAGACACAGGTGAGTTCAATAGCTAATCCCTTTACATCTTAAATGGCTATGCATAACCTTTATGTTCAGCAGACGGTCTGTCTGCTATTTACAATCCACACAAAGTACAGAGTTAGTTATCACAATGAAAGATCCTCAGAAGCCATTCTAGATTCATTTATATCACAACAAGCAGGTAACACATCTCTCAATTAACTTGTTGAGTTCAGAATCAAACAACCAGTACATATTGTGAACTAATATTACTATCCCAATTTAGGTAGTCCAAGATATATTAGTGTCCATTATTTTCTTGCTCACCCTGTGCCCAAAGTGACCCCTGTCACATTGCCTTTATTGTAAAAACGGATAGGTGCACTACAAATCACAGCAAACCAGGAGAACAGCTGATGCGTTTCGTACTGTAGTCTAGTGCTTACTCATAGCTTAGCATGTACAAAAAAACACTTCTAATATAATAATAAAATCTATAAAACCATGTGATCCAAACTGACCAATAGCTTGTGAGAACCAATCAATGATTAAATGACAATTAAACCATAATCAATTGATGATAAAAACCACCTAGATGCATGGATTTATCCTGAAAAGATAAATCTGAAAACATTAACCCCATGTACGTGCATACATTTCAAATCTATATCTATGTATATGATAAAGACATGAATATATATGTAAATATAGATATAGATGTGAATGTGTATGAATAATGTAGGTAAAAATCTAAATATGTTAAACACAAAAATATGTTGAACACAAAATATATAAAGTGAAAAATGGGAACACCACGATGTGTATATCTGTATGAATCACCTAAACTATCGACATAGGCGTAAACTATATCGCTGTGAAGTTGGGATTACAATTAGACGTTGGTGTACTAAACTGTGAATATTCATTGTGAATAAATGGATAAATAATATGCAAAGCGGGAAATGGTGTGAGAATGTGAAAAGTTTTGTCCCATTGGGGACTCATGTGTGAGTAAAAGAAAAAGGTGGGTAAACTCAATGTGCCATGTAAAATAATGAATAAATAAATACTTGGTTGATCAAGAAGAATGGTGCAGACTTATTTCACCACGTGAATAGATTCATTGATTACCTACGTGAGGAACCAATAAATGATCCCAAATCATAGGCATTATTGTAGATAAAATAATGAAAAAATAAGTACTATGTGATAACTAATAAATCTATAGGATTGCGATATTATAGTGAATCAATCGGCAATGAATATAACTATAATGAATATAATTAAGATGCCAATGTATTAAGGTGATGTATTAACCACTTAACGACCGCCTACCGCCGATTTACGTCGGCAGAATGGCACGGACAGGCAGAATCACGTAGATCTACGTGATCGCCTTTGTGCAGTTGGGGGGTCCATCCGGACCCCCCTTCACTGCAGTGAGCGGCCGTTAAGTGTTCGGGAGCGATCAGGCATGAGGGGGCGGCCGCTCGATTCCGCCCCCCCCCCTCGCGATCGCTCCCGGCCAATGAAAATGCTTCCTCCGCCATGTGATGTAAACACAGGCTGGAGGAAGTGATGTCATCTCCCTCGCCGCGGTCTTTTCGTTCCCGGCGCCGAGCAGAGAAGAAGCAGGTTAGTGCTCCAACAGTCCACTGACACGTAGGTACACATAGGCACACAAATCACCCCCCAGTCACCCCCAGATCACCCCCCAGGTCACCCCAAAGCCCCCAATCACAGTGTCACTGATTGCAGTGATCATTTATTTTACTGATCACTGCATTTAGTGTCATCTGTGATTGTAAAAAGTTGCAGGGCAGTTAGGATTAGGCCCCTTTAGGTCCAGGGTAGCCCCCTAACCCCCCCTAATAAAGGTTTAACCCCTTGATCACCCCCCAGGTAACCCTTTCACCCCCTAACTTCAGCGTCACTAAGCAATTGTTTTTCCGATCGGTGTATTCGTGTCGCTGGTGTTTTAGATAGGCAGTTATTTTTTTTTAGGTTCGCCGCAGGTTTTTATTAGTGTCAGGTACCCCCATATATTATTTTAACCCCCTGATTGCCCCTAGAGTTAACCCTTTCACCAGTGATCGCCGTATAAGCGTCACTGGTTAGCCAGTAAGTTATCTAGTTATTTAGGTAACCCGTCAGGTTTTTATATAGCGTCGGGTACCCCCATATTTAACCTAATAAAGGTTTTAACCCCCTGATTGCCCCTAGTTAACCCTTTCACCAGTGATCACCATATAAAGGTTACAGGTGACGCTGGTTGATTAGTTTGCTTTTTATAGCATCAGGGCACCCGCCGTATATAACCCAATAAAGGTTTAACCCCCCTGATCGCCCGGCGGGTGAGATCAATTAGATTTTAGCGCCAGAGAGGGTCTGCGTCGCCCCAGGCAGTGTTAGGTTAGTTCCAGTAACGCTAACACCCACGCGCAAAGCATACACCCCCCTTAGTGGTATAGTATCTGATCAGATCTATACTAGCATCCCCAGCGGTTTAGGGTTCCCAAAAACGCAGTGTTAGCGGGATCAGCCCAGATACCTGCTAGCGCCTGCGTTTAGCCCCTCCGCCCAGCCCAGCCCACCCAAGTGCAGTATCGATCGATCACTGTCACTTACCAAACACAACACACATAACTGCAGCGTTCGCAGAGACAGGCCTGATCCCTGCGATCGCTAACAGTTTTTTTTGTAGCGTTTGATATATTTGCTGACGACAGTCAGGTGCTTTTTTTCCTGTGAATCTTACTAGTGTACCCCTAAATTTAGAGCCCAAAATGGCAAGACGAAGGTACACTAGTAAAGAGGCCTACGAGATTCTGAGCATGACAGATAGTGAAGAGGAGGTCACGTATCTGTCAGATTCAGGCTCAGAATATCTTCCCGTAGAAGACAGTGACGTCAGCGGCCCCACGTCAGATAGCTCTGACGATGAAGTTGAGGTCCCTGCTAAGGTCAGGTGTACCCGATCCCGATCTTCTGAGGTTGTTGAGGAGCAAGAACCGCAGGTCTCTCGTATCATGGAGCAGAGTAGTACTAGCGCCGCTATTCCTTCTGGTGAACTGGCAAGCACCAGCGGCCTAGTACAGCCTGGACGTACATCCAGCACTGCAGTAACACTTGGTGACGTGGCGAGTCCCATAAGTGCAGTTCAAGCTGGCGAGGTGGCAAGCACAAGTAGTGTCCCGCTGCCACCAAGAAGACAAAGGCAGGCCCGTCGTGCCCATACTGCCCTTCCTGCAGAATTCGCCTATCCTGATTGGGTCCCCACCACTTCTGCAGAACCCGTACTTCCCCCATTCACTGCCCAACCCGGTATTCAGGTGGAAACAGCTGATTTTATTCCAATTGATTTTTATTCGCTGTTTTTCACGGAAGATCTCTATAGATCTATTGTGGACCAGAGTAATTTATATGCTGGTCAATTTATCGCCGCTAACCCCCAGTTGCCTAAAATTGCCAGAAATTGGAAACCAATTACGGTTTCCGAATTTAAGACCTTTCTGGGCCTTTCCCTCAACATGGGCACACATAAATTTCCGTCATTGCGTGCTTATTGGTCCACGCACCCAATTGACCACATGCCCGTGTTCTCTGCCTCCATGTCCAGGGCACGATACGAGCAGATTTTGCGGTTCATGCACTTCAACGACAATGAACTTTGTCGTCCACGTGGGGACCCTGAATACGACCGGCTCTATAAAATTCGGCCCCTCATAAACCACTTCAACGAACGTTTTGCAGCCTTGTTTACTCCCGATCAAGTTGTCTGCGTTGATGAGTCCCTGATTAAATTTTCTGGCCGCTTGTCTTTCAAGCAGTACCTTCCCAGCAAGCGTGCCAGATACGGGGTCAAGCTGTACAAGTTCTGTGACAGGGCAACAGGCTATGTAGTGAACTTTACGGTTTATGAGGGAAAAGACAGTCAGATTGAGTCGGTCAACTGCCCGGATTACATAGGGAGCGCTGGCAAGATAGTGTGGAACTTGGTGTCACCCTTATTCGGAAAGGGGTACCACTTGTATGTGGACAATTATTACACGAGCGTGCCACTGTTTAGTCACTTGTTTGATCATAAGATTGGAGCATGTGGCACCGTGCGACCTAATCGCGGGGCTTTCCCCAGCGGCTTGTAGATGCCCGTCTTAGGCTGGGGGAGAGAGCCTGCTTGAAGTGTAATAACTTGCTCGCTATGAAGTGGAGGGACAATAAGAATGTTTTCCTTCTTACCTCCCTTCATGCAGACACGACAGTCCAAATTCGTACGGCGACTGGTGTTGTGGAGAAACCCCTCTGTGTCCACGAATATAACCAAAATATGGGAGGGGTGGACCTCAACGACCAGTTGATGGCGCCGTATCTAATTGACCGTAAGGCGAGACGCTGGTACAAAAAAGTGTCTCTATCATTATTCCAATTGGCTTTGCTGAACGCTCATGTGCTATACAGAGCTTCAGGCGGGACGTTATCTCTTCTAAAATTCCAGAATGAGATAGTCACAGAACTCCTGTATCCAGGCGGTTCTGCACCTCACCATCCCCAACCAAATGCAGTAAGCCGGCTGCATGAGAGGCATTATTCGTATATCCTCCCGAGTACCCCTACCCAAAGCCACCCCCAAAAAAGATGTCGTGTCTGTAGCAAGCGCGGATTTAGGCGTGACACCCGTAGTTTTTGTCCACTCTGTCCTGACAAGCCTGGTCTTTGCCAAGGTGAATGTTTTGAACGCTACCACTCAAAAGTGAAGTTTTAGCGTAGGGTACAGCATTTCACAGACAAGGACACACTTACACAGGGTCTCCCAAGATGCCATTACATTTTGAGAGACCCGAACCATTACAGTTGTAAAGTTACAAAAAAAAGTGTAAAAAAGAAAAAAAAAAACGTAAAAAACAAAACACAAAAAAAATATAAAATAAAAAAACCAAAAATAGTTGTCGTTTTATTGTTCTCTCTCTCTCTCTCTATTTTCTCTCTATTGTTCTGCTCTTTTTTACTGTATTCTATTCTGCAATGTTTTATCATGCTTGCTTTTCAGGTATGTAATTTTTTGTTTTCAGGTGCGCCATTCAACTGCAGCGTGGAATTATTTATCTTGACAGCAACAGCGTTTGCTCCCACGATACATAAAGCCGTGACTCCAGTGCTGTAGGAGGTGATTTCACCACCACAGTTAAAAAAAAGAGCATATATGCCGAAGCATGGGGGCAGCAGGGGCGGAGGAGCGATTTTGCTCCTAATGCCACGTACATACGGTCGAAATTCCGACGGAGGCCTGCCCGTGGAAAATTCCGACCGTGTGTACGCGGCATAACTTTTTTGCGGGAGGATGCCCCCATGCTTCGGCATATATATATTTTAGGCACAGGTTGCGTTAAAACATTTTTTTATTTTTTACTAGGTTTTGTTTTGGTATTTGCTTTGCAGGTATGGCATGGTAAGGTCTTACTGTTGTACTGTAATGTTACTTTGTTTTAATGTTAACCACCATTTGCTTAGCAGTTACGCCATTCAGTTGCAGCGCGGATCTATTTATCTTGACAGCAACAGCGTTTGCTCCCACGATACATAAAGCCGTGACTCCAACGCTGTAGGAGGTGATTTCACCACCACAGTTAAAAAAAAGAGCATATATGCCGAAGCATGGGGGCAGCAGGGGCGGAGGAGCGATTTTGCTCCTAATGCCGCGTATATACGGTCGAAATTCCAACGGAGGCTTGCCCGTGGAAAAGTCCGACCGTGTGTACGCGGCATAACCTTTTATGCTGCGTACATACGGTCGAAATTCCGACGAAGGCTTGACCGTGTGTACGCGGCATAACTTTTTTGCGGGAGGATGCCCCCATGCTTCAGCATATATGCCCATCATTAGAAGTGGGTGGATGAAGGGAGGTATTCTAATGGTGGGCATACCCACCAATCAATCTCTTTTTTTCGTTCAGCCAATAGGCTGTATGAAAAAAAAGATTACAATACATGTCCAACAAGGACCAGCAACGTACTGGTATGTTGCTGGACTTTGAATGTTTATACCAGAATGATGCCTGCGGGTTTAGGTATCATCTTGGTATCATTCTTTTCAGCCAGCGGCCGGCTTTCATGTAAAAGCAATTCTAGCAGATAATTAGCCTCTAGACTGCTTTTACAAGCAGTGGGAGGGAATGTCCCCCCCCCCGGATATAAAAAGCGCCATTGGGAAATTGGGAAAGCATTTTATCACACCGATCTTGGTGTGGTCAGATGCTTTGAGGGCAGAGGAAAGATCTAGGGTCTAACCCCCCAATTTTTTTCAAAAAAAGAGTACCTGTCACTACCTATTGCTATCATAGGGGATATTTACATTCCCTGAGATAACGATAAAAATGGTAAAAAAATAAAATATGGAAGGCACAGTTTAAAAATAAAATAAAAAAGCCAAATAAATAATAAAAAAAAAAAAAAGCACCGCTGTCCCCCCCTGCTCTTGCGCAAAGGCGAACGCAAGCGTCGGTCTAGCGTCATATGTAAACAGCAATTGCATCATGCATGTGAGGTATCACCGCGAAGGTCAGATCGAGGGCAGTCATTTTAGCAGTAGACCTCCTCTGTAAATCTAACGTGGTAACCTGTAAAGGCTTTTAAATGCTTTTAAAAATAAATGTAGTTTGTCGCCGCTGCGCGTTTGTGCGCAATTTTAAAGCATGTCGTGTTTGGTATCCATGTACTCGGCCTATGATCATCTTTTTTATTTCATCAAACATTTGGGCAATATAGTGTTTTTTAGTGCATTAAAAATAAAAAAAGTGTGTTTTTCCCCCAAAAAATGCGTTTGAAAAATCGCTGCGCAAATACTGTGTGGAAAAAAAAAATGCAACACCCACTATTTTAATCTGTAGGGCCTTTGCTTTAAAAAAATATATAATGTTTGGGGGTTCAACATAATTTTCTTGCAAAAAAAAAAGTTTTTTCATGTAAACAAAAAGTGTCAGAAAGGGCTTTGTCTTCAAGTGGTTAGAAGAGTGGATGATGTGTGACATAAGCTTCCTAATGTTGTGCATAAAATGCCAGGACAGTTCAAAACCCCCCTAAATGACCCCATTTTGTAAAGTAGACACCTCAAGCTATTTGCTGAGAGGCATGTTGAGCCCATTGAATATTTTTTTTTTTTGTCCCAAGTGATTGAATAATGACCAAAAAAAAAAAAATTTACAAAAAGTTGTCACTAAATTATATATTGCTCAAACATGCCATGGGCATATGTGGAATTACACCCCAAAATACATTCTGTTGCTTCTCCTGAGTACGGGGATACCACATGTGTGGGACTTTTTGGGAGCCTAGTCGCGTACGGGACCCCAAAAACCAAGCACCGCCTTCAGGATTTCTATGGGTGTAAATTTTTGATTTCACTCCTCACTGCCTATCACAGTTTCGGAGGCCATGGAATGCCCAGATGGCACAAACCCCCCCCAAATGACCCCATTTTGGAAAGTAGACACCCCAAGCTATTTGCTGAGGGGTATTGTGAGTATTTTGCAGATCTCGCTTTTTGTCACAAAGTTTTGAAAATGTAAAAAAAGAAAAAAAAATGTCTTTCTTAATTTTCAAAAACAAATGAGAGCTGTAAAATACTCACCATGCCTCTCAGCAAATAGCTTGGGGTGTCTACTTTCCAAAATGGGGTCATTTGTGGGGGTTTTGGGCTATTTTGACATTTTATGGCCTTCAAAACTGTGATGGGTAGTGAGGAGTGAAATCAAAAATTTACGCCCTTAGAAATCCTGAAGGCGGTGCTTGGTTTTTGGGGCCCTGTACGCGGCTAGGCTCCCAAAAAGTCCCACACATGTGGTATCCCCGTACTCAGAAAAAGCAGCAGAATGTATTTTGGGGTGCAATTCCACATATAACCATGGCATGTGTGAGCAATATATCATTTAGTGACAACTTTTTGTACATTTTTTTTTTTCTTTTTGTCATTATTCAATCATTTGGGACAAAAAAAAAATATTCAATGGGGTCAACATGCCTCTCAGCAAATAGCTTGGGGTGTCTACTTTCCAAAATGGGGTCATTTGGGGGGGTTTTGTGCCATCTTGGCATTTTATGGCCTTCAAAACTGTGATAGGTAGTGAGGAGTGAAATCAAAAATTTATGCCCTTAGAAACCTTGAAGGCGGTGCTTGGTTTTTGGGGTCCCGTATGCGGCTAGGCTCCCAAAAAGTCCCACACATGTGGTATCCCCGTACTCAGGAAAAGCAGCAGAATGTATTTTGGGGTGCAATTCCACATATAACCATGGCATGTGTGAGCAATATATCATTTAGTGACAACTTTTTGCAAAAAAAAAAAAGGTTTGTCATATTCCCGCAACTTGTGGCAAAATATAAAATATTCCATGGACTGAACATGCCTCTCAGTAAATAGCTTGGGGTGTCTACTTTCCAAAATGGGGTCATTTGGGGGGGTTTTGTGCTATTTTGGCATTTTATGGCCTTCGAAACTGTGATAGGTAGTGAGGAGTGAAATCAAAAATTTGCGCCCTTAGAAATCCTGAAGGCGGTGCTTGGTTTCCGGGGTCCCGTACGTGGCTAGGCTCCTAAAAAGTCCCACACATGTGGTATCCCCGTACTCAGGAGAAGCAGCAGAATGTATTTTGGGGTGCAATTCCACATATAACCATGGCATGTGTGAGCAATATATCATTTAGTGACAACTTTTTGTAATTTTTTTTTTTTTTTGTCATTATTCAATCACTTGGGACAAAAAAAAAAAATATTCAATGGGCTCAACATGCCTCTCAGCAATTTCCTTGGGGTGTCTACTTTCCAAAATGGGGTCATTTGGGGGGTTTTGTACTGCCCTGCCATTTTAGCACCTCAAGAAATGAGATAGGCAGTCATAAATTTAAAGCTGTGTAAATTTCAGAAAATGTACCCTAGTTTGTAAACTCTATAACTTTTGCGCAAACCAATAAATATACGCTTATTGACATTTTTTTTACTAAAGACATGTGGCTGAATACATTTTGGCCTAAATGTATGACTAAAATTGAGTTTATTCAATTTTTCTTATAACAAAAAGTAGAAAATATAATTTTTTTTCAAAATTTTCGGTCTTTTTCTGTTTATATCGCAAAAAATAAAAATCGCAGAGGCAATCAAATACCATTAAAAGAAAGCTCTATTTGTGGGAAGAAAAGGACGCAAATTTCATTTGGGTACAACATTGCATGTCCGCACAATTTACAGTTAAAGCAGCGCAGTGCCGAATCCCAAAAACAGGCCTGGTCCTAATGGCCCGAAATGGTCCGGGGCTTAAGTGGTTAATAAGTATAATTGCAATATACCTATATACAAGCAGATGAACATGGACGCGTGTGTATATACATGTATGAATTAATGCATGCCTGAGGTTTATAATGGGGCTCATTGAATGTGCCCCACATGTTAAATAACATGGGTATGCATTGATATCATGCATATGTCAAGATGGTATCTTTATACACATGATGGATTCAACCTAAATTAGGTCAAAATCCACTTGTATGTGTGTATATATATGTCCAATGTACATTATTCTTATTATCTGGTGGGTCCCTCATATCATGAATATGTAGATTGCACATCAAAATACAAGAGGGGCCCTCCTGATGGCAAATAAAGCCCTATAAACCTGCTGGATATTGTCATTGGGGGTGATTTACTAACAACAGTGCGCTGCGCTGGTTCATACCTTAATTGGTGGGCCGGATAAATCCTTAATTGGGCGCATGAACCGGCGGCGCACTGCTATAGTAAATAAAAATGTCAGTGGCGCTTGTTTCTCTATTCAAAATGGATGGTTCCCTATGGGAGCCCATTAATTTGAATATAGGTCGCCCGGGAAGTCGGATCAAGACGATCCGACTTGCGGGGCGACTCGTGTACCGGTTGACACAGGGGCAGCGCGACTTTGCGAGGCAACTTGGACACGACTTGAGCGTGAAGCAGCCGCTTAAGTCGTGTCCTGGAGGCGACTTGAAGTACCTGGCCGAGAATGTTCTCGGCGACAAGGTACTGCAAGCCTCGCGCTGTCCCCTGTGTTTGGTATGAATCATGAAGGGGAACTCCAGGCCAAATTTAAAATAAAAACCCGGCATGGGTTCCCCTCCAGGAGCATACCAGGCCCTTAGGTCTGGTGTGGATTTTAAGGGGAGACCCCCCTACGCCGAAAAAAACGGCGTGGGGGTCCCCCCAAAATCCATACCAGACCCTTATCCGAGCACGCAGCCCGGCAGCTCAGGAAAGGGGGTGGCGAGCGAGCGCCCCCCCCTCCTGAACCGTACCAGGTCGCATGCCCTCAACATGGGGGGGTTGGGTGCTTTGGGGCAGGGGGCGCCCCCCCAAAGCACCCTGCCCCATGTTGATGGGGACAAGGGCCTTTTCCCGACAACCCTGACCGTTGGTTGTCCGGGTCTGCGGGCGGGGGGCTTATCGGAATCCGAGAGCCCCCTTTAATAAGGGGGCCCCCAGATCCCGGGCCCCCCACCCTATTTGAATGAGTATGGGGTACATCGTACCCCTACCCATTCACCTGGTGGCAAAAAAAGTCAATAAAAAAACACAACACAGGTTTTTAAAGTAATTTATTAGGCAGCTCCGGGGGTCTTCTTCCAACTTCGGAGGTCTCTTCTTCTGCTCTATGGTGTCGTCTCCGCGCTCTCTGGTTCTTCTCCCGATCTCCGGTGCCTTCTCTACGATCTCCGGTTCTTTCTGCCTTCTGCCAGGCGCCCCGCTATCTTCTTCCAGCTCTTTTGCTAGCGGGGTCCCGGTCTTCATCGTCGTCTTCTTCCCTCTTCTCTCCGCCCGATGTTGCCTCGTCGCTGTCTGCCACTACAATGCTGTGTGCGCTGAGCGCAACAACTTATATTGGCATGCCACCCGGTGACCCCGCCCCCATATGACGTCACAGTCCCGGGGAATGATGGGACTGTGACGTTCACGGGGGCGGGGTCACCGGGTGGCATCACCCGGTGACCAAGCCCCATGCCAATATAAGTCGTTGTACTCCGCGCACACAGCATTGTAGCGGCAGATAGCGACGAGGCAACATCCGAAGAGGGAAGAAGACGACGATGAGGACCGGGACCCCGCTAGCAAAAGAGCTGTAAGAAGATAGAGGGGCACCCGGCAGACGTCAGAACCGGAGATCGTGGAAAAGGCACCAGAGAGCAGGAGAAGAACCAGAGAGCGCGGAGACGACACCGGAGAGCAGAAGAAGGGACCCCCGAAGTTGGAAGAAGACCCCCCGAAGCTTCCTAATAAATTACTTTAAAAACCTGTGTTGTGTTTTTTTATTGACTTTTTTGCCACCAGGTGAATGGGTAGGGGTACGATCTACCCCATACTCATTCACATAGGGTGGGGGGCCGGCATCTGGGGTTCCCCTTTGTTAAAGGGGTCTTCCAGATTCCGACAAGCCCCCTGCCCGCTGACCCCCACAACCACCGGGCAAGGGTTGTGGGGATGAGGCCCTTGTCCCCATCAACATGGTGACATCCTCCCCATGTTGAGGGCATGTGGCCTGGTACGGTTCAGGAGAGGGGGGGCGCTCTCTCGTCCCCCTCTCTTTTCATGTGGCCTGCCAGGTTGCATGCTCAGATAAAGGGTCTGGTATGGATTTTTTCATTATAGCCGCGAGTTTTAAATGATTTTTTTCTTTCAGAAATGACACTTTGTGCAGGGACAGTTCTAAGCACGGGAAACGAGCGCAACTTTACAGGTATAATATACACACACCCTCGGTATGAAATTTAAAGGAATATTTCACTTTAAGCATTATTAAAATCACTGTTCCCGAAAAAACTGAAGTTTTTAAAACTTTTTTTGCATTGATGCATGTCCCCTGGGGCAGGACCCGGGTCCCCAAACACTTTTTAGGACAATAACTTGCATATTAGCCTTTATAATTAGCACTTTTGATTTTGAACGTTCGAGTCCATTGTATTAAATAGGGTTCTAAAGTTCGCGCAAACTTTCTGTCTGTTCACAGGTTCTGGTGCGAACCGAACAGGGGGGTGTTCGGCTCATCCCTAATGTTAACTTGCTAAACGCTTATAGACGCAAATGCGGTAAAACACGGCAGGCAAACGCGACAAAACGCGTGTTTAGAAACGCCACTTTCAACCTTAGTTCTGAAGACTTTGCACCAGCGTCCCGTGTACATGGGGACTAAAAATGGCTATGCCATTTACAGCTCAAAAATGCCTTGTAGGCTAACATGGAGAGGTGTTTTTAAGCTGCAAAAAACACTCAAACAAGCGGCTGGAAAAACGTCCGTGTGCATGTAGCCTTATATTAACCACTTGCTTACTGGCCACTTAAACCCCCTTCCTGCCCAGACCAATTTTCACCTTTCAGCGCTGATGCACTTTGAATGACAATTGCGCGCTCATACAACACTGTAACCCGATGAACATGTAATCATTTTTTGCACACAAATAGAGCTTTCTTTTGGTGCTATTTGATCACCTATGTGTTGGTCTTTTGTATTTATATAAAAAAAAAAAAACTAAAAAAAAATTGGGATATTTTAACCACTTCAGCACCGGGCCAATTCTGGCACTTCTCTCCTTCATGTAAAAATCATAATTTTATGGCTATAAAATTACTTGGAACCCCCAAACATATGTTTTTTAGCAGACACCCTAGGGAATAAAATGGCGGTCATTGCAAATTTTTATCTCGCTCGGTATTTGCGCAATAAATTTTTGGGAAAAAAATGGTTTCATGAATTAAAAAAATTACAAAACAGTAAAGTTAGCCCAATTTTTTTGTATAATGTGAAAGATGTTGTTATGCTGAGTAAATAGATACCTAACACGTCACGCTTTAAAATTGCGCACACTCATGGAATGACACCAAACTTCAGTACTTAAAAATCTCCATAGGCGATGCTTTCAATTTTTTTACACGTTACCATTTTCGCATTACAGAGGAGGTCTAGTGCTAGAATTGTTGCACTCATTCTAACGCACGCAGCAAAACCTCACATGTGTGGTTTTAACAGCGTTTACATATGTGGGCGGGACTTTCGTGTGTGTTCACTTCTGAGCGCGAGCTACCGGGGACAGGGGCGTTTTAATTTTTTTTTTATTTTTTTTTTTTGTTTTTTTTTATCACTTTTATTCCTATTACAAGGAATGTAAACATCCCTTGTAATAGGAATATATTGTGACAGGTCCTCTTTATGGAGAGATGCGGGGTAAATAAGACATCTCTCCTCCAGGCTGGAAAGCATGAGATCGGTAAAAAAAATTCACTGATCTCATGCTGACATCCGAGATCACGGCTTTGTTTACATACGGGAACCCGGAGTGACGTCATAATGTCGCGCCCGGGCCTCCGACGGTCATAGAGATGACAGGTGACCATCTGGTCACCAGTCATCTCTATGCATCCCATCCGGCGCTGGTCAATTCGTTCTCTGGGCCCCCGATGGCACGGGAGAGCCCGGAGAAGCACCGGATGGCGGCGGGAGGGGGGGAACATCCCCTCCCGCCGCCTATAAGAACGATCAAGCGGCGGAACTGCCGATATGATCATTTTTATTGTGAACAGAATCGCTGGCTGAAAAGAATGATATCTGAATGATGCCTGCAACTGCAGGCATCATTCAGATGTCACCGCACAAAGTCAAGGGCGTCATTTGACGGTGGGCAGTATGGAAGTGGTTAATATTTAGTTTGAAAAATGTTCTCCGTCATTGATGTACACTGATGAGGCTGCACTGATGGACCCCGATAAGGTGGCAAGAGTGGGCACTGAGAGGTGGCATTGCTAGTTGGCACTGGTGGGCATTGAGAAGTGGCAATGCTAGGTGGCACTGATTGGCACCAGTGGTGGGCATTGATAGGTGGCACTGGCAGGGGCTACTGATTGTCACAGATGACGCAGAATTGCCTCTTCCTCTTCGGGCCCGATGTCCCTTTCCTTTGATTGCCCTTTTTTATGCTCACGCTGTCAGCACAAGGAGAAAACAAAAACCATTACCAAGCTTTTTTTTTACATCACGTGATCAGCTGTCATTGGCTGACAGCTGATCACGTGGTAAGGGGCAGGGATCGGCCCCTTTCTCGGATCTGTCATCACCCGAGTCTCAGTGACTCAGTGACCACAGAGCGCGCGCGCGAAGGGGAGGACGTCTATTGACGGACTCCCGGCAATTGAGGACCGTGCTGTGGCCATCGATCAGCTATAGCGCTGATCTCAAGTGATTAAAGAGGGTCTAAATGGGCCATTGACATGCATCACAATTTAACTTATGTGCCTTTGCAATTATTTATATTCAAATTTTATACAAGGCCGGTGCAATCATTGTAGCTGGCCCCATTATTTTCACATATATATGTTGATCCCTGGTTTTCTGTCTACAAGGGAATGGATACCTGTCAGTGTTGTCACTTCCCGCATTACATCTAGCTTTTATGCATTTTCACGTGCATTACAATTTGGTGCTGCAATGTTTGGGTCATGAGCCGTGACTTACGTTTTTCCGGGAGCTGCGATGCACTCCATGGGGTCTCCCACCTCCCCCTCCTCCTGGGGCGGGGGGCGGCCCCTGTGCCGTGCATCGACGTCACGTGTCTGGCGCTCGACGTGGTGTAACGCTCTAAAGAGCGTTGCCACGCCGACAGCGCATTCCATCCAAGGAGCGTGTGAGGGGGATTGGCGCCAGGCTCCGGACGCTGCCGTCGCTCGGAGGACGGCTTCCTCTCCCCCCATCTAGTATACACATGCCCAGCGTGGCATTTGGGGGCGAGTGCCGCGTGCATCTTTCATGGGCACCATCGAGGTTGGCAGTTTGGTACGGCAGACATCTCCAGTTTATTACTCTACATTATTACTTTTAAGGTTTTACAACCAGGTATGTTCTTAGTTTCAGCCTTAAATTACATACACAGGTCATTAATTGGCTTACATAGCCTTTCATGGATGGTACTTCAGCACTCATTGATAAAATTATTTGTATTTCACAATCTCTCTGACTGGGAACATATATTATCATGTCATATGCATTTTCTTTATACTCTCCTGATAGAGATTCATAATTTATACTGGCCTTATATACATTTAATTTTCGTTCAACAGCCCCCCAAGACTATTGAGTTTTTTAAGGTTTCACAATTAGGTATTTCATAATTTCAGTTCTAAACCACATATATAGGTTATTTATTTGCTCATATAGTTTTTAATAGGTGGGTACCCCAGCACTCATTGATAAATGTATTTGTGCTCTCCAATCCTTTTGGTTGGAGACACACATGTTATCATGATACATGCATTGTTTATGTACCCCCACTGATAAGATTTTTGTCATTTATATTGGTTATACATAGATTTAATTTTCATTCAACAGTCTCTCAAGACCATCATAGGACATAACTATTGTCACTATCTGGAGATTGTTCTGCTGGGTATCCTGCGCCCCTGTTTGTTGCCCTGTTTCGGGTTGTTCCGCGGTTCTCGCAACCACAGCTCCCGGATAAGATGCCCCTTTTTAGGGGTTTACAGCCATGTGTTCCGCACCTCTTGCAGACAGTATTTTTGTGAGTATATCATAATAAATGGTGGGGTGTTTTTTTTTCTTCCCCCCCCCCATTTAGCCTCCTTTTTTGAGACAGTTACCCTAGGACGCATATATCTGATACAATTCTTTTTCTTTATATCTACTTTGTTATAGATTTACACATGATTGCCCCTGAAGAATGGATGTAATTCCATGAAACGCGTCGGGCTTTCGCATTATGTTTTAACTGATCATGTGCTTTTACTGTTTTATACAAATCATGTATTTTCTGTAATCAATTAATTGATGTGTAAATGTTCTTAAGTATACAATTTGGTATTTAGTCCTTAAAATAATGGGAAGTCAAGAGGTAATATACCCATAATTTCTTCCCCATGGATATGTGTCATTTATGCTCTCTATGTATGATATAGAAGGTATGTTGCGTCAATGATCATGAATTTGTATTATTGCTCAAAATTGACACATAATAAATACCAATCCCATTAACCACTTGGACTGCGTACCTCATTTAAAGTCCCACCCTGCATTCTTAGTTTTGTGCCTTTGCAAAGTTAAACTAAATGAAATCCTTTTTCTTATTTTTGCTTGGGGATAGAGTGCAGAGGGATTAGAAGTCTAGACAGTTTTTGGGGATGTCTGCACCCCTGATAGGGTGAAGACAACTCCCAAATTTGGCCACTTTATCCTTCCAAATATTTCACTTCCTGTCACATAGCCACACAGGAAGTAAGGGTAAATCCCTACCAATATCTTTCCTTGGGGACACACAGGTCAATCTAAATACTTTCCCCATTATGTACATTGCACTCCAGCATTTTGCTGGGTGCACCCCAAATTATTAGGTATTTTGGACTTTGGGGTTTATTTACTAAAGGCAAATCCACTTTGCACTACAAGTGCACTTGCTGGATATCAGAGGGGGACATGCAAGGAAACAAAAAATACACCAGCTTTGCTTTTACATGATTGGATGTTACAATCACCAGTGCTTCCCCTCAGATTTTCAACAACTACACTTGTACTGCAGAGTGGATTTGCCTTTACTAAACCCCAAACTACCCAATGATTTGGGATGTACACAACAAAGTGCTAGAGTGCAATTTGCTTAATGGGGACACTAGTTAGATTGATCTGTGTGTCCCCAAGAAAAGACATTGGTAGGGTTTTACCTTCACTTCCTGTTTAGCTGTGTGACAGGAAGTGAAGCCAATTTTACTAAAAGGGACACAAAGCCCAACCTAAAAAAAACAAAAAAAAAATCAGGGGTTCTAACACTTACTTGGTTTCCCTCAAAATGCCCACAATTAGAATCATATTGCCTTGAGCTATTTTTAAGTGCAGTGCTCTAAATCAGTGCTTCTCAAGTACCCCCAACAGGCCATGTTTGCAGGTTTTCCTTCATCTTGCACATGTGCTTTAAATCACAGTCAATGGTTTTCTATTTTGGACAGCAATTCTTGGTAAGATAAATTCACAAAACATGTCCTGTTGGGGGTACTTGAGGACTGAGGCTGAGAACCACTGCAGTAAAAAGGAAAATTGAATACTTACCGCTCTGTATTTTTTATTTCCTGGTGACTATCCATGGCAGCACACAATACATGCATATGCTACCATGAAGGCACCAGGGTCGACAAATCACACCTGTTTTGATTGACATGCCAATAAGCATAGTTAAGCTACAGCTGTCACATTTGTTGCATAGAAAACAAAAAAACAAACATCATACTTTGCATCAAATTTTATTGGTCAACAAAACAGGACTTTGAAAACACAAAGGGAAGCAAAAAAAATAAATAAATAAAAAAGACATGAAGGTAGATTTGAAACATTAGTCACATCTTGAGAAAGATTTAGCAAAATAATGCAGCACAGACAATTAAATCAAAGTGAACAAACGACACACATTAAAAACATCAAAAATATTTCAGGGGAACATATCCCCCACACAAAAAAAGAAAATCAACAAAAGTAAAACAAACATCTGTTTTGCAAAGACATAACAAATAAAATGCATGTGTTACAAACTCGATAAGGACACCAAAATGTACATTTTGCCGGCCGGCCGGCCACACACACAATCTTGCCTCTTTTCAGGGCAAGGGAGAGAATGCTATCTGCAAGCTTTATATAACATAGGTTTGTGTGCTAATGAGGCAATTGAAAACACATGCACAGTCCATGAAACACCCAAAATGCAAGTTCACCCAATGTAGAGACTGAACTTCAAAGTGGGTACACCTGTTAAGGATGTCCTTCAATTACTAACCCAAAAAACACACTCACTCTGAGCATGCCCACAAATATCCAGGTGCTGTTCACACACAAAAAGCACCAACAAAACTTAAGTTCCTGAGCATGCTCGGACCAACACAAATGCAGCTAGCAGAAAATAAGACCCCCCCCCCCCCATCCAAAATTAAGCACATCATCCAGCATGCTACAAAATTAGAGACGGGACAAGCACCTGACGGTCCGGGGGGCAAACAAAGAGTCTAACATGGGCAAAAGTTATACAACAAATACCATTGCAGTCTATGGGAACTGACTTGTTAATTTTGCTAGTCCCCACTTGGCTGGCTTATCTTCTAGTTATTGGCCTTAAAATGGGGGCCCAGGTCCCACCCTAAGGGACATATTTCAATGTCACCAATTTGGACAACACCAAAAACAAAACAAGAAGTGCCTTTAAATATGCCAAATTGCTTAAAGGCCATTTCACACTACATGCAGTGCATTGCGGTTTTTATGCATCAAAAATGCATGGAAAGTTGGTTATATGGTTCTAAATGGCAATGTTTGTTCCAGTGCGTTCCAGTTCCACAAAAAAAGTAGAACATGCTGCATTTTACCTGCACTGGACTGTACTGGAACGCTGCAAAACGCATCAAAAACGCACAAACTCACCGGAACACACCTAAATGCACGAAAAATGCACTGGAACACACTTGTCCTTATCTATGGTTAATAAAAAAGAGAGGTGAAAAAAAAGCACTGGACTGCATCAAAAACGTACCAAAAATGCACTGGAACGCATCAAAAACGTGCATGCAAAAAAGCACCTGGAACGCATCCGGATTGCGTTTCTATGGTGTGAACTGGCCCTAAGGGCCAGTTCACACCATAGAAACGCAGTCTGGGTGCGTTCCAGGTGCTTTTCTGCATGCACATTTTTGACGTGTTCCAGTGCGTTTTTGATGCAGTCCAGTGCTTTTTCCCCCTCTTTTCACTTAGGACAAGTGTGTTGCAGTGCGTCTTTGGTGCATTTAGGTGCGTTCCAGTGCATTTTTGGAAGTCCCGTAGCGTTTTTGATGTGTTTTACTGCGGTCCAGTACAGTTCTGTACATAAAAAATGCAGCATGACCAATTTTTTTTTTCCCTTTCTGAAACGCACTGGACCGGACTGCAGTGGTGTGAACTATGCCATTGGCATTAATGTGATCAACTTTCTTTGCGTTTTTCATGCATCAAAAAAACGCACTGCACTGCATCTGGTGTGAACTGGTCCTAAATATCATACCTGGGGGGTGTCTATAGTATGCCTGTAAAGTAGTGCATGTTTTCCATGTTTATAACAGTTCGAGAGCAAAATGACATTTCTAAAGTAAAATAATAGTCATTTAAAAGTACTCGCGGCTGTAATGAATTGCTGGTTCCCGTCAATTCAGATAAAAGTAATTGAAAGTCTTTGAAAAAAAAAATGCGTGGGGGTTCCCCCAAATTCCATTACCAGGCCCCTCAGGTCTGGTATGGATATTAAGGGGAACTCCGCGCCAAATAAAAAAAAATGGCGTGGGGGTTCCCCTCAAAATCTGTACCAGGCCCTTCAGGTCTGGTATGGATTTTAAGGGGACCCCCGCGCCAAACTTAAAAAAAATGGCGTGGGGGTCCCCCTAAAAATCCACACCAGACCCTTATCCGAGCACGCAACCTGGCAGGCCGCAAGAAAAGAGGGAGGGATGGGGAGGATGCTTTGGGGGTCTGTGACCCCTCAAAGCACCATGTCCCCATGTTGATGGGGACAAGGGCCTCATCCCCACAACCCTTGCCCGGTGGTTGTGGGGGTCTGCGGGCGGGGAACTTATCGGAATCTGGAAGCCCCCTTTAACAAAGGGGACTCCCAGATCCCGGCCCACCCCCTGTGTGAAATGGTAATGGGGTACAAATGTACCCCTACCATTTCACAAAAAAAGTGTCAAAAATATTAAAAATGACAATAGCCGGTTTTTGACAATTCCTTTATTAATATCTTCTCCTTTCTTCCATCTTCTTCCTTCTTCTTCTTCCACCTTCTTCTTCCATCTTCTTCTTTTCTCCATTCGGGTTTCTTCCTCCCATCTTGTTCTTCATCTTCCTTCTTCCTTCGGTGTTCTCGTTTGCATCTTGCTCCGGCTTCTTGTTCCCTTCTTCTTTCTCCGGCCACTCTGCTTGAATTTGAGGTTCCCGCTGTGTGACGCTTTCAATTCATCAGTTCTCCTCTGGGTCTCCTGCCACCCGGTGACCCCGCCCCCTCTGATGCACATGGATTTCACGGGGACTTTCCCCGCGGTGTCAGAGGGGGGCGGGGTCACCGGGTGGCAGCGGACTCAGAGGAGAACTGATGAACTGAAGCGTCACACAGCGGGAACCTCGAATTCAAGCGGAGCGGCCGGAGAAAGAAGAAGGGAACAAGAAGCCCGAGCAAGATGCGGAGGAGAACACTGAAGGAAGAAGGAAGATGAAGATGAACAAGATGGGAGGAAGAAACCCGAATGGAGAAAAGAAGAACATGTAAGAAGAAGGTGGAAGAAGAAGATGGAAGAAAGGAGAAGACATTAATATAGGAATTGTCAAAAATCGGCTATTGTCATTTAAAAAATTTTTGACACTTTCTTTTTGTGAAATGGTAGGGGTACATTTGTACCCCATTACCATTTTACATAGGGGGGCCGGGATCTGGGGGTCCTCTTTGTTAAAGGGGGCTTCCAGATTCCGATAAGCCCCCCGCCCACAGACCCCCATAACCACCGGGCAAGGGTTGTGGGGATGAGGCCCTTGTCCCCATCAACATGGGGACATCCTCCCCATGTTGAGGGCATGTGGTCTGGTACGGTTCAGGAGGGAGGGGGGCCGCTCTCTCATCCACCCCCCTTTTCCTGCGGCCTGCCAGGTTGCGTGCTCGGATAAAGGGTCTGGTGTGGATTTTAAGGGGGACCCCCACGCCATTTTTTTTTAAAGTTTGGCGCGGGGGTTCCCCTTAAAATCCATACCAGACCTAAAGGGCCTGGTACAGATTTTGAGGGGGCCCCGCACGTCTTTTTTTTAAAAATTGGCGCGGAGTTCCCCTTAATATCCATACTAGACCTGAAGGGCCTGGTAATAGAATTTGGGGGGACCCCACGCATTTTTTTTTTTTTTCAAGGACTTTCAATTACTTTTCTCTGTATTACCGGGAGCTGACAATTCAATTATAGCCGCGAGTGCTTTTAGATGCCTTTTTTTTTTCCTTTAGAAATGTCATTTTACTGTCGGACTGTTATATAACGGCAAGTTTAGGAGGTGCGCCTGTTCAACTTATGCAAATTGATTTACGTGACTTGACATTTACTAAGATTTTGCCGGCGCAGTGAACCGGCGCATTTGAACAAGTAAAATTGCCGCGCAGAGCACAAAAAAACCCCTCGCAGTTCTAAACGTAATTGCCCGCGCAGCAGGCTGGTTCAGAAAAAGTTACTTTATCATTCTATTTTGGGCATGTTTGTTACTTGGGCAGTTGTCACTATACTTCATCACATCACCCCACTTCACCCCCATTATATTGGCACTTCCAGCTTCTTTATATTTTTATTTGAAGATGCCGTGCGCCAGGTCCATAGTGGCGCACTGCGCGCCTCCTCCCGTGCACTGAGAACACTATAGTAAATAGGGAATAGCGCTGCGTTACCGGCGCAAATGTTTCGTAAATACCAAAACTGCCGTTGCGCATGCAGATGCGCCGATACTCATGGCGCAAACGTTTCGTAAATCCACCCCATTGTAACATCAAATTAGCACCTAATTTTCTAAAATTATAAAATATCAATACATATAATCCTATAAACATAAAACATAACACATATAACTGCACTGATGGAAAGAAGTGCATAGAAGATAACGTCTTGTGTCTCTTGTATAGTCATATTGCAGGGATTTCGTATAATAATACAGTATCGCATAATTAATGTCCCGACACATTTAAATAGTCGTATGTGGATAGCCAGACTATAATGTCCTTTTCATATTCAAATATAAAAAAGGTAACTGTTATGAAAAGGAATATGAACTTATGACTAATTGACGTACTTCTATTGAAGTAGGACCATCAAGACATAATACCCTCATCTGTTGAATTGATATACTACTCCTATACTATTTAAAGAGGTCTGCGCTTTGCAAGATCTAACAGACTTGGCAATGGAATCGGATCCATGTTCCATGGATCCTGTTGATTCGGCCAATACAATACCTTTTTAAATTACGATCGGATTTTTACCCGATAGGATCCAGGGGTAAGGATCTGGACTCCTTTCAAAAATTGGTGAAGAGGGACCTCACACACCTAGCCCGTCACTGTCGCAAAGGTAGCTCCTCTAGTAATTTATCTCTCAGAAAAAAATGCCTTGAAAATGTTAGAAATAGATAACAACATTACAATTAGGAATGCAGATAAAGGGGGTACAGTGGTAGTTTTAGATTCCATACCATACAGGGATGAAGCCTTACGTCAATTATCAGACGAAAATACATATCAACCACTTAGATCAGACCCCACTGTACCCTTTACTAAAGAGCTACATGCACTTCTAGATATGGCTGTACAGGCCGGCATCTTTTCTGATAAAGAAAAGGAATTGTTTATTCCTACCAACCCCATCTTGCCGGTATTCCATAATTTGCCAAAGGTACACAAAAGGTTAGACCCACTGGTTGGCAGGCCGATAGTGGCAGGAATTGGTTCTCTTAACGAGAGATTGGGCGAGTGGCTAGACAGTCAGTTACAACCATTGGTAGTGGAGCTTCCATGATTTCTTAGAGACACAAAACAATTGCTTATTAAATTCAATGATTTTGTATGGGTTGATGGATACAGATGGATCAGCTGTGATGTGGCCAGCCTGTATTCAAGCATCCCACATCATCTGGGTTTACAAGCTGTCACCATGTTCCTTAAGGAATCAGGCAAATTGTCTTTAGTATTACAGGAGTTTATCGTTCAGACACTTGAGTATCTTCTTACCCACAACTTCTTCATGTTTTACGGGAGCTACTATCTCCAGAGATGCGGGGCCTCTATGGGAGCTAAATTTTCTCCCTCCCTAGCCAACCTTTAAATGGGTTGGTGGGAGAGGTCCCGCATCTTTGGACATAGTTGCCCCCGTCGCCTGGATACCGTTTTTTACTGAAGCTACATCGACAATCTTTTATTCATCACTTCAGACAGTTCTGTTAGCCTGGGAAAAATGGCTCTCTTATCTCAATGATAACAGCCTTAACTTAAAGTTCACGGGCAATCTCCAGCCAACAGCCATTGATTTTTTGGATGTAAAACTCACCGGAATCAATGGTTGCATTGCCACCAGTTTACATAGGAAAGATACAGCAAACAATGTATTTCTTAGGGCAGATTCAGCTCATCCGAGACACTCCATCCAGGGTATACCTTTTGGCCAATTTCTAAGGCTCAAACGCCTTTACAGCACACCTGATGACTTTGCTAGGGAAGCTGTTAACATGTCAGAGTAATTTAAAACTAGAGGCTATTCTATCAAAGTCATCAATAAAGCTCTAACTAAAGTTGACATTATCCCCTAGGGTGCACCTATTACAGGACAAAAACAACGAAGGTTCTGCAAGGAAGCGACTGACCACATCTTTTAACAATACACCTGTATTTTCCACACCATACAGTCTAGAATTTTATAAAATAAACAAATTATCACTAAATATCTTCCCATTCTATACAATGATGTGGCGTACCAAGAAATTCTGTCTAAAGGAATCAAAACGGTATCCAGAAGGGCACGCACATTGGGAGGCAGACTTGCACCAAGTCTGTTTCAAACGAAGCCATCAGACACCAGTTGGTTGTCATTCAAAGGGACCTTCAAATGTGGAGTCAAGGGGTGCAAATATTATGGGTACATCAAGATAGGACAGCACATACATTCGTATACTACTGAAAAAAGTCATGAAATACAGCAGTTTATTAACTGCAACACTAAATTTGTAGTATACCTTATCAACTGCAACTTATGTAAAGTGCAATATGTGGGCCGAACAATCCGGAGGCTTAAGGACAGATTGTATGACCATTTGTATGACATAGACAAGAATCACAATACAAATGTGGCCAATCATTGGAACATTGTTCATTCCAAGGACACATCCAGTCTGTCCAATTCAAGGGGATGAGAAGGTCACTACTCCCATAAGAGTGGGGGACAAGTTAGGGTGCGTGTTATACGCCTGTGCGTGTTATATGCCGATAAATACGGTAATTGATTCCCTACGTGAGAAACCAATAAATGGTCCCAAATCATAAGCATTATTGTAGATAGTACTTATTTTTTCATTATTTTATGTGATAACTAATAAATCTATAGGATTGCGATATTATAGTGAACCAATCGGCAATGAATATAACTATAATGAATATAATTAGGACGCCAATGTATTAAGGTGATGTATTAATAATATATAGGGTTATGCAGACGTGAGGTCTTTTGGATATTCTCCTTAGATACGAGAATACCGAAGGGGTTAAACTTCGAATGGGATGTTTCTCATTATTATGACTAGACCTTATTCCATATGCCTGTATTCCATCTTATTGTTTTGTTCTGTTCCCCTCTTTTTGTGTCTAATACCTCTCCTATATTGAGCTTTGTCCCGGTATAATTGATTTTGATTTCCTTTAGCATGCTGTTTTCAGTTCCTTGGTTTTTGCTCTTTCATTTATCATTGAGGAAGCTGGTCATCACCAGTTCCTCTATATGAATGAGAGATTTTTAACTAAATAGCCTGTTACGATTCTCCGACTTCCTCGTCAGGTTCATGAATTTAATACTCAAATGTACATTCCCGATTTCATCCATACACTAGGGATACACATGTGAGGCTAATTTTATGATGTATAATTTATGGTCTATCCTATGTATTTTCATTATATATTTAGGATATTAATCAATTCAACAGACGAGGGTATTATGTCTGGATGGTCCTACTTCAATTGAAGAACGTCAATTAGTCATAAGTTCATATTCCTTTTCTTTCTTTTTCATAAGTTACCCTTTTTATATTTGAATATGAAAAGGACATTATAGTCTGGCTATCCACATACGACTATTTAAATGTGTCGGGACATTAATTATGCGATACTGTATTATTATACAAAATCCCTGCAATATGACTATACAAGAGACACAAGATGTTATCTTCTATGCACTTCTTTCTATCAGTGCAGTTATATGTGTTATGTTTTATGTTATATGTTTATAGGATTATATGTATTGATATTTTATTATTTTAGAAAATTAGGTGATAATTTGATGTTACAATGACAATATCTTGCAGGTTTATGGGGCTCTATTTGCCATCAGGAGGGCCCCCTCTCGTATTTTGATGTGCAATCTTCATATTCATGATATGAGGGACCCACCAGATAATAAGAATAATGTAGATTGGACATATGTATATATATACACATTCAAGTGGATTTCTACCTAATTTAGGTTGAATCCATCATGTGTATATAGATACCATCTTGACATATGCATGATATCAATGCATACCCATGTTATTTTACATGTGGGGCACATTCAATGAGCCCCATTATAAACATCAGGCATGCATTAATGTCCATGTTCATCTGCGTGTATATAGGTATATTGCAATTATACTTATTAATACATCACCTTAATACATTGGCGTCCTAATTATATTCATTATAGTTATATTCATTGCCGATTGGTTCACTATAATATCGCAATCCTATAGATTTATTAGTTATCACATAGTACTTATTTTTTCATTATTTTATCTACAATAATGCTTATGATTTGGGACCATTTATTGGTTTCTCACGTAGGGAATCAATTACCGTAATCTATTCACGTGGTGAAATAAGTCTGCACCATTCTTTTTGATCAACCAAGTATTTATTTATTCGTTATTTTACATGGCACATTGAGTTTACCCACCTTTTTCTTTTACTCACACATGAGTCCCCAATGGGACAAAACTTTTCACATTCTCACACCATTTCCCGCTTTGCATATTATTTATCCATTTATTCACAATGAATATTCACAGTTTAGTACACCAACGTCTAATTGTAATCCCAACTTTACAGCGATATAGTTTACGGCTATGTCGATAGTTTAGGTGATTCATACAGATATACACATCATGGTGTTCCCATTTTTCACTTTATATATTTTGTGTTCAACATATTTTTGTGTTTAACATATTTAGATTTTTACCTACATTATTCATACACATTCACATCTATATCTATATTTACATATATATTTACGTCTTTATCATATAAATAGATATAGATTTGAAATTTATGCACATACATGGGGTTAATGTTTTCAGATTTATCTTTTCAGGATAAATCCATGCATCTAGGTGTTTTTTTATCATCAATTGATTATGGTTTAATTGTCATTTAATCATTGATTGGTTCTCACAAGCTATTGGTCAGTTTGGATCACATGGTTTTATAGATTTTATTATATATTAGAAGTGTTTTTTGTACATGCTAAGCTATGAGTAAGCACTAGACTACAGTGCGAAACGTGTCTCCTGGTTTGCTGTGATTTGTAGTGCACCTATCCGTTTTTACAATAAAGGCAACCGTCAAGGTTTTTTTTGGAGTGCGGCTGTCCATATCATCAATTTTCTTTTTGCTTGTATCGTGCATTGCCAGCACCCATGGTTTCCTGAGAGAGCATTGATTGCCTTAGTATATTCACCTGGAGCGGTAACTCCCTTCCCTCATTACATTAAAGCCGCAAGCAGTTTTAAATGACTTTTTTCCTTTAGAAATGTCATTTTGTGCAGGGACAGTTCTAAACACGGGAAACACGTGCCACTTCACAAGCATACTATAGACACCCCCCAGGTACCATATTTAAAGGAATATTTCACTTTCACTTTTTTCACTTTATGCATCATTAAAATCGCTGCTCCCGAAAAAACTGTCGTTTTTAAAACTTCTTTTTGCATTCATACATGTCCCCTGGGGCAGGACCCGGGGCCCCAAACCCTTTTTAGGACAATAACTTGCATATTATCCTTTAAAATTAGCACTTTTGATTCCGAACGTTCGAGTCCCATAGACTTTAACGGGGTTCGATAGTTTGCGCGAACTTTCGGTCCGTTTGCAGGTTCTGGTGCAAACCGAACCGGGGGGGGGGGGGTTCGGCTCATCCCTAGCAGATACAGTATAAGACTATAAAACTACAGAATAGGAATGTCTAGGCTATGAAGCTTATTTACTTAAGGCTTTGAGAATGGTCACACAATAAATTGCGTAAGGATTCACTTCAATTATCCAGTCATGTGAAAAGAAAATTTTTGTTTACTTATTTTATCTGCACATGAATTGATAATTGACGCACTGGTGGTTCTACCATTATAGGGGGTTAAATGTCACTTGTGAAAGATCTATTTTGCATTTTATTTTAAATGTTCTTCTTGCCTTTCATTTATAGCCTGGCTCTCCAATATATACTGCTCCAAATAGCTGCCATGAGTGCAATTGTACTTCTATGGTTAGCAGCTTAACACTACTGCATGAAATTAATTGCCAAGCCATTACCTGCAATACCACATGTGGCCTGGTAAGTAGAATTGTCCTGTTAATAATTTTATCGTTTGAATCAAGTGTAGATTGTGTTTTTTTTTGTTTTTTTTTCAAATTATTTGTTTTTATTTCTTATTTTCTTCCTTTATTATTTAAGTTGTGATTTTTTTTTATCTTTGTTTAGGCAATTTTATAAAGCAACAACTGCAATTTATTAAAGTGTTTTAATAACTGTGTTTTTTTTTTTTGTACGTGGCAATGTACGTCCAATCTGGACTATGACAGCTACAGTATTTTTTGCTGGTTTTAATTAAATTTACTTCAGATGCAATGTCAAATTGAGACACCAGGGACAGGAGGGGGGGGGGGTGTTGCCCCTGTGTAGTATTCAAGTGTATCTAGCTGATTGAGCTCCCCATCAGATTCACTTCTCATGGGAGGGGCAGAGCTTTTTCTTGACACAATGGTGCATTTACATTAGGAGGATGTTTGGAGATTGGAAACGTCCTCATTCTCATAAACTGTTTGTTCTGCCCCCTAAATGTTAGTCTTTTATTGGTTTTGTGAGGAAGTGGTACATTCCCTCTGTGGATCCTGCTGTATCCCCCCCCCCCTTAACAAGCTTTACTATTCCAGCTTTACTATTCCAGTAGAGGATGTGACTGTTTTTAAAGAACCAACTGATAGTTGATTGGAAGGGCTTTCCAAAGCTTTGTTCTTGCTGATGGGTCTTGCCTTTCATCCAGTTCTGGCTTTGACCTTACAATACAACCCCAAGCTTACCTTCATTTCCTAACTGAACATCATCGATCCTCTTGATTCGTACTTTCTTTGGCCCGTCTCTCACAGCTGTTCACTTTCTCTGCCATCAATCATGTTTTCTCTTCATCATTTGTGGGTGTGATCTTTAGGGCTGATGTCACCCACTGTACTGTTGTTCCTGAGCATAATATGAAAGGACAGATATCAGGGGTGGAGACTGAGATGTCAAGGGTGAAAGCACTGTGTAGTCATGTGTATCCAGCCAAAATACGTTTTTCATCAAGTCTGCTTCTCAGCAGAGGGGCAGATCTTGACTTTCGCTGTGCATTGGTCCACAATCGGCTAAGATTTGCAGCACTGAGTGGCCAGCAGGTAGAAGTCTAAAGAGATCCTGGAGAGGTGTTCTTTCATGTAACTCTCAAAAACAGCAGTGCAGTGACTTGAGGCCACCCGTGAGTGGGAAACATTTAGATAAAACCCTCCAAGGAGCCACTCACTGCTTGGGAGAGCAGAGGCATGTGTTGTGTTACACTATGTGATTATTCTTGCTCTGTGTCTTTAAGATCTGTCCCCTTCTTTCTAGCTGAACTCTCTCTCTCACCGTAGTTCTTTATATATCTCCTCCACTTCCTGATTCTGGTCATTACTCCTGTATATCTTCCATGCTAAACATCTTACATGTGGCTTACAACTGCAATGTTTTTCTACCTATGAATATCCATCATTAAACGGAACATTCGAAAGGATTCATCGTCTGTCGTCCTAACTGTGAGTTCATTCATTGAGTTAAACTGCCTGTATCGATGCAAGGGATGAATATCAAACCAGCTTGAGTAAGGCCTACTTAAACCTGGAGATTAACTTTATCGCTTTGTAGTTGAGACAGAATAGTAGAAAAACTGAGTTTCACAGCCTAATTACAAGATTTCTGCATGTCAGTACTGAAACAGACAAGAGTTACTGCCCTCATAGCAAGACAGAAGGGACAGAGCAGCACATGGCAGCCTTATAGCCTGAGACAATCTGCACAGTGTCATATTTCAGCACACAGATCCTGCCTGCTTTCACAGTCAGTCTGCTATCATGAGTGACCAAGCTTCTGCATGTGAACTCACATCTACCTCCTCACAAGTTCCTGAAGAAACTGAGTTACCCAAACGCTCAGTTAAACCCACTTGGAAAGTAATGGAGAATTATGAAGCTTCAAGGACTGAATTGTCAAATAGCTTGGAATTAGTCTGGGAGAAAATCCTTGCTGAAGCCAATACAGTGTCTGTTGAACGTGAACTACTGACACTAGAGGGCGCCATTAAACAACTTTCTGCCTCATATGAGCTTTATCAGCTTACCAGCATCAAATTCACTAATGTCTTACAAAACATGAGGTCAGAAAATGCGATGATGCAATTAAAGCGCGTCAATGCTCTCAATATTGAAAGAGACAGTTTTATCCAGCAAACCAGATTAAAGGCAGAAGCAAAAATAAAGCTGTTACAGGACACTGCATCTCACAGATCTGTTTCCACCAGACGTTCTAAAAACTTGTCAAGATCCCATAGTTCAAGATACTCAACACTCAGTGAGCGACTTATTAATGCCCGCGCTGAAGTGGAAGCCAGCAAAGTGCAGGTGGCATATGCAGAAAAAAGAGCAGAGTTGGAAGCGCAGTCAGCACGTCAAAGAGCAGAGTTGGAAGCGCAGTCAGCACGTCAAAGAGCAGAGTTGGAAGCGCAGTCAGCACGTCAAAGAGCAGAGTTGGAAGCGCAGTCAGCACGTCAAAGAGCAGAGTTGGAAGCGCAGTCAGTACGTCAAAGAGCAGAGTTGGAAGCGCAGTCAGCACGTCAAAGAGCAGAGTTGGAAGCGCAGTCAGCACGTCAAAGAGCAGAGTCGGAAGCGCAGTCAGCACGTCAAAGGGCAGAGTTGGAAGCTCAGAGAGCAGAGTCGGAAGCGCAGTCAGCACGTCAAAGGGCAGAGTTGGAAGCGCAGTCAGCACGACAAAGAGCAACAATGGAAACCTTAAATGAACAGTGTAAACATGACGCAGCTATGGCAAAGCTAAGGGTCCTACAGCAAGCTATCAGTGCAGACGAAGGTGCAAGTGAGAAAGACAGCATTAACCTAAACATAGCAGATATGGAAGACCCCCTCAAACGCACTAAAGACTATGTCCTAAGCCACTGCAGTGCACACTCCATTGTCTCCAATGCTCCCGACTACATAGAGACTCCTTCACAGCTTCAAGTTAAAGAGGTTCCAGCAACTTCCTGCACTCAAAATAACTCCACTGCATTTACTACCTGCCTACCTTGCCTGCCTTCATACGTCACAGAGCATCAGCGCAAGCTTCAAGCTAGTCATCAATCTCCAGTCATCGGTACAGCCTTAAATCAACGTACCATTGGAACAACTGACTTCAAGCAAGCAACTCACCTGGATGCATCTGCTGCACCATATTTCCCTGTGTCCTTTAACAACAATGTCAAAGATAACGCAATCAGCACCATACAGCCAACAGCATCTCACATAAAGGCGGAAACAACTGAGACAGAAGAGTTTGTGAGGTACATGCTTCGCAGAGAGCTCACAAAGACTGGTCTTACAAGTTTTGATGACCAACCTGAGAACTACAGAAGTTGGAAATGTGCCTTCAGAACTACAATCAGCAATATTGGCATTACAGCTGATCAAGAATTGAATCTGCTGATCAAATGGCTTGGTCCTCTATCTGCTGCACGTGTTAAGCCATTAAGATCGGTTTTCATGGACAATCCTACTGCAGGCCTCACAGCTGCATGGGAGCGACTAGAGCAAAGTTATGGCAGTCCAGAAGCTATAGAAAATGCTTTGTTCATGTGTCTGGAAACTTTCCCAAAGATATCCGGTAAGGACAACAAGGAGTTCCAGAGACTGAGTGACCTTCTCCTTGAGCTTCAGCTAGCCAAGACAGACCCAAAACTACCTGGACTCAGTTACCTTGACACTCCAAGAGGGGTAAACCCAATTGTCTCCAAGCTCCCGTATGGTTTGCAAGAGAAATGGACTGCACTAGGGTCATCATACAAAAGAGAGAACAAGGTTTCCTTCCCTCCATTCTCTTTCTTCTGTGAATTCATCAGGAAAATTGCAGAGACCAAGAACGATCCAAGTTTTTCCTACGGTGAGTACAGCCTCTTCTCACCCTTTCCTAAGAGTACCAGTCTTTAGGGCAACTATAGAAACCATAGAGGCCCAGTGTCCGTGAAAAAGACTGACATCCTTCCCACTCCTACCACAGTTCTGGCCACGAACAAACAGAGTAGGAAGATTGAAAACCCTAACAGAGAGTGTCCCATACACAAGAAGCCACACCCCCTCAATAAATGTATCGGCTTTAGGAAAAAGCCTCTGGAAGAGCGCAAGGAGCTTTTAAAGACATTTAGGGTATGTTTCAGGTGCTGTGCTTCTACAGAACATTTTGCAAGGGACTGTAATGTGTCCATCAAGTGCATAGAGTGTGGCTCTGAAGAACATGTGCAAGCCCTCCATCCTCTTGAGCCCAGCTCTGCACAACCTGCCAACACTCCTCCCAGGTTAACGCATGGCGGGGAGAATACAGACCAAGTGCCTAATTCTACCATCATTTCTTCATCCTGCACTGAAGTTTGTGGAGAAGACCGCTGTGGTAAGTCCTGTGCTAAGATATGCTTGGTGAACATATACCACAAGGATCAACCAGAAAAGTCTCTAAAGGCATATGCTATCTTAGACGATCAGAGCAATCGATCACTTGCAAAATCGGAATTGTTCAATCTATTTGAAATAAAAGGCGAAGCTCATCCTTACACCTTGGGTACCTGTAGTGGAACTATAGAGGTTTCTGGAAGAAGGGCTCATGGACTCATGGTATCTTCTCTCAAAGGTAACTTGCAATTACCCTTACCTACACTTGTTGAGTGCAATCAGATACCTGCCAACAGGGAAGAAATCCCTACTCCAGCTGCTGCTTTCCATCACCCTCACCTCAAGGTAATAGCAAATGAGATACCGCCGCTTGACAAAGATGCTCAGATCCTTCTTCTGTTAGGAAGAGACATTCTAAGAGTTCACAAGGTACACAGACAAGTCAGTGGACCCCCAGATGCCCCATTTGCCCAGCGCACGGATCTAGGGTGGGTCATCATAGGCAATGTCTGCATAGGCAAAATGAAAAGACCTACCAACATTTCGTCATTCAAGACAAATGTTCTGCCAAATGGCCGAAACACTTACTTTGAGCCATGCCCACATCACTACTGGGTGAAAGAGAAGATAGCCAGCCACGGATGGCAACATGGTATCACAGGTGACACAAGCCCTTTCTCCTGCCATGATGGCGACTTCGGCTCTACAGTGTTTAATGCAACCAGTGAAGATGACATACTGGCTCCTTCAATGGAAGACAAAGAATTCATCAAGGTAATGGACAATGAGTTCTTTCAAGATGACTCCAATAACTGGGTAGCACCCCTACCCTTTCGTCTCCCAAGAGAGAGATTGCCCAACAACTTACAGCAGGCCATCAGTAGATTCTCCTCCTTAAAGTGAAACTTAAGCAGGAAACCAGAGATGCAAAAGCACTTTGTGGACTTTATGCAAAATGTATTTGACAGAGATCATGCAGAGCCTGCTCCCCCACTAAAGGAGGGAGAAGAATGCTGGTACCTTCCATCCTTTGGCGTGTATCACCCACGCAAACCAGACCAAATCAGAGTTGTCTTTGATTCCAGTGCTCAGCACGAAGGTGTTTCTCTTAACAACATGCTCCTTACTGGACCCAACTTGAACAACAGTCTAATAGGAGTCTTGATTTGTTTCAGACAAGAGCCTGTAGCAGTAATGGCCGACATTCAACAGATGTTTCACTGCTTCATCGTCAGAGAAGACAACAGAAACTACCTCAGGTTTCTATGGCACAAGGACAATGACCTCAACAAGGAAGTTATAGAGTATCCCATGAAGGTACATGTCTTCGGTAACAGTCCTTCCCCAGCAGTGGCAACTTTTGGGCTAAGGAGAACAGCTCAGACTGGAGAAGTTGAATATGGATCTGATGCCCGTCAATTTGTTGAAAGAAACTTCTACGTTGACGACGCACTTAAGTCCTTTCCAACTGCTAAAGAAGCAATTGATCTTCTCACCAGAACAAAGGAGATGCTGTCTGTAGCAAACCTTAGACTGCACAAGATTATATCCAACAGCCAGGAACTTATGAATGCCTTTCACTCTGAGGACTATGCCACTAGTCTAAAAAACCTTGACTTAGGTACAGATGTGCCTCCTGTACAGCGAAGTCTGGGTTTGTTGTGGAACATCAAGCAAGACAAATTCACCTTCCAAGTGTCAACTTGTGACAAACCCTTCACTAAGAGAGGAGTCCTGTCCGTGGTGAATAGCATCTATGACCCACTGGGTTTCCTTGCTCCAGTTACCATTCAAGGTAAGATTTTACTAAGACAGTTGTCTACTGAGAACATAGACTGGGATACTCCCTTGCCTAGTGAGAATCAACACAAGTGGGAAAGGTGGAGATATTCTTTGAAGTCACTAGAAAAACTTCAGATTCCCCGTTGCTATGTTCCAGGGTCCACTTCAACTGCTAACCGGAGAGAGATTCATATTTTCTCTGATGCATCAGTTGAAGCTATTGCTGCAGTAGCCTATTTGAAGACCTCTGAACTGAATGGAGAATCACACTGTAGTTTTGTCCTAGGCAAGGCAAAACTCACACCCAAGCCTGCACATACCATACCAAGACTTGAACTTTGTGCAGCCGTGCTAGCGGTAGAAATTGCCGAGGTCATACGAAGTGAAATGGACACTAGAATTGATTCTTTCACCTTCTATACAGACAGTAAGGTAGTACTTGGTTACATAAACAACCAAACAAAACAATTTTATGTGTACGTCAGCAACAGGGTTGAACGTATCAAGAGATTCTCTCTACCAAGTCAATGGCATCACGTTCCCACTGAACTCAACCCAGCTGACTGTGGGACCAGAGCCGTGTCACCTGCCGCTCTTCAGGACAGCTTATGGCTGTCACCTCCAAGGTTTCTGTGTGAGGACTCTTACTCCTTATTGACACCACCTATGGGCTAGTAAACCCTGAAGATGATAAGGAAATAAGAACTGTGAACACCTCACTCCACACTTCTGTAAGTACAAAACAGAAGCTGCGGTCACACCATTACGAGCATCAATGGAAGCAGGTGCAGCATCTAGCCAATGTGTTCTGGCATCGCTGGAAGAAAAAGTATCTTCACCACCTTCAAGGTCGTAACAAATGGCAAGCATCTAAGCCGAATCTTAAGGTTGGAGACCTCATCCTTCTAAAAGACAAGGAAGTTTGTCGGAATGAGTGGCCTATGGGTCTTATTACTAAAAGTTATGCCCAGCGACGATAACAAAGTCCGGAAGGTAGAAGTCAAGGTGACCAAGGGAGGATCGACGCGAACCTTTAGTCGACCAATTACAGAGTTAGTACTCCTTTTGCCAGGTGAGTGACTTGTGCAAGGACTAGCCATGCTGTTGGCACGGCGGGGAGTACATTGCTGCCATCTACAGGTTCTACTCAGAACTTTGGAATTATTTGAAGACCTCATACTGTGACTTTATGTTCTTCATCCTGTTGAACTTACGTTTATTATTTGCTTGTTGCATGTTTTTTATTACAGGTTCCAGGACATTCGTCAGTATTGGACTTTTTGAAAATATATATTAGTTTAAGGTTATGAAATCTAAAGATTTCAGACGGGGAGTGTTGTGTTACACTATGTGATTATTCTTGCTCTGTGTCTTTAAGATCTGTCCCCTTCTTTCTAGCTGAACTCTCTCTCTCACCGTAGTTCTTTATATATCTACTCCACTTCCTGATTCTGGTCATTACTCCTGTATATCTTCCATGCTAAACATCTTACATGTGGCTTACAACTGCAACGTTTTTCTACCTATGAATATCCATCATTAAACAGAACATTCGAAAGGATTCATCGTCTGTCATACTAACTGTGAGTTTATTCATTGAGTTAAACTGCCTGTATCGATGCAAGGGATGAATATCAAACCAGCTTGAGTAAGGCCTACTTAAACCTGGAGATGAACTTTATCGCTTTGTAGTTGAGACAGAACAGCATGGTTCAATAACTTGTATAGGAGCCTGCTGGCCCCATTCTAAAAAACTCAATCTTACTACTTATCAAGGGCCAGCAGCAATACCCAGTAATGATATCACTAGGTCTCAAAAGAGGGTTTTCTTGAAAACAAAGCAAAGGATGATATATGCATACATTATACTTCAGCTTGGCTTTCCATCAACCCACAATTGCCAAATGATCATACAAGCTTTCCTCTGTGTAAAAGTGACCCCCCCCCCCACCACATTTTTTTTTCTAAACCTCTGGCTTCTTGCCTGCATATTGTGATTCCTTCTTTTATAGGTTTAGACCAGATGGGATTTGTTCCCAACAGGAAAGCAAGTGATAATATTATAAAGACGAGCCTCTTGATACATCATGCCCGAAAGTTTAAAAGCCCACTGTGCTTTTATTTAGATGTGGAGATGGCTTTTGATAGCCTGGATTGGAGGTTCATGGTAGCATCTTTTAAACAAGTAGATGCCCCCGCTGTCACCATACCTTTATATTTTGGCCTTGGAACACCTGGCGGTTGTTTTATGGTCTAATGTTTCTATCCAGGGGGTACAGGTGGTTAACAGTTCACATAAACTGAGTATTTTTGCTGATGACTTACTCCTATACTGTATGTATCTGACCCAAGAGTAGCCTTTCTGGGCATTCTCCACGAATCAGAACAATTTGGCATCCACAGTAACTTTAAAGTGAATGTCACAAAATATTGGTGTCTTAATATTACTTTACACCTACCTGAAGAAGAAATGTTGGAGGCTACTTTTCCATTCCAATGGGAATCACAATCTCTTAAATATTTAGGAGTGAATATTGCTCCATCAGAGGATAAAGTCTATTAATTGAACTATTTGTCCTTGTTGAACTCTGAGATTAGTAGGTTGAAGTCTAGGGCCACAGGAAAACATTCTTGGTTTGGGAGCATGGCAGTGTATAAGACTGGCAGTGTACCCCTTTTTTTGTATCTATATCAAACACTTCCTATAGCCCTTACGCTGGCTTTTTTCTGCTCCTTATGATCAAGCCTACTTCATTATCTTTGGCTGAATTCTTTGGCTAGGCTCCGACATGATATCTTAGTAATGCGGAAGACGGAGGGGGAGTGGGCCTACCGCATATAGAATTTTCACCCATCTAGACAATCATTCTCACCCCCGACGCCATCTTTGTTGAGAGTTTGGGATTCGACTGTTAGAAAGTTAGGTATTTCCAATTTACCCTGAAAAGTGTTGGCGCTGTGGAGGAGATGTAAGCACAATCATTCACATATGGTGGACCTGTCCTCGGATCAAACTACTTTGTGAGTCTGTGTTTCAGATCTGTTACCATGTTACTGGGACGGCCTACCAGATGTCTCCAGAATTAGTCCTACTTTCTATTATTTCAGGCTCTCTGATGGTGGCTAAAAAGGGGCTGCTTCACTTCCCCCTCTCTGTAGCGTGAACACTGATACCTAGACATTGGAGTACTCTGGTTGCTCCTACCATTACATAATGGGTAGTTTAATTAAATTGTTTAAAGAGAATGGAGGTACGGTAAGCCCGTAGGAATTTTGAAGAAATTGCTTAAACGTGCATCCTCACAGGGTGACACTGTGGATGCACAAGTATAAATGTGCCAACGTCCCGATATAGCAGGGAAAATATGAATAGACTAGAGAATGGACTTTAGGCGGCACATGAGTAGATATTGTAAAAAACTAGGTTTTTATTTTAGAAAAAGTAATAAGAAAATACATATAAACATTCAAAAAATGACAGTCTATTCATTCTTAGATACAAGGCTCAGGCTAATGCTCTACAATGCTTCAAAATTATACAACATAACTGCACTCCATCCTAAATGAAATACATAACCAGCAACCAGAGGCCAGTGAAACAATAAACGTGTGAAGCAGGTGGCATTTAGCCATGGGTCCAGTGTATCAGATGTAGTCTACATGTATCAGGTGGGACAGTCACTTGAAATCAGGGACAATTGGGAGCTATTCTGTGCTATTTTGCTTCAATTGTCAGCGTAGAATATTAGTTTAGTGTCAGTCTAGGGATAGTGTGAGTGTAGTGAAGAGGACCATCATTCAGCTTTGCATAGTGTGCAGCTAGAGTAGGGATAGCTCAGATAGTTTCAGTGTAGTGTAGTGAAACCATGTCAGTAATCTTTACGTTAGTGTATAGCTAGTAGGGATGTGGTGGCAAGATTGGTTGTATGCAGAGCACACAGCCATCTTGCCTTGTGCTTAGTAGCACACACTTCATCTTATGTAATAATGCATCTTAAGCTAAAATTCACTCACCTTCCATTCGGTTCCCATTCATTCAAAACAAACAGCATCACCACACAGCTAGGTTCATCTTGGCATCACAGCAAAACACTGGTCGCCGACGCCCTAACAGCATCCTTTTATTAAACTCCCAGCAGGAAGTGATGTCACAACATGTGACCTCCTCCATAGGAAGTGAGGACACAGCATCTGACCTCCATGGGAGTGGTCATCACAGGATCTCCTCTTCACACAGGAAATATCCATACGAGGATATCCCTTCCTACATAGTTATTTAAATACATACAATACATGAATACACTGATGGCTAAAGTCTTATGGGCGTGTCCAGGCAGGGAAAGCATGTATGCTCTTAACATGGACGCTTTCCCTGACTCTGAAAACACTCACAAGCTCTCATATTACCGCTGATAGGAATCCTTATTCTACGCTATTCCATAGAATAACGCATATTCAGATTATACTATTATTGCTTGTGGGAGGCTATCTGCAGGTGTGTGCTACGAATCCCGACCAATGCTGATCAACACACCACCGAGGCAAGAGCACACATCTGCCTATAACCAATGATGTCGTTGCAGAGCGAGCATATCCCCTCCTCAACGATCGTCTGTGCTAATGCACAGAGGGCCCCTTGTCGGCGGGCATATCCCCTCGCTGCAAACATCACACTCCAACCTCAAGACATTTTCCACTACCAGACGGGATTCAACCAGCCTCAGACTGCCTCAGTCAGCTCTTTAGGAAGTACTAACACTGGGTGACACTATGACAATACATATTAAATACATCTTCTTCATAAAATTTTCCACAACAGTCCTCCCTTTTTTGTCATATGCTCCCACGTGTCTTTCCATGCCTTCTTACACCTGGAAATTAATCAGTCCTTACAGTCCATACGAGTCCATAAAAAAGGAAAACACGGCTTGACATGTAGACTCTGTTCTTCAGGAGCATGACTTATAAAGGAGGACACGACATGGTGAGCTGTAGTAATCGCTGATCGGTCTGTGATCCTCTGTCTTGTACGTGGGTCCGGCTTTGGGGTGTCTCATCAAGGAAGATGTGGTCATCTGTTCGGGCTCTGGTCACGCGTCCAATCAGGCAACAGGAGCACCTCGTCACGACATATAGAAAGAATAGAAATAAAAACGACATGAGTATATATATTCCCACTTTCTTTAACCACGATCTGCTGTAAAATAAAAATTAGATCCCCAAAGATTCCCAGACCCTTAAAAGGACTCCCAACCTTCACTTAGCTACAGCTCTGGCTTCAACAGTTACATGAAGAATCCCATCCTCAATGGATGAGAATTGTTCAATCGTATCTTAAGCTCAAGCCCCCCCCCACCTTGTACATGCAGGACACCATACCCAGAACTGGTCGGGGTTGGTGAACAATTCCCTTCTAGCTGTCCCTGCCATTCTTAATTTCTCTTGCGCCATCAGATCCTCACGATCGGCCACGACATAAGATGCTGGGACAGCTTCACCATCACGCATGAACCTCTTGCATTGGGGGAATTACCTTTTAAGCTGCAGATCCGCATAAGCACCAAACTAAAGTTCAAACACACTTGTGGGCTACCTAGATACCCAAACCGACAAGAGACAGAGCTATTAAAATGAACCAATTTTACCCTCTAAAAATGCATCGTTAGATTCCATTGACAAGTATCTGTTTGGAGTCTTCACCAGTTTGTCAAAACTCCTCATACCAATAATAACATCATAAATGGCATAACGCTGTCATCGCTGGGGTACTAAAACTCGGTGGAGACTCAGAACAGACCTAGCAATCGGTCCTGTTCGCTTTCTGAGCTAGTCAGGAAATACACTTTAAATAATAACTTGGGATGCTTTTCATCGTTACCCTTGCTAAAATTTACTAAACAAAAAATATAGATAAACGAATATACTTCTCATTCTTTGGTGTGGTTGAGCCGCTTCTTGCAGTGGCTGGCGTGGTCTCATCCCTCAAGCTTCTTTACAATGACCCAGTCACCTGGTTGGAAAGAATGTAAACCGGTTATTGTGTCAGGGTCCAGGAGGGACTCATGAACTCTGTGGTAGACATTTTGAAGTTCATGTCACAGCGATCGCACCCACCTCATCAGCCGAGAATGTAAGTGACAGCTAATGAGGAAAGTACAACCCTGGTTTTGATTGACCTCCAACTGTGGTCACTGCATAACCTGTGCGTGGCTTTCAATACCTGGAACCATTGACAAAAGGTTCTTAGCATCTGGGATGGGAACCTACTTCACCAGACTGCTGCTTGCCGATTCAAATTCTATCAAAGAAAGACAGTCTTGGCACAAACTTGGTTAGAATTACAGAGGTTAACATTATTTGTTTAAAAAAAAATCATTCTTACAATTATCATTCCCCCCCTTTTCTTCTTCATTAGAAACTGAAGGAAGAACTGCAGGATTTAGAGTGGTGCAGGAAACAAGAAACAATGAAATAGCCTATGATACTTTTACCTCCTTAGACTCATGTATTTATCCATATGTACAGCTGTCTACATAGACTTGCTCTCTACGTACATACTCTTTCAGAAACTCCTTGGACCTGAAAAATACTTATAAGCAAAATCATTACTCTATCCTTCATATTTAACCTGCAAAGAACGGTAAACAATAATGACATTCCTGTACATTGGTAAATTGTCAATGACATTCTTTCAAAATCGATTCAAACGAAACCCTCTGTAACCCTTACTTTTACCGTTCCTACAAAAATACAACAGCCGCAACGCATCAGAGGATTGCTGCGGTAAGTTAGAACATATTCACGTTACTACATACAAACATTCTGATACAAATGTGGGGGAGATACTTCATAGTTTCCAAAAACAAAATAAAAATAAATAAAAAAACAGCCAGCTCCCACCGCTTCTGGTCCTGCTCCTTCATCTCCTCATTCTGGGATCAAGTCCTTTCTTATATATTCAAAACCACTTTTGTTGAAAATCCCCAAAGACCCTTTGCTTCTCATATTTGGATATTGGGACCCTCTGTTGCTGCCCTGGTCTATGTCTCCGGCTGCCTCGAACCCTTCCGGGACTACCAAATGCCCCTCCTCTAAAGACTGGATCCTGCTATGTTTGCTTGTTGCCAGGAGACTCATTCTCAGGCACTGGATCTCTCCCCAAGGCCCTTCTCTCACCCAACTCGAAAAGGACTGCCTCCACCTCTTTTATGAAGAAAGACTTCTTACGGACTTCAAAGAACCCAGATCTAGAGCCTACTTCTACCACAGATGGGAATCCTTCATCACCACAACCCTCTCGACAGCCGATCAAGCGGCTCTGGACCTACTTTCCTTCTCATACGTTGAACCTATCCCTAAGGGGCTGTAATTCTTGCTGACTTTGCTCAGTCTTTACATACCGGAGGGCCCTCCGGGGCTGTTTCTTCTCGGGACCATACATGTTTTGGAATGAACAGCATGCTATAGTCTATGGAGCTCCCTCCCCTTCCCCCTCCCCTTTTCTACTTACTAGTTTTTTTTTTCGTTTTTTTTGAACTTTTGTACCATTGTACTTATCTTTTCACCTGTACAAGTGTCTTTTATTACTCCAATAAAAATTTGTTTAAAAAAAAAAAAAAAACAGCCAGAATTCTACCTTCACTCTTTCAGCAATAGAAAAAAATACAATGGGGAAAAACATGAGAGCAGCTCAAAAACTTTGCATGGACCAGCCATACAAAGTTCAAACAAACGGGCGAAAGAATTTAACCACCGTTCCTCCTCTGAGAATCACAAAAGCGTGTACTACTCCATCAACACTCATCATTACAGATTTCTGAAGCCGCATCTGAACTACATCAACTCCAGAGGGATACCAAAAATAGTATCCTTGGACCACCTATGGTAATCTTTTTGGGGTTCAAAGGCCTTTGCCCCAAAACGAGGCTTTGTGCACTGTGTGGCCGTCTGACTGTGGGAAGCCTCCATTCCTTCCCTTTGCACAGACCTCCTTGTGTCCATGGTGATTCGAATTAGCTTATCGTCTTAAACCTGCGTCCAGGAAAACCATTGCACCCATTTCGGAGAGCACCGCCCGGTGTCTTCTACGGTTGATTGATGGACTACAACCACTATATCTGGTCCAGTCCCCCAACTAGAAACCCTAACCGAGGCGTTATCACCCCCCCCGAATTAGGCCTCTACCCCTCACAGTGTATGCATACACAAGCGTTTTCCGCTATACACCCATACACTGCGTCGCCAGACTAAACTACCAAAAACAAGTAACGCCCGTGTACCACCTACAGAACAATGTGGCTTCTTTCTACCTGCATCTAGATGTTACAACAATAATGGTGATGCCCCCTGTTTGCTCTCTACCCAAAACTGTATTACAGTACAAAACTTCACAAAACTGGAACAAAATATAAAACGCCCCTTTTCAAACGTCAAAATGCTTTCCATTTTCCTTCCAAGCACAAATCTCATTGCCCACTTTTCAGAAAACCCCAAGCTCCTCCCACCAACTTCCTGCTGATACATAAATGCTGAAAATAACTTCCTATGGCATGCTCAGCTCTCTCAAAAAAAACCAAACTGGTTTATTTACATATCAACGTACAGGAAGAGGGAGGGGAAGGGGGAGCCTAGCCTCATCACCTTGTCTATTAAGACACCAAAAAAATCCATGGCTAAACATCATATATTTAACAATTAAAAAAAACCTTTGTCAAGGAAATGATGGAATAAACCCCCCTTTTGCAAATGGGAGGGAATCCCCCTGACCCAAACATCCCCTGGAGGTCAAACCACAAGTTTCCAGACTCAAATACAAACTCCTGCCAAAAGATGGCTATACAGTACAAGCTTCAAAAACAATGAATTGCCTTCTGGGAAACTCCCAAATATTTAAACATAAAAACACACACCACTGTACAAAAACTCAGTTAAAGTTAGTCTTACAATCTATCAAAATTCAGTGTAAGGTAGGGATTTCACTTAAAACCAAAATCCAATACAAAAACCGCTGCTCATATACTGCAAAGTCAGCTAAACCTGCAATAGCTTACATTCACTTAAATGAAAACAGAGAAATCCCCATCCCAAAACCATCTGCCTGGAGTTTGCATGCTCTCCCCGTGCCCGCGTTGGTTTCCTCTGGGCACTCCGGTTTCCTCCCACACTCAAAAAACATGCTGGTAGGTCAACCAGATCCCGTCCATAAATGGGCCTCAGCATGTGCATGTGTCTGCAAGCGCGTCGGGACCCCTCGGGGCAAGACTGCGCTATATCAAGATACCACTCTACTCAACTCACAAGGCGATGCTTAGAAAAACCATTCAAACTAGCGAATTTAACATCAAACAAAACAGCCTCTCAAGATGGCCGACAAAGAAACCAGGCCACAACAAAAATGGCACCATTAACGCATGCAATGCAGTTTTTGATTTCGCCAAAATCAGCACAAACTTCCCTACCAGCCAAAAACTGACAAACATGGGACATCAAATGAACACTTAAATATAAAACACAAGACCACATGGGTTCCCACACACAAAGGAAAACAAAAATGGTCTCCACCAGATTCCAACACAGAAAAGACCACACTACGCAATTCGCACCAAACATCGAAATCTGCCCCAAAAGCTGCGAAATTCCACCAACAAGATAGCAGACGAATGCCACAGCACAGTCACATGGTAAAGGAAAACAAAAATGGTCTCCACCAGATTCCAACGCAGAAAAGACCGCCCTACTAAATTTGCACCAAACATCGAAATCTGCCCCAAAACCTGCAAAATTCCACCAACAAGATAGCCAACGAATGCCACAGCACGGTCACATGGCATCACACCCAAAGGAAAGGTGGCTGCGCCTTCCCTTATAGAATGACCCAAAGGCTAAAGAGAAACTGCACCTCTCAAGATGGCCGACAAGCCAGGCCGCAACAAAATGGTGGATGAAATCTGGACCACAGCAAGATGGCCAACAAGCCACATGGACAACAACAAAAGACAGTTTTTCCCGCCAAAACCAGGATCTCTTCACTAGAAAATCAAAAATGTTTTTCTCCACAAAGACAGACTACACAATTGAGATTCACACTCAACCATAGACACACACTTTAGGCTACTTCAACTCAGACCCTTTGGCCAACTAAACAGCACATTTAAGAAATGTTAGTTATATGAAACACAACTCAAAACATACACTCCTGTCCCTACCCAAGTTCACACACACACACACAGTGGCATCAGCTTCCATAACAAGCCATCGCACAGACATACTATTGTCTGGCTTCTAGCAATGCCCTGCCACTTGAATATGCGGCAGGGATTTTCAACTCAAAAACCAAACCCTTTACTTAAAATATTTTTACACTTTTGGGGACATGTGTCTTGGTCCCATACAAAGGCAAAAATCTAAATCTATCCATTTCTATTTTTCATAGAAATCACAAACACTACACACATACAGTATATTGTTGCTTGTACATCAGATTATCATCCCTCAGGGCATAGCCCCTCCAGCACAGAACTCCTGCATGCTATTTACAGAGAGTCACCAACTTTCACCATTGTAACTGATAGATGCTGGATTCCCTCTCCCCCACTAAAGCACATGGCACACAGGGACCAGACTTTGAAAAAATACATACGGCTCAGCTGCCCACATATATTGCAGGCTGCACTAAATCCCACATCTATACCTTCATTTCATACACAATATACCGTTTCCATATGCATCCCGCAGCTTCCCCACACAAACATCCAGGCACACGCAGGCATACCCACACAGGCATACGATCCATGACAAAATCACACATACACATACGATCGGATTCACAGACATCCACACACAGACATCTCTCATACAGCCCGCATTATTTCAAAAAAGATGAAAAATTTGTTCTTTTACAGAGCAGAGCCCCCCCACGCATCGGAACGTAGATCCACTCTCCCCCATCTCGACCCGGTGCCTAAAGGGGGTCCCATCTATTCCGTCCTGGCCCGCCATCCTCTGGTGGCAAGATTGGTTGTATGCAGAGTAGGGATGAGCTTCGAGTTCGAGTCAAACTCATGTTCGACTTGAACATTTCCTGTTCGCCCGTTCGCCGAACAGCGAACAATTTGGGGTGTTCGCTGCAAATTCAAAAAGTCCATGGGAGAAATCTAAAGTGCTAATTTTAAAGGCTTATATGCAAGTTATTGTCATAAAAAGTGTTTGGGGACCCGGGTCCTGCCCCAGGGGACATGTATCAATTAGAGTTGAGTGGACACCTGGATGTTCGGGTTCGACGGGTTCGGCCGAACTTCGGAAAAAAGTTCGGGTTCGGGACCGAACTTTAACCCGAACCCCATTGAAGTCAATGGGGACCCGGACTTCTAAGGACTAAAAAGGCTCTAAAAAAGTAATGGAAAGGGCTAGAGGGCTGCAAATGGCAGCAAAATGTTGTTAAGAGCATGGCAAGTGCTCTGCAAACAAATGTGGATAGGGAAATAACTTAAAATAACATTAAAAAAATAAAAAAATATGCTGGAGGCCCCCTTTTCAGCAGAAGAGGTACGGGAAGTCATTAAGAACCTCAGAAACTCAACGGCACGATGCCACACATATGGTGGGAATGCCCCAGAATACGCCCTTTCTGGAATAAATTATTCAATTTAATGGATAAGCTAGTGGGAAAATAAAATACTTTGAAATAAAAATGTAGCGGGGTGCTAAATTTAAGGGAAGTGTTTGAGTGGTAAATAGGCTCAAACACCCTAATTCTGTAGGATTCATGGACCATTTTGTCCTCGGGGGACAGTATTGGTGTGCAGTTCCCTGCGGCCTACAGGTGGCGCTGCCATGGTAGGCTAGGGTTGAACCGCCGATACAGTGCTGTGCCTTTTGTGTCCCCTCTTGGCAGTAGTATAGCAGGCGGGGAACCTGCTGTGCATGCCGGGAGAGCATATAAAAGGGGCAGACCTTTGGCCTGGGGGCTGATGTCCAGTGGGGTCCACGCCCAGGTGCCTTCGGCCTGGGTGCATGTGTTCCTGTTCCATCTCGGGTACCTTTAGCCTGGGGTGAGGTACTATCCTGGAGTTCCTGCTGCCTTGGGTATGGAGGCCTAGGTGCGGGAGTAAAGCCTGGAGTCCAGAGCCTTCATCTGGAGTCCGCTAAGGGTCGAGGAGTCTTAGGGTGCCGCCTCGTGTAGGGGACCATGTTCCAGGGAAGGGAGGATCATTCTGATGGACCGATGCGGGAGTCACGGTGAAGGAAGGGTCTGTTGACTCCCTGGAGAGATGTCTTCCCCTTGATATGGGCTAGGTTCGTAGAAGGAGAAGCTCAAGGTCATCTTGACTGTATCAGAGGCCTTATTCACCCAGCCCGTGGCAGGGGCCTTATACACCCTGGTCTGTGGCAGAGACCAAAGTTCTCCAGGTCCGTGGCAGGGGCCTTGTACACCCGGTCTGTGGCAGAGACCAACCTCAAGGTCTGTGGCAGAGACCGTGCACCTAAAACTGTTTGAGAAACCTAAGCAGTGAAGTGAATGTGCTACGTTTGTGCCTGGACCTCCTCCACACCTTAAGCTGTCCTGTTTCTTTGCTCTAACCTTTTCTATCCGAGTAGAGTTTATTTTGCCATGAGAGAATAAGAGTTGTAATTTCAGCTGGTGTGGACATTAACTTTACTGGGAATTAAAGGACTTGCCTCTACCTACAGTAGAGGTGAGAATCATCCTCTGGAGGAGTTTTGACTCCGGCTGTGGACACGGCCCGTCAAGTACACCGCTCAACCTCTTTATATAGGAGGATACGGACTGGTAGTGCAGTGTGCCTTTCTCCCTCCTGCGAGGAGCCAACAACATAAAGGCAGGTAAGGGGGAAAGGATCTGTGCGCTACAAAAAAATAAAATAAAAATTATAATCTTGACCTAGGAGGACGAGGTCCATATGGAGTTAGGAGGTTGAGGTGGCAGTGGATGTGGCTGTGTAGGTGGAAGCGGCGGTGGAGGAGGACGAGGTAGCCAACACTGGTTCAAAAATACAACAATGGCTGGGTAAGGCAGGTAAGTCCTGTGGGATCCATGCCTGGTTCATTTTAATGAACGTGAGCTTGTCCACATTGGCTCTGGACAGGCGGCTGCGCTTGTCTGTGATAACGCCCCCTGCCGTGCTAAATACACGTTCAGATAATACACTGGCTGCAGGGCAGGCCAGCACCTCCAAGGCATAAAGGGCAAGCTCAGGCAATGTGCCCAATTTGGAGACCCAGAAGTTAAAGGGGACAGACCCATCATCCAGTACATGTAGGCCTGTGGACACATACTGCTCAACCATGTTGGTGCTAAGACGTTCCATCTCAGCTGGTGGTGCTGGTTGTTGTGGCGTGCTGACAAAGCTTTTCCACATTTCAGCCATGCTAACCCTGCCTTCTGAGGTGCTGCCGGTGCCCCGGCTGCGTTGGCGACCTCTTCCTCCTCCTCTGCCTTCGCCTTGTGCTTCCACCGTACGCCCGCTGTCATGTGGGAATGCCACCAGCAGCGCGTCTACCAGCGTGCGCTTGTACTCGCGCATCTTACGATCCCGCTCCAGTGAGGGAATTAAGGATGGTACGTTGTCCTTGTAACGGGGATCCAGCAGGGTGGCCACCCAGTAATCAGCACCAGTTAAAATGTGGACAACTCGGCGGTCATTGCGGAAACACTGCAGCATGTAATCGCTCATGTGTGCCAGGCTGCCCAGAGGCAAAGAAAAGCTGTCCTCTGTGGGAGGTGTATCGTCTGTGTCCTCTGTATCCCCCCAGCCACGTACCAGTGATGGCCACGAGCTGGTCTGGGTGCCACCCTGCTGTGAAAATGGCTCCTCCATCTCCTCCTCCACCTCGTCATCCTCCAGAACTGTGCCCTTTCTGCCGGACAATTGTGTACCTGGCGTTTGTTGGTGCAGGAGACTGCAGCAGAAGAGGAAGCAGGAGGAGCCAGAGACCTTTCTTGGTTTTTGAGGAGTCTACTCCACTGCAGCTTGTGTTTTGCACTTAGATGCCTGGTCATGCAGGTTGTGCTCAGGTTGAGAACGTTTATGCCTCGCTTCAGGCTCTGATTGCACAGCGTGCAAACCACTCGTGTCTTGTCATCAGCACATTGTGTGAAGAACTGCCACGCTAGGGAACCCCTTGGACCTGGCTTTGGTGTGCTCGGTCCCTTGCTGCATTGGGCAGTAGCAGACATACTGTCTAGGGGACGGACGCTTCGCTTTTGCACCCTGCTCCCTCTTCTGCTGTGCTGGTGGCTCTGTGCGACCACCGCCTCTTCCTCCAAACTACACTGGTCACCTGCATAACGTTGATTCCATGTGGGGTCGAGGACCTCATCGTCCTCCACATCTTCCACCCAGTCTTCACCCCTGCCCTCCTTGTCTGTCTGCACAATTGCGAAAGCAGCAGCAGTTGGCACCTGTGTTTCGTCATCATCCGAGACGTGCTGCGATGGTCCTCCCATGTACTCATCATGAAACATAAGTGGTTGGGCATCGGTGCACTCAATCTCTTCCACTTCTGGGGCAGGGCTAGGTGGATGGCCCTGGGAAACCCTGCTAACAGAGTCATCGAAAAGCAGAAGAGACTGCTGCATGATTTGGGGCTCAGACTGCTTGGCTGATTTGCAAGGGGGTGAGGTGAAAGACTGATGGACATGGGTTTCAGGTGCCAACTCTGATCTTTCATCAGAAGAGTGGGTGGGAGACAATGTGAAGGAACCCGAGGCACTGTCAGCAACCCAATCTACTATCGCCTGTACTTGTCCTGGCCTAAACATTCGTACAGCCTCATTAGGCGTGACAAAATACCGCCGCAGACTCGGTCGCCTACTCGCACCTGAGGAAGGTGTTTCACTTGTGCGTGTATCTGGCACAGATCCACCACGTCCTCTCCCTGCAACAGGAGCTCCACCAGCAGCACCACAACCGGGGCCACCACGTCCCTTTGACCTTCTCCTCATATTTTGCAAATTTAGGATGTTGCCCTAAATGGGTGTTTTTGGAAGAGCAGAACACACCCACAGTACGTAACCGCTGAATCGCACAGCTACAGAACTGCAGAAAATGTTATTCAAAAAATTTTTTTTTTTTTTTTAGTATAGCACAGTAGAAGACAAATATATAGAAATGGTTTATTTCTCATGCCTCCACATATGTATAACACACTGCAAAATATTTTTTATGGCCCTAAATGGCGTTTTTTGGAAGACCACAATACACCCACAGTACGTAACCGTTGAATCGCACAGCTACAGAACTGCAGAAAATGCTATTCAAAAAAAATGTTTTTTTTTTTAGTATAGCACAGTAGAAGAAAACTATATATAAATTGTTAATTTCACACGCCTCCACATATGTATAACACACTGCAAAATATTTTTTGTGGCCCTAAATGGGTCTTTTCTTTTTGCAAGCGTACATTAAAGTGCAATTTTTTATTTTTTTTTGCCCTTAATGGGTCTTTTGGAAAAGAGCACAAAGTGCCTTTTTTTTTGTCAGATTCCAGAATCAGGACTAACTCATGTATTTTTCTATCTCTCCCTAAAAGCAGCAGACAAGATCCTCTCCCTATCTATTCTGAAGCAGAGTGATGTGTGTGCTGTGTGCCTCTAGCTTATATAGAAGCTGGGTCACATGTTGCACTGACCAATCACAGCCATGCCATTAGTAGGCATGGCTATGATGGCTTCTAAGGGCACACCAGCTAATCAAAAGATGATTGGCTGGCCCCTGAAGCATTTCTAACTGCGTAATTAGATTGCCGAACCCGAACCCGGACTTTTGCGCAAATTCCGGGTTCGGGTTCGGGAAAAAGCTAAAGTTCGGTACAGACCCGAACTTTACAGTTCGGGTTCGCTCAACACTAGTATCAATGCAAAAAAAAGTTAAAAAAACTGCCATTTTTTCGGGAGCAGTGATTTTAATAATGCTTAAAGTGAAACAATAAAAGTGAAATATTCCTTTAAATTTCGTACCTGGGGTGTGTGTATAGTATGCATGTAAAGTCGCTCTTGTTTCCCATGCGTAGAACTGTCCCTGCACAAAATGTAATTTCTAAAAGGAAAAAAAGTCATTTAAAACTCACTCGCTATAATGAATTGTCGGCTCCCGGCAATACATAGAAAAGTAATTGATAAAAAAAAAAAGCGTGGGGGTCCCCCCAAATTCAATTACCAGGCCCTTCAGGTCTGGTATGGATATTAAGGGGAACCCTGCCACAAATTTAAAAAAAAAAAATGCGTGGAGTTCCCCCAAATATCCATACCAGGCTCTTCAGGTCTGGTATGGATTTTAAGGGAAACTCCACCCCAAATTTAAAAAAATGGCGTGGAGTTCCCCCAAAAATCCATACCAGACCCTTTATCCGAGCACGCAACCTGGCAGGCCGCAGGAAAAGTGGGGGGGAACGAGAGAGCGCCCCCCCTCCTGAATCATACCAGGCCACATGCCCTCAACATGGGGAGGATGTCCCCATGTTGATGGGGACAAGGGCCTCATCCCCACAACCCTTGCCCGGTGGTTGTGGGTGTCTGCGGGCAGGGGGCTTATCGGAATCTGGAAGACCCCTTTAACAAAGGGGACCCCCAGATCCCGGCCCCCTCCCTATGTGAATTGGTAAGGGGTACATTGTACCCCTACTATTTCACGAAGAAAGTGTAAAAAAAATGTAAAAAAACCACACAGACACCTTGGAAAAGTCCTTTATTAAAAATAAAAAAAAATAAAAAAAACATCCCAGCGATGAAATCCAGTGTCCCACGGCGATCCAATGTCCAGCGCTGTCCACACGAGATGTCATTGGCTGAGCCTGAGTGGACCTGATGGGGAACTTCCTCCGCAGTGTATTAAATGAATAGACCCGCCCCTTCTAAAGTTCCCCATCAGGTCCGCTCAGCCAATGACGTAGGTGTAAGGCTAAGCGGACCAGATGCGGAATGTGAGAAGGGGCGGGTCTATTCATTTATTACACTGCGAAGGCAGTTCCCCATCAGGTCCGCTCAGCCAATGACGTAGGCGGGGTCTGACATACGAGGGGGCGGACCTGATGGGAACTTCCTCCACAGTGTAATAAATGAATAGACGTTCTCACGTTCCGCATCTGGCCTTACACCTATGTCATTGGCTGAGCGGACCTGATGGGTAACTTTAGAAGGGGCGGGTCTATTCATTTAATACACTGCAGAGGAAGTTCCCCATCAGGTCCGCTCAGGCTCAGCCAATGACGTCTCGTGTGGACAGCGCTGGACACTGGATTTCATCGCTGTAATTTTTTTATTTTATTTGTTTTTCTGCTGGAAATAAAGAAATTGGATCGTAAACTGCAAAAAAAATAAATAAATGAAATAGCTATTAATAGACTACAGGAGATGTGCTAAAATAATGTGTGGGGTATTAGTGATTGTGGGGGATGGATGGAGATGCTGAGCTCTGATTGGATGGTGTATGGAGCTGATTGTCTCTCTATAGATGGAGGAGGGGGGGGAGGTGATGACATCACACGGTATTTATATATTTATAAAACCATCTTCCGAAATTTGAATTTCGTATAGAATGAATTCAAATTCGAATTGAAAAGATTAGAATAGCATCAAAAATATTGGAAAGAATCAAATAGAAAAACAATAGAACAGAATAGAATAAAATACAATATATATTATATTTTATTCTATTCTGTTCTATTGTTTTTCTAGTCTATTTTCTATTTATATTCTAATCTTTTCTAATTGGAATTCGAATTCATTCTATACGAAATTCGAATGTCGGAACATGGTTTTATATATATATGTGTGTGTGTGTGTGTGTGTATATATATATATATGTGTGTGTGTGTGTGTGTGTGTATGTATGTATGTGTGTATATATATATATATATATATATATATATATATATATATATATATATAAATATATAAAACCATCTTCCGAAATTCTAATTTAGTATAGAACGATTTCAATTAGAATAGAAAAGATTTGAATAGAAAAGAATAGACTAGAAAAACAATATAACATAATAAAATTAAATATAATATATTATATTTTATTCTATTCTGCTCTATTGTTTTTCTAGTCTATTCTTTTCTATTATTTTCTATTCTATTTTATTCTAATCTTTTCTATTCAAAATCATTCTATACGAAAATCGAATTTAAGAAGATGGTTATTTATATATAAATATATAGATCTATATCTATAGATATACATATATATTATATTTTTATAGGGTTATGGTTAGGGGTTAGGGTTGTGATTGGGGTTAGGGTTGTGGTCAGGGTCAGGGTCGGGGTTAGGGTTAGGGTTTCCCCTTGAAGAATAAGGCTTGTACTCAGTGATTGGAAAAGAATAAAATAATATTTTATACTATTCTGTTCAATTGTTTTTCTAGTCTATTCTTTTCTATTCAAATCTTTTCTATTATAATTCATTAGATTTAATTCTATATGAAATTCAAATTTCGGAAAATGGTTATAGATTTATATATATAATATATAACCATCTTCTGAAAAAAAAATAAAAAAAAAATATATATATATATATATATATATATATATATATATATATATAACCATCTTCTGAAATTCGAAATTCATATAGAATGAACTCAAATTCGAATAGAAAAATCTTAGAATAATGATAATATAAAAATATATAGAGAATAAAGAATAGACTAAGAATAGACTATAATAAAATATAATATATATTATTTTAGTTTCCATTGTTTTGAGTTATTTTCCAATCTATTCTCGAATTGGAATTTATATTATTCAAAATTAGAATTTCAGAAGAAGGTCATATTCTTCTATTGTATTTTATTACATTCTATTAAATTCTATTCTGTTCTTTACTATTCTTTTATTTTCATTCTATTGTGTTATTATTTTATATTCTATTTTATTGTATTCTTTTTTAGAAATCGATTTATATTTTTTTGATTCGAATAGAATTTGTTTTCAAATTCGATTCAAATTTCGTCCGTGGTTTTTTGATTCTAAACGTTATTTCGAATTCGGTTAAATTCGTTAGTATTGTAATTCGGTAATTCAGATGCATCCGAACGTCCGAATAATGAAAAATTTGTCCGAATTTAGATTCGGAACGAAACGAAATGCACATGTCTACCTGTGATATGTCAGTTATCTTGCAAGCCTGGCCTGTTGGTGGGCCCTGGGGACGGGGTTGATGACCACTGCTCTATGGCGCCTGAAACGCTTCTGCGTTCCAGGACATGGCTCCCTCTTCCGGGTTGCGGCTCCGGCTCCCTTCTGCGATCGCATGCGCATCGCATTCGTGCATGCGCGGCAGAGCTGCGTCCTGGCCGTTGCGCAGGCACTCTACGGTGGGTCACCACTGCATAGGTGTAGTCTGGGCGCATCATTACGGCGGGGATTTTTGAATCCCTGTGAGCCCCTGTCATACCGAGGATTATTGTGGGTAGCTTGTGATAGCTCTTCCAGGCACCGGGCCCTCAGGTCTAGGTAAGCTCCAGCCTGGGGCTATGGTGCAGGGGGGGGGGGCTGAGATGCCTCTTAAAGGGGAAACTGCACTACTATCTTTACTCCTTTTTCCAGGACGTGTGAGTGCTCCTACAAAACTGCAGGATAGTCTCCTATTCGTCTGCCAGGGTGCCATGGACAGATCACCCCCTCCGTGCCACCAGTCCTCACGCTCTGGGTACATGGGGCGTGAGAAGGGGGGGCCAGGTCCACGCTGAAATGAAAGTATACCCTATGTCATGTTTGCCCTTCTCCCCTTTTTAGCCCTTCCAGGTCAGACCGCCAGTTTACTGACAAAAACGACAGGGACCTTGCCAAGCCGCAACGTCATCCTTCCTCATCCAGGTCCAGACGTGACTCTCCGTCTAGGACCCATCATCAGAGGAGATGTTCCCATTCCTCCTCCAAACAAGGAGATGTTCCCATTCCTCCTTTAAACAGAGGAGACGTTCCCATTCTTCCTCTAGCAAGGAGATGTTTCCATTCTTCCTCCAGACTTCGCACCCACCGTCGAGTCAGCCACTCTGGTTGCAGAGCCTGCTGATGAGCAAGACACGAGTCCCGGAGGGCAAGTCCTGTGCGACTCATGCGATGGCCAGGCGGTCGGAGTAAAAGGGACTGAAATCCATTAGATGGAGTCTCTAGTTAAGCATGTGGCGCAACAATCCCCAAAGAAGTGGGGTACGACCCACACGCGGAGCCAGTCCACCATTCTATCAGGCTTCCTGGCTGACAAGGATAAAAGGATTCCAGGCCTTTTCCAGCCTTATGATGCTGAGGAGATGTTCCCATTCCTCCTCCAGACACTACCTGCTGCCATGACAGCTGCTCTGGTCGCAGAGCCCGCTGGGGATGTAGGAAACGAGTTCCGGAGGTAAAGTCTTGTGCGACTCATGCGATGCAATGGCGGTCGGGGTAAAGAGACTGAAATTACAACAGATGGAGTCTCTGCGTGTGGCGCAGCAATCCCCAAAGAAGTGGGGTACGACCCACACGCGGAGCCAGTCCATCACTCTATCAGGCTCCCTGGCTGACAAGGCCCAAGCAAATACAGGCTTATTCCAGCCTTATGAAGCTGAGGAGATGTTCCAATTCCTCCTGCAGACACTGTACCTGCCGCCTGGCAGCCGCTCTCACCGCAGATCCCGCTGGAGATGTGGGACATGAGTTCCGGATGGCAAGTCTTGTGCGACTCATGCTATGCCCAGGTGGTCGTAGAAAAAGAGACCGAAAACTGACATATAGTGTCGCTAGTTAAGCGTGTGGTGCAGCAATCTCTGAAGGAGTGGGGTACAACCCGCACGCAGAATAAGTCCACCTCTCTATCTGGTTCCCTGGCTGATGAGGCCCAGGAGGATTCAGGCCCATTACAGCCATTGACGCATCTCCCGGGTCTCCTGACAGCGAGTTAGGGGGAGACGAATTTGTCGAAGGTTTCGACTTCACCCTTGTTTCACCACTAATTAAAGCGGTTAAAGAGGCCCCTAAGTGGGAAGTTTCTTCCATTCCCCTGGCTAAGCAAAGAAGTTATTTAAGCACCTGGGGAAGGAACGCTCCAGTTTTCCCGCTCCTTTCAGAATTGAAAGATATCAGTAATAAGGAAGGGAGCAAGGTAGATAAGAAGATCTATATGTCAAGCAAAACCTCCAGATTATACCCCTTCAAGGCAGAGGAAGTGAAACATCTGGGAAAAACACTGCCCTGCTAGACGCAGCATTGATGCGACCGGCCATACATGGTACTTTTCCTTTAGAGGACGCTGTATTCTTCAAGGGCGGGCTCGAGAGAGTTACGGCTCAACAGGCCCTATGGTTACGGCCCTGGCTCGCTGATCCAGTATCCAAACAGGCCTGGTATAGGTTTCCCTTTGAAGATTCTTTGTTGCCCGGCAACAAGCTGAATATCGCTATAGCCCGAACCACGGGTGGAAAATCTGGCTTCTTGCCCCAGGATAGCCAGGTGATTTCCACACTGGTTGTTCTCGGTAGCTCCAAAACAAAACAAAAAAAGGAGCCATCTGGAACCTGTCCAATGCCTGATATACTTGAGGGCCCAGTTCAACACAGTGAAAAATTCCATCTCTCTCCGAGTAGAGAAGGTCCCAGTCATTTGAGGGAGAATCTCACAAGCTCTGTGCTCCTCACGCCTAAAGGCCTCTCGGTGCTTAAGAATTATCGGCACAATGGTCAACTGGTCTCTCTTGATGTTACGCCCTTTTTCGAACTGGGTTTCTTCAACAAATTGGAATTCGAGGGACGACAATCTGCTTATTCACATAACTTCAGTGATGAGGAACAGCCTCTTCTGGTGGCTTCAGTGCAGAAATCTGCTCACCTGCCGCTCCATTGCCCCTGTCTCAGGGGTTGCAGTCACGACCTATGCCAGCGCTGCTGGTTGGGAAGCCCTCTGCAGGTCAGAACTTGCACAAGGCAAGTGGGATACCCGTCTTCACGACCCAGGTTAAAACGTCCTGGAACTACGGGAAGCCTGATATACCCTTCAGTTTTTTCACTCATCTCCTGAAAGGGGAATCAGTTTTACCGAGAATGGACGACACTACAGCGGTCTCCTATGTGGAGAGGCAAGGGGGCACTCGGAGCTCCACCCTGCTCCAAGAAATTGAAACCATCATGTCCTGGGCTCAGGAAAACCTGGCCAATATTCCAGCAGTCTTCATCCCCGGAGTCTAGGACGTCCAAGCAGACTTCCTATCTCACACATAGTTGGACGAGTGGTCTCTTCATGCGCAGACGTTCAAATGGATCTTATCCTTGGGAGTCGATACTGAAGTAAGTTATATTTTTGCATTCCCCTTCTTCAAGATCAAGAAGTATTACACTCGGGCCACCGCAGTTAGGCCCTCAGAGTGGATGCTCCCTCGGGGTACAAGTCTCAGCCCTGTCAGCTTTCTCTGCAACATCATGGGCAGTTCATCCTCTGATCCGGCAGTTCTTTCGTGGAGCGACAAGACTCAGGCCTCAAAGAAGACTGAGATTCCCCAAATGGGATCTTTCCCTTGTTCTCGACTCTTTGACTGACTTCAGTACCTCAGGTTCCGCTCCGCTTTCTGTGAAGTGTTTTTCTGCCAATTCTCTTTCCTAGTTGCCACCGAGAGGGTTTTCTGAGATCGAGTTCTTGGGTCATGAAGAATCATTCCTGGCTTTCTTCCCAGACCGGGTGGTCCTCATCCCTATGCTTGGCTAAAACTCGAAAGTCACTTCAGTGTTCCATGAGAACTGAGAGATTGTCCTACCTACATTCAGGGCCGCCGGGTCGGCCAAAGTCCTTCCTATGGATGTAGGCAAAATACTGAAGGAATATCTGCAAGTTACTTCCTCATTTAGACGCGTTGTCTACCTGTTTACCCTGCACTACGGCAGGATCAAAGGGGAACAAGCTTCATCCAGAAGCGGTGACGGCATACTCCACCAGGGGCATAGCGGCCTCGTGAGCAGCAGCCCGGCATGTGGCTCTAGATGTCGTCTGTAATGTGGCCTCGTGGGCCTCCATTAATACCCTTTTTTGTCACAGTATTGCATAGAGCCTACCTTTCTATCCTCTGTGAAGTTTGGCTTAAGAACTCCTGTCGATTGACGGGACAAATTAAATTTATTTTTGATCAGTATACCCATCCGTGTGGTTTGGCTAGTTATTTCCCACACGTAGTCTGTCATGGAGTCTGTGAGGAAAACGGAAAATGTATTATCAAATACTTACCGTAATTTTCCTTTCCTGATGGACTCCATGGCAGACGGAGTTCCCACCCATTGGTCAAGAGTTGGCTAGTTATGGAACCCAGTCTCTAGTGGTGAGCTCACATTTATAAGAGTGGGGTCCTATAGCCTTGGAGAAGAGGCGGGGTAAACCACACGTAGTCTGCCATGGAGTCCATCAGGAAAGGAAAATTACGGTAAGTATTTGATAATAAATTTTCATTTTTTTTCGCCTGTTCACAAGTTCTGGTGCGAACCGGGGGTGTTCGGCTCATCCTTAATAGCTAGAGTAGGGACAGTTCAGATAGCGTCAGTGAAGTGACGGTTGAACACTGTCTATTTGATTGCGTTGCTGCCAGTTTAACGCCATATAGTTCTGTGTGCGTTACTGCCAGTTCAACGCTATATAATTTTGTGTGCGTTACTGCCAGTTTAACGCCATTTACTTGGCGTTACTTGTGCGTTACCGCCAATTAAACGCCATTTACTTCTGTGTGCGTTACTGCCAGTTTAACGCCATATTGTTTTTTGTGCATTACTGCCAGTTTAACGCCATATCGTTTTGTGCCTTACTGCAAGTTTAACACCATTTAGTTATGTGTGCGTTACTACAAGTTTAACGCCATTTTACTTCTGTGTGCGTTACTGCAAGTTTAATGCCATATAGTTCTATGCGTCACTGTACATTCGGCGCATTATATTACAGTATATTATAGTGTATCCGTGGAGTGTGTCTTTGTAGTGTGAGTACTCAAATTAAAGTGCACCAAACACCACTTTACATTGATTAAAGTACATCTACGTACAGATTTCCAGTCCTTCTTTACATTTGCCTATAAGCACTGCCCCCTCCCTCCCAATAATGTCTGGGAGGACAACAAGGAGGTTCCTATGGCACTGTAAGGGGGCCAGCAACAAATGTGTCCACAGACAAAGGTGGACAGGGTGGTCAGTCCTCAGGCAGGGCATAATTTCCTCTGCGTTTGCCCGTGCTATCCAGCCACAGCATGCAGAGGAGGTGGTGGACTGGCTTACTAAACCTTCCTTTTTCTCCTCATCCTCTGTCACGCCAGCAGAGACAAGTGTGCAGTCCCCTGCAGTTGCCAGAGTGGATAAACCTGTCTCCTTGTCCACATCCATTCCTGCCATAGCCCCAACATCAGCCATAGAGGAGTCAGCTGATTTATTTGACCACAGCATCAGCCACTTGCTCCTTGATGATGCCCGGCCATTACTGGATTCAGATGTTGGTTCTGAGGTTGAGGATGACAGGAACATGAGCCTAGAAAGAGGGGAGAACACTGGTAGACAAATTGGCATTCATGTTCCCCCAGCCGCAGTGTATTGCCAAGTTGTCTCCAGTGGTAATGTTGATGATGGAGGAGATGGAGATGATGATGAGGTCACTGATGTGACTTGGGTGCCAGATAGAGCAGAGGAGGACACTGAAGGTGAGGGGTCACAACCCCAAGGAGTCTGACATCAAGAGAGTAGAGAAGCAACCCTATTCCATTACATTCTGCAGCTATTATCTCCTGGCCCACTCCCCAAAGCTCAGCTGTCTGGGCCTTTTTCAGCACATCTGCAGCAGATTGCACTGTTGCTATCTGCAAACTGTGTTTCAGGCACATCAAATGTGGCAAAAACACCAGCCATTTGGGTACCACATGCTTAACAAGCCATTAATGTCCAACCACTCAGCCCGTTGGCAAGAGCACCTAAAAGCCACACAAAAGGGGCACACATCTGTTCCTCCTCCTCCTCCTTACCCACCTCAGTCTGCCCCTGCTATACCGAGTCATTACCTCTCAGCAGCCTCCACTGACAGGGATGATGGTATAGCATAGGGTGGGTTTAAGGGACAGGAACCACACCGGACCAGAGATTCTTGCAGCTCTGCAGAGACAGGCCCAGAGGTGGTTCACACCACACCAGCTGGAGCCAGGAATGGTGGTGTGTGATAATGGCTCAAACCTCCTGTCCGCCCTTAGACAGGAAAAGTTGACACGTGCCATGCCTGGCACATGTCCTCAATTTGGTGGTTCAGCGTTTCCTAAATACGTACCATGGGTTGCAAGATGTGCTAAAGCTGGCCAGAAGAGTCTGTAGCCATTTCAGGCAGTCATACACAGCCAGTGCTCGGCTGAAATTCAATAGGAAATCCACCTCCCCGTAAACCGCCTGATTTGTGACATGCCCACCAGGTGGAACTCGACTCTGTCAATGCTGCAGCGGCTATATATGCAGCAGAGGGCCATCAATGAGTACCTGTGCGAATACGGCACAACGACAGGCTCAGGCCGCCTCTGTTTTTTTCCCCACGCCAATGGCTGATCATTAAGGATGCATGCACTGTATTGTCACCATTTGAGGAGGCCACAAGGATGATGAGCCGTGACAGTGCATGGCATTATGGACAGGGCACTGGAGGCAGAGCAGCAGGAGGAAGAGGAGGACTTCCTTTCCTCTCAAGGCTCACTTTATCCAGACACCATCATTCCTATGTCACAGAACACACATGAGGAGAGAGGGGAGGAGGATGAGGAGGAGGATTCTGGCACTTTCATAGGCTTCGAAGAGGAAGACATTCGTCAATCTGTATGCGATGGCTTTCCAACCCCAGGACCCTTGGGAGTAGTACGTGGCTGGGAGGAGGAAGTTCCAGATGCTGTCATCCTGAGTGACCCAGAGGAGTCTGCTTCTCAAGCCTCTGAAAATTTGAGGCGCATGGGCAACCTCATGCTTCAAAGCCTGCGAGCGGACCCAAGAATACGTAGCATAAAGGAGAAGGATGGTTACTCGTTGGCAACCCTCCTTGACCACCGTTATAAGGGGAAGGTCTCAGAACTCATTCTGTCCCCACAGAGAGTGCAGAAGATAAAATCTCTTGAGGACACATCAAAGAGGATATTATTGCACGTTTTTCCTGACTCCAGTAGGTTACAGTGTGGTGGAAAACGTCGTTTTGAGTCTCCTGTTGGTCAGGAGAGGAGCGTGGGAGAAGGCGTCTGCCTAAGTTAGGCATTTCAGAATTTTTCTAGTCCTCGCTGCCCAGGGCTGTCAGCTTCCACATCCCATCAGCAGCGTCTGCATCACATGGTGGACGATTACCTTGGGACCAAAACAGAGATGGAGAGCTTTCCAGGTGACGATCCACTGACTTACTGGGTTATGGGAATAGACCACTGACCAGAACTTGCCCAGTATGCTATTGAGTTGTTGGGCTGCCCTGCATCCAGCGTGCTTTCAGAACGGGAATTCAGTGATGCAAGAGGTTTTGTTACTGATCATAGAACGCGTCTGTCCACAGACTCCGTGGACCATTTGGCTTTTATAAAAATGAATCAGTCCTGGATTACCAGCTATGAAGCCCCTGATGCCGATGTCACTGATTAAGTCTTTTTGGGTGTGGAATCTCTGCAGGACTTCAAGGAACTCCAGTGATGGTTCAACCCCGGCTCAAAGTGACAGCGCCACCCGCTGGGCCGCAGGGAACTGAACATCACTGATGTCTCCACCCGAATCAGCATACTGAAAGGTACCTACCCGCTACAAATGTTTTTGCTATAGGTTTTTGGGCACAATTAACACCCAAAGACCAATTTTTCAGCACCTGTTTGACAGGTGCATATCATTGTAATTGTTTTTGCCTTCATCAAGAGCACCTCTATAGGGTTACGGTGGGAAGGCGCCACCGACACCCAAAGACCAATTTTTCTGCATATCATTGCAATTTTTTACAGCAAGGCCAATTCTTGCTTTCATCAAGAGTACCTCTATAGGGTTATGGTGGGAAGGCGCTACCGACACCCAAAGACCAATTTTTTTCTTTCAATATGCTTATTGTATATTTTCATAAAGAACAATAAATCATACAATAAATGTACAAAAAGTAGTGAAATTCAAGGCCTATTTCCATTATCTCGGCGCTATGGGCCCAAAAGGATTTAAAGTTAGCAAATAAGACAGAAATGACAAAATGCTACTATATGTCATTAAATAAATACATAAACTCCGAGACCATCAGGAGAAGCATCCCAGGATTCCAGTGACTCCAGTCTGTGAGAGAGGCGTAGGACGAGTGGATTATCCAGGATTGCAGTGCCAGTTATATTCATCCATTTGGTGAGTAGGAACCCCTAATGCCCCGTACACACGATCGTTTTTAATGTCATTTTTTAAACCGACGTTTTTCTCCTCGTTTTTTTTCATGTTTCCTCTCAAGCCTGCCTTGCGTACACACCATCATTAAAAAAAACAATCAAGCAAAGCGCAGTGACGTTCAACACGTACGACGGCACTATAAAGTGGAAGTTCCGTTCGAATGACGCCACCCTTTGGGACGCTTTTGCTAATTCCGTGTTACCGCGTGTTAGTAAAAGTTTGGTGAGAGACGATTCGCGCTTTTCAGTCTTCGTGCTTTGAAGATCGTTTTCGGGAGTTCAGTTTGCGCCTGTGGGTTCGTATCTGTTTAGCACTGCTTGTAGTCAGTTCGTATCTGTTTATTCAGTGCGGCCTGCTCTGCACGTTCGTGTTTTTCAGCTTGTTCTTCATAGGCCTTGCTGTTCTTCCGTGCGTTCTTCTAGTTCGTTCTGTTCAGCCGACCGTTATCTAGCCATGTTGCGGCTACGTACTCGTCGTAGAGTTCGTGCTGTAGTTGGTGCAGGGGTTCATGCTGTATCCCGACTCCATGCCATGAGCAGGGTCAGGAGGAGTTCATGGACCAAGAATTGGTTGCTCCAGCGGCACCAATTCTGTCACATGCCTTGGTTGCGGGAGATCAGGGAGAATAATCCTGATGATTTCAGGAATTTTCTCAGGATGTCTGACCCCGTATTTCAGCAGCTGTTGGCTTTGGTGTCCCCCTATATTAACAGGCAGGACACCGTTATGCGGGAAGCCATCAGTGCTGAGCAGAGGCTCATCGCCACGTTGCGATACCTGGCGACTGGGAGAAGCCTGCAGGACCTTAAGTTCTCCACAGGCATATCCCCCCAGGCTCTGGGGATCATTATACCAGAGACTTGTTCTGCCATCCTTCAAGTTTTGCAGGAGGACTATATTAAGGTAAGTGTTCTTCTTCAAAAATTCACATTGTATGGTTTTTATTTTTGGATACTTTTTAATTTGCTTTATTTGCAGTCCCTAATTCACATGATTCTTAGCTGCAGGGAATGTCCCCTTTCTCCCCATGTTTTATTATTTAAAGTTTGGGGTTTGAGGCCTACCTGTAAATTTGGCTTACCTAACCTCTCCAGCATGCTATCCTGGGGCCATACCTACCTTGCCTAGTCATTTCCATGTTTTTTATTCTATGTTCCATCGTAGTGCTTTACCCAAAACGCACCCTAAATTTTGCCTAGGAATGTTTCATTTTTGTTAACTTCAATACAGAGTGCTACAGCCTTCATGTGTGATATTCCCAACTCATCTTCACCCCCCCCCCATAATTTTTTGGTTTGTTTGTTTTTTGTTGCTTCCAATTTTTTATGTTTTGAACAGTTTCTACCAATGTTGGCCATGAATGTGTGTATGAAATCAGCTTTCAATGTTTCTGGCTCCAAGTATTAATTTATTATTTCTTTAATTCCACAGTTCCCTTCTTCGCCACATGAATGGCAGAATGTGGCTTCCAAGTTTGCCCAGCGATGGAACTTTCCGAACTGTGGAGGAGCCATCGACGGCAAACATGTTCGGGTCATCCCACCACCCCATTCGGGATCCTTTTATTATAATTATAAGGGGTTCCACAGCGTCGTGATGATGGCAGTGGTGTCGGCCACCTACGAGTTCCTCTATATGGACGTTGGCAAGAATGGCAGGATGTCTGATGGAGGAGTTTTTGCCCAGACGGAGTTTGGGGAACGGCTCCTTTTGGATCTGCTGGCCTTGCCACCAGCGGAGCAGAATGTGGAGGGACTACCTTTTGTCTTTGTGGCGGATGAGGCGTTTGGCCTGGGACCCCATTTGATGAGGCCATTCCCGCAACGCACCCTCACCCCTGAGAGGAGGGTGTTCAATTATCGGCTGGCCAGAGCCAGAAGGGTGGTGGAAAATGCGTTTGGGATCATGGCCAGCCGATTTCGCCTCTTCCTTACCTCCATCCACCTTGCCCCATACAAATGGAACCATGTGGTTATGACGTGCTGTGTGCTGCATAATTTCCTAAGGGTGCATTCAACGAGTTATATATCTTTGAGTGGGCCTGAGGCCTCTTTAATCAATGCAGAAACTTTGGTGGCCCTGGAACCTGGCTGTCCTGGCTTGGCCCCCCCAACCGGACGTGAGGTCCGTAACCAATATGTGGACTATTTTATGGGTAGGGGGGCTATTGAAATGCCAATCTTTAATAATTTTATACCAAAAAAATAAAACTTTTTCTGGAGTAAAGATTGGTTTGGATTTTTTATTGTATAATGTTTGATGTTTCTGGTAGGTTTACCTAGTGCACTTGTTTTGCCATGTGGATTAAACAATCTTAATTAGCCTTCATTGTCAGTGTAAACACCAAACATTGATTAGTTCACTCAGCACCACATTTACATAATGAAGCCACAATTATTTGTTATGTAAAAATACCTTTATTTCTTTTTTTAGGTGGGAAACTTCCTTAGAAATGTGGATGTTCCCTTCATTTCGGGTGTATTAAAACGCATGACCAGCCATGCATAAACAAACTATATTCGTCAAAATTTTGAAAAAGCTAAACATGTGCTAGTCATTAAAGGGTAAAATAACAAAAATACTTATAAAACTCTGCAAGTAAAACGTTATTTGGTGTAAAAACATTAGACACGCCCAAGCACAGCCATGATATTTTGGAGCCTTTCCTCCACCCGCTTTGTATTTGCCCTGATCTCTAGCAAGTCTCCCTTAATTTTTTTGAGGTCACGACAGCAGACCATCAGGTATTGGATCAGGATCTGGGCACTGTGATGTGTCAACTTATTGGGGTCTTCGGCCAGAACTGCACCTAAATGTAAAAAGAAATATGTAGGATAGAATATGTAGGCCTACATCTATTTAACATGCATGTGTCTGGTTTCTCTCTGACCTGTGGTGGTGCCACTTTCCACTTCCACAACATCACATTCCTCTCCATCCTGGGGTTCTGGGGGTATTGTTGTAGGTGTTGCAATTATCGTCTCATCTGAGGTAGCTTTTCGAATCCCTAGGGAGATTGAAATAAAAGGAATAGTTTCATTAGTAGCGACTCAATTTTGCTAAAATAAGAAACATGAAAAAATACTTTGTAATCATTCTTTTGAAGCATGCTCCATTTTAAATTTTACCCCCTGTGCCAACCGGGACAAATGATTGGATACATAGCCCAAACCAGAGCATATACATTTTGAACACAAATTTGACACATTGTAACACCCCAAAGTATCTACACAGGATCACCTGTGTGTGACACCCTCAAGCTTTTTGGCTTTAGGCCCACACTTGTACTACTGCGTTCAGATGTTTCATCAGCTGCTGAGCATTCACTCCCTTAACATTACCATGCATATCGTTTTTTCTAACGAACAAATGTCCTTTGGATTAGCACCCAAAAAATAAGTGAGGCCCAAATTTACTCCCCCAAATAAACCAAAATACATGGGTGTTCACACTGGATGATCCTAAAACATCGTTTGAGGAACTGTACGGAGAAAGAGGTTTAATACGTCCGTTTACTGTGCGGACGAACCTGAAAGATGGTATCTTTCAGTGTACTATATGAAAGTTAAAAATGCACGACAGAATACAAGAAAATAATATGTACCATGGAAACTAAAAAAAAATTACTTACTTTTTACTATAACTTTCTTGATTCTTTTATATTGGTCGGCCTCCCGCAACTTCAGATCAGACCATCGTTTTCTGAGCTGTTCCTTCATTCTGCACACCCCAAATTTTTTGTGAAGACTTTTGATCACTTTGCCCATAATTCTGGACTTGACCAGATTAGGCCTTTTATACGGACCATGCTTGGCATCATAATCCTCCTTCTTTAAAATGGCGACCATCTCCACCATTTCCTCGAATGACATGTTGGATGCCTTATATCTCCTGGGTCTTGATTTGGGCTCCTCTGGAATTTCATCCTCTGTAGAGGTAATCTCAGCCACCTGTGTCTCCGCCATGTTTTGTTCAGCACTACGAGCGAGAAGGGGCGGGGAAAGTACAATATCGAACGCCAGGGGCGGGGAAAGCGTGCGGAGTTTCACGCATGCGCTGTGTATATCAAGTGAAGATCTATGTCTGGGAAATACGTTCATTTGTCAGGAGAGGGAGTTAGCAACGAACGTCGTGACGAAGGTACCTAACAATTTTACTTTTTGAGGTTTATCAGACGAGGAGATTTGTGTGCTCAAAATATGTAGACAATGCACAGTTGAGGAATGTTGCCTGAAATATATATTTTTTTGGTTTCTCGCTTTTACAGATATCATGAATACTTTTAAAAACCCAGACTTCATGGGGGAGTTCATCGACAAATGGCAAGAGCTCCCTATATTATGGCAAACAAAAAGTGGCGCTAATAAAAATAAAGACGCCAGGAAAGCAGCACTGGAGAGCCTGCTTGCATTTGTGCAAACAAAGATACCCACAACAACTCTCCAAGATGTCAAAACCAAAATTGCAACCATCAGAGGGACATACAGGACCCAGAGGACTATGGTCCTGAGGTCCCAGAGGTCAGGTGCACCAGCAGATAAGGTTTATAAACCCAGTCTGTGGTACTACAGTAAGCTTGCTTTTCTGGATGACCAGCTGGAAGTGCGGGAATCTCTCTCCACCCTTCCCCCCAGAGGTCAATCCAGCCTTCCTTGTACCCAACCCTCCAGCCTTCCCTGCAGCCAGTCCTCCAGCCTTCCTGTCAACCCTGCTCTGGCTTCCTCTGAGGATCAAGATCAGGGCCTTGAGGAGGCAGATTTGGAGATATGGAGCCAGGTAAAGTATTGATATCTATATTTATATCTTACAAAATTGTAGAATTTAAATAGATGTTAGTATTGTTAAAGGTATGTACACTTCTACCAATAAAGTTTGTGAAGAGCAAGATACAGTAGTGGCCTAATTTTATGTGCACAAGACAACAAAACCAGGATGCGGAATCAATGAAAATGACATAACTTTTGGCATTGATTTCAACAATGTCTAGAGGTGAACAATGTCTGTGAATGATGATGTGGCAAAATAAATAATGTCCCTTTCTTTTTTTACAGCCAGAGCAGAGCCAGGAAGAGGGTGATGTTGGGGATCAGGAGGAGGCAGGGCCCAGTGGCACCCAGGAGGAGACTGAGCCCAGTGGCACCCAGGAGGAGGCTGGGCCCAGCACAAGAGCCCAGATGCCTCCCCTGGTAGTTAAACCACGAGGGCCAAGGAGAGGTAGGCAGGTGGAGGAGGAAACCAGGGCCTTCCTCAGAGAGGCAACAGCGGCCCTCAGAGAGGCACCCTCTGTTGATGAGGGATTTGCCGCAGTCCTCGTCCACAAACTAGGGCAAATGGAGTTGCGGCAAAAAATTTACAGTGAGACCCTGCTATTGAAAGTCATCAATAAGGGCGTGCTGGGTGAACTCACTAGGTACACGGACATAACGGAGGTTGTCCCTACTCCTCCACCTCCTCCTCCTACTACTCCTCCTGCCACAACCTCTCCTCCTGATCCCCAGCCTCCAAGGAAGAAACCAACCAAGGCTGCAGAGAAGGCTGGAGAGAAGGCTACAAGGAAGAGGAGAAAATAATGCCTGCTGTAGTACCACAGACTGGGGACATATAGGACTTATCTGCTGTGGCTCCTGACCTCTGGGAGCTCAAGACAAGATTGGGCTCCTTTTTTTGGGGGATCTAATCTCTATTTTGGTTTTGACATCTTGGATGGTTGTTGTGGGGTCAAAGGGATGCACAAATGCAAGCAGGCTCTCCAGTGCTGCCTTCCACTTTAATTTGTTAATGTTCTGAAATAAAAAAATGTTTTAGTGCCCTTAAAAAACTTGACTATGTGATTTGTATTTCAAAAGAGAGCTTGCTAGGGAGCAGGCAGGGACATCTCAAATTATATTATTGTTATTATCAGGGGACACAAACATCCCTGGGGCCAAATGAGACACATTTGGAAGGTTGTGGTAACTTTACACAAGAATAATTTAAGGCAAAATAATAAAAAAAAGGCCACAAAAAAAAACCCACAATAGTAAAATATAATTTAAAGAAAAAAGGAGAATTACATTATTTTATTATTATTATTATTATTATTATTATTTATGAGGGAGGTCCGGCTTATAAATAATATTTTACTATCATTAGAGCAATTTGGAATTACTTTAGAAACAAGTTTGGCATAACTCTCAATGTCATTATCAAAAGAGGGTAATTTTAAAGCATTATCAAAAGAATAACGGAATGCGCAGCATTAAAACGATGCTATTAATTCCACCGTGACGAATGTGCCATCTCCATTTCCAACATTAGCTTTACCAAAACGAGCGCTCCCGTCTCATAGTTGCTTCTGAGCATGCGCGTTTTTTTCCACGTCGTGAAAGCATACACACTATCGTTTTTCACGTCGTTAAAAAAAACGACATGAAAAACGACGTGAAAAAAGAGAGCATGTCCGGAATTTTTAATGGCCGTTTTTCACGTCGTTAAAAATGCTCTGGAGCATACACACGATCATTTTTCAGGGCCATTTTTTAAAATGGCAGTTTTAACGGCATGAAAAACGATCGTGTGTACGGGGCATAAGGGGTGATACAAGGGAGAAGAATCGGGGAACTGTGGATAATGTTTAAATCGTTACCAGCAGGGACCCCATAAAGATCTCATTGTTGGACATTAATACACCTGTCACCTGGTTGAACCTTCAGAGTTTTATTCGCTTATGGACATTCATAGGATAGAGTGGTCATATCCATCTTTGTGACCATTAAGCGCTGCTTTAGGAACTGATACATTTATGTTATAGTTTTTGAAATTTTTATATACAATAAATGTAGTGATCCTTACAATGCTACAACAAGAAGTCAAGGAAAAACAAAACTAATAGTGAACAATAAAGTTGAAACAAGAATTTCCTGAGTAAGTTCAGAATGTGGGAGTAAAAAACATTTCATCCGGTAATTCTTCTAATCATTTTAAAAGAAAATGAGAAGTTCGTTCATGCTGGAGGTTAAACTCCCATCGGTTTGTCAGGAAAGCAAATGATTAGTCTAACTTCAAACATTTTCAGGAAGTTATTTAATATAACTCAGAGGAAACATTCCTTGGGCTCTTTGTAGATCCCACAGAGCCGAGAGCTCCAAAATAAAATAAAGAGTGAAAGGAATGAAAAGTAGGAAACAAGAGGAGAAGAGAGAGAGAGGAATGAAGAGGGGAGGTTCCCCCTCCCTCTCTGCCAGCCCCCAGGGCCCACACTCACCATAGAGTAATGATAGGAGATCATCTGGGGGTACCAACATAGGTGGCCCTTGGTTCCCAGACCGATTCAAATTTTGCCACAGTGTCTGTTAAGGAGCTTACCATTTTTTCTTGAGCCATAATCCAGGAGATTTTTCTTTTGGCTGCAGTGAAGGAGACTCTATTCTGTTTCCATGCCTTAGCTATGGTCAATTTGGTACCCAGAAAGATAAAGAAAATCAGTGATTGGATAGCTTTGGTGACTTTGGGTATCCTGTTATTGAGTAATCAGTGACAGGATACCAATAAAAACATGGTAACATTTAATTCTTTGTGTGTTATTAGTTTAAGCAGACTGTGATTGTCTATTGTTGTGACTTAGATGAAGATCAGATCACATTTTATGACTAATTTGTGCAGAAATCCATATCATTCCAAAAGGATTCACATACTTTTTATTGCAACTGTATATACATCCCAGCTTTGTGCAGCTACATCTCACTGCAGGCCATTCCTTGTGTACCTATTCCAATACATTAAATACAGTACAGTCTGGAAGGCCAACAAGGAGAGGCAGACACTTACAGGCCACTAAAAGAGGGCAAGTAGGCTCTGTGTCTAGAGGCAACAGTGCTGGTCTTGGACACGGTGCATCTTCAGCACGTGGCCGTGGGGCACGCTTGTCCTTCTTTTTTTTTTTTTTTTGGCAGCTGGCCGTGTTGAGCCGCAACATGCAGAAGAGTTGGTAGAGTGGATGACCAAGCCGTCCTTATCCTCCTCATCCTGTCACCCAGGCTCAGAGTACCTTGGCTGCCAATGCAGATACCAAAGCGGCCCATTCCATCGGCTCGAGGGCATCATCAGTTACTCCTTCCTTAGCCTCACCATCATGCACGGAGGAGTCCCCCGAACTGTTCGACCACAGTGTCGGGTACATGCTGCAGGAGGATGCGCAGCATTTTGAAGGCTCCGATGATGGTACCCAGCTTGAGGAAGGCAGTAACGTGAGCCCAGAGAGAGGGGGTGCCCAAGAAGGACAACAAACTGGAACTGGCAGTCATGTTCCCCCAGCTGCAGCATACTGCCAGGTTTGCTCCAGTGACGAGGAGGGAGGGGATGATGAGGTCACTGACTCTACGTAAGTGCCTGTTAGGAGGGAGTAGGAGGAGGAGGCACATCTCCAACGAGGCAGGATGCCCTCCAGGGAACAGCTTAAGGGCAGCCAACTGATACATCACACCGCAGAGCTCCACATGTGCAGGGCGCTGCTGACTCCGCTCATTTTTTCCAAAAGTTTTTTTGGTGTGGGACTTTTTTGAGACGTGTGCAGCAGATTGCACCGTTGCCATTTGCAACATATGTCTGAAGCGTATCAAGCATGGCCAAAACAGCAGCCGCTTAGGCACCACATGCTTGACCAGACATATGTCGAAGTTCCATGCAGTCTGTTGGCAAGCGTACTTAAAAGACCCACACCAAAGAACCAAAGCGGAACTCTCCTTGCTCCTCACCAGCTGGGATCTCCAACCCCACTATACCTTCAGTTCTCTCAGAAACCTGCACTTAGAGGAATGAAGGTGTATCGCTACACCAAAGTCTGATTGTAGCAGGCAAATTTCCCTACCAGAGTTGCTAAACCGGCGAAAGAAATTCGCTCCCAGCCATCCACATGCCCAGCGGTTGAATGCTGGCTTGGCTAAATTGCTAGTACTCCAACTGCTGTCTTTTCAGCTGGTAGACTCTGCCCCCTTTTGTGAGTTTGTGGAATGTGCGGTACCTCAGTGGGAGGTTCCCAAACGCCACTTTTTTTCACGGAAGGCGATTCCGTCTCTCTACCGGCATGTGGAAGGCAATGTCTTGGCCTCGCTGGACAGGGGGGTTAGCGGTAAGGTGCATATTACCGCTGACTCATGGTCCAGCGGGCATGGACATGGACGTTGCCTACCTTTCACGGCGCATTGGGTGACTCTGCTGGCAGCTGGGAAGGATTCAGGACAGGGTGCAGTAGTGTTGGAGGTTGTTCCCTCACCAATGCTACTAGTGGTGATTCTGACACACCTCCCTTCTCCACCCCCTCCTCTTCTTCTTCCTTCTTGGCTTCTTCCTCTGCTGATTTGTCCTCGGAACCAGTGGTGCTCCGTAGGCTTTCAAGGGTCTACGCAAGTACGCAGGCAAAAAGATGCCATGCAGTGCTTGAGCTGGTGTGCTTGGGGGAAAGGAGCCACACTGGGGCAGAGATTCTGTCAGCTCTGCAGGGGCAGGCTCAGAGGTGGTTGACGCCACGCCAGCTTCAGCCAGGAATGGTGGTTTGCGACAATGGCACCAACCTCCTCTCTGCCCTCCGACAGGGACAACTGACCCATGTGCCCTGTTTGGCTCACGTCCTTAACTTGGTGGTGCAGCGGTTCTTGGGCAGGTACCCGGGCTTACAGGATCACCTGAGGCAGGCCAGGAAAGTCTGTGTGCATTTCTGCCGGTCATATAATGCCAGGGCTTGGCTGGCTGACCTCCAAAAGGAATTTAACCTGCCCAAGAACCGCCTAATCTGTGACATGCCCACCAGATGGAAGTCAACGTTGATCATGCTGCAGCGGCTGCACACACAGCAAAGGGCCATCAATGGGAACCTGTGCGACTATGGCACCAAGACAGGGTCAGGGGAGCTTGGCTTTTTTTTGCCACGCCAGTGGCTCATGATCAGGGATGCATGCACTGTCCTGTCACTATTTTAGGAGGCCACGAGGATGGTGAGCAGTGACAGTGCATGCATCAGTGATACTGTCCCTCTTGTCTACCTGTTGGAATAATGGACAGGGCACTTGAGGCAGAACAGAGGGAGGAAGAGGACTTCCTTACCTCTCAAGGCCACCTTTATCCAGACAATGTTCCTGCAGGCCCGCCGATCACACAGGAAGAGGAGGAGGATTGTGTCAGCATGGAGGTGTAGCCTAGCACTCAGCATCAGCAGCAGACTTCAAGGGATCATTTACAGTCCCCCGAAACCCATGGACTTGTACGTGGCTGGGTGGAGGTGGCTGCGGATCATGTCGTTCTTAGTGACCCAGAGGACTCTGGACCGAATGCCTCAGCAAACCTATGCTGCATGGCCTCCCTGATCCTACAAAAGGATCCTCGGATTCGTGGTATCAAGGAGAGGGATCATTACTGGCTGGCATCTCTCCTTGATCCACGTTACAAGGGTAAGAAAAAAGAAAAAGGGGGGGGGGGGGTTTGTGGGACTTTAAATGAGACATGGATGGGTGTAGAAAAATGATCTAGGATAACACAACTGATAAGCACAATCCCAGAGGGGAAATCACTGTAACATGAGGAGTTGCTAAGTAATCACCCCACGGAGAGAAAATCAAGACAATTATATGAATATCAAAATATATTGTATTAAAATCAATAATACAGAGATCATGCAGTCAAAGGCATAATACAGGTAATAATAGTCACATAAGTATTTTTCATAGTTCATAGTCAAGGGCATGATTAAAAAAAACAATCACAATACATGGAAATACAGGTGCAGTGAACATAGTTATCCAAAATTTTCTTATTTGATTTTCAGAATAGCTTGATAAAATAATATTAATATATTTGATTTGGGCAGACTTGAGCTTGACATCCCAGCCAGTCATCAGGAGTGGGGTGCATATAATTTTTGGCTAAAAAGGGGAAAGGGGATGAATAGATAGGTCAATGAGGTCATACAATTAATAGGTAATACTTAAGCAATTAAGCAAAATATGGTAGAATTTATACATTACCCATGTGAAAGCCCAAAAAGAGGTCAGTTCAAGCATTCCATTAAGGAAGTAAAAAGGTGGTCCTGAGTGAGCCAATCTTCCCCGGGGTTGAGGCGGGGGTAGGACCCCTGCAATCCAAGAACCCTCCAATGGGAGGAGAGCCATGGAGATGAAGTGGGATATCAGCCAAGAAAAAAACGGATAGCCATAGAACAGGGTCAGACCGCCAAAGGCTGTGGCGTGAGGCAAAGTGCAAGTGCTTGACAAAAAAAATGAGATAAGGAAATTGTCAGTAATTAGAAGGGCGAAAAATAAAAATAAAATGAACAAAAAAAAGAACCAAAAACGAACAACTAAGGAAAATGAATATTGGATGGAGTGGGTTGGTCAATGGTAAATGGACAGTGGAGATTAGGATGGAATTGGCATTAAGGATGCATGTACAGGTGAATGGGGGAGAGTAATGGGGAGCGTGTGTGAACCAAGGGTGTGTATGGAGAAATGCTGAGATGAAATGAAAGATAGGGAAATGTTCAAAGTGTCAGAGAAAGAAAAAAGATGAAGTGGATGGAAAAACAAGATGTGAGCAAGAGGGGGATGTGGGTCCTGAAAACCGCAACCCATGTTTACCTGGTGGTATGAGTAGGGACAAGTGAAACCTCCCAGCGGATGGGACTCCCTGGAGTGTGACCGCCGGAATAAGACTGACTTAAGTACCCACTAAGAGGGGCGTACCCCCCGCCAACGCCATGTGTCATCGCATTGGCTGGGGGAGGGGGGACCAGAAAAGAGCGCCCGCCCGAGGCACGGCGAAACCCCAGCAGGAGCCCGTCCAACCCCCTCCAGCTGCGTGGGATAGAAGGAAGCCGTGTCACACTAGCCGGCATCCGCTCGGACGCCGTGCGTGTCATGTGCTGACATGACGTCGATGCGCCAAGGTCCCGTCCCGCCACCATCAATGAGGGGAAAGGATGGGCGGGGGGGAGGAGCTGGGAGCATCGCAACCCCGGGGAGGAAAATATCACACAGTAAGGAGCCACCAAATAGCTTGGATTGGGCAAGCCAAGGGAATATATAACTGGAATCGCATGGACTCAAAGTAGGCAACATAAAAAATATATATATATAATGACAACATGGGCCTATTTTCACATAAAATTTAAAAATAATGGAAATCAAAAATAATGAATTTGGGAAAATAATTAATTGGATGATGCCAATATTTGAATGGTCTCAGAAAATTGAATAACTGAGAAAATCCTTAAAAAAGTCAAAAAAGTAGTGGGTCCAGCAGATCACTAAAGGAAATGGGTGTTTTCCACCCGGGTATTTGTTTAAAGAAAAAGGGAAGTGATCTGGTGGAACCCATGATAACCTAACCCATGCCTCCATCCCTGGTACATATGAAAAAAGAAAAAGGGGGGGGGGGTTTGTGGGACTTTAAATGAGACATGGATGGTTGTAGAAAAATGATCTACGACAACACAACTGATAAGCACAAACCCAGAGGGGAAATCACTGTAACCATGAGGAGTTGCTAAGTAATCACCCCACGGAGAGAAAATCAAGACAATTATATGAATATCAAAATATATTGTATTAAAATCAATAATGCAGAGATCATGCAGTCAAAGGCATAATACAGGTAATAAGTCTTTTTTTAATCATGCCCTTGACTATGAACTATGAAATATACTTATGTGACTATTATTACCTGTATTATGCCTTTGACTGCATGATCTCTGTATTATTGATTTTAATACAATATATTTAGATATTCATATAATTGTCTTGATTTTCTCTCCGTGGGGTGATTACTTGGCAACTCCTCATGGTTACAGTGATTTCCCCTCTGGGTTTGTGCTTATCAGTTGTGTTATCCTAGATCATTTTTCTACACCCATCCATGTCTCATTTAAAGTCCCACGAACCCCCCCCCCCTTTTTCTTTTTTCATATGTACCAGGGATGGAGGCATGGGTTAGGTTATCATGGGTTCCACCAGATCACTTCCCTGTTACAAGGGTAAGGTTGCGGACGTTATCCAGCCGTCGCAGAGGGAGCAGAGGATAAAACATCTTTGGGAAACCTTGCAGAAAGGTTTGTGCAACGTGTTTCCAGAGCCTGGGAGGTTACAATTACCTGGTCCTGGACAACGTGCTGCTGAGGCTTTGGTCAGTCACAGAAGGAGCGGTGGAGAAGGTGGTCATCTGACCGATGCGTTCAGACAATTTTTTAGTCCGCAGCCCCAAGGTATGATCGGTTCCAGCAACCATCACCAGCGTCTGATTTACATGGTGCAGGAATACCTAGGGGCAAGATCAGACTTGGACACCTTTCCCACCGAAAATCCTCTGGGTTACTGGGTCTTGAGGATGGATCACTGGCCAGAGCTTGCACAGTATGCAATTGAGCTACTGGCCTGTCCTGAATCCAGCGTTCTTTTGGAACGCACATTCAGTGCTGCTGGAGGCTTTGTAACCGATCACAGGGTACGCTTGTCCACCGACTCGGTCGATCGGCTCACCTTCATAAAAATGAATCGGTCTTGGATCACCAGCTACCAAGCACCTGATGCTGATGTAACCAAATAATTTTTCTATGAATGTGAGATCCCTTCAAGACTGCCTATGCTGATGCTGAGTGACTATCCTGTTATGCTGAGTGACTATCCGTTTCCTCCTCAATGTTCATGTCGATAGCTTGTAAGAACATTTTTGGTTCTGGGCACCACCACCAGTGGCTAAGGCCCAATTTTTCTGCCCCTGTTTAACAGGGGCGTGTAATTACAATTTTTGCTGTAATACTTTGCAGCAGGGCTCATTCCTGCACTTCAAATAGAGTATCGGTGAGGGGTTGCAGTGTTGTGGCACCAGTGCCTTAGGCCCAATTTTGATGATCCGCACTCCGGTCGTTGCTCTTAAAAAATTGACGTATTTATTGACAAGCCACAGTAGACAAAACGCAAATAGGAAAGGTTGATGCGTTTCAGCCTATAAGGCCTTAGTCATAACCCCCGTGACGCGTTAGAGGGGGCGGGGTTACCGTCACGGGTGGCCCCGACCTCGGTTATAAAAGAACTGTCAAACACTGCTTGCGCGTCATTAGCCGGGGGGCTCCGATGTAGGGAAGATGTCCGTCGTTCCTTGCTTGAGACTCGCATCACTGGAGATTCATGGATCATCGCTGGACAGACATCGCTGGAATGTTTTTTTTTTTTTATATTTTTATTAATAAAGGACTTTTCACAACTGTGTCTGTGTGGTTTTTACATTTTTTGACACTTTCTTTTGTGAAATGGTAGGGATACAATGTACCCCGTTACCAATTCACATAGGGAGGGGCGGAATCTGAAGGGTCTGGTATGGATTTTTGGGGGGAACCCCACGCCATTTAAAAAAAAAAATGGCGCGGGGTTCCCCTTAATATCCATACCAGACCTGAAGCGCCTTATATGGAATTTGGCGGGGACCCCCACTTTTTTTTTGTTTGGTGTTCTCCTTAATATTCATACCAGACCCAAAGGGCCTGGTAATGGACTGGGGGGGAACCCCTGCCGTTTTTTTTCAATGACTTTGATCTGTATTGCCGGGACCCGACAATTCATTATAGTAGTTTTAAATGACTTTTTTTCCTTTAGAAATGACATTTTGTGCAGGGACAGTTCTAAGCACGGGAAACCTGCGCTACTTTACAGGCATACTATACACACTCCCCAGGTATGAAATTTAAAGGAATATTTCACTTTTATTGTTTCACTTTAAGCATTATTAAAATCACTGCTCCCGAAAAAACTTCAGTTTTTAAAACTTTTTTTTGCATTGATACATGTCGCCTGGGGCAGGACCCGGGTCCCCAAACACTTTTTATAACAACTTGCATATTAACCTTTAAAATTAGCACTTTTGATTTTTCATGTTCGTGTCCCATAGACTTTAACGGTGTTCGCGTGTTTGAACGAATGGTTTGCCTGTTCGCATGTTCTGGTGCGAACCGAACCGGGGGGTGTTCTGCTCATCCCTATTATAGAGGATTTGAGTAGGTCTGGGGTTTTGGCTGCAGAGATAAATATGTGGTCAATCCGAGTGTATGACTGGTGCGGATGTGAGAAGTGTGTATAATCACGTGCAGTTGGGCTAAGTTCTCTCCAGGCGTCAGCAAGACCATATTGATGGATTAAATTAGCTATTTTGAGGCTTTTTTTGGGCAGACGGATAAGCTGGTTTCCTGGGGGCCTGGTTTTGTCCAAATTTTGATCTAGGGCGGTATTTGAGTCCCCCCCCCCCCCCATAAATGACTGTCCCACTCACCATGGGTCCTAGTGTTTTGAGCATCTTCTGAAAAAACGTAGCCTGTCCCCGTTTAGGCGCATAGTATGAAATGATAGAGTAAATTTGGTCATCTATTGTGCCCTTTATGAGAATGAATCTGCCCTCTGGGTCCCTGTATTCTAGTTTTGGCGTGAACTTGCAGTTTTTAGATATTAGGATTTCCACTCCCCTAGTTATGTTCTCAGCATTGGCAAAGAAAAACAGCGGAAATTTTGCATGCAGGAAGGAGGGATTATACCGCTTTGGAAAGTGAATTTCCTGAAGGAGGACTACGTCAACCTTTTGGGAATACATGAATTGTAAAATTTTCCGGCGTTTAACCGAAGAGTTCATCCCCTGCGTGTTGTGGGAAGCAACCTGCAGGGGAGGAGAGGGCGTGGTGGTGTCAGCCATCGAGCCCAGGTTATAGGCCCTCTGTCATTATCCTGTCACCTACCTCAGAGATGTCCTTGAGTCTATTCCAGTACCCGTTCCAGGGAAATTTTTGCACCTCTTCAGAGGCTGTCCCAGTGGATGGATCCCGAAGGCTGGCAAAGAGGGGAGAAGAAGAAAAGAGGTTGGAGAAAGAAAGGACAAGGAGCAGAGGCAAAAGGAAGAGAAGACAATCCTCTAGGGATTCTAATGGACAGAAGCAGCGTACTAACTTGCTGTCCATGCAACAAATATTGGATTCTGTCTGTGCTAGAGAGACCGAGATCCTACCGAATGGGCTCGGGAAATCCAAAGCCATTGGGTAGGTGGGGCACAAGAACATATCACCCCGGCCTAGGCACACCAAAATTTATAACTTTACAAAAGTATTGAAAAACTTAACGTCCGACTACAACAGGTACAATGCAGGATAAAGGCTGAGCTGGACTAGCTTGAAAATGTGTGGGGGAGGTAAGGAGTAGATGGAGGAGTGTTTACCGGAACCTGGAATATGAAGATATACAGATGGGGGGGGGGGGTGAGCAAAGGGGGTATGAAAGGAAGTTCTCGATACAGGATTGTAGGTTACTGGGGGAAATCCCCTAGAATTTGGACACATCAAAGTGAATCCCATGTGATAACCCTGGTGTAGGAAATGTGAGCTATCTATCCATGCCTACTAGCATTTGAGCATATTATCCTAGGTGAAGGTCCTGGAAAGAGGTATATTTGCAGTTAACTATGCAAACTGACGTATAGCAAACTAGGTAGCTGGGCTACAACCAAAAGCTATAAGAGCAGAGACACAAAAAAAAAAGAAGGAATGTCCCCCCCCCCCAGGAGGTGTTATGAATGAGTACACGGATCAACTGAGAAGTGTCCAAAGCAAGCGCTCAGTTCTTGTTCTGTATCAGGGGGGTCTGCCGTCCTTGGATCGCTTGAAGTTAGATGTGGTCAACACCGGCGAGATGGGGCTGGAAGGAGTATGACTTTTCGTGGCTCCGGAGTGGGGATTTGGCGGGGTTTGTGGCGGACCCAGTGTGATTAATCTCAGTCCCAGTAGAAGTCTCTCTCCTTCCTGGAGGTCAGAGAATGAGTATGTCTTGGATTTGAAGGTGAATTTGAGAGCAAATGGGAATGACCACCAGTAAGATTTGGATCGGATGGTTCAGGCAAATGAGAGGCGCTTGCTTGCGGGATCTTTTCATGATCTCCTCCTTCACCAATGTTTTGCTTGCGTCTATCTAGCAAGGTTACTTTGTGGTATAAGCAAGTGTAGCACTTACCCCCATTTAAGGGACCGGCTGGTTTTGTTGGGTCTGCGAATTACCTCATGGCTTCCGTTGTCGGGGGTGTAAGAAAGGTCTTCAGAAAAAGTCAATGTCCACACCATGTAAAACCCAAAACAGTCAGGCTTTATTTTTCTCTTTGCTGGGTGAACTTAGAAGAAGAATAGGACACGAGAGAGAGAAATACACAGGCACGCAACACTTAAACAGCACTCTTCGCCACAAGCCTGAGTGGGTATTGCTCAGCCGGATAGTCCCTTTATGAGCGGTCCTAGCAGCCGGGGTGTAGCATGAATCAATCTTTCCTTTATGTTTGTTATTAAGGATACGATCAGGAACCCTCTGCCACAGGATTAAAAGTCCCGAACCTCCCAGCCAAGCAATAATGAAGAGAACCTTTGTTGCCAGATTGGCGTATTGCAGGGCCTTGTAATTATGGATCCCTCCTTAGGAGAGTTTCCAGGCCTCTTCCCGAGACAGCAGTACCGTCGCTAGTCTCCTCTGGGACTGATCCTCCCCTGGACTCCTTTCCTAAGCCGTGACTCCCCGTAGGTGGGTAGCTTTCGGATCACTTCTTGAGACATAGGCCCCAGCCAGCAGAGCCGGGCCTACGAAGCAGCGATGCGGCCTCGTTCTGAAGGTGCCCGGGACTAGAACACGCGCACCCCGTGCCATACGGGCCACAAGGCGCACACACACAGGACCAATGGGTCCCCAGGAACGACTCCCCGGAATGCCCATCCCAATGGCGTCTGCTCCTTATGTACCCTCTCCCAGCATGCACAGCAGGTACACAACGCCCACTGGACAGCTGCCGAGAGAGGACACCCAAGGTGCTGTGATACGCCCCGTAGTTCAACATATGCCGGTGATGACAGAGCCACCTACAGGCAAACAGGAAAAACTACTGCTAGGCAGTATCACAGCCAGAGCAGAAGCAATAATAAAACATCAATTGGTCTGAGCCCAACTACTGGCCCAGACTACCCCTAAATAGACACATAGCACCCCCAAATATTGAGGGGGCGCTACACAAGGAAGCTGAGACTTATGCAGTGTGTAAATTAGGGATGAGCTTTGAGTTCGAGTCGAACTCATGTTCGACTCGAACATTGCCTGTTCGCCCGTTCGCCGAACAGCGAACAAATTGGGGTGTTCGCGGCAAATTCGAAAAATCTATAGGAGAAATCTAAAGTGCTAATTATAAAGGCTTATATGCAAGTTATTGTCCTAAAAAGTGTTTGGGGACCGGGGTCCTGCCCCAGGGGACATGTATCAATGCAAAAAGAAGTTTTAAAAACGGCCGTTTTTTCGGGAGCAGTGATTTTAATAATGCTTAAAATGAAAAAATAAAAGTGAAATATTCCTTTTAAATTTCATACCTGGGGGGTGTGTATGATATGCATGTAAAGTGGCGCATGTTTCCCGTGCTTAGAACTGTCCCTGCAAAAAATGTCATTTTTGAAAGAAAAAAATGCATTTAAAACTGACTCACGGCTATTAATGAATTGTCGGCTCCCGGCAATACATACAAAAGTCATTGATAAAAAAAAATAAAAAAGCGTGGGGGTTCCCCAGAATTCAATTACCAGGCCCTTCAGGTCTGGAATGGATATTAAGGGGAACCCCACCGCAAATTTAAAAAAAAAAATTGACGTGGGGTTCCCCCAAATATCCATTCCAGGCCCTTCAGATCTGGCATGGATTTTAAGGGGAACTCCACCCCAAATTAAAAAAAAATGGCGTGGAGTCCCCCTAAAAATCCATACCAGACCCCTTATCCGAGCACGCAACCTGGCCGGCCGCAGGGGAAATGGGGGGGACGAGAGAGTGCCCCCCCCTCCTGAACCGTACCAAGCCACATGCCCTCAACATGGGGAGGATGTCCCCATGTTGATGGGGACAAGGGCCTCATCCCCACAACCCTTGCCCGGTGGTTGTGGGGGTCTGCGGGCTGGGGGCTTATCGGAATCTGGAAGACCCCTTTAACAAAGGGGACCCCCAGATCCCGCCCCCCCCTATGTGAATTGGTAAGGGGTACATTGTACCCCTACCATTTCACGAAGAAAGCGTAAAAAAATGTTTAAAAAAACACACAAACACCTTGAAAAAGTCCTTTATTTAAAAAAAAAAAAAAAACATTCCAGCGGTGAAATCCAGTGTCCCGCGGCGATCCCGATGTCCAGCGCTGTCCTTCATTGGTTGTGCCTGAGCGGACCTGATGGGGAACTCCCTCTCAGTATTTTAAATGTATAGACCCGCCCCTTCTAAAGTTCCCCATCAGGTCCGCTCAGCGGAACATGAGAAGGGGCGGGTCTATACATGTATTACCACAGTGAGAGAAGTTCCCCATCAGGTCCGCCCCCTCGGTATGTCGGACCCGCCTACATCATTGGCTTGAGCGGGGAACTTCCTTCACTATGTAAATTTAAATTACACAGTGAAGGAAGTTCCCCGCTCAAGACAATGACGTAGGCGGGTCCGACATACCGAGGGGGCGGACCTGATGGGGAACTGCTCTCACTTTGGTAATACATGTTCCGCATCTGGTCCGCTTAGCGGACCTGATGAGGAACTTTAGAAGGGGCGGATCTATACATTTAAAATACTGAGAGGGAGTTCCCCATCAGGTCCGCTCAGGCACAACCAATGAAGGACAGCGCTGGACATCGGGATCGCCGCGGGACACTGGATTTCACCGCTGGAATGTTTTTTTGTTTTAAATAAAGGACTTTTTCAAGGTGTTTGTGTGTTTTTTTTAAACATTTTTTTACGCTTTCTTCGTGAAATGGTAGGGGTACAATGTACCCCTTACCAATTCACATAGGGGGGGCTGGGATCTGGGGGTCCCCTTTGTTAAAGGGGTCTTCCAGATTCCGATAAGCCCCCCGCCCGCAGACCCCCACAACCACCGGGCAAGGGTTGTGGGGATGAGGCCCTTGTCCCCATCAACATGGGGACATCCTCCCCATGTTGAGGGCATGTGGCCTGGTACGGTTCAGGAGGGAGGGGGGGGCGCTCTCTCGTCCCCCCCTTTTCCCCTGCGGCCGGCCAGGTTGCATGCTCGGATAAGGGGTCTGGTATGGATTTTTAGGGGGACTCCACGCCATTTTTTTTTTAAAATTTGGGGTGGAGTTCCCCTTAAAATCCATGCCAGATCTGAAGGGCCTGGAATGGATATTTGGGGGAACCCCACGTCAACTTTTTTTTTTAATTTGCGGCGGGGTTCCCCTTAATATCCATTCCAGACCTGAAGGGCCTGGTAATTGAATTCTGGGGAACCCCCACGCTTTTTTTTTTTTTATCAATGACTTTTGTATGTATTGCCGGGAGCCGACAATTCATTAATAGCCGCGAGTCAGTTTTAAATGCATTTTTTTCTTTCAAAAATGACATTTTTTGCAGGGACAGTTCTAAGCATGGGAAACATGCGCCACTTCACATGCATATCATACACACCCCCCAGGTACGAAATTTAAAGGAATATTTCACTTTTATTATTAAAATCACTGCTCCCGAAAGAACGGCCGTTTTTTAAAACTTCTTTTTGCATTGATACATGTCCCCTGGGAGAGGACCCGGGTCCCCAAACACTTTTAAGACAATAACTTGCATATTAGCCTTTATAATTAACACTTTAGATTTCGAACGTTCGAGTCCATTGTATTAATAGGGTTCTAAAGTTTACACGAACATTTTGTCTGTTGCGAACCGAACAGGGGGGTGTTCGGCTCATCCCTGGTGTAAATGTACTTTTACTATACAAAGATGCTGTACATACAAACTATTACAATATTAGGAATACTATACAAGACTGACAGATCTCTATAACAAACAAAATGTCTAGCAAATGAACAGCCTATGGTCTATAACAGTAGATCTACACTTAAAAGTTACTTATCTGTGGTTACTGTATGTTCATGATCTTGCTCCTGGGGATCAGGCACGTCCTTGCATGAGTGGCTTCTGATCTTAAAAAAAAGCATGAATGAGCCCCCCTCCCTCAGTCTTTACTCATCCTTTTATGTACAAGTTTGTTGACAACTTGTTTCCATAACAACCGACTAACAGTCATTCAGTAAACAGTTTGAGAGACCCTCTCTACCTGTTTACTGTAGCTATAGAGACAATAGCCTATTCAAACTATAAATTGAATACAACAATGGTATCTACGTACCCATTGTATGCAACAGCATTTGTTTGAGAAATATCTACTCAAGCCAAAACCTGACAGTAATCTGAATATTGTCCCATGTAATGTTATGTCTGATTAATATAAAAAATCATATTTTAACAAACGCAACACATTCCGCCCTATGATTTTTCTCTCAGACTACACACAGAAAATCTCTTCATTACTAACAATTCATTCTACACATGAATTTTCCTTGAATGCAACCCCTCCCATATTTCTGTCACTGAGAAGGTGTTTCAGTCTTTGGATAAAAATTCATTAGAAAGTTCATTCTAAAGTTCTTTAGAAACAAGTCCAGGCTTGTAATACATCAAAGGCCTTGCTCTCCACAACTCTTGCGATCTTTCGTCATTCTTTCCATCATGTAACCACCTTTCTCTGGTCTTCCTATAGATAAAATCTGAGACAGCCTGTGGAGTGGAAAACAAAGCAGATTATCTGTTCCTTCTAATAATACATAAACAGTAGATCCTGGCCCTTCAGCTACAATCTTTCCTCTAAATGGCTTCTTGCCTGGATATCTGCCCAATACTTTGACACCTGCCTGTATGCACTTCTGACCCTCCCAAAGAACATCAATAGGGAGGAGAGGAAATATACTGACATTTCCCATAAGATCACTGCTGTTTATTTTGGAATGTTTGATGTGTATGTAGCCTCACTTTCCACTCTTGATGAGAAGTATCCACTTACCAGTCAGAGTCCCAGTCAGAGTCCCAGCCACTGTCTTTAAGCTCATCTGCCAATGCAAACATAACGTCAAACCTTCCTGCCAGATTCCCTCTCATTCCTAGATAGGCTTCAGCTTCAGATATGTCACTCTTGGTTTCTAGTCATGGGAAGCAGTAACATGGTATCTGTTAAGCCCTGTTCTTTCAGGAACCTTTCATAAATACTGAACTCTGCACTCCAGCTGTGGAATCTGTGCCCCAGCCAACGCTGTATCCTGGCCTAGGCCAACAAGGCCCAGGCCTAGGGCAGCACTTTGCAGGGGGGCAGCACCGAAAGAGTCCCCATCGGCTTGCGCTACACTGTTAGCGTAACGCCAGTCTTATGGGGTTGACTGGGCTGAGAGGCAAATTAGTCTAGCGCCCTCATAAAGCGGCCGCACTGCTTCCGGTATGCAGGCGGCCGGCATTCCGCAACTGTGGGGGGGGGGCGCTGCTTCTAATTTGACTGTCCTATCATCCTGGACCACAAACCTTTCTCACTGTGCTATGTTTTCTGCTGCACCATTGGCATGGTTATATCTTCTTAGTCCTCTCCATAAAACTATCAGAAACTTGTGCTTAAATTAGAACTATAGGCAACACTTTTTACTCTTTCGTCCATGGACCGACACAGCTTCTCTATTGACAAAGTGGGTATTATCCGTTAATTAGGAGTGACTAGGCAGAAAAACTTGTAAAAAGTGTTGCATCACACCTTCTACAGTACCGCCCAGGGGGCGGACCCTCTGGGTATACCCTCTCAGTCTGCACATCGCAGATCAGTTTTTTTCTGTCTAGCAAGGAGTAGGACATGGCTCCCTTCGGGCTCATTGGTCCGGGGAAAAAAGATATATATATTTTTTATTTTTTTGCTACATTTGTTGTTTCCTGCGATCTTCGATCAACTGCCGACTGGGTGACAGGCTGGATCCTCGATCCTTGTAGTCTCCCCAGTTTCGGCCATCGAGCGTGTGCCGACCCTAGCTACGCGCTGGGTTTTCCACGACATGCCCGTCGCTCCACGGGTGGCCGGTGAGCCTACGCTCCAGGGCCTGCATCGGACCGCTCAGCTTCGGCTGACCTTACGGCCGAGTCGCAGCAGCCTGGCCGGTGAGCTTACGCTCCAAGGCTTGCATCGGACCGCTCAGCTTCGGCTGACCTTACGGCCGAGTCGCAGCAGCCTGTCCGGTGAGCGTCATGCTCCAGGGCATACATATGATCGTCCCTTCTGGGTCCATTCACAGCATGCCTGGCCAACAGTCACCTTCCGTGCGCGGACGATGATCTGTTTGGAATGTCTTCCAGCAGAATACATGCAGGATAGGTAAGTAAAACTCCCCTGCCTCGGCTGGGTGATTTAGCTGGACATTCCTGGAGAGATCAAGTAAGTGGTTGTGGCCCCTTTCTTCCCTCTCTCCCTGCCTTTCCCTCCTCCCTGGGCTTCTAGCTAAAGGTTGCTGGGTGCTGGGGGTCACCTAGGGGGTCCCACTGGAGCGGGGCTGGCTGTAACTAACATTTAAAAGAAATGTCATTTTTGCTTACCTGTGTTTCTGTGTCTCCATGCTGTCGGCGGCCATTTTGAGGTGGTCCATGCCAAGTTTGGCCTCTTGTAACTGCCTGGCGGCCATCTTCCTGTAGTTCGGCCACACCCACTGGCCCCTATCAGGTGATCGGCGGCCATGTTTGTCCACCCTGTATGCAGATATTGCCGTTCGGCGGCCATCTTTTTTGTGGGCTATGGCTGCCTGACCTCTATCTTCTGTCGGCGGCCATTTTCTTAGAGCCCACATTATCTTCCATACAGACGGTTTTGGCAACCATTTTGCGAGAGCCTCCGGCCTCTAGGGTGCATTACACTGGCGCGAAAATTCACACAGGAAGTGCTGATAAAAGAAGCAGACTGACACAGCAGCAAGGGGACAGCATCATAGGCGCAGCATAGCAGTACCTATCCAGGGTGGTGAGTCCTCTGGGTAACCCAGCATCTCTGCAGCGCAGGAGGGTGGCCTATTGATATCTTGCCTGGAGCCCTGTGAGTGTCAGCGTGTGGTCAGCATGGCATCTGAGCCAGATGTCTTCTCCCCTGAAACACCAGATTTAGCAGCTGGTGTCCCTGAGGTGTCTATGGACGCTATGTCGGCAATCCTAGAGGCGTTTGCTGCCAGGGTGGAAGCAGCACACGGGAATACAGGGGGTAATAAACGCCCCCGTCCCCTGCAATCTTCTGGGGATATTTCTGATGCAGAACCAGGTCCAGCTACGGCTCATGGCCCAGATTCTGATGCATCAGAGACTGCAGACCGTGACCGATCGGACAGTGAGGAGGACTCCAAGTCCAGGTCAGTACGCGAGACGGCTTTGGTATCTGACCTTATTACTGCAGTGCGGGATACGCTAAAGTTGGAAAGGACTGAAGAAGTAGCAGATACTCCAGTCCCCTTTGGGTTTCGTAAACCTGCCCGCACTGCTAAGGTGTTCCCTTGTGTGTCTTATTTTAACAAACTCTTATACAAGGAATGGGAGAACCCACTGAGGGTCTTTACAGCCCCAAAGAGGTTTGCAGTACGGTACCCCTTTGAGGAGAGTTTTCTGAAGATATGGACCTCTCCCCCTATAGTGGACCCTTCGGTGTCCAGACTTAATAGAGCCACCACTATTCCAGTAGAAGGGGCTCCTGTTTTCAAGGACCCTGTGGATAAGAAGGCTGAAGCACTCGCTCGCTACCTATACTCAGTGGTAGGCTCAGCAGTACGCCCGGCATTGGCGGGGGCCCTAGTGTCTCAGACACTTACTGAATAGGCAAAATTGCTACTCCAGGGGTTAAAGGAGCGAGATGCTCCTCCTAATGAGATAACTTTGGCCGACCAGTTGGTCCAGGGCCTTAAGTTTGTCTGCGAGTCAGACATGGATACTATTCCCCTGCTGTCAAGAGCTTCGGTTTATGCAGTAGCAATACGCCGCCTGATCTGGCTAAAGGGCTGGTCTGCGGACCAGACTTCCAAGAAAGCCCTATTGGATCTGCCTTTTAAGGGCGACAGACTTTTTGGGGCTTCTCTGGATGACATCATCAAGGATGCTACAGGAGGTAAAAGCACTTTGCTTCCCCAAACTAGCAAGGGTAGGGGACCACGCCAAGGGCAAGGGCCCTCCTTTACTGCACGTAAGCGGTTTTTTCGCCCTCTTAAGGCGACAGGGAAAAGACCCCAGGCCGATAAAGCGCCTGCCCAAGGACAAAAGCGTCCTTGGTCCCGCAGACCCAACAAGCCTGTGGACAAATCTGCGTCCACATGAAGGTCCGCCCCCACCCAGCTCTCGGGTGGGGGGACGTCTTCGCAAATTCGCGACTCAGTGGACTGCTCTAGTCTCCGACAGGTGGGTTTGCGAAGTAATCTCCTCAGGCTACAAGATAGAATTTCTCTCTTGTCCACCAGACAGATTCATCACCTCCAATCTCCAGCTACTACCGACCCGTCGGGAGGCCCTGTATGGGGCGGTCCAGGGTCTACTGGAACGCGGGGTAGTTATTCCAGTTCCAGAACAGGAACGGGGTCAGGGTTTTTACTCAAATCTGTTCATTGTGCCAAAGAAGGAGGGGGTTCGTCCAATCTTGGATCTCAGAGCCCTCAATTGCTTTGTGAAGGTACAAAGATTTCGGATGGAGTCGGTTCGATCCGTAGTCACGGCTCTCCATCCGGGGGACTTTCTGGCCTCCTTGGACATCAAGGACGCATACCTGCATGTCCCCATATACTCCAGACACCAGAGGTTTCTGCGATTTGCTATCGGGAAGAACCACTACCAGTTTGTGGCCCTCCCGTTTGGCCTTGCCTCAGCACCCAGGACGTTCACCAAGGTGCTCGCTCCGATTCTGGCACTTCTAAGACAGCGGGGTATCGCTATCACAGGTTACTTGGACGACCTTCTGCTGAAGGGCCCTTCAAGCTCAGAATTAGAGGTAAGCATGTCCATTACCTGTCAGACTCTTCGAGACTGTGGTTGGATACTAAACACGCAAAAGTCAGTATTGGTGCCCACTCAACGCCTAGTGTACCTGGGGTTGATTCTGGATTCCTCAGAGGCAAAGGTATTCCTCCCTGTGGAGAAGTTGCAGACCCTCCGGGCTGCAGTACGGCAGCTGACTTCCAGGAATTGGTCGTCACTCCGTTTTTGCATGCGAGTGTTGGGCCTCATGGTAGCCTCCTTCGAGGCGGTCCCATATGCTCAATACCACACTCGAGTGTTACAGAGGGAAGTTCTGTCCAGATGGAACAGATGCCCTTCATCTCTGGATTATCAAATCCGAGTGAGCCACCTAGTCAGGAGATCCCTGGTATGGTGGCTGACAGCACCGGCTCTAATGGCCGGGAAGTCATTTCTTCCGGTTTACTGGATAGTGATCACGACGGACGCCAGCCTTACAGGTTGGGGGGGAGTCTGGGGTGTCCAGTCGGCGCAAGGTCGCTGGACCCCAGAGGAAGCCCTCCTGCCGATCAATGTCCTGGAGATCCGGGCGATCAAGCTGTGCCTCTTCAAATGGTCTCAGAGACTGCAAGGGCGTCCAGTCAGGATCCAGTCAGACAACGCCACAGCAGTGGCATATGTCAATCATCAAGGAGGAACAAGAAGCTCAGCTGCAGCATCGGAGATCGCTCGCATCCTGAAGTGGGCAGAGAGGAGCGTACCGGCACTGTCGGCCGTGTACATTCCGGGTGTGGAAAACTGGCAGGCGGACTACCTGAGCCGCCAGATGCTGGACCAAGGAGAATGGTCCTTACACCCGGAGGTGTTCCAACTCCTCTGCCAAAGATGGGGCACACCAGACGTAGATCTTCTGGCTTCCCGACTCAATCGGAAGGTATTGAGGTTTGTGGCCCGGTCAAGAGACCCATGGGCAGACGCAACGGACGCGTTGGTAGCATCGTGGGGCCAGTATCGGCTAATCTATGCCTTCCCTCCCTTAAGGCTTCTTCCTCTTCTGCTCCGCAGAGTGGAGGCAGAGGGAATTCCAATGATCCTAATCGCTCCAGATTGGCCTCAGCGTCCTTGGTACGCCGATCTAGTACGTCTGGTAGCAGACGTCCCCTGGCGCCTACCACTACGGAAGGACCTGCTGTCGCAAGGTCCCATATTCCATCCTGCTTTACAGTCATTGGCTTTAACGGCATGGCTGTTGAGAACCAGGTACTGAGAGACCGGGGCCTGTCAGACTCAGTAATTTCTACTATGAGAAGTGCTCGGAAACCGTCCTCTAGGAAGGTCTATCACCGCACTTGGAGGGCCTACATCTCCATGTGTGAGGAAATGAAATGGCATCCGCGTACCTATTTGGTTTCCAGAATCCTGCTGTTTTTACAGCATGGGGTAGACCAAAGGCTTGCCCTAAGTACGATTAAGGGACAGATATCTGCCCTGGCTGTCTTTTTTCAGCGACCCCTGGTGACTCACTCTCTCGTGAGTACATTTGTGCAGGGGGTTCGACATGTGGCCCCTCCGGTCCGCCCCCCGTTACCTCCGTGGGACTTGAACCTGGTCCTCTCGGTGCTTCAGAAGGCACCGTTTGAGAATATTAGAGATATTCCCCTGTTGACACTTTCTCAGAAGGTGGTCTTTTTGGTGGCTGTTACGTCAGTTAGACGAGTCTCTGAGCTGGCAGCCTTGTCCTGCAAGGCTCCCTATTTGATTTTCCACAAGGATAAGGTGGTGCTGCGGCCGCAGCCTTCCTTTCTTCCGAAGGTCGTTTCGGCTTTTCATCTCAACGAAGACATTGTACTTCCATCCTTGTGTCCTCAGCCGTCGAATCCTAAGGAGTCGGCGTTGCATTCCTTGGACGTTGTCCGAGCTTTGAGAGTATACATATCTGCTACTTCCCTGTTCCGGAAGTCAGACTCACTGTTTGTTTCGGTGGCTGGTCCCAAGAAGGGCCAAGCAGTCTCATCGGCCACCATCTCTAGGTGGATCCGACAGATAGTAATCCAGGCTTACGCCTTAAAGGGTCAGGCGCCCCCCTTTCCTGTCACGGCGCATTCGACCAGGGCAATAGGTGCCTCCTGGGCTTTCCGACATCAAGCGTCTGTTTCCCAACTATGTAAAGCGGCGACTTGGTCGTCCGCTCACACTTTCACAAAATTCTACAAAGTTGATGTAGGTGCATCTTCGGATGCCTCTTTCGGCCGCAAGGTTTTGCAGGCGGCTGTTTAGAGTTGCAACTCCTCCGTTGGAGGAGTGCTGTTTTGTGTTTTGGGGTGAAGTTTGTTTTTATGCTGTTACCACCCCTCGTTTTTTCTCTGACACTGCTTTGGGACGTCCCACTTTGTCAATAGAGAAGCTGTGTCGGTCCATGGACGAAAGAGTAAATAGGATTTTTTACTCACCGTAAAATCCTTTTCTCTGAGTCCATGGACCGACACAGCACCCACCCCTCCTTTTAAGTTTGTACTGCTTTTTGACGAACTGATCTGCGATGTGCAGACTGAGAGGGTATACCCAGAGGGTCCGCCCCCTGGGCGGTACTGTAGAAGGTGTGATGCAACACTTTTTACAAGTTTTTCTGCCTAGTCACTCCTAATTAACGGATAATACCCACTTTGTCAATAGAGAAGCTGTGTCGGTCCATGGACTCAGAGAAAAGGATTTTACGGTGAGTAAAAAATCCTATTTTTCATTTTGGATAGAGTAAGGGAGGGTTATAGCCCCTGTCAGTTTATTTTTTACCATCCCTTTCCCATTGCAGAGATTTCCCTTCACTTCCTGCCCCATAGCTAAACAGAAAGTGAAGGAAAATCTTTGCAAATTAAGGGAATCCACCCCCCCTCAGGCCCTCAGAACTAGTGTCCCCACTCGAAAATTTCAGGGCGGGTCTTAATCAGAAAGGTGTGTGGCCTTGACAGGAAGGGGTGGGCCATATTTAAATTGGGGGGTGCACAAGTTTAGTCAGGCCTTGGGCAGCACAAAACCTAAATACACTACTGGCCCCAGCCCCTACCATCCTCTCATATGGTGTGCTCTTGGCTATTGGCCTAGAATTTAACAACATGACTGCCTGTGTGAGGACCCAAGTGTATGTGTGGGTGTAAGTTTGCGTATCTGGTCCTTCAATAGCCCGTTGTATCTTTCAATCAAACCAGCTGCCTGTGGATGGTATGGGATGTGGCACAACCAGTACACTCCAGAATCTTTGGCCCACTGCTTTACTGTTGATCTGGTGAAGTGTGAGCCGTTATCACTTTGGACTTATTTGGGACAACCATAAGCAATGACAAGTTTCTGGAGTAGTTGAAGCGTTGCGGCTTGATCTGCACGTTTGCAAGGATGAACAAGCATAAGTCCTAAAATGGTGCCCACAAGTTCATCAAGACAGGATAAATTGGCACAACTGCCTTCACTTTGACGATTTCATCTGCAACACTGTTATAGTTCTCAAAGTCTGGTACTAGGGGCACATGTGCATCAACATGCCCCACTTTTATGGTGTGGGAGTGAGCTTCCTTCCAGATGTAGTCCCAGACTTACTTGCCTCCTCACACCACCTTTCCATGAATCATCCATTCATTGGATTGTCAATCCTTTAAAAACTGCCCAGCTGTCAGTGTAGATAGTGACATGGGAAGAAGGATCCTCCTGAAGAGTCATCACTACAGCTTTCAACTCTGCATACTGACTGGACCCTCCGATTCCGCTCTCCTGCAGGACTGTGTCTGTACTTGGGTTGTAGGCTGCTGCTGTGCATTTACGCCCAGACGAGGAGACTATGGCTGAACCATTAGTGAACCACGCTGACTCCTTCATGTCTTCTGACAGAGACTCAAAGGGTGGAGCCTCTTGAATGGGGGATGACTGCAGCACAGGAATTTCTTCTTCTGGCCGGGTGCTGGTAAAAGTAATGTAGCGCACACACCCCTCTCTTTACCTGCATTAATTTCGGCTCCTCGCAGGAAGGGAGAGGCACACCGCACCACAAGACCGTACCCTCCTGTGTAAAGAGGTTGAGCAGTGTTAATTTTGGGCCTTGTCTGCGGCCAGAGTCAAAGTCCTCCCGAGAATGATCTCACCTCTACCTTGGATAGATGCAAGTCCTTGTTTTCCCCAGGAATATGAATGTCCACACTAGCTGAAAGTCCAACTCAATATTTATTTCCCACAGGATAATAAACAGCCTCTTTGATAGCAGACAGGTTGGTGCGAAGATACAGGACAGCTTAGATGTGGAGGAGGTCCAGGCACAAACGTAGCTAAACTCTTTAGACTGTTTAGGTTTCTCAAACAGCTTTGGCGCACGATCTCTGCCACAGACCGTGAGGTTGATCTCTGCCACAGACCGGGTGAATAAAGTCACTGCCACTGACTTGGAGAACAGGGTCACTGCCACTGACCAGGTGAATAAAGTCACTGACACTGACTTGGAGAACAGGGTCACTGCCACTGATCAGGAACGTGAACTTCCTTCTTAGAATATCTGGCCCATGTCAAGGAGAAAACATCCCTCCGGAGAGTTACCAGAGGCCCCCACCGTCACCACGACTCTGCGCTGGGTCTTCGGAAAGGGTTACCTCCCTGGCCTCCTCGTCCCAGATACAGGTCCCCTCGCAAGGCGGCACCCTGGGAATCCTCGATCCCTAGCGGACCCCAGCCGAAGGTGCTGGGCCCCGGACCTTCAAAATAGTACCTCACCCCAGACTGAAGGTGTCTGGGATGGAACAGGAACTCCACCTCCGGGCCTAGGGCACCCTGAGATGACCCTCACTCACCCCCAGGCCGAAGGTGCCTGGGCGTGGACCTCAAACGGAAGATGTCCGCCCCTTTTATACCCTCTCCCGACAGGCACAGCAGGTTCCCCGCCCCGCCGTACTACTGCCGAGAGGGGACACAAAAGGCACAGCTCTCTATCGGTGGTTCAACCCTGGCCTACGGCGACAGCGCCACCTGTAGGCCACAGGGAACTGTACACCAATACTATCCCCCGTGAACAAAAATGGTCCATAAACCTTAACAATCAGTGTGTCTGAGCCTAATTACCACTCAGACACTCCCCCTAAATTGAACACCCCGCTACAGTAACAAGTCCTGCCAACTGTTTTGAAACGTCTCTAACATCCCCAGCTGCAATACTCCCTCTTTCTTGAAGGTACCACTTCCATTTCATCAGTGTCTGGTTCTGGGCTACAGCTGCCCTAGTGGTCAGTCCATTATCTCTCACCCATCCTGCTATTGGCAATGCAGTATGGATGGTGACTGTCTCCTTTCCTGTAATGGTCTCTACATGTTGAAGTGCTGTGTAGGCCCCAAACAGGTACTTCTCTAGGGGCGTGTATCTCTTGTGTGCTCCTGTCAGTTTGGACCAAAATCCAATAGGTATTGCTCTCAGTCCTTTCTTTTCATTTGGCTGCCACAGACTCCAAGATGTGGTACCATTCTGCTCCACTACATCCAGCTGAAATCGTACTCCTTGTCTCACGGGTCCTAATCCCTGATGCTGCAAAATAGCTTATTTAGCAGCCAGGAATGCAGTCCGCTGCTCTGAACCCCATGAGAGCTCAGTCTTTTTTCTGGTGACATTATATATAGGCCTCAGAATCAGTCCAAGATGTGGGATGAACGATCTCCAGAATCCCACAACTCCAATGAACATCTGTGCCTCCTCTTTGGTAGTAGGGGGTGACAGAGCCTGAATAGTTTGCACAGCTGTCTCTGGAATTTTCCTCTGCGGCCCAGTCCACATTATTCCCAGGAATTTTACTTCTGTGGCAGGTCCTTGGACTTGGTCTTTGTCGATAGCCCAACCTCTGTTATCCAAGTGCTGTATCAGCAGGTGCAGTGCTTTAGTTACATCTTCTTTTGTCCCAGAGATCATGATGTCATCAATGTAGTGAAACACAGCGACTTTCATATTCAGGGTACTTAAATCTCGGGCAATCAGTCCATGACAAATCGTTGGAGAATGAACATAGTCTTCAGGAAGCACGGTGAAAGTGTACTGGCGGCCGTCCCACACCATAGCAAACTGGTCTTGACACTCTGGGTCTATCAAAATTGAAAAGAAAGCATTTGCCAGGTCTATCACAGCATGATATTCTCCTGCATCTTTAGCAATTTTCTCAACAATTGAGATCATATCTGGTACAGCTGACTTCAATGGAGGTGCCACTTTGTTTAGACCTCTGTAATCCACAGTCATTCTATATGTCCCATCAGTTTTTTTTTTTACTGGGAACACCGGAGACGAGAAAGGACTTACAGCAGGTCTAAGGATCCCTACTCTCAACAGTTCTTGAATAGTCTCCCCAATATCTTTGTGGCCTCCAGGAAGTCTGTACTGCTTGAGACAGACTTGCTTCTCTGGTGGAGGAATGTAGACAGGGGTCCATTTCGCATGACCTCTGACCACAGCCTTCACCGCCCTTACCAGATACCCTTATCAAGATACCCGAATGTGAATGTACCTATTTCAGTCTAGTACATCCATCCCAAGAATATTTTCGGGTAACTCTGATACCAAAATATTTGTCATAAATCCTGATCCCTTGCCGATAGCCAATTTCACCCGTATCCTAACTGCTGGTGTAGTTTGCCCTCCCAAACCTTCTACATAAATCAATTTTCCTTTGTGATGGGAAGGATTTCCTTGCAAAAGTTTAACTTCAGCTCCGCTATCAACTAAAGCCATTACATGTGTAGGAGAAGATGACTTCCCCCCACCAGCTCATGGATTTAAGATTGGGTAAACTCCCGTACTTCTTCAAATTCAACATCTCTGGGGATGCGATAATGCACCTCCCCATCTGCCATATCCTCTCTATCATGTTGCAGTTTCCTATGCTATGTAATGAGAGGTCTGGCATGCTTTTTCTTTCCCATTGGGTGATCATCATCTGAAATATCAAACTCTATCTCCTCATCCTCACTTTCATTTGAGGAGAGCACACCCTCACAATCCCAGTTTTGGGATTTGACCATGGCACGTACCCTGGCTTTACTACTAGGTTTACGCCCCTTAATTGATTTGGTCATGAGGGCTGCACACCGCTCTTTCAAATCATCAGCCCGACTAGCGGTTGAACGAACACACTCTGAAGCAACTACTAGCTGGTCTTTTAATACCTTAACTTCTGCCTCTGCCTTCCCCCTCCTATGTGATTCAGTATAGAGAGCATGTAGGAAGTACCAACCCACTGTGGACACTGTTCTCTTCTCTTTTTTACTTAAATCCAACCCTTTAAGGCTAAAATCTTCAAAATGATCTGAGTCTTTATCACCCCAAGTCAGCTTCAAGGGAGAAGCATACTTCACAAATTCTTTAGCAAGAGGCTCCCACTCATTGTCTCTGGCCCAGATAGGTAAGCTGCACACTTTCTTCTGGTCACCAGGACCCTCTGCATTATTGCTTTTCCTAAACAGCTTACGCAGCATTTTACCTAGCACAAGCTACACAACACACTACAGAAAACTGCTTCAATTGAATTACAGCACAGATCACGGCCGAGCCCCCAACTGTTTTGCTTGCGTCTATCTAGCAAGGATACTTTGTGGTATAAGCAAGGAAACTGAGACTTCTGCAGTGTGTAAATGTGCTTTTACTATACAAAGATGCTGTACATACAAACTATTACAATATTAGGAATACAATACAAGACTGGCAGATCTCTATAACAAACAAAATGTCTAGCAAATGTACAGCCTATGGTCTATAACAGTAGATATACACTTAAAAGTTACTTATCTGTGGTTACTGTATGTTCATGATCTTGCTCCGGGGGAACAGGCACGTCCTTGCATGAGTGGCTTCTGATCTTAAAGCATGAATGAGCCCCCCCTCCCTCAGTCTTTACTCATCCTTTTATGTACAAGTTTGTTGACAACTTGTTTCCATAACAACCGACTAACAGTCATTCAGTAAACAGTTTGAGAGACCCTCTCTACCTGTTTACTGTAGCCATAGAGACAATAGCCTATTCAAACTGTAAATTGAATACAACAATGGTATCTACGTACCCATTGTATGCAACAGCATTTGCTTGAGAAATATCTACTCAAGCCAAAACCTGACAGTAATCTGAATATTGTCCCATGTAATGTTAAGTCTGATTAATATAAAAAATCATATTTTAACAAACGCAACACAACCGAGTAGAAATGGGGCTTCACTACGATATCTTTAGGGGCCCCATCTTTTCTCAGGGGGCCCAGGGCCCAGTGAGCTCTGTCCAGTTCCAATTTATGCGGGGGGAATGTCATGAATAAGGCCTTTAATGAAGTCCTGGACTGCTGCAGTGATGTCTGTGATAGACTCTGGGAGCCCCCTTAACCTGAAGTTGTACCTTCTAGATCAGTTCTCGAGATCATCGATCTTGTTCAGGGCAATATCAAGTTGTTCTTGTACGACATGAATATGGTCAGAATTTTCGTTGGTCCTGGCCACAGTAGTTTCAAGCTTGTTTCCCATGGCTTCTATACGGTCGCCAAGGTTTTGAAAATGGGCCTTAATGTCCCCTGTAATTTGAGCAGCAATGGTGGTTAGCCCTCTGTCAAGCAATTCAGACAGCTTGTTAAAGAGGTCTGCTGTGTTTATGAGGGACTCTGAGTTGCTCTGTATAGGGAGGTGTGTGGAGGCCGAGTAGGCCTCAGTAGGCCTCAGGGGGGACAGCAGGTAATCCTCCATTGTGTGGCTGATGAGGGATTCTGTGGATGCTTGAGAGGGTGCAGTGGCATGCCGGGTACTCACTGTGTGTCCCGGGAGCGTCTGTGGGGGATCGTGAGCTGAACTCTCGGTATCTCCCTCCTCCATGGCTGAACCTGAGGGAGCCGCGGCCGCCATCTTGGATTACGAGCGGCTGTGGGATCGGGCTGAATCACAGTTTTAAGTCTTGTTTGGCCGAGCCCCTGGGCATTAAAATCATCACAGATGTTCCCCCAGCTGATGGTGCGGTCCAGTGGCTTCTCACCGTCCGCAGTCGGGTGCTGTGTGTGCCGTTGGGCTGGGGCGATGCAGAGTTCTGGGCTCAAGCGGCCATGTTGGAGTCCTTCGCGCATGAGCTCCCCAAAGACCAATTTTTCTGCACCTGTTTGACAGGTGCATATCATTTCAATTTCTTACAGCAAGGCCAATTCTTGCTTTCATCAAGATTACCTATATAGGGTTACGGTGGGAAGGTGCCATTGACACCCAAAGACCAATTTTTATGCACCCGTTACTTCTATCCAAAGTCAAAGTGACATCAGAATTTATCCAAAAAGTCTATAATCTTGTTCCCAGTGCACTACATTGTGGCCTCATCATACACACAATAAAGGCAGCTTGCAGGGAAATTTTCTTTTTTTGGCTTTATGCAATTATTGCTGCAGCAGATTCTAGACATGGTAAAGATCTGCCACTTTACAGGTAGACTAAGGGGACCCCCCAGGCACTATATTGGAAGGATTTTTTTATTTTTATGCTTTCACTTTAAAAATCTAAAAATCACTGCTCATTTAAAAATGAAGTTTTTTACAAACTTTTTTTTTTATTGATGCATGTCCCCAGGGCAGGACCCGGAGCCCTATAACCATTGTATGCCCAATTAGTTGCATATAAGCCTTCAAAATGGGCACTTTTGATTTTTGACGTTCGGGTCCTATTGACTTTAATGGGGTTTGTTATTCGGGTCTGAACTTTCGCAGTGTTCGAAAGTTCTGGTGTGACCCGAACATGGGTTTGTTCAGCCCATCCCTATTTGCAAGCTCTGGCACTGTAAGATCCTTTCTATGAGCAACTTCTTTTCTGGAGCCCGAGTATTATCGTGAAATGGCGGTCTTAGGAGTGTGTGTTTTTTTACAGGCTGCTCCTTGTCTATGGGAAACACCGGTTTGCACATTACAAATATTTTTATTAAATATGTGGTAGTACATATTGGATTTCAAAGACTGTTTTAAAGAATTTACACATTTCTATTTTATTGTGGTAACACTATATGGTTTTATGTTGTTCTATGGTCTTGCTTTCTAAGTGTACCGCCTTCAAAGTTGTTTAATAAAATCTAATTTCCAGACCAAAAGAGGAAGGTATAGAGAAAAAAAAAAGGAAAAAAGTGTTCCCTCCACACTCCAGAGTAGGGGAACATTTTGTTTCCTTGCTAAGATGTTTGGACAGCTTGTATCTCAGCAGAAGGTGATTGTCCAGAGCTACAAACCAGAGTTTTGCTCGCTGCTCCTTCTTGGTTTCTAACCTCCAACCTTCCTGTGTCTCTGCATAGACTAGCAGCTCTTCATTGAGCCCTCTAGGGTCTTGGATCAAAGTGTCAATGCCCAGTCCCTGTAGCATAACAGTTTAAAGTGTCACTAACGGCAAAACTTTTTTTTTTTCATGTTGGATGGATGGTTATAACCCATCAGTTTTTGTTTGTCCCACTGGGGAGATTTTTCTTTGATTCCTCTACCATAGCCAAAAAAAAAGTGAGCGGAAATTCCTCCAAAATTAGGGAATTCTGGAGTGCCACCAGGGGCAACAGAGCTAGTGTCCCCATTGGAAGATTTCACCCACTATTCTTGTTTATTCATGTCACTTTGGAAAAAGTGTGTTTTTTATTTTTTTGTTTTTTTTCCTGATTAAAAATGCTTTTTCCCACCAGGGTACAAAATATAAGCTTATTCCAGGACATTGCTGTGGGGAATGTGTTCAGAATGGCTGTGTGGTTACTTTGTCCACAGGAGAGAAGGTGGTTTTCTCAGTAAGTATCTATGTTCTCATTGGTTGCCAGTAAAATAAATATATGCATACCTTCCTAAATCAAGCCATTGTTTGGGGGAACACACCAACGTTTGAAGAAAAGGAAATTAAATAGGATCATCACTGTTATAAAAAAGTTCTAGCAGGGAGGCTTTTATTGCAGAAGAGACTCAGTGGGGTATATTTACTAAAGCTGGATAGTGCAAAATCAGGCTCACTTCTGGATAGACACCAATCAGCTTCCAGGTTTTATTACCAAAGCCTAATTGAACAAGTTGAGGTTAGATGCCGATTGATTTCTTTACAGAAGTGAGCCTGATTTGGCACTTCCCAGCTTTAGTAAATAAAACCCAGTGGGGCTGATTTACGAAACGTTTGCGCCATGAGTATCGGCGCATCTGCATGTGCAACAGCAGTTTTGGTATTTACGAAACATTAGCGCTGGTAACGCAGCGATATTCCCTATTTACTATAGTGTTCCCAGCGCATGGGAGGAGGTGCTCAGTGCGCCACTATGGACCTGGCGCACAGCATTTTCAAATTAAAATATAAAGAAGCTGGAAGTGCCAATATAATGGGGGTGACGTGGGCTGATGTGAGGAAGTTTAGTGACAACTGTTCAAGTAACAAATATGCCCAAAATGGAATGAGAAAGTAACTTTTTCTGAACCAGCCTGCTGCGCCGGCAATTACGTTTAGAACTGCGAGAGATCTTTTTGTGCTCTGCGCGGCAATTTCACTTGTTCAATTGCGCCGGTTCACTGCACCGGCAAAGTCTTAGTAAATGTCAAGTCACGTAAATCAATTTGCATAAGTTGAACAGGCGCAGCTCCTAAACTTGCCATTATATAACAGTCCGACAGCAAAATGACATTTCTAAAGGAAAAAAAGGCATTTAAAAGCACTCGCGGCTATAATGAATTGTCGGCTCCTGTCAATATAGAGAAAAGTAATTGAAAGTCTTTGAAAAAAAAAAAAAATGCGTGGGGTCCCCACAAATTCCATTACCAGGCCCTTCAGGTCTGGTATGAATATTAAGGGGAACTCCGCGCCAATTAAAAAAAAAATGGCGTGGAGTTCCCCTAAAAATCCACACCAGACCCTTTATCCGAGCACGCAACCTGGCAGGCCCCATGTCCCCATGTTGATGGGGACAAGGGCCTCATCCCTACAACCCTTGCCAGTGGTTGTGAGGGTCTGCGGGCGGGGGGCTTATCGGAATCTGGAAGCCCCCTTTAACAAAGGGGACCCCCAGATCCCGCCCCCCCCTGTGTGAAATGGTAATGGGGTACCCCTACCATTTCACAAAAAAAAGTGTAAAAAATGTTAAAAATGACAATAGCCGGTTTTTGACAATTCCTTTATTAATGTCTTCTCCTTTCTTCCATCTTCTTTCTTCTTCTTCCACCTTCTTCTTCTTCTTTTCTCCATTCGGGTTTCTTCCTCCATCTTGTTCTTCATCTTCATCTTCCTTCTTCCTTCGGTGTTCTCGTCCGCATCTTGCTCCGGCTTCTTGTTCCCTTCTTCTTTCTCTGGCCGATCTGCTTGAATTCGAGGTTCCCGCTGTGTGGCGCTTCAGTTCTTCAGTTCTCCTCTGGGTCCGCTGCCACCCAGTGACCCCGCCCCCCTCTTACACCACAGGGAAAGTCCCCGTGAAATCCATGTGCGTCAGAGGGGGGCGGGGTCACTGGGTGGCTGCGGACCCAGAGGAGAACTGATGAACTGAAGCGTCACACAGCGGGAACCTCGAATTCAAGCGGAGCGGCCGGAGAAAGAAGAAGGGAACAAGAAGGGAACAAGAAGCCAGAGCAAGATGCGGACGAGAACACTGAAGAACAAGATGAAGATGAAGAACAAGATGAAGAACAAGATGAAGATGAAGAACAAGATGAAGATGGAGGAAGAAACCCGAATGGAGAAAAGAAGAAGGTGGAAGAAGAAGATGGAAGAAAGGAGAAGACATTAATAAAGGAATTGTCAAAAACCGGCTATTGTCATTTTTAACATTTTTGACACTTTTTTTTGTGAAATGGTAGGGGTACATTTGTACCCCATTACCATTTCACACGGGGGGGCGGGATCTGGGGGTCCCCTTTGTTAAAGGGGGCTTCCAGATTCCGATAAGCCCCCCGCCCGCAGACCCTCACAACCACCGGGCAAGGGTTGTGGGGATGAGGCCCTTGTCCCCATCAACATGGGGACATGGTGCTTTGAGGGGTCACAGTGAGCCAATCTTCCCCGGGGGTTGAGGCAGGGGTAGGACCCCTGCAATCCAAGAACCCTCCAATGGGAGGAGAGCCATGGAGATGAAGTGGGACATCAGCCAAGAAAAAAACGGATAGCCATAGAACAGGGTCAGACCGCCAAAGGCTGTGGCGTGAGGCAATGTGCAAGTGCTTGACAAAAAAAATTAGATAAGGGAATTGTCAGTAATTAGAAGGGTGAAAAATAAAAATAAAATAAAAAGAACAAAAAAAAAGAACCAAAAACGAACAACTAAGGAAAATGAATATTGGATGGAGTGGGTTGGTCAATGGTGAATGGACAGTGGAGATTAGAATGGAATTAGCATTAAGGATGCATGTACAGGTGAATGGGGGAGAGTAATGGGGAGCGTGTGTGAACCAAGGGTGTGTATGGAGAAATGTTGAGATGAAATGAAAAATAGGGAAATGTTCAAAGTGTCAGAGAAAGGAAAAAGATGAAGTGGATGGAAAAACAAGATGTGAGCAAGAGGGGGATGTGGGTCCTGAAAACCGCAACCCATGTTTACCTGGTGGTATGAGTAGGGACAAGTGAAACCTCCCGGCGGATGGGACTCCCTGGAGTGTGACCGCCGGAATAAGACTGACTTGAGTACCCACTAAGAGGGGCGTACCCCCGCCAATGCCATGTGTCATCGCGTTGGCTGGGGGAGGGGGGACCAGAAACGAGCGCCCACCCGAGGCACGGCGAAACCCCAGCGGTAGCCCGTCCAACCCCCTCCAGCTGCGCGGGATGGAAAGAAGCCGTGACACACTAGCCGGCATCCGCTCGGACGCCGTGCGCGTCATGTGCTGACATGACGTCGATGCGCCAAGGTCCCGCCCCGCCGCCATCAATGAGGGGAAAGGATGGGCGGGGGGAGGAGCTGGGAGCATCGCAACCCCGGGGAGGAAAATATCACACAGTAAGGAGCCACCAAAAAAGCTTGGATTGGGCAAGCCAAGGGAATATATAACTGGAATCGCATGGACTCAAAGTAGGCAACATAAAAAATATATGTATATAATGACAACATGGGCCTATTTTCACCTAAAATTTTAAAATAATGGAAATCAAAAATAATGAATTTGGGAAAATAATAATTTTGGGTGTTTCATGGACTGTGCATGTGTTTTCAATTGCCTCATTAGCACATAAACCTATGTTATATAAAGCTTGCAGATAGCATTTTCTCCCTTGCCCTGAAAAGAGACAAGATAGTGGTAAATGTGGCCTGCAAAAAGTACTTTTTGGTGTCCTTATCAAGTTTGTAACACATGCATTTTATTTGTTATGTCTTTGCAAAACAGATGTTTGTTTTACTTTTGGTGATTGTTTTTTTTGTGTGGGGGATATGTTCCCCTGAAATATTTTTGATGTTGTTGATGTGTGTTGTTTGTTCGCTTTGATTTAATTGTCTGTGCTGCATTATTTTGCTAAATCTTTCTCAAGATGTGACTAATGTTTCAAATCTACCTTCATGTCTTTTTTATTTATTTATTTTTTTTGCTTCCCTTTGTGTTTTCCAAGTCCTGTTTTGTTGACCAATAAAATTTGATGCAAAGTTTGATGTTTGTTTTTTTGTTTTCTATGCTACAAATGTGACAGCTGTAGCTTAACTATGCTTATTGGCATGTCAAAACAAAACAGGTGTGATTTGTCTAACCTGGTGCCAGGGCCGGCCCTACCATGGGACCTGATGGGACCATGGTCCCAGGCGGCACTTTAAGAGGGGCGGCAACAGGGGCGCACTGCCTGAGGACCTGGGTTTCCCTCCATCTAGTGTGCAGTGTCATACTGTACTGCATCGCCGGCGCTGCTGTCACTGGCCGCAGTGGCAAGACCCACTTCAAGGGTCTCTCCAGCGGCCCCTGCTTCACTGCCCAAACTGGTTGCTAGCCGCGGACCGCTTTGTGTCTAGCAACCAGTGACGTAAGGAGAGAGAGGCCCATCATACATTGCAGAGAGTATTTCACTTCCTCCTCCTCCGCTAGCTCCACCCACCTCCTCCCTGTATGTAACAGCATGAGATCGGAGCGTCTGTGTGTGTGTGTGTGGAGAGAGAGCAGCTGCGGGCTCTTCTCCCCCCTCCTTCTCCTCCTCATGCTGCTGTTCCCAGGACAGCCACCGCTATGTTTCTTCCCCCTTTTCCTCCCATTGGCCAGGGAAAAAAACTTAAAAGGAGAAAAGAGGATTATGGGATATGTAGTGCAAATGGCTGGCCCATTGCAATTCTAGGGGGGAAACTGCAGCCCCCAGCATGCCCATCTGAAGGGGAGGGAGAGAGAGCCAGGCTGAGTGACAGGCTGCATCTGGTGACAGGCATCAGTGACAAGTGTCAGGCTGCATCTGGTGACAGGCATCGATGACAAGTGACAGGCTGCATCTGGTGACAGGCATCGGTGACAAGTGACACGCTGCATCTGGTGACAGGCAATGGTAACAAGTGACAGGCTGCATCTGGTGACAAGTGACAGGCTGCATCTGGTGACAGGCATCGGTGACAAGTGACAGGCTGCATCTGGTGACAGGCATCGGTTACAAGTGACAGGCTGCATCTGGTGACAGGCAATGGTAACAAGTGACAGGCTGCATCTGGTGACAAGTGACAGGCTGCATCTGGTGACAGGCATCGGTGACAAGTGACAGGCTGCATCTGGTGACAGGCATTGGTGACAAGTGACAGGCTGCATGTGGTGACAGGCAATGGTGACAAGTGACAGGCTGCATCTGGTGACAAGTGACAGGCTGCATCTGGTGACAGGCAATGGTGACAAGTGACAGGCTGCATCTGTTGACAGGCATCAGTGTCAAGTGACAGGCTGCATCTGGTGACAGGCAATGGTGACAAGTGACAGGCTGCATCTGGTGACAGGCATCAGTGACAAGTGACAGGCTGCATCTGGTGACAGGCAATGGTGACAAGTGACAGGCTGCATCTGGTGACAAGTGACAGGCTGCATCTGTTGACAGGCATCAGTGACAAGTGACAGGCTGCATCTGGTGACAGGCAATGGTGACAAGTGACAGGCTGCATCTGTTGACAGGCATCAGTGACAAGTGACAGGCTGCATCTGGTGACAGGCATCAGTGACAAGTGACAGGCTGCATCTGGTGACAGGCTGCATCTGGTGACAGGCATCAGTGACAAGTGACAGGCATTGGTGACAAGTAACAGGCTTCATCTGGTGACAGGCATTGGTAACAAGGGACAGGCTGCATCTGGTGCCAGTCAATGGTGACAAGTGAAAGGCTGCATCTGGTGACAGGCATTGGTGACAAGTGACACGCTGCATCTGGTGACAGACATTGGTGACAAGTGACAGGCTGCATCTGGTGACAGGCATTGGTGACAAGTGACAGGCTGCATCTGGTGACAAGCAATGGTGACAAGTGACAGGCTGCATCTGGTGACAGTCAATGGTGACAAGTGACAGGCTGCATCTGGTGACAGTCAATGGTGATAAGTGACAGGCTGCATCTGGTGACAGGCATTGGTGACAAGTGACACGCTGCATCTGGTGACAGACATTGGTGACAAGTGACAGGCTGCATCTGTTGACAGGCATCAGTGACAAGTGACAGGCTGCATCTGGTGACAGGCAATGATGACAAGTGACAGGCTGCATCTGGTGACAGTCAATGGTGATAAGTGACAGGCTGCATCTGGTGACAGGCATTGGTGACAAGTGACAGGCTGCATCTGGTGACAGGCAATGGTGACAAGTGACAGGCTGCATCTGTTGACAGGCATCAGTGACAAGTGACAGGCTGCATCTGGTGACAGGCAATGGTGACAAGTGACAGGCTGCATCTGGTGACAGTCAATGGTGATAAGTGACAGGCTGCATCTGGTGACAGGCATTGGTGACAAGTGACAGGCTGCATCTGGTGACAGGCAATGGTGACAAGTGACAGGCTGCATCTGTTGACAGGCATCAGTGACAAGTGACAGGCTGCATCTGGTGACAGGCAATGGTGACAAGTGACAGGCTGCATCTGGTGACAGGCATCGGTGACAAGTGACACGCTGTATCTGGTGACAGGCAATGGTAACAAGTGACAGGCTGCATCTGGTGACAAGTGACAGGCTGCATCTGGTGACAGGCATCGGTGACAAGTGACAGGCTGCATCTGGTGACAGGCATCGGTGACAAGTGACAGGCTGCATCTGGTGACAGGCAATGGTAACAAGTGACAGGCTGCATCTGGTGACAAGTGACAGGCTGCATCTGGTGACAGGCATCGGTGACAAGTGACAGGCTGCATCTGGTGACAGGCATTGGTGACAAGTGACAGGCTGCATGTGGTGACAGGCAATGGTAACAAGTGACAGGCTGCATCTGGTGACAAGTGACAGGCTGCATCTGGTGACAGGCAATGGTGACAAGTGACAGGCTGCATCTGTTGACAGGCATCAGTGTCAAGTGACAGGCTGCATCTGGTGACAGGCAATGGTGACAAGTGACAGGCTGCATCTGGTGACAGGCATCAGTGACAAGTGACAGGCTGCATCTGGTGACAGGCAATGGTGACAAGTGACAGGCTGCATCTGGTGACAAGTGACAGGCTGCATCTGTTGACAGGCATCAGTGACAAGTGACAGGCTGCATCTGGTGACAGGCAATGGTGACAAGTGACAGGCTGCATCTGTTGACAGGCATCAGTGACAAGTGACAGGCTGCATCTGGTGACAGGCATCGGTGACAAGTGACAGGCTGCATCTGGTGACAGGCTGCATCTGGTGACAGGCATCAGTGACAAGTGACAGGCATTGGTGACAAGTAACAGGCTTCATCTGGTGACAGGCATTGGTAACAAGGGACAGGCTGCATCTGGTGACAGTCAATGGTGACAAGTGAAAGGCTGCATCTGGTGACAGGCATTGGTGACAAGTGACACGCTGCATCTGGTGACAGACATTGGTGACAAGTGACACGCTGCATCTGGTGACAGGCATTGGTGACAAGTGACAGGCTGCATCTGGTGACAGGCATTGGTGACAAGTGACAGGCTGCATCTGGTGACAAGCAATGGTGACAAGTGACAGGCTGCATCTGGTGACAGTCAATGGTGACAAGTGACAGGCTGCATCTGGTGACAGTCAATGGTGACAAGTGACAGGCTGCATCTGGTGACAGTCAATGGTGACAAGTGACAGGCTGCATCTGGTGACAGTCAATGGTGACAAGTGACAGGCTGCATCTGGTGACAGGCATTGGTGACAAGTGACACGCTGCATCTGGTGACAGGCTGCATCTGTTGACAGGCATCAGTGACAAGTGACAGGCTGCATCTGGTGACAGGCAATGGTGACAAGTGACAGGCTGCATCTGGTGACAGGCAATGGTGACAAGTGACAGGCTGCATCTGTTGACAGGCATCAGTGACAAGTGACAGGCTGCATCTGGTGACAGGCAATGGTGACAAGTGACAGGCTGCATCTGGTGACAGGCATCGGTGACAAGTGACAGGCTGCATCTGGTGACAGGCATCGGTGACAAGTGACAGGCTGCATCTGGTGACAGGCAATGGTGACAAGTGACAGGCTGCATCTGTTGACAGGCATCAGTGACAAGTGACAGGCTGCATCTGGTGACAGGCATCGGTGACAAGTGACAGGCTGCATCTGGTGACAGGCATTGGTGACAAGTGACAGGCTGCATCTGGTGACAGGCATTGGTAACAAGTGACAGGCTGCATCTGGTGACAGGCATTGGTAACAAGTGACAGGCTGCATCTGGTGACAGGCATTGGTGACAAGTGACAGGCTGCATCTGGTGACAGGCAATGGTGACAAGTGACAGGCTGCATCTGGTGACAGGCATTGGTGAGAAGTGACAGGCTGCATCTGGTGACAGGCATTGGTAACAAGTGACAGGCTGCATCTGGTGACAGGCATTGGTAACAAGTGACAGCCTGCATCTGGTGACAGGCATTGGTGACAAGTGAAAGGCTGCATCTGGTGACAGGCATTGGTGACAAGTGACAGGCTGCATCTGGTGACAGGCATTGGTGACAAGTGACAGGCTGCATCTGGTGACAGGCATTGGTGACAAGTGACAGGCTGCATCTGGTGACAGGCATTGGTGACAAGTGACAGGCTGCATCTGGTGACAGGCATTGGTGACAAGTGACAGGCTGGATCTGGTGACAGGCATTGGTGACAAGTGACTGGCTGCATCTGGTGACAGGCATTGGTGACAAGTGACAGGCTGCATGTTGTGGCAGGCTATGGGTGGCAAGTGGCACAGCTGCATCTGGTGGCAGGCAACGGTGGCAAGCAATAAGCTACATCTGGTGGCAGGCAACGGTGGCAAACGACAAGCTCAGGGTTTCCACTGATTCTGCATTATGGTGAGTTAAACTATTTCATTATATATTACAATGTAGTAATAGAAATAATGTGATTTGATCATCCTGACACCATATCGATCATAATGTTAGGATGATTTAAGTGCTAACACCAGCCATTCGCCCGACAAATCACCCGCTGCCAAATTCCCTGTCAGCGAGACTACACCCCCCCCCCCTCATCTTTTTTTGGGAAGGAAGGGCGGTATCCCTGAATGGCAGTTTGGAAATGTGGTCACCCTAGCCGCCACTGCAGCGCTGTTGTTGCAGCATGTTGCATTACTGAGCTGGGATCAGAGCGTAGCTGGTCGGTGGCAGTGGAGAGAAAGGGGGGAGCTTTTGTGGTGCTTCACAATACTCTTTGCAGGAAGGAGCTATGGTGACCACATTTTTAAACTACTATTCACGGACACCCCCCCCCCCCCCCCTTCCCAAACATCAGCTTGTTCTGTAACGAATCACAGCACAGTGATTGGACACAAGAGGTGGGATTTATGATTTCTCCAATCACATGCAGGGGGCGGGGATTGTGCTCCTCCAGGCATTCCCGGCCAGGACAAGTACTGTCAGTGAGTAAAGAGGTGATGTGGCAGCCTTTTTTGGGGGCATCAGATTGGCCTAGGGGGGTGGCTGTGTCAGTTTCATTCCGGGACACTGTTTTGTCCTGGAATGAATGTGCACGGGACAGACCTGCAAAATGCGTGGTCACCCTAGAAGGGGCATGTCTCTTTGCTGAATATATGGGATGTCTCTTGCTGAATATATTGGGCTGTCTCTTTGCTTTATGGAAACGTCTCTTTGCTGGATGGGCATAGGATTTTTTTTGGGGGGGGGGGCAGCATTTCATTCTTGGGCCCAGGCAGCACAATGTCTTGGGCCAGCCCTGCCTGGTGCCTTCATGGTAGCATATGCATGTATTGTGTGCTGCCATGGATAGTCACCAGGAAATAAAAAATACAGAGCGGTAAGTATTCAATTTTCCTTTTTACTGCAGTGGTTCTCAGCCTCAGTCCTCAAGTACCCCCAACAGGACATGTTTTGTGAATTTATCTTATCGAGAATTGCTGTCCAAAATACCAAACCATTGACTGTGATTTAAAGCACATGTGCAAGATGAAGAAAAACCTGCAAACATGGCCTGTTGCGGGTACTTGAGAAGCACTGATTTAGAGCACTGCACTTAAAAATAGCTCAAGGCAATACGATTCTAATTGTGGGCATTTTGAGGGAGGAAACCAAGTAAGTGTTAGAACCCCTGCTTGTTGTTTTTTTTTGTTTTTTTTTTTAGGTTGGGCTTTGTGTCCCTTTTAGTAAAATTGGCTTCACTTCCTGTCACACAGCTAAACAGGAAGTGAAGGTAAAACCGTACCAATGTCTTTTCTTGGGGACACACAGATCAATCTAACTAGTGTCCCCATTAAGCAAATTGCACTCTAGCACTTTGTTGTGTACACCCCAAATCATTAGGTAGTTTGGGGTTTAGTAAAGGCAAATCCACTCTGCAGTACAAGTGTAGTTTCTGAAATTCTGAGGGGAAGCACTGTTGATTGTAACATCCAATCATGTAAAAGCAAAGTTGGTGGTTTTTTTTGTTTCCTTGCATGTCCCCCTCGGATATCCAGCAAGTGCACTTGTAGTGCAAAGTGGATTTGCCTTTAGTAAATAAACCCCAAAGTCCAAAATACCTAATAATTTGGGGTGTACCCAGCAAAATGCTGGAGTGCAATGTACATAATGGGGAAAGTATTTAGATTGACCTGTGTGTCCCCAAGGAAAGACATTGGTAGGGATTTACCCTCACTTCCTGTGTGGCTATGTGACAGGAAGTGAATCATTTGGAAGGATAAAGTGGCCAAGTTTGGGAGTTGTCTTCTCCCTATCAGGGGTGTAGACATCCCCAAAAACTGTCTAGACTTCTAATCCCTCTGCACTCTCTCCCTAAGCAAAAATAAGAAAAGGGATTTCATTTAGTTTAACTTTGCAAAGGCACATTCTTAAGTTGAATTGTGATGCATGTCAATGGCCCATTTAGACCCTCTTTAACCACTTGAGATCAGCGCTATAACTGATCGACGGCCACAGCACGGTCCTCAATTGCCAGGAGTCCGTCAATAGACGTCCTCCCCTTTGCGCGCACGCTGTGGTCACCGAGTCACTGAGACTCGGGTGATGACAGATCCGAGTAAGGGGCCGATCCCTGCCCCTTACCATGTGATCAGCTGTCAACCAATGACATCTGATCACGTGATGTAAATGTAGCGGGTGTTTGAATTTCTGTGAGGACTCTGGTGGTGTGGGGTTCCTTGGGGCCTACAGGTGGCATTGTTGCCTTGGGCCGGAGCTGAACTCACACCGCAAACTGTGCCTTTTTGTCCTCCCCTGGAGCTGGTACAGCAGGGCGGGAAACCCGCTGTGACGCAAAGGGAGAGGTCATAAAAGGGGCGGACGCCCTGACCTTGGGGGCAGAGAGTTGGAGGATGCGGCCGCACCCAGGCACCTTCAGCTTGGGTGCTGGCGTTCCGGTGTTCCCAGCCGAGGCGCCCTTGGCCTAGCCGGAGCGGAGATGGAGTCCATCTCAGGCACCTTTAGCCTGGGGTGAGGTACTATGGCGGATGCCTGGGGCTCAGTACCTTCGACTGAGTTCCGCGAGGGTGGAGGAATCCGAGGGGACCCTAACTCCTTGGGTGCCCGTGTCTGAGTTCGTGAGGACTGGTGCGCAGTAACTTCTCCGAAGAGCCCGGCGCGGCATCGCTGGTGACGGAGAGGCCTCCATTTCTCCCTTGGACGGATTTCTTCCTCTGACAGGGGCAAAGTGAGCGAAGGTAATTCACGTTCTATATTACCTAGTCAGTGACTATTCACCACTGGTGACAGCACAGTGGGAAGCAATAAGAAGGGAAAGGATTGTGCCTCCATCTGTCCCCATTTTCCAAAGGAGAAAGATTGTTTTATTGCTTGGCAAGAAGAATAAAACCGAGTTGTACCTATTCACTGTGTGGAACTTGGGTTACTAAAGCAAAGGAGTCAGGGACGAAAGACTGGACTGGACTCTAGGACACCTACACAAAAGCCCAATCTTCTGGCCTTTACGTCTTAGTTACGGAGGACATGGGCCGTGGTGTGTATCATCTCTCTCTCCCAGGTACCCCTAGACAACAGCTATATAACCGATAAAGAAAGGGAGAGGGGTGAGGCCGCTACATAAACAAAAGCTCAGTAATGGTTTGTTTTCTCCTTGTGCTGACAGCGTGAGCATAAAAAAAGGCAATCACCGGCTTATGTGCAAGGGACATCGGGCCCGAAGAGGAAGAGGCAATTCTGCGTCATCTGTGACAATCAGTAGCCCCTGCCAGTACCACCTATCAATGCCCACCACTGGTGCCAACTAGCAATGCCACCTCTCAGTGCCCACCCTTGCCACCTTATCGGTGCCCATCAGTGCAGCCTCATCAGTGTACATCAATGAAGGAGAAAACATTTAGAACTAAATATTAACCACTTCCCTACCGCCCACCGTCAAATGACGTCCTTGACTTTGTGCAGTGACATCTGAATGATGCCTGCAGTTGCAGGCATCATTCAGATATCTTTCTTTTCAGCCGGCAATTCTGTGCACGATAAAAACCATCATAGCGGCAGTTCCGCCGCTTGATCGTTCTTATAGGCGGCGGAAGGGGACGTCCCCCCTCTCCCGCTGCCATCCGGTGCTTCTCCGGGCTCTCCCGTGCCATCGGGGGACCAGAGAACGAATTGTCCGTCGCCGAATGGGAAGCATAGAGATGACTGGTGACCAGATGGTCACCAATCATCTCTATGACCTTCTGAGGCCCGGGTGCGACATTATGACGTCACGCGGGGTTCCTGTATGTAAACAAAGCCGTAATCTCAGCTGTCAGCATGAGATCGGTGATTTATTTTTACCGATCTCATGCTTTCCAGCCTGGAGGAGAGATGTGGGGTCTTATTGACCCCGCATCTCTCCATAAAGAGGACCTGTCACAATAGATTCCTATTACAAGGGATGTTTACATTCCTTGTAATAGGAATTAAAGTGATCAAAAAAACAAAAAAGTTAAAAAAAGTGTAAAAAAAAAAAAAAAAAAAGTAAAAAACAAAAATAATAATAATAAAAAAAAAATTTAAACGCCCCTGTCCCCGGTAGCTCGCACTCAGAAGCAAACACACGCGTAAGTCCCGCCCACATATGTAAACACCGTTAAAACCAGACATGTGAGGTATTGCTGCATGCGGTAGAATGAGTGCAACGAGCAACAATTCTAGCACTAGACCTCCTCTGTAATGCGAAAATGGTAACGTGTAAAAAAAATTCAAACATCGCCTATGGAGATTTTTAAGTACTGAAGTTTGGTGTCATTCTATGAGTGTGCGCAATTTTAAAGTGTTACATGTTAGGTATCTATTTACTCAGCATAACATCTTTCACATTATACAAAAAAATTGGGCTAACTTTACTGTTTTGTAATTTTTTTTAATTCATGAAACCGTTTTTTTTCCAAAAAGGCGTTTGAATTTTTTTTTCCGCAAATACCGAGCGAGATAAAAATTTGCAATGACCGCCATTTTATTCCCTAGGGTGTCTGCTAAAAAAAACATGTATAATGTTTGGGGGTTCTAAGTAATTTTATAGCCATAAAATTATGATTTTTACATGAAGGAGAGAAGTGCCAGAATAGGCCCAGTGCTAAAGTGGTTAAAATATCCCAATTTTTTTTTTTTTGTCTTTTGTACTTATAGAAAAAAAAAAATGCAGAGGTGATCAAATAGCACCAAAAGAAAGCTCTATTTGTGTGCAAAAAATTATTACATTTTCATCGGGTTACAGTGTTGTATGAGCCTGGTGCAAAGTATTCAGAACCAAGGTTGAAAGCGGCGTTTCTAAACGCGCGTTTTGTTGCGTTTGCATGCCGAGTTTTACCGCATTTGCGTCTATAAGTGTTTAGTTAGTTAACATTAGGGATGAGCCAAACACCCCCCTGTTCGGTTCGCAACAGAATGTTTGCGCGAACTTTAGAACCCTATTAAATACAATGGACTCGAACGTTCGAAAAAGTGCTAATTATAAAGGCTAATATGCAAGTTATTGTCCTAAAAAGTGTTTGGGGACCCGGGTCCTGCCCCAGGGGACATGTATCAATGCAAAAAAAAGTTTTAAAAACTGACGTTTTTTCGGTAGCGGTGATTTTAATAATGCTTAAAGTGAAACAATAAAAGTGAAATATTCCTTTAAATTTCGTACCTAGGGTGTGTGTATAGTATGCCTATAAAGCAGCGCTTGTTTCCCGTGCTTAGAACTGTCCCTGCACAAAGTGTAATTTCTGAAGGAAAAAAAGTCATTTAAAACTCATTCGCGGCTATAATGAATACATAGAAAAGTTATTGGTAAAAACAAAAAAAAAATGCGTGGGGGTCCTCCTAGGTTCAATTACCAGGCCCTTCAGGTCTGGTATGGATATTAAGGGGAACCCTGCCGCAAATTTAAAAAAAAAATGCGTGGGGTTCCCCCAAATATCCATACCAGGCCCGGCAGTCTTTTTCCCGTCGTGAAAACCGTCGTCTGTATGCTTTCCCAAGGGGGAAAAAAAACGTGCATGCTCGTAAACAATTTGACGCATGCGCGGAAGCATAGAACGTAATTTTGTCGGCTCGTCGTAGTCTGTTACGTCACCGCGTTCTTGGCATTCAAAAGTTCAGCGGTCTTTTGTGTGACAGTGTGTATGCAAGGCAGGCTTGAGAGGAATCCCCGCGGGAAAAGCGTTTGTGAAAGAGAGAGTTACAGAGAGAGAAACCGTGTCATTTATATTGAGTTAGATAGAGCAGGCAGGCGAGTCAGTTAGTTGCTGTTACAGTGTGTAGAGGATATATATGCATCCTAGGTGTTGTGTGTGTGTGTGTGTGTGTATATATATATATATATATATTTATACACTGTATTGAGTTTAGCTAGATCCGTTCCTGTTAGTCTCTATACTATGACAGGCAGGCAGGTGATTGTGCTAGCTGCAGCAGAGTTTCACTTAGTGTACTGTGTGCTTTGCATAGCGTTCACCTAAAGCTTACCTAAATACAGTTAGTGGTGTTCTCATAATAAAACCACAGGCATTAATTTCATGTAGTGTACTGCAGTACTTCTGTCCTTTGCAGAGCATTCACTTAAAGGAACCTGAATAAAATTTGTGGTGTTCTCGTATTAAAACCACAGGCAGAGAGCTGCTAGTATTTTCAGTTAGTGTACTGTGTCCTCTGCACAGTGTTCACCTAAAACTAACTGAAGACCTTTGCTGCTTTTCTCATACTAATACCACAGCAGGCAGTGGAGTCTGATAGCTGCCTTATATATATACATCCCACCTTTGTGCAGCTACATCTCACTGCAGGCCATTAGTATGTCTGGAAGGCAAACAAAGAGAGGCAGACAGTCACGAGGCAATAAAGGAGGGCAAGCAGGCTCTGTGTCTAGAGGCAACAGTACTGGTCATGGACACGGTGCATCCTCATCAGCACGTGGCTGCGGGACACGCTTGTCCTTTTCAGGCGGCTGGACATGTTGAGCCGCAACATGCCCATGATTTGGTAGAGTGGATGACCAAGCCGTCCTCATCCTCCTCATCCTCTCTCACCCAGGCTCAGAGTACTTTGTCTGGCAAAGCAGCTGCCAAAGCAGCCTCTTCCCTCGGCTCAATGGCATCAGTCACTCCTTCCCTAACACCACCATGTCCTCCTGAGGAGTCCCCCGAACTGTTTGACCACAGTGTTGTGTACATGCTCCAGAAGGATGCCCAGCGTTTTGAAGGATCCGATGATGGAACCCAGCTAGAGGAAGGCAGTAACGTGAGCCCAGAGAGAGGGGGTGCCCAACAAGGACAGTTATCTGGCAGTCATGTTCCCCCAGCTGCAGCATACTGCCAGATTTGCCCCAGTGATGAGGAGGGAGGGGATGATGAGGTCACTGACTCCACATGGGTGCATGATAGGAGAGAGGAGGAGGAGGAAGCACATCTCCAATGAGGCAGGATGCCCTCCAGGGACCAGCTTAAGGGCAGCACACCGGCTGCATCACACCGCAGAGCTCCGCATGTGCAGGGCGCTTCTGTCTCTGAACGTTATTCCAATAGTTCTTTGGTGTGGGCCTTTTTTCAGACGTGTGCAGCAGATCGCACCATTGCCATTTGCAACATATGTCTGAAGCGTATCTCACGTGGCCAAAACATCAGCCGCTTGGGCACCACGTGCTTGACCAGACATATGTCGACCTGCCATGCAGTCCGTTGGCAGGCGTACCTAAAAGACCCACACCAAAGAACAAAGAGGACCTCTCCTTGCTCCTCATCAGCTGGGATCACCAACCCCAGTATACCTTCAGTCCTCTCTGAAACCTGCACTGAGAGGAATGAAGGTGTAGAATTAGGTGTTTTACAGTCACAGCCAAGTACTTACGGGCAATTCCCTTTCGGTACACGACGTACGATTGTACCAGGCAAATTTCCCTGCCCCAGCTGCTGCACCGCCGAAGTTTGCTCCCAGCTATCCACATGCCCAGCGGTTGAATGCTAGCTTGACTAAATTGCTAGCACTTCAACTGCTGCCTTTTCAGTTGGTAGACTCTGCCCCCTTCCGTGAGTTTGTGGAATGTGCGGTTCCTCAGTGGCAGGTTCCCAAACGCCACTTTTTCTCATGGAAGGCGATTCCGGCTCTCTACCGCAATGTGGAAGGCAATGTCTTGGCCTCGCTGGTCAGGACGGTCAGCGGTAAGGTGCATATTACTGCTGACTCATGGTCCAGCAGGCATGGACAGGGACGTTGCCTATCTTTCACAGCACAGTGGGTGACACTGCTGGCAGCTGGGAAGGATACAGGACAAGGTGCAGCAGTGTTGGAGGTTGTTCCGCCACCACGCCTCCAAAATGTTACTACTGGTGATTCTGACACACCTCTCTCCTCCACCCCCTCTTCTTCTTCCTCCATGGCCTCTACCTGTGCTTTGTCCTCGGAACCAGCGGTGCTCTGTAGGCGTTCAATGGGCTACGCAAGTACGCAGGCAAAAAGATGCCATGCGGTGCTTGAGATGGTGTGCTTGGGGGACAGGAGCCACACTGGGACAGAGATTGTCAGCTCTGCAGGGGCAGGCTCAGAGGTGGTTGACGCCACGCCAGCTTAAGCCAGGAAAGGTGGTTTCTGACAATGGCACCAACCTCCTCTCCGCCCTCCGACAGGGACAACTGACCCATGTGCCCTGTTTGGCTCACTTCCTTAACTTGGTGGTGCAGTGGTTTTTGGGCAGGTACCCGGGCTTACAGGAGGTCCTGAAGCAGGCCAGGAAACTCTCTGGGCATTTCCACCGGTCATATAATGCCAGTGCTCGGCTGGCTGACCTGCAAAAGGATTACAACCTGCCCAAGAACCGCCTAATCTGTGACATGCCCACCAGGTGGAACTTTACGTTGGCCATGCTGCAGCAGTTGCACACGCAGCAGAGGGCCATCAATGAGTATCTGTTGCAATATTGCACCAGGACAGGATCAGGGGAGCTTGGATTTTTTCCCCCACGCCAGTGGGCCATGATCAGGAATGCATGCACTGTCCTGGCACCATTTGAGGAGGCCACGAGGATGGTGAGCAATGACAGTGCATGCATCAGTGACACTGTCCCTCTTGTCCACCTGTTGGAACACACGCTGCATGGAATAATGGACAGGGCACTTGAGGCAGAACAGAGGCAGGAAGAGGAGGACTCCCTTACCTCTCAAGGCCCCCTTTATCCAGACAGTGTTCCTGCTGGCCCGGCTATCACACCGGAAGAGGAGGAGGAGGAGGATTATTGTGTCAGCATGGAGGTGGAGCCTAGCACTCAGCATCAGCAGCAGTCTTCAAGGGATCAATTACAGTCCCAAGACACCCATGGACTTGTACGTGGCTGGGAGGAGGTGTCTGCGGATCATGTCGTCCACAGTGACCCAGAGGACTCTGCACCGAATGCCTCAGCAAACCTACGCTGCATGGCCTCCCTGATCCTGCAAATCCTACGCAAGGATCCTCGTATTCGTGCGATCAAGGAGAGGGATCAGTACTGGCTGGCAACCCTCCTCGATCCACATTACAAGGGTAAGGTTGCGGACCTTATCTTGCTGTCACAGAGGGAGCAGAGGATGAAGCATCTTCGGGAGGCCTTGCAGAAAGGTCTGTGCAACGCGTTCCCAGAGACTGGGAGGTTACAAATTCCTGGTCCTGGACAACGTGTTGCTGAGGCTCCGGTCAGTCAAAGAAGGAGCGGTGGAGAAGGTGGCCATCTGACCGATGCGTTCAGACAATTTTTTAGTACGTAGCCCCAAGGTATGATCGCTTCCAGCAACCTTTGCCAGCGTCTGGTTTACATGGTGCAGGAATACCTAGGGGCAAAATCAGACTTTCCCACTGAAAATCCTCTGTGTTACTGGGTCTTGAGAATGGATCACTGACCAGAGCTTGCACAGTATGCAATTGAGGTACTGGCCTGTCCTGCATCCAGCGTTCTTTCGGAATGCACATTCAGTGCTGCTGGAGGCTTTGTAACCGATCACAGGGTGCGCCTGTCCACCGACTCGTTCGATCGACTGACCTTTTATAAAAATGAATCAGTCTTGGATCACCACCAGCTACCAAGCTATCAAGCACCTGATGCTAATGTAACCGAATAATTTTTTTGAAAATGTCAGATCCCTTCAAGACTGCCTATGCTGATGCTGAGTGACTATCCTGTTATGCTGAGTGACTATCTTCTTCCTCCGCAATAATCATGCTGATAGCTTGAAAGAACATTTTTGGTTCTGGGCACCGCCACCAGTGGCTAAGGCCCAATGTTTCAGCCCCTGTTTAATAGGGGCGTGTATTTACAATTTTTGATGCAATGCTTTGCAGCAGGGCTCATTGCTGCGCTACAAGTACAGTATCTGTGAGAGGTTGCAGTGTTGTGGCACCAGTGCCTAAGGCCCAATTTTTCTTACCACTGTTCAACAATGTCATGTAATTACAATTCTTGATCTAATGATTCACAGCAGGGCCCATTCCTGCGCCCACCAAGAGTAACTGTGAGGGCTTACAGTGTTGTGGCAACACCAACACCTAAGGGTCAAATTTCTGCAGAGTATATACGGCAGGCCTCTACTGTCAAACATCCAACTTACAAACGATTCCTACTTGCAAATGGAAGGAGACAACAGGAAGTGAGAGGAAATCTACCCCTAGGAAGGGAAATTCTCTCCTGTAAGAGTTAATATGGGAAAAAGGTGTCTCTCCACTGATGCTTTATCACCAATCCTTGTTTCAATAAAAACCCAAAATTTTCAAAAAACATTTGTCATTGGGACGGAAAGTGAAGTGAAATGTTCTGAACAGGTGCACAGACAGCAAAACAAATGTAACAGGGGTGATAACCCTTCCCTATGTTTTCCAAAAAGCTTAAAAATAGATTTTTTGGGCTGGAGCTACATTTAAAAAATGTACCTGTTCCAAATTATAAACAGATTCTACTTAACCACTTAACGACCGCTCACTGTATATATACGTCGGCAGAATGGCACCGACAGGCACAATCACGTAGAGCATACGTGATTGCCTTTGTATAGTTGGGGGGTACAATCGGACCCCCCTTCTGTACAGTGAGCAGTGGCTAAGTGTCCGGGAGCGTTCCGGGATGAGGGGGCAGCCATTCGTTTCTGGCCACCCCCTCGCGATCGCTCCCGGCGAATGGAAATGCCCCCTCTGTCTGTGTCAGACAGAGGGAGCAGGAGGAAGTGATGTCATCTCTGGTGCGGCGCTCACATATACCGAGCGCCGTACAAGAGAAGATATCAGGTCAGTGCACACAACACTACACTGACACCAGGACACATAGGGACATAAATCGCCCCCCCAGACACCCCAGATCACCCCCCAGCCCCCAGTCACAGTGTCACTGATTGCAGTGACCATTTATTTAGTGATCACTGCAATCAGTGACATTTGTGACTGTAAAAGTGTCACCAAAGTTTAGTCTTAGGTCCAGTGTAGCCCCCTAACCCCCTCTAATAAAGGTTTAACCCCCTGATCACCCCCCAGATAACCCTTTCACCGCCTATCACCACTGTCGCTTAGCGATCATTTTTCTGATCGCTGTCTTAGCGTCAGTGATGCCGATCGGCAGCCAGTAATTTTTTTTAGGTTCGCCGCAGGTTTTTATAGCGTCAGGTACCCCAATATATTATCTAATAAAGGTTTAACCCCCTTGATCGCCCCCCAGGTAACCCTTTCACCCCCTATCACCACTGTCACTAAGCGATCGTTTTTCTAAACGCTGTCTTAGTGTCTGTGATGCAGATCGGTAGCCGGTAATTTTTTTTAGGTTCGCCGCAGGTTTTTATAGCGTCAGGTACCCCAATATATTATCTAATAAAGGTTTAACCCCCTTGATCGCCCCCCAGGTAACCCTTTCACCCCCTATCACCACTGTCGCTAAGCAATTGTTTTTCTAAACGCTGTCTTAGTGTCGGTGATGCAGATCGTAGCCAGTAATTTTTTTTAGGTTCGCCGCAGGTTTTTATAGCGTCCGGTACCCCAATATATTATCTAATAAAGGTTTAACCCCCTTGATCGCCCCCCAGGTAACCCTTTCACCCCCTATCACCACTGTCACTAAGCGATCGTTTTTCTAAACGCTGTCTTAGTGTCTGTGATGCAGATCGGTAGCTGGTAATTTTTTTTAGGTTCGCCGCATGTTTTTATAGCGTCAGGTACCCCAATATATTATCTAATAAAGGTTTAACCCCCTGATTGCCCCTAGTTAACCCTTTCACCAGTGATCACCATATAAGTGTTACGGGTGACGCTGGTTAGTTAGTTTGCTTTTTATAGTGTCAGGGCACCCGCCGTGTATATAACCCAATAAAGGTTTAACCCCCTGATCGCCCGGCGGGTGATATCAATTAGGTTTTAGCGTCAGAGAGGGTCTGCGTCACACCCCAGGCAGCGTCAGGTTAGTGCCAGTAACGCTAACACCCACGCGTGAAGCATACACCCCCCTTAGTGGTATAGTATCTGAACAGATCAATATCTGATCTGATCTATACTAGCGTCCCCAGCAGTTTAGGGTTCCCAAAAACGCAGTGTTAGCGGGATCAGCCCAGATACCTGCTGGCACCTGCGTTTTGCCCCTCCGTCCAGCCCAGGCCACCCAAGTGCAGTATCGATCGATCACTGTCACTTACAAAACAAAAACACACATAACTGCAGCGTGCGCAGAGACAGGCCTGATCCCTGCGACTCCAGTGCTGTAGGAGGTGATTTCACCACCACAGTTAAAAAAAAAAAAGCAAATATGCCGAAGCATTGGGGCAGCAGGGGCGGAGGAGCGATTTTGCTCCTAATGCCGCGTACATACGGTCGAAATTCCGACGGAGGCTTGCCCGTGGAAAAGTCCGACCATGTGTGTGCGGCATAACTTTTTTGCGGGAGGATGCCCCCATGCTTCGGCATATATAAATGGTGCGTGTATGCCCATCATTGGAAGTGGGTGGATGAAGGGCGGTATTCTAATGGTGGGCATACCCACCGATCAATCTCTTTTTTCGTTCAGCCAACTGGCTGCATGAAATAAAAAGATTACAATACATGTCCAACAAGGACCAGCAACGTACTGGTATGTTGCTGGACTTTGAATGTTTATACCAGAATGATGCCTGCGGGTTTAGGTATCATCTTGGTATCATTCTTTTCAGCCTGCGGCCGGCTTTCATGTAAAAGCAATACTAGCGGCTAATTAGCCGCTGGACTGCTTTTACAAGCAGTGGGAGGGAATGCCCCCCCCCCCGGATATAAAAAGCGCCATTGGGAAATTGGGAAAGCATTTTATCACACCGATCTTGGTGTGGTCAGATGCTTTGAGGGCAGAGGAAAAATCTAGGGTCTAGAAGACCCCAGTTTTTTCAAAAAAAGAGTACCTGTCACTACCTATTGCTATCATAGGGGATATTTACATTCCCTGAGATAACAATAAAAATGGTAAAAAAAAAAAATACTTGGAAGGAACAATTTAAAAATAAAATAAAAAAGCAAAATTAATAATAAAAAAAAAAAGCACCCCTGTCCTGCCCTGCTCTTGCCCAATGGCGAACGCAAGCGTCGGTCTGGCGTCATATGTAAACAGCAATTGCACCATGCATGTGAGGTATCACCGCGAAGGTCAGATCGAGGGCAATCATTTTAGCAGTAGACCTCCTTTGTAAATCTACTGGGGTAACCTGTAAAGGCTTTTAAAAATGTATGTAGTTTGTCGCCAATGCGCGTTTGTGCGAAATTTTAAAGCATGTCGTGTTTGGTATCTATGTACTCGGCCTAAGATCATCTTTTTTATTTCATCAAACATTTGGGCAATATAGTGTGTTTTAGTGCATTAAAAAAAGTGTATTTTTTAACCCAAAAAATGCGTTTGAAAAATCGCTGCGCAAATACTGTGTAGAAAAAAAAATGCAACACCCACCATTTTAATCTGTAGGGCCTTTGCTTTAAAAATATTTATAACGTTTGGGGATTCAACATAATTTTCTTGCAAAAAAAATTTTTTTTTCATGTAAACAAAAAGTGTCAAAAAGGGCTTTGTCTTCAAGTGGTTAGAAGAGTGGATGTAAGCTTCCTAATGTTGTGTATAAAATGCCAGAACAGTTCAAAACCCCCCCAAATGACCCCATTTTGGAAAGTAGACACCCCAAGCTATATACTGAGAGGCATGTCGAGTCCATGGAATATTTTATATGTTGACACAAGTTGCGGAAAAACAACAATTTTTTTATTTTTTTTGCACAAAGTTGTCACTAAATGATATATTGCTCAAACATGCCATGGGCATATGTTGAATTACACCCCAAAATACATTCTGTTGCTTCTCCTGAGTACGGGGATACCACATGTGTGAGACTTTTTGGGAGCCTAGCCACGTACGGGACCCCAAAAACCAAGCACCGCCTTCAGGCTTTCTAAGGGTGTAATTTTTTGATTTCACTTCTCACTGCCTATCACAGTTTCGGAGGCCATGGAATGCCCAGATAGCACAAAACCCCCCCAAATGACCCCATTTTGGAAAGTAGACACCCCAAGCTATTTGCTGAGAGGTATTGTGAGTATTTTGCAGATCTCGCTTTTTGTCACAAAGTTTTGAAAATTGAAAAAATATATATATATATATATATATATTTTCTTTCTTCATTTTCAAAAACAAATAAGAGCTGTAAAATACTCGCCATTCCTCTCAGCAAATAGCTTGGGGTGTCTATATTCCAAAATGGGGTCATTTGGGGGGGTTTTGTGCGATTTTGGCATTTTATGGCCTTCGAAACTGTGATAGGTAGTGAGGAGTGAAATCAAAAATTTGTGCCTAGAAATCCTGAAGGCGGTGCTTGGTTTTCGGGGTCCCGTACGCGGCTAGGCTCCTAAAAAGTCCCACACATATGGTATCCCCGTACTCAGGAGAAGCAGAAAAATGTATTTTGGGGTGTAATTCCACATATAACCATGGCATGTGTGAGCAATATATCATTTAGTGACAACTTTTTGTAATTTTTTTTTGTTTTGTTTTTTTTAGTCATTATTCAATCACTTGGGACAAAAAAAAATATATTCAATGGGCTCAACAGGCCTCTCAGCAATTTCCTTGGGGTGTCTATTTTCTAAAATGGGGTCATTTGGGGGGGTTTTGTGCTATTTTGGCATTTTATGGCCTCCGAAACTGTGATAGGTAGTGAGGAGTGAAATCAAAAATTTGCGCCCTTAGAAATCCTGAAGGCGGTGCTTGGTTTCCGGGGTCCCGTACGCGGCTAGGCTCCCAAAAAGTCCCACACATGTGGTATCCCCGTACTCAGGAGAAGCAGCAAAATGTATTTTGGGGTGAAATTCCACATATAACCATGGCATATGTGAGCAATATATCATTTAGTGACAACTTTTTGTAATTTTTTTTTTTTTTTTTTTTTAGTCATTATTCAATCACTTGGGACAAAAAAATAAAAAATTCAATGGGCTCAACATGCCTCTCAGCAATTTCCTTGGGGTGTCTACTTTCCAAAATGGGGTCATTTGGGGGGGTTTTGTACTGCCCTGTCATTTTAGCACCTCAAGAAATGAGATAGGCAGTCATAAATTTAAAGCTGTGTAAATTTCAGAAAATGTACCCTAGTGTGTAAACTCTATAACTTTTGCGCAAACCAATAAATATACGCTTATTGACATTTTTTTTACTAAAAACATGTGGCTGAATACATTTTGGCCTAAATGTATAACTACAATTGAGTTTATTCGATTTTTCTTATAACAAAAAGTAGAAAATATCATTTTTTTCAAAATTTTCGGTCTTTTTCCGTTTATATCGCAAAAAATAAAAATCGCAGAGGCAATCAAATACCATTAAAAGAAAGCTCTATTTGTGGGAAGAAAAGGACGCAAATTTCGTTTGGGTACAACATTGCATGTCCGCACAATTTACAGTTAAAGCAGCGCAGTGCAAAATTCTGAATTCACCTCTGGTCCTCTAGCTACCAAATGGTCCGGGGCTTAAGTGGTTAAGAACAAACCTACAGTCCCTGTCTTGTTTGCACCGCCTGTATACTGCTGTTCAGAGTATATAGGGCCTTTTTTAAATTTGGATGCGGTCTTCCCCTTAATATCCATACAAGACCCAAAGGGGCTGGTAGTGGGGTCGGGGGGTACCCATGCCATTTTTCTCAATCATTTTCATCCATATTGCCAAGACATTACATTAAAGCCGCAAGCAGTTTTAAATTACTTTTTTTCCTTTAGAAATTTCATTTTGTGCAGGGACAGTTCTAAACACGGGAAACACGTGGCACTTCACAGGCATATTTTAGACACCCCCCAGGTACGATATTTAAAGGAATATTTGACTTTTTTTTTTTCACTTTATGCATTGTTAAAATGACTGCTCCTGAAAAACGGCCGTTTTTAAAACTTCTTTTTGCATTGATACATGTCCCCTGGTGCAGAACCCGGGTTCCCAAACACGTGCCACTTCACAGGCATACTTTAGACCAGTGTTTCTCAACTCCAGTCCTCAAGGTGCCCCAACAGGTCATGTTTTCAGGTTTTCCATTATTTTGCACAGGTGATTTGATCAGTTTCGCTGCTTTAGTAATTACCACAGCCGTTTCATCTGAGGGAAATCCTGAAAACATGACCTGTCGGGGCGCCTTGAGGACTGGAGTTGAAAAACACTGCTTTAGACATCCCCCAGGTACGATATTTAAAAGGAATATTTCACTTTTTATTTTTCACTTTATGCATCATTAGGCCTCATGCCCATGGACGTTTTTAAAAACGGGCTGGAAAGCTAGTACAGACGCCAGGAAAAAAGCGGCGTTATTAACGCAATTTTTTTCTGCATTTTGCATTGAATTCAATGCACGTTTCCCCGCGCTAGCTTTCAGTCGTGTCTTTCTTTCTCTATTCCAAATCAATGGCTCCCTATGGGAGCCCATTGATTTGAATAGAGGTCGCACCAGAAGTCGGATCAAGATGAGTTCAGGAGGGGGGCGCTCGCTCGTCCTCCCCTTCCTGACCGGCCGGGCTGCGTGCGCGGATAATGGTCTGATATGGATCCTAGGGGGAACCCCCGCCCCATTTATTTTTTTTGGTGTGGGGGTTCCCCCTCAAGATCCATACCAGACCGAAGGGTCTGGTATCATCCTGAGGGGGAACCTTGCGCACATTTTTATTTTATTTTCGCGGGGTTCCCCTTCAAGATTCTCCGCACACGAGTCGCTCCGCAAGTAGGATCATCTTGATCCGACTTCTGGTGTGACCTCTATTCAAATCAATGGGCTCCCGTAGGGAACCATTGATTTGGAATAGAGAAAGAAACGCCGGACGAGGCTTAACACAGCGTTAAGCCTCGTTACATCGCGTTTTTACACCCTTTGCTGGCGTCTGACGTCTTTACAGCTGTAACGCTGGAGCTTCAGAACGCACTGGTCCTGGGTTTTTTTTGCAGCTTAAAAACGCCTATGCCATTTACAGCTCAAAAACGTCATGGTAGGCATGAGGCCATAGGCTAACATGGAGAGCCGTTTTTAAGCTGCAAAAAACGCTCATAAAAGTGGCTGTAAAAACGTCCGTGGGCATGAGGCCTTAAAATCACATAAAAAAACGTCTGTTTTTAAAACTTATTTTTGCATTGATACATGTACCCTGGGGCAGGACCCGGGTCCCCAAACACTTTTTAGGACAATAACTTGCATATTAGCCGTTATATTGGGCACTTTTGATTTTGAACATTCGCGTCCATTGTATTTAATAGAGTTCTAAAGTTCGCGCAAACTTTCGGTAGTTCGCGCAAACTTTCGGTCCGTTCGCAGGTTCTGGTGCGAACCGAACCGGGGGGTGTTTGGCTCATCCCTATTCATGATCTACAAGAGGGAAAAAATACTCTAGAGAACTGGTTAAAGTAATAATTAAAGACCTTCATCAAGTCTGTGTCGGCATTATCAAATATACGGACAAGATTTTTAATATGAATGTTCATTCGACATTCTACTAGTGTATGGCTGTGCTGTTTGTTTTTTTTGTTCTTGTCAGGCATTTTTTTCTGCAAATTTTTTGCTCTCTGTCCTACACTGGCTATGCTTACTCCCCCATTGCATCTATTGAGGAAGTCATGATTGGCACACAAGCTGGAATTGCAACCATGTCTGCTACAGTAAATAGCCATTTACAATATCCATCAACAATTAATGTATATTGTTAACATTTCAAATTATATGTGAACTTGTTGGTCTGCACAATATAAGTTTTATTTGCAGTTGTACAGTATATGGCTTGTAGATTACTATTTTTGTATTGTTAAGCGATCCTATGACTTTTAGGGATATATAGGTAGTGTACTATTGTTACTTATATACACTCAATTCAGTATAATATAGGACAAAAGAAATGCATGCTGTTCTTTTTTTTTTAGGATGGAAATGGTATTCCTGATGATGGTAACTGTACAAATTATCTTTGTACTCAAGTAAATGGTTTCTACGTCACCAATATTAAAAGAGTCATCTGTGAACATAACAGCAGTGCAGACTGTGGACCTGTGAGTTAAAAAAGTTGAATTTAAACTTTGTTTGGTCGTATTTTGTCCTTCATATTATTTATATTTGGTCAATAACAGTTTTTTAAAATAATATAGGAGGAGCTCCAGTCTAGAAGAAAAATTAAAAGTGACTTCAGGCTTCACAGCTGGTTTCCTACTGCGCATGTGCGAATCACGCTGAGCTTTCTAACTGGTCCCGCAATCTTCTGGGACCTGCGCATGTACCATAAGGTAGCCGGGGGGGGGGGGACTGGAAATAAATATAGATCGCCGATAGGCGATCTTACCCAGGAACCCAGGAGTGGGAGCAGGTACCTGTCAAAACCAGGGACCCGCTCCCCCCTCCCCCTGGAAAAAATGCCAAATGTGGCCGTGTGGGGGGTGGGGGCAAACAAGCTGAGCTTCACCTTTTGGGTGGAAGCCCTGAACCTCCTCCTTTTTTTTGTCCCCGCCGACACTCTTGGCTCATCCTCTCTGTCCAGTGTCCCCATGTGAATCCTCTTCCCATAAGGGCACATGTGCGTGCTTGCACCTGAGCCCCGCTGCTGCGTCCATTGACACAGACAGTGGGACTTGGAGCTCCCTCATCACTGGCTTTGATTGACAGAAATGGGAGCCATTGGCTCCAGGTTTCCCAGCAAAGCCAGTGAGACAAAGAAGTAAGGGGAGATAAGAGCTGCAGATGTGCACAGTGCTGAATCACGGCTCAGGTAGGTAAAAAAGAGGGGGGCCAAAACAGATCCCTAAACATTTTCTACCTTAATGCAAGGAATGCACTAATGTAATAAAATGTTTAGGCTTTTGAACCACTTTCATACCTCCCAACAGGCACGGATTCTGCGGGTTTTTCCCGCACAGCACCCTCCTTCCCGCATTCCCGCGAGACTTGATTAATTCCCGCACAGCAGGAAGTGGAGGAACAAGCAGCGGTGGAAGCAGGTAAGGCCGCCCCCCGCTCAACAACTTTCGTTGGCAGGGAAGACAGGAGATCTGAATTTCCACCACTTTTAAAAGTTGGGAGGTATGACCACTTTAAAGCACCTTAAAATGGACTCCAGGCAAACAGCTAAATACACAGAAATAATCTGGAAACTGCCAGATGATTTGTTTTTCTGTCCATCTGATTCTGATATTTACACTACTCTGCTACACACAATAGCCCTGTCCGGCAGGTCAAGAGACCTGATTTGTCTCTGCTACAGATACACTCACAGGTCTCTTCCCCACTCCCAACCTGTTACTGAACAGCAAAAGGAGAAGCAGCAGACTGATGAGCTCATCTCTCTGTCACTCTGCTGTACCCTCCAAGAGTCTTGCTAGCACAAGAGCAATTCAGCACAACTGAATCAGCTTCTTGTGTTACTTTTCCTCTCCCAGTTTGTACTGTACAGGTGTTTCTGAACTGCATTAATTTGCATCTCATATACTGTACCTGTCTGGAATTCAGTTTTAAAACATGCTGCACCTGACTTTCTTTTGAGTCAAACCTGGAGCATATTTGAAGTATCTGAAACACATTATTTGACTGTGATCCTCTTGTTCAGTGTTCATTTGTGTTTATTTTTGCACATGCCATGCATCTCATTGTAAATGTAGCATATCTTAAGCTGCTGCATTTCAACAGCTTTTCTCTGCGCAGTCAGTGGATATGCAAATGAAAGCAACTGAAATGCATCTCATATGCAAGCCAATTTTCCAAAAGCATGCTGCATTTACCTAGCTTCTGAGACTAATGACCCTGCATATTAACCCATAGATGTCTCTAGTGCTGTGCTTCAGCAGATCTAAATTAAGGTGACCAGATTTTTAAAATGAAATCCGGGGACATATTTTTTTTTTACTAGTAATGGCGGCAATCAGCGACTCTCTGCCCATCGCCGCCACCCGCCTCACAGCCTGTCAAGTCTTACTCTCTGGGCCCCGGCTACTACTGGGTGGGGAGTGGAGGAAGATCACTTCACCAGGGAAGGCAAGGCGATAAGCAGGCGGCTGGCTGGGACTTGAGCCAAGGCAGAAGAACATGTGAGCGGAGCTGAATGGGCATGCACCCGAAACCTGAAGAAATATTACCTTCGCTCCGACCAGCACATAATCATCAGAAAGGGGCACAGAAAATGGAAAAATACACCCCCCTGCACTGACTGTCTGTGAAATTGCCCCATGGCCCCTGTTCAAATCCAATCCGGGGACAAAACTGGGGACAGACTTGGTCCGGGGACAGTGTCCTCAATCCGGGGACTGTCCCCTGAAACCGGGGATGTCTGGTCACCCTAATCTAAATGCATGGTGGAATAAAATGTATCATTTCCAACATTGCTATATTATGCTATTATTTTTAATGCTTGTGCATGCACTTGATTTTTCTTTAGAAGTCCCACTACTATGTTTTCTGCTCTTAAAGTTACTTGATTATTTTTAATACACCTGCCACTATACTAAAACCCACAAACTGACACAAAAATGTAAAAATCAAGCAACCAAGAGAAATGTGCTTGTACCGTTTATCATTAGAAGAACAGCAGAAACCCCAGAAATCAGGGCTCAGCCATTGCAATAAGGAGTGCAACTGGTGCCATTGACCCATCACTCCTGTAGATAACTGTGAGGTCAACTCTCCTGATATAATCATAGGGGTGCGGCTTTCTCCCACACTGACGGTGGCACCTGTATTTATAAAGCCTTCAAACTGTAGTTGCAGGCTCCATTCATTGAAAAATTGTAACAATAATATTGTGATGTATTTTTGCTTGTGCATATAAGCAAATGCAAGAATTGTGCTTTTATCTGTACATAATCCAAAAAAAAAAAAAAAAAAAAAAGATAAACCTGCGCTAATGCTGAAAAGTTGCAAATAAAGCTGCTGAACACAATATCCTGACACTTGACTTCAAAGAAACAAAATACAAATAGCGCAGCGCTAAAATATATAAAAAAACATGTAATAAACATGTAATATATAAATCGTGATTTCAGGAAACTTATGTAGCGATACCCCCAGCTAAGGGAGCCGCTGTTATAATTTTCGGGCCTGTAACACATCGCTGTCAACCCCCAGCAATTGGCTCTACCCTCCCTTGGCACAGTTAGTAGGGGATGATAGGATGGTGAGGCCTGCAACTTTAGGCAACACAATCCAGCAACTAAAACACACACAGTGATGTAGCAGACACTGACCGTTTCTTCTGCACAGTAATAACACCAACAACTAGTCTGCTTAATCCTGGTACTTTTACTGAAGGAAATTATTAAACAGATTAAAACAGTTCACTTTAGTATATGCAGAGCCCTGCAATAAAAGGTGTTCAGCAATAGACAGATATACAGTCCTGTACACATAGAACTAACAGACCCCCTTGCAGCTCTCCTCCCTCGTGGGCAAGATGGCGCCCAGAAATGTCTACACTGTTAAGTCAGGCCTGACTGTAATTATGTGTGAGTTTCGTAGAGAAGAATCTTCGCTAGCAAATGGTGGTGCACTTTTGAGGACAAAATTGTAATCCACAGGGATAAAGATTGACAAACTTGGTGAACAAGGATAAAGTCACTAACGTTACTCAATGCACTGTCCCTCCAGTGTGCATATGCAAACTCTAATGGGTGAGTCCCGAACAATAAACACCGGGCCTAGAGATCCTGTACTAATCTCTGAGCAGGTGCCCTCTCACCCAACTGGACTAGTCCACATCCGTATCTTCCGTTGCTGTGTCTCGATACACAGGTTCCACGACACCCGGGTCTTCGGTCCTCCTGGAAGCAGCAGACGGATAGTAGGATGCGACGTCCCTCAGGCTCCTTGGTGGAAAACGGAAGGCTCTTTGGAAGCACAGGGCCTAGGCTTCAGGCCCTGTCCAGAACAACAGACTCAGCACAGAGTTCCACTTGCTGGGCGGGCGATGTCCAAAGAGACCGTACTCCGGTCCGCCCCTCAGTTAAATACCCCACCCCAGCAGTCCTTGCGCGGGGATATGCATCCTGGGTATTGTAGTCTCTAGGTTCATCAAGCAACACCCCGCTACACACTCCCCCCACTTAAAATCTTTGGTCCCCAAAGATAAAATGAGCATTATCTACAAGCAATACAGTTTATGGTTGCAAAGGAGCTGGGCAAGGGAACCTCCCACCAATCTTGGTAAGGGAGATTGTCTTGTCTACAGGTCAAATTGGCAGAAGTGACCTGCCTAACTGTGCCAGAGAGTGAGCTGGGGTTGCCCTCCACCAAATGCACAGTGGAGGGGCCAGGTTTCTCTATTGTCCTTCTCGCAGTCACTACAGTATCTTCAGAGCATTCTCCCATCTGAGTGTAAGTTAGTTTTTGGGGAGGGCGAATAGCTCTTTTCACTCTTTGTTCCCTGGGGGCTGAGGTATCCGGTACGATGGGTTCTTCCATTCTTCCTTCCACTGAGACAGGTGTAATGGATCCTGCTGCTTAAGGGGCATCCAACTCTGGTGTAGAGAGGTACAAAGAGTCTCTTGGGTCTTCAGCTGGGATCGACTCTAGGGCATCTTCCCATTCCTCAGTTAGAGTACACGATGGAATGAACTCAGCAGCTTATTCATTTAGGGTGCCATAGATGGTAACTTCACAGGGTGAAGGATCCATGTTCATGGTTTCAGTTTTCTGAGTGGGCCATAGCCAGTTCAGTTCCATTTCCTCATCTTCACTCTGGTCTGTGGCATTCATCTCTCCTAAATGAGTGGTTTGAGATCAGGTGTTGGGCCTAGGGGTATTGGAGGTTAAAGTTGATTCAGGAGAATCCGGAGTAGAAGGTATCCGGACTGCTTCGGAGAGAGGCATGTGCCAAGTTTTCAAGGACCCCACTTTTCCCTCAGGTTTCAGCTGGTACACTGGCAAGCCAGGCAATTTTTTACAGATGCTTCCCTGGAACACCAAGATTCCGTAACAGCACTCTGTCTCCTGGTTGCAAGTCATGGATCCAGACTCTGAGGTCAACATTTTGTTCGTTCCGGGCTCCTCTCTGGTCAGAAGTGGCTTGTGCCTTCTCATAAGCCAGTCTTAAGCTTTTCCGCAGCCTGTCCACGTATCCCTTGTGTGAAGCAGCTGATGTGTGGTCTATTGAAGTACCAAAGGCCAGGTCTACAGGTAGTCTTGCTTCTCTTCCGAACATTAATCTGTAAGGGGAGTATCCGGTGACATCACTAGTTGTGCTATTGTAAGCGTGCACTATGGCAGCTATATGCTTGCCCCAATGTTGTTTTTCCTCGCTACTCAGGGTCCCCAGCATATTCAACAAAGTTCTGTTAAACCTTTCTGGTTGGGCATCTCCTTGTGGGTGATAAGGGGTTGTGCGAGTCTTCTTTATGCCTAGGGAATCCAATAACTTCCGGATCAATCGACTTTCGAAGTCCCTCCCTTGATCCGAGTGAAGGCGTTGAGGTAATCCGTAGTGTACAAAATGCTTCCCTACAAGCCTTCTGGTCTTTAGTTGGAAAGGCCTGGGCGTATCGGGTGAAATGGTCGGTTATTACCAGAACATTTCCATGTCCCCCCAAATCAGGTTCCAGACAAAAGAAAATCAATGCATACCAAGTCCAAGGGCCCTTGGCTTTGTAGGTGGCCCATTGGGGCAGCTTGATGAGGCAGTGTTTTCCTTTGTATACAGCGAGCACATGAGTGACAGTATTCCTCCACTTCAGCCCACATACAAGGCCAATAGAATCTGCTCCTTATGAGCTGGAAGGTTCTCTCTGCTCCTAGGTGGCCATGGTTGTCATGTAGGGCAATCATAACAGTCTTTCAGTGTTTTTCCGGCAGGAATAGTTGTCACTTGTCTTCCAGGTCATCAGAGGGGCCCCTTCAGTAGACCACCCCTTGATGCACCTGCAACCTGTCCCATTCCTTGCGCAGTAAGCGGGCCTCCTTTGAGGGATCATGCAGAGTCTGTCCGGATCCAAAGCCAATGGGTCTTCCAGCTGGTCCCGTCTTATATCCTTCTTTGATAATTTGGGCAAGTCCTCTTCACCAATCACAATAATATTTGGGCACTCCAACAACTGAGACGCCATTTTCTTCTGCCCTGGATCCTCCACTACCCTGGAGCTCTGCTCCCTGACACAAAGCCCGTACCCCCTCTGTGGTTTCCTGGGTCCAGTCTTCTGCCATGCAAGTGGGAGCATGAGATCTTCGGGACAAGGCATCAGCATCTCGGTTTCCAGTCCCAGGCCTGTACTTCAGGCTGAAATTGAACCCTGAGAGGGCTGCCAACCAACGGTGTCCGGTGGCATCCAGTTTTGCTGTGGTTAGAAGGTAAGTGAGTGGGTTATTGTCTGTTTTAACCACAAAGTCAGCTCCATATAAGTAGTCCTTCAGTTTGTCAACCACAGCCCACTTCAAGGCCAGAAACTCCAACTTGTGAGTGGGGTAATTCTTTTCAGCTGGGGTCAAACTCCTACTCACATAGGCAACGGGTCTTAGCTGTTCTTCATACTCCTGATATAGTACTCCTCCCAAACCATCATGGCTGGCATCCACGTGTAATTCATAGGGCTTTTCGGTGTCCGCATAGGCCAAGACAGGGGCAGTGGTCAAACTCTCCTTCAGCTTAATGAAAGCCTCTTCACACTTTTCAGTCCACTGGTCTTCCACTGACTCTCCCGGTTTCCTGGGGCCTGAGTCATCCTCCTCTCCATCTGTCTTCAACAGCTCGTTCAGAGGCTTGACAATTCTTGCAAATCCCTCCACAAACCTGCGAAAGTAGGAGCAGAACCCCAGAAATGATCTAAGCATAGTCACTGGTGGGCCGGGGCCAGGAGGTGACTGCCTCTAATTTGTCGGGATCTGTGGATACTCCTTCTTCAGACACTATGTGTCCCAGGTAATGGACTGAAGACTGGTAGAACTGGCACTTCTCCCGGGGGAGCTTGAGTCCCTCATCACTGAGTCTCTTTATGACCTTCTCTAACCTCTCCTCATGCTCCTCCAGAGTCTTCCCAAAGACGATGATGTCATCTAGGTATACTAGGACTTCAATGAGGTTCATGTCCCCCACCGTCTTCTCCATCAGCCGCTGGAAAGTGGCAGGGGCTCCCGACAGACCTTGAGGCATACGGTCAAATTCATAGAACCCCACCGGGGTAATGAAGGCTGTCTTCTCTCTGTCTTCTGGATGCATTGGGATTTGGTAGTACCCGCTCTTCAGGTCCATTACACTGAACCATTTGGCTCCAGACAGACTCTGCAGAGCATCCTCTATTCTTGGGGTGGGGTATTGATCAGGTATTGTCCTCCTGTTGAGGGTCCTGTAGTCTATACAGAGTCTCAATGACCCATTCTTCTTCCGGACTACCACAATTGGAGAGGCACATGGGCTCCTGGATTCCCGGCTAACACCAGTTCTCTTGAGCTCTGCAAGTTGCTCATGCAGATCTTCCAGATCAGCCAGGGGGACTCTCCGGACTCTCTCCTTAAAGGGTTTGTCTTCCTGTAGGCGGATCTTGTGAGTGTCACTTTTTGCACATCCTACATCAAACTCATCCTTGGAGAAGATCTTCCGCCACTTTGCCAACTGGGCCCGGGCCCTCTCCTTCCATGCCGGGGGTAGGGCCGGGTTCTCCAAAGTGAGTTTCCCTCCTTCGTCCTTCTCTAAGTCGGGCAAGGCAACTGGGGTAGCGGGATTCACTTGGCCCAACAGCATCCGGGCTGGAATCTTCACAGGCGAGTCAGTGGTGTTTCTGATGCTTACTGGCACCCTGCCGTTTGCCTTCTTCAGGACTCTCAGTGGGACTACTTCGGGGATTACCTCCAGTCCTGGGTGGGTACCCAGAGGGTCTGGTTCCAGGACTACAAAGGGGCCAGGTTGCTCCCAGGTGAGCTTCACAGTGGCTCTCAAGCAGGCTACTTCACCAGGCTGCAACACTCTCTCTTTCTTCTCCAGTCTCCAAACTTTCCCCACCCCCTCTTCTGGGGCCTTCTGCTCCAAGACCAATCGCTGGTAGGCCAACTGCAACATGGGGTGGATTCTGGCTGTTGAGACGCCCTACTCTTGTACTAGAGGGGCCAGTAGTCTCCTGACCAGGTCAGTGTTTGTTCCTATTATCAGCAAACTTTTGTTGGCCCCTGGTGGGTGGGGACAGACTACTGCCAGGGTGTCAAAGACCTCTGCCTCTCCTGCTACTGAGGGGTCAAAAGCCAATCTAATCGGGAGGTAGCCGTCATAAGGAAAGCTTTGGGTGCCAATTCCCCATATTTCCAAGTCTTCTAACTTCTGCAAGGGAAAATGTCTCAGATGCTTTTGGTAGAAATTCCAATACAGGAGGGTTACTTGAGCCCCTGTATCCAGAATAGCCTTCGTGTAGACTCCCTCCACTTGAATGGGGACCACTGGGGAGGGTCTCACTAACTTGGCTGGAAACTTCTTTGGGGAGGCCTCTTTCCCTGGGCCCATGGTTTTGGCCTTTGGTGTTTTTTTCTTTTTCCATCTTTTCCTGGATCTTAATCCTTGTTGGGCCTGGTATGCATTGATTTCTTGCGATTTTTGGGGTGTTACCTCCAGGTGAGAGGTATTAAGTGCTTTTGATGGGGAATTATTCCTCTCATTCTTGGCTTTTCTTGCTTTCTTATTCCAATGGAGCTTGCTGGAAATGATGGGCACCCGGTTGACTCCTTCACCGGGGCCCTCTGGAGTTTTCCGCCGGCTGGCGGTAGTTGCCTCGGGTCTTCCTTGGACTGGGGCACACTCACCCTAAGTGGCCAATTCCTCCACAGTTAAAGCAAACAGCTTCTCCTCTATCCCGCGGGGAGACTGGTGTTGAAACGCTCTGGTACAGCTCTTTCCTGACTTCTTCTTTTTCTCCAACTCCTGAGTTCTTGGCCATTAAAGAGGTCAGCATCTCTAATACTTGGGTCATCTGCGACTTTAAGACCTCCTCCTCCGAGTCCCATTCAGTAGCCATGGCGGATCTGACCCCAACTGAGGGGGGAGTAGTGGGCTTCTCGGTCACCTGTTGGTCTTTCAGCAGAGCCTCTTCATCCCTTATTATTCGCACAAGGTAAGGGTAGTTGAGTTCCAGCTTTTTTTGTATTTGCAGCACCATCACACTTTTTTACTTCATTGCACAATTATATCATTTAATTTTCTTGGCGTAGTGTGTTAACACTTGGGTATTGATTCCGCCTAGGGAGATAGCGCAGATTTTTCACATACAAGGGTAGTTGAGGAACATGACCCCTCCAGTGGTTTTCAGATGGAGCCAAACTGGATCAGAACGCAATGCTCTCCTTAAAATCTGCTTCATCCTAGCCGCATCTATGGCTTGTGGCAGCATCCCCTTCTTAAGGACAATTTGGCACAGCATCTTGTTTAATCTGCGAACATATTCAGACAGTCTTTCTCCTGGAAGTTGAAGGGTATGCTCAAACTGATAGATTAAATCGACCACTTTCTCCAATTGGCCGAACTCTTCCTGCAACATAGTTAAATAGTCATAGGCAGTACAAGCAGCATTGCTGAACCTAAGGTTCTTCGCGGCTTCAGCAGCAGCACCCTTTAAACTTTCCCTTATGCGCTGCTTCTTCTGGGCTTCCGGTATTTCCCATCCTTCCACAGCCTGCATCGCCTGCTCCATCCAAGTGTGGAAATCCTCTTCCCCAAGTGGTACAGGTTGTTTCCCTGAAAAGATCCTGAGCTTCCGGTACCCAGCCTCTACATATACCGTACTACTCTTCTGGCACTTTGTGACAAGATCCCCTAAAGCAATTAAAAGTTCAGGGCCTATAGTGGTTAAAGGTGTCCCCAAGGCTGTCATCTCTTTGGAACTCTTTGGAATTTTGGGTAACTGCAGAGGTTCCTTCTTTATAGCCTTTGGGTGCGCCAAGCGGTACGTCTTATTGCCCATGGACTGCACACTCTGCCCTTTAAATTCTTCTGGCATTTCATCCCTACACTCTATCAGCGCAAAGGTGCGGGAGTTCTCTTCCTCTGACCTGAGGTCAATTAACCATCCTCTATGGTCCGGGGACAAGAGCTCTATGAGCTGTTCCGTGTCACTCCCTGACCAATCCTCTCCGGTGAGTTCAATCACTGCGGTCATGTCCAGGGAGGCATTGACGGATAAGCACCACTGGGTCACCGTTAATGGATCCATGCCAGTACTTCTGGCAGGCTTGATTGCAGTGTACAGGTATCCCGGACTCTGAGCCCCTACGTGTAGCGATACCCCCAGCTAAGGGAGCCGCTGTTATAATTTTCGGGCCTGTAACACACCGCTGTCAACCCCCAGCAATTGGCTGTACCCTCCCTTGGCACAGTTAGTAGGGATGATAGGATTGTGAGGCCTGCAACTTTAGGCAACACAATCCAGCAACTAAAACACACACAGTGATGTAGCGGACATTGACCGTTTCTTCTGCACAGTAATAACACCAACAACTAGTCTGCTTAATCCTGGTACTTTTACTGAAGGAAATGATTAAACAGATTAAAACAGTACACTTTAGTATATGCAGAGCCCTGCAATAAAAGGTGTTCAGCAATAGACAGATATACAATCCTGTACACATATAACTAACAGACCCCCTTGCAGCTCTCCTCCCTCGTGGGCAAGATGGCCCCCAGAAATGTCTACACTGATAAGTCAGGCCTGACTGTAACTATGTGTGAGTTCCATAGAGAAGAATCTTCGCTAGCAAATGGTGGTGCACTTTTGAGGACAAAATTGTAATCCACAGGGATAAAGGTTGACAAACTTGGTTAAAAAGGATAAAGTCACTAACGCTACTCCATGCACTGTCCCTCCGGTGTGCATATGCAAACTCTAACGGATGAGTCCCGAACAACAAACACTGGGCCTAGAGATCCTGTACTAATCTCTGAGCAGGTGCTCTCTCACTCAACCCAACTAGTAAACGTCCGTATCTTCCGTTGCTGTGTCTCGGTACACAGGTTCCACGACACCCGGGTCTTCGGTCCTCCTGGAAGCAGCAGACGGATAGCAGGATGCGACGTCCCTCAGGCTCCTTGGTGGAAAACGGAAGGCTCTTTGGAAACACAGGGCCTAGGCTTCAGGCCCTGTCCGGAACAACAGACTCAGCACAGAGTTCCACTTGCTGAGCGTCCGATGTCGAAAGAGACCGTACTCCGGTCCACCTTTCAGTTAAATTCCCCACCCCAGCAGTCCTTGCGCGGGGAAATGCATCCTGGGTATGGTAGTCTCTGGGTTCGTCAAGCCACACCCCGCTACACTTATATAGTCCCAAAAAAGATTTTATGGATATTCCAAGATGATATGTTAGGATTAGGAGTCCTACATGTTGTAATTGTAGTAGAAAAGCAAGACAGAGTAGGTGTCACCAGCCAAACCTCATGCTGAGCTTACCAGAAATCGTGTGACCCCCTAGCTAAGAGTGGTCAATTTGCACTTTATTTACAACAACAAGACCAATGCTCCACATTGTTGAATATCCTCCCCTGTCTCTGGGTGTAGTGGCACCATAGGGAACTAGGCAGGGGAATGCTGTAAACACATAAACCCTTTCACCTCCTTGTAGATGTTGTTAAATTCTGTATTTTCTTTATTACATTTTTTATTGCATGTGTTTTTATATAGTTTAGTGCTGCGCTATTTGTATTTTTTATCTGTACATAATGTCAGTTCCAGCAAGCCTGTAATTTGTGGAACTCTGTGCGTTCCCATTCTCAGGTTCAGGGACGAATCAGGGGCAAATCTTTGTCTGAATTTGGCCCTGAAACTGAGCCAAAGATGCACAGCGTGTCTGTGCAGTGCTCTCCGCAGCCACCCTTGGAGATATGTGAACCGGCTCCATTGAAAGCCAGTCACATTCTCCTGCAATGCAAATTGGATGCGGGGAAATCCACATCCAATTCGCATAGGTGTGAACCTAGCCTAAAAGATACATAAAGGTATGTGCAGGCACCTTTGTATGCCTATTTTAAATGTGTCAGTTGTGTGGGGTTTGGTACGTGACATTTTTGGTTCAATGACAAGTGGTATCTAATGCCCCATACACACGATCGTTTTTCATGCCGTTAAAAATGCCATTTTTAAAAATGGGCATTAAAACCGATCGTGTGTATGCTTCAGAGCATTTTTAACGACGTGAAAAACGGGCATTAAAAATTTCGAACCTGCTCTATTTTTTCACGTCGTTTTTCATGTCGTTTTTTTTAACGACGTGAAAAACGATGGTGTGTATGCTTTGACGAGGTGAAAAAAAACACGCATGCTCAGAATCAAGTATGAGATGGGAGCGCACGTTCTGGTAAAACTAGCATTTGTAATGGAGATAGCACATTCGTCACGCTGTAACGGACTGAAAAGCAGGAGGCTGAAAAGCGTGAATCGTCGCTCAACAAACTTTACTAACATGAAGGGTGGCACCATCCGAAAAGGAACTTACCCTTTATAGTGCCGTCGTACGTGTTGTACGTCACTGCGCTTTGCTTGAACGTTTTTTAAAATGATCGTGTGTACGCAAGACAGGCTTGAGAGGAAACATGAAAAAAAACGATGAGAAAAACGTTGGTTTAAAAAATGGCATGAAAAACGATCGTGTGTACGCCGCATTAGGCTCGGTTCACACCTTGAATAGCACAGAAAAGCGTAGTGCGTTCCTGTATTATTCACATGTGATTTAGTGCGGTACGATTTGAGTCTTTTGAATTTTTAATGGGCTCAAATCGCACTGCATCACACAAACCGCAACCGGATTGCATGGTACATTTATACCATGTGATCTAGTGCAGAGGCCTGCATTTGGGGTGAATCTAAATAAATGTTATTTTTAATTACTTAAGGAAAAAAAAGTGTATCTAAACCCAAGAACAAAACTTTGATTTATTGCAACTTTATAGACCTTAGATGTGGTGGCTGCATTTGTTTGCTTTTTTCCAGGGTGAGTACATTTTCTTCAAGTATAGTAAAAATACCTGTTGATCCTGATAGAATCTCAAACAATGTTATCAGCTTTCACAGCCACAGTATCTTCTGTACACTACACCCCCCCCCTTCTATGTTATGGAGATAAGGAAAGAGGGAAGTGTTCTGTTGTACTAACATACATTTGTCCTTTGGTGACGCTGCTCTTCAATACATTTGTAGCGGGTATGTACTTTCCCGATTGTAAATTTGAACTTGGCAGAGACATTAGTGATGTGTAATTTCCTGCAGCCCAGCAGGTGGCGCTGTCACTCTGGGCTGGGGTTGAATCATTGCTGTGTGTCGCGCCTCCTTTTTGTCCTCCCTCGGCAGCGGTATGGTGGGGTGGGGAACCCGCCGTGCTTGCTGGGAGAGGGTATAAAGGGGCCGGCCATCTTTGTCACGGGGTCGAGTCCCAGGCACCTTCAGCCTGTGGACGGTGGTTCATGTCGGTTCTCTAGGTGGGCCTAGGCCTAGAGGACAGCCAGAGGTCGTGTTCCATCCCAGGCACCTTTAGCCTGGGGTGAGGTACTCTTATGGAGATCTGGGGCTCAGTGCCCAACACTGAGTTCCGCAAGGGAAGGAGATCCTAGGGAACCCTGGGAGTGGGTACCCGAATCCGGAAGGCGTAATGGACCGGGGGGAGCTCCTCACTCGAAGACCTGGTGCAGCATATTGCCAGTGACGAGTGAGTCTCTCATCGGAGACCGCCTGGAAGGAAATTCCCCCTCGCTCGGAGACCGCAACCCACTTTCAGGGAGGAAAGTGGAGAACACATTGTGTCTGGGCCTACTCGCATCCACACCTATTTTTCTGTTCTGTTTCTACCAAGGGAGTTCAACTGATTGTGTTCATTCGAGAAGAATAAAGGAGTGTTGAACTTTAATGGTGTGGGGCTCATTTCCTGACAGACATTGTTCAAGGTAACTCTCGGTGGAGGCTCCAGGTGCACAACACTGACCCGAAGGTAAAAGAACTTTGCTTATATCACACTGACAAGGGGGCGCTAGTGAATGTATAAATTATAACTAATATATAAACAATCACATATAGAATGCTAAATCAAATAATAAATAAAAGTGCATGAATAGACAATAATAAAAACATCAACTATTGATGTAACTTTGAATAAATAAACAAATCGGATGTGATCTCAGCAAATGAATCCAATATAATGTAAAAAACATCCAGTGAGTGAATCGTGACTAATCCATAATAAAGTCCATAAAATGTGTTCTGGTATGTTCTTTGCAGTGAACCTTCACCAATACAAATACAACACCCAAAGTGCTATGGATGGATGGCCGCTTACCCCAAGATGTTGACCCTTTTAACTAAAAAAGGGTCAGATAACGCTTATCGCAAGATGCCACTTGCTAGTGAAAGGATTGAAATCCCAAGTCCATTCGACTCCCCAGGATAGATGCGATCGGAATATGCAGATAAAACGAATAATACCAAAAATAGTGTAATCCCATTTATTAAAATATAAATCGATAATAAAAAAGGCCAAATGGCTCCTTACATTACGTGGTGCCTTAACCCGGCACTGAGGCTGAAAGGCATGTAGAAGCCAATCCGTTCCGTCCGTCCGTGTGGAGAGCTGGCGTGCGTTCCACCTGCTACAGCGGCTAACCAACGAGGACCGGAAGTAAGGTGAAAAACGTGACCAAGTACCGCCTCGACGTACGTTTCGTTAAAGCTTCCTGATGACGATTTAACGAAACGTACGTCGAGGCGGTACTTGGTCACGTTTTTCACCTTACTTCCGGTCCTCGTTGGTTAGCCGCTGTAGCAGGTGGAACGCACGCCAGCTCTCCACACGGACGGACGGAACGGATTGGCTTCTACATGCCTTTCAGCCTCAGTGCCGGGTTAAGGCACCACGTAATGTAAGGAGCCATTTGGCCTTTTTTATTATCGATTTATATTTTAATAAATGGGATTACACTATTTTTGGTATTATTCGTTTTATCTGCATATTCCGATCGCATCTATCCTGGGGAGTCGAATGGACTTGGGATTTCAATCCTTTCACTAGCAAGTGGCATCTTGCGATAAGCGTTATCTGACCCTTTTTTAGTTAAAAGGGTCAACATCTTGGGGTAAGCGGCCATCCATCCATAGCACTTTGGGTGTTGTATTTGTATTGGTGAAGGTTCACTGCAAAGAACATACCGGAACACATTTTATGGACTTTATTATGGATTAGTCACGATTCACTCACTGGATGTTTTTTACATTATATTGGATTCATTTGCTGAGATCACATCCGATTTGTTTATTTATTCAAAGTTACATCAATAGTTGATGTTTTTATTATTGTCTATTCATGCACTTTTATTTATTATTTGATTTAGCATTCTATATGTGATTGTTTATATATTAGTTATAATTTATACATTCACTAGCGCCCCCTTGTTATATAATTCCACATTGCACTTTATGGGTATCCATTAAGTTTTTCAGGGGTGCAGCTTAATTAGCATATATATATATATATTTTTTCAACTGGCGCGAGGTTTTTTTATTTATTATATCACACTGACACCTGTGGTAAAGGCCAGGCGTGGTGTCACCGCTCCCTTCCCCTCTGAAATGTACCCCTAGACAAGAGACAGACGAACTGAAGAGAAAGAGGGGAGTGAGGAGGGCGCTACACATTTATGAGCATTGTAGGATAAGCATTGTGTTAGGCCTCATATAGATGGGCATACTGATCTGCAACGATGGGTAGGGCCATCTTCAGTTGCTCAGGTTGCACAGGTGTTCCATGCAAGGGTGTGCAGGTGGCCTGTTGAAATTGATGATAGGCAGCCGTTTGCACAGACTTGCATGAACCTCCACACTCCACACACATTCTGATGTATTGAACACCTGTGCATTCCAGGCGACTGAAGATGACCCTTTGTACAGGTGTATGGATTTTTACACCAATGTGAGTGAGGCCTTACTGGATGGATCACCAGGTAAAAATAAAGAAAGAAAAGCCTGAAAAAAGGAAAACGGCATCTAAGGTCTGGTAAACATGGATTTAGATACACTTTAAATTTCATCTGTAATGCTGCTAGTTTCTAGAGATTATATAATGTTGACCAATGTATTGTCCTGCTAACAGGGTCAGAAGTTTGTGAAAAATCCAGGTCAGTGTTGCGGAAGATGCATACAAACTCAGTGTGTGGTTATTTCTGCAAATGGAACTGTCATTCTCCTGATGGTAAGTCACCAGTGAATATATAATAATAGTTATTTTTTTGCAGCCACCCTTAGAAATAACGTCTATGTGTATCCTAGTGCTGGAAAGTGGAAAGATAAAGAGATACTACAGTGGAACCTCGGATTGCGAGTAACGCGGTTAACGAGCGTTTCGCAATACGAGCACTGTAATTTTAAAAATACTGACTGTTTGCGAGTGTTGTCTCGCAAAACGAGCAGGATTCAAGCCAAAGCGGTGTGCAGTACCGCGTTTGGCCTGAGTTTTTTGGGCATCGGAGCTGTTCGGAATTGCTTGGAAAACCTCGGAAATATTCCGTTCCCAAGCCTTTCCGAGTTCAGCCGTGCTGTCCTCAGGCCTTTCCGGGTGTTTCCGAAGCTCTCCGGCGCCCCCCACCTCTGGCCACATGCGGTATTGCATGCCATTGAAGTCAATGCGGAACAAATTATTTTCGTTTTCATTGACTTCTATGGGGAAACTCGCTTTCATGTGCAAGTACTTTGGATTACGAAGCATTCTCCTGGCTCGTACAGGTTCCACTGTATATCCAAAATTCAAAGGCAAAAAGGAGCTGCAAGTAGATACTTTAACCTAATGATCTTCGCTATAGTTAGCAATGTGCAAATGCCAATTATTTTACATATCAAAATGACTATGAATGCACCTGTTGGTTAAAAATTACATTTTCATAAATTATTGATGAATCCCATGTAGCACTACCCCCGTAGGAGTCGCTAATGTGCTGGGTCCCCACAGCTGCACAGTCAGTCACACAGCATTTCCTTCATACATTCCAACGCAGAAAACAGTCCTTGGCCTGTTTTAAATGTTTTGTTAGGGGTTGAAAACTTGGATGGGGTAGGGAATTATGGGTATGTGTATAGGTCATCTGCGTTACTAAATATAACTCAAATCCAAAATAAATAAAGCGGGATTGCAGCAAAACCTAAAAGTTTTCACAACTACACTAATAAACAGAGAATAAATTATTTATAGTGACCTTGCACATATCCTATAATCTCCCATATATAAATTAAAACATAAATGGTCAATCAATAATAATTTGTGAAAAGAAACTCATAATATGGTACATCTGATTTGGATCCAATATATAGTGACAAAAAAACTCCTATTAAAGTTCATCCAATATTTCATAAAAAATAATAGATATTTTGAAGAAGTGCAGTCCTTTATAAATGAATAGTCCAATATTCAGAATAGTGCAAACAGTGAAGACGGTGAACAAATAATCCCTTGGTGTATTCTCATGAGTGAAATCGCTGACACCACACCACTGTGTTCACAGGACTCTCACCTCACGGACATATAACATAGCCTTAGATCATAATACAGCAAAGCAACAATCCCCACCACTTCCGGGATCCAGGGCCACCAATATGCCTCTTCTCAAAAAGATTCTGCCCCTCATCCAAGGTAATCCATTTGACATGTAAGGTAAATAAGCCTCCAATCGTGTATTACCATTACAAAAGAATTTATTAGACTTAAAAATGCCTGCTTACATCAATATAATAAAAAACAAACGGCGTTCACGCCACCTCTCACGTCACTTCCGGTCCGCTTGGCCGGAGTATACCGCATTATTATATTTATGTAAGCAGGCATTTTTAAGTCTAATAAATTCTTTTGTAATGGTAATACACTATTGGAGGCTTATTTACCTTACATGTGAAATGGATTACCTCGGATTACAGTACACTTTATATACTCGAGTATAAGCCAAGTTTTTCAGCACTTTTTTGTGCTGAAAATGCCCCCCTCGGCTTATACTCGAGTCTGTGTCCGTCTTCACATTTGTGCGCCTGATCCTTGCCAGCCATAGGTCCCCTGGAACCGAAACTTGGCACACATGTAGCCCCACTTTTCCTTTACAAGTGTGCAAAGTTTGTTGTCCGGGGGACCTACGGGCCGGGGAGCACCGATTTTTCAAATCCGGGCACCCCTTCCATAGACTCCCATGTTAAACGTCAGTCTAGTCACACAGCGCAGGAGATCAGGTAGGGAGATTGGACACAGTGATGCATGGGCACAGTGAGGCATGGACACAGTGAGGCATGGGCACAGTAAGGCACAGTAAGGCACAGTGAGGCATGGACACAGTGAGGCATGCACATGGACACAGAGAGGCAAAGTGAGGCACAGTGAGGCATGCACATGGACACAGAGAGGCAAAGTGAGGCACAGTGAGGCATGCACATGGACACAGAGAGGCAAAGTGAGGCACAGTGAGGCATGCGGATAGACACCCTAGGCTTATACTCGACTCAATAAGTTTTCCCAGTTTTTTGTGGTAAAATTAGGTGCCTCGGCTTATATTCGGGTTGGCTTATATTCGAGTATATATGGTATATATATATATTTTTTTTCTGTATTCTATTTACATATACTTTACTATCAGTGGCCTTATGGGGCATGAAACCTATTTGGTCTGTATCTACTAAAAATCTATAACATTTGCTAGCCTAGTGGCCAACATTTTTGTTAAACTTTTAGAATCTATATTAAAGCCATATAGGCCATATATATTGGCCTATATGGTGAATACAGTAGCATGTCCTTTCCAGTCTTGTGTATGAGGGTTATATGTGCATTGTATGATCATTAGTTAGGCTGGCCATACATTATACAATTTTCTTGTACAATGTTCCTTTAGATTTACCAAAACCATATAATATCAGGTCAAACCCAAACACTTTCAATTTGTATGCAATCATGCAGGCCCTTGCACTACATAGTATAAGGTAAATCTAAAGGAAATTGAATAAGGAAATTGTATAATGTATGGCCAGCATTAATTGTAAATGCACTGGGCAGGTCCATGACTGTAATCACTCTATTCCACACCTTTCTACTGCAAAAGGCCACATCAATTCTGGAAACATTAAAGCGTGGATGAAACACAAGAAAACTGAGCAGCTGTTAGGGTGCTTTTTAAAGCAATAATATCAGCCCAATTGGTGAAATCCTGAGAATGAGCTCTGTGTGGATTAGTAGAGTCTAGAACTATCTATCACTATCTATTACTATCTAGGTTAGAACAATCTATCACCCACAATAATTTGTTTGAGAGGCTGGAAGTGGAAGAGCTTCCCTAGATGGTATAGAGCAATTTAGGATTGAATGGAGGTTGAAAGTATATAATTTACAAATACATATGATGCTCTAAGATCAAGAATTGTACTTGCCACTTGAATCAGTCAGGACTTTAAATGGGTTTTCTGAAGAAATAGGACATGCAACCCATGTGATGATAGCTTTTCAAACATGAATGAAAGCTTAAACCTAGAGTTTAAGCCTCTTATACATAAGAAAATATGTTTCAGAGGTTCAGCATATTAAGGGTCTAAAATGATTTGTCAGGAGGCAAGCATATAGTTCGTTATGTGGTACAGGGTCAACAAGCATAGCAATAGTATCAACAAGTCATATGATAGTCAACAAGTTAGTTTTACATGGCCGTAATGAATAAGTACATCCATTAAATAATCTACAACCAGACATGAATACAGAAAAAAAAATACATAGAAAAAATAAATTAAAATAAACTTGCTACTGCTTCAAAAACAGGGCAGCTAGAAGCATGTGAAGCAGCTTCTACTTAAAATAATTCCCTGCCATAGACCTAGAGCTGTACATTACCATTTGGTACTGGTTCAAGTGTGTGCCTAGAGCACCGCTTTAAAGTGGAAGTAAACCCTCCTAGCATTTTCAGGCAAGGAAGCTGCCATCTTGGCCTCTGTTTAATCTTCAACTGCCATAATGCTGCACATGTGATCAGTTATGACACCAGCCATTGGATGGTTTGACAGTATGGTTGAGAGCACAACCAATGTGACAGTTGGCATTCCCGGCATGCCGGGAATGTAACTGCTTTTTGAAGCTGTTAAATCGATGGGTTTACTTCCGCTTTAACAATAATTGCTATACACAAGTAAAGTCTCTGACATAACAATGATGGCTTGTAAAAAAAAAAAATACCTGTTGGAAGACGCAGAATGTATACAGTGGGTATAAAAAGTGTACACACCCCTATTAAAATGTCAGGTTTCTGCGATGTAAAAAAAAAATAGACAAATAGAAATCATTTTAGAACTTTGTAAGTACACCCTGACAAATCTTGCAATAAGCATTCTCTTTTTACCTCCTTCCTGGATAAGCACTCCCACATAGAGAAGCTCTCTCGCTCAACTCATCTACAAACTCTCTGCTGTTATTTTACAAATAAAGTTAAGAAAGTTAAGACTTTGTTGTGCTTTGATAGGAAGGCGAGTTAAGCTATCTGGCCTTATTCATATCCTCGCATATGACACTGGGGTTGCAGAATAGTAAAAAACAGATTGCTGTGCTTTGGAAAACAGCACAGAAAGTTATATCTTCACACCGTCCTTATGCTAGGAACAAGCAACAGTGACAGAGCTCTCTGACAAAAGGGACTGCAAGCAACCTTACAACAATTCTGTCTTTCTGGAATCCTCTCTCTGCATATCTTACCTACCCCTGTGCACACGCCATCATTCAGCTGCCAGGATAAAAGTCAAGCCCCAGGATACCTGTGAGTTCAGCTACCTCTACGCTGACTGTTGTAGGACACCGAACTACAACATCTGAAACTGTCGCCCATCGCTGACTAGGTAACAGTCTGCATGCCACACACGCTGGCTAAAGGCCTACACACATCAGCAGCATGGCAGGACGCAGGCCCTCACTAGACACTGCACAGGACAGTAATAACTTGGACACCGAAACCATTACACAACTGCGAGCAACGCAAGAAGGCACAGTGCCTAAACAAACAATCACTCATACACAAAAGGCCAGCAAAAATTATGAAGCTATTATTGACATGCACCGCGCCAAGTTAGAAAGGGCTTGGAAAGACACAATACTTAAAATATGTAATGCCACAGGTGCTACCAGTCAAGAAGAACAGATTATGCAAGCCATAACTCAAATTAAGTCATGCCATGGGCGTTACGTAGCACTGTCGCAGACTTCACCTATCTGACTAGATCGAACATAAACGACAACCTGCAAGAATGTGACTTGCAAAAATCGATCGATCTGGAGCGAGAAGGCATTATGGAGGCCGCCATCATGAAAGCGCAAAAATAAAGAAATTAACTCCTCCTGGAGACGGTGACACTGCGCTCCAGCACATCCAGACACTCCTTAAGGTCAAGCAAATCAGTGCAGTCAAATGCATCCAGTGCAAGCACAAATGCTATCAAGGCTCAAGCCACAGCAGAGGCTGCACGTGCTAGGGCCAAATATGCCCAGAAAGAGGCAGTCATAAGAGCTGAGCGAGCACGCATAGAAGAGGAGTAGACAGCCGCCGCCAATGAAGCCGCTGCCACTGCACGTAAAAAGGCTGAATTGGATGCAACCTTAGAAGCCCTAAGTAAGGAAGAGGACACAGCCGCCGCCATAGCCCAGGCTGAAGTCTTGGAAGCAGCTGTGCAACTGGACGGTTGGGAGCAAAAGTACGACCTGACACTGCCAGTGAGTCTAGGCAGTCGTACAGCAGATTATGTGAGGAGCCTTCTCCGTTTCAAAACCATTACACTCAGTGCAGTGAGGGCAACATATCTGACACCAAAGACTTGATAGACCCGAGAGAAGATGCTGTTCCTCCAAGGGTACTAGGTGCCTGGGATACCAGCAGTTGAAGACGTTATCCACACGCCAGTGTGATCATGAATGCACCACCACAGGCTCGCCATATGGCTGCACTAACACAGAGATATACAGCTACACTTGCATCAAAGAGGAGGCGATCACAAGACCCTTCCAGGGAACCACGGCAGAACAAGATCAGCTCAACAATCTATCAGGCCTGACCGACATGGGGAAGTATATGATCCAGTGTGACATGGTGCAGACGGGACTCACCAACTTCGACGACCGCCCCGAGAATTACAGAATATGGAAGTTCACATTCAAGGACGCTATTAAGAGTCTGGGCTTCTCTGCCAGGGAAGAACTCAGCCTGCTGACCAAATGACTGGGGAAAGAATCCATGGAACATGCTAAGAGGCTCAGGGCAACAGGAACCACCCCAAAGTAGGTCTGGACTTAGTATGGGAAAGGCTAGAGGAGTGCTATGGTAGTCCTGAGCCAGTCGAAGATGCACTGTCAGGGAAATTCCCCACCTAGTGTCACCAATCTGCGCCCAGCGCGCATGCGCGTGCGCGGTGGAACGTCGCTCCTGCGTTCACGGGTGCGCGCAATGGCGCAACGGCGCATGCGCGTGCGCAATGGCGCACCAATAGGATGACAGGCGGGCCTATTTAAACAAGCTCAGTGACACAGTCTGGTTGCTGGTTTGTCAGCGTTCCTGTGTTCCTAGTACCTGAAAAGTATACGTTTTGATCTCCTGCTGTGACCCGGACCGGATTGACTACTCTACTACCTCTCCTGCACCTGACCCCCTGGCTTGCTCTACGGACTTCTACCTCTCTCCCAGTGTTTGACCCTCGGCCTGTGACTCGGATCTGCTGTTGTCTCCAGCCCCTGACCCCCTGCCTGTACCTGGAACTTCTTTGCTCAGCCTGCTTCTAGTCTCTGCCTGGACTTGTTTACCCGCTGCTAGTTCTTGCCTGGACTTTGTTCACTTGCTGCTGGTTCCTGCCTGAACTTGTCTACTGCTAGTGTTTGACCCTCGGCCTGCTCTGTCTACCCATCACCACCAGACCTTCCAGCAAGACACCTCTACCTGCTGGTAGCCAGTGCTCCCTTGTGCCGTCCTCTCCCTGTCTCACCTTCAGGGGGCGGAGTGCGCTTGGGTGCAAGGGTGAACCACTCTCGGCATCTCGGCCTCGGTGAGTACTCGCCTGATATGCACTCTTCAAGAGGGTCGACAATTTTCCCAGAAATACTGCCAAAGACTATGCAAAGTTACGAGAACTCAGGGATCGATCTGTTCTTGCAGACTGCAGCTTCTGCAGCAAATCCCCAACAGGCCTCAATGTCCTGGACTCCGCTCGTGGAGTGAGACCAATCTTGAAGAAGCTACCCTACAACCTCCAAGAAAGGTGGATTTTGCAAGGCTCCAAATACAAAAGGGAGAAACAGGTCAGCTATCCCTCTTTTTTTTTTTTTGAGCTTCATTCGTGAAGCAGCCCGCACAAAGAACCATCCCAGCTTCATTGTGGGTGCACAAACCACACTCAGTACAAGTGGCCTGAAGGATGAAAGACCAACGGCAAGACATGGCAGTGCTAGAACATCCCTATCGGTTCGCAGGACGGACGTGTTCCACACAAGCCCTGACCAGTCGGCCGCTGGAGTCCAGAAGCAGAGAGACATAAACAAAGAATGACCCATACATAAAAAAAACACATCCGCTTAACAAATGCATCGGCTTCAGGATGAAATCCATAGAAGAACGCAAAAACATACTACGAGAGTTGGGAGCTTGCTTTAAATGCTGTGCTTCTACGGGACATCTATCCAAGGAATGTAAAGAAGTCATAAAATGCACTGAGTTTAACAGTGATAGGCATGTGACAGCTCTACACCCAATTTAAGCCTAAAACAATCAAGATCCCTAACCCTATAATAAGGCAGGATGGGGAGGAAGAAGAGGTTAAGACACCTCCCCCATCGGTAACATCTAAATGTACTGAGATGTGCGGAAATGGAGGCAAAGGTGGATCTTGTTCGAAGATATGCCTTGTGGCAGTGCACCCAGAGGGACAACCGGAAAGAGCTGTAAGAATGTATGCTATCATCGACGATCAGAGCAATCGATCGTGGGTTAGATCAGAATTCTTTAACCTATTCAACATACAAGATAATACCTCCCCTTACACGCTCTGAACATGCACAGGAAGAATGGAGACAACATGGAGGAGAGTAAACGGCTACATCATATGTTCAGTGGATGGTAAGGTAAAGATGCCACTCCCCACACTTATCGAGTGTAATCACATGGTGGAGGATAGGAGCGAAATCCAGACACCAGACATGGCATGCCACCACCCTCATCTCAAGGCGATGGCTGACTGCATCCCATTACTAGACGAAAGCGCCCAGATCTTGCTGCTACTCGGTAGGGACATCATAAGAGCTCATAAAATACGCGAGAAACGGGATGGGGAACATGGTGACCCATGCACCCAGAGGCTTTAGCTAGGATGGGTGATAGTAGGCGAAGTATGCATTGACAAGACATGGAGGCCTGACACTGTAGAAGTCCTACGTACAAACTTGCTGGAAAACGGTTGTGCATCTATCTTTAAGCCATGTCCGAACCACTTTCATGTTAAGGAGATGCTCGAGATCAAAGTGAGATATAGGCATGTCATCGGAGCACAACGAGAGATTCCTGGGTTAGAGAAATGCACCGATAACCTAGGGTGCACAGCGTTCCAGACTACAAGGGACGATAACAAACAAGCACCTTTGATAAAAGATAGAGAATCCCTGAGGTTGATGTACAAGGAGCTCTACAAAAACAAATCGGGTAGCTGGGTGGCCCCATTGCCTCCAGAAAGACGAAAAGAACGGGAAACGTGGAAGGATTCTTTGAAGATCCTTGAACAACTTGAGATCCCACGCCCCTACTCGCTGACATCTCTCACCGCTGTACACAGCAAAGAACTTTGTGTATTCTCAGATACCTCAACCAAGGCAATAGCAGCGGTGGCCTACTTCATAACTAAAGATGCAAGTGGTAAACACCATACCAGGTTCATCCTAGGCAAAGCTAAACTGGCACCACAAGCCAACCACACCATACCCAAACTTTGAGTTATGTGGCGCACTATTGGCAATAGAGTTGGCGGAACTCATTGAAAATGAAATAGACTGTAAATTAGATGCTATCAGGTTCTACAAAGACAGTAAAGTGGTGTTATGTTACATATGCAATAGGAAGAGAAGATTCTGTGTATATGTGGCAAATCGGGTGGAAAGGATCAGGAAGTCTACCCAATCAAAACAATGGCACTATGTGTCCACAGACAAGAACCCTGCAGATATTGCAACCAGATCAGTGCCTGCAGCACATCTACAGGATACGTCGTGGCTCACAGGACCAACATTCCAAACACAGGTTGTCACGGATGCCTAACACGGCATCCAGCACAGGGTACGCAGATCAGTGGGCTGCACTAAAGGAACTAGGCACAAGGTAAGTAAATATATATATGAGTTTATTGAAAGGATAATTCCTAAAACAATAAAGGCAACCAGCAAACAACCACAGTGACACACAAAACAACTCCCTACACCAACGTGAATACAGTTTAGAGATTAAAGCGTAAATGTAATCAAGCCAGGGTCATACACGAGAGATCAGTCCGATTGAACAGGGAGCCGGAAGGGACAACAGGAGGAAGGGATGAGTCTGCAAGACAGGGGTCCAGGGATGGATGCAGGGTTCAGGAACACAGGATACAAGGTACAGAGGCAGGGGTCCAGGGATGGATGCAGGGTTCAGGAACACAGGATACAAGGTACAGAGGCAGGGGTCCAGGGATGGATGCAGGGTTCAGGAACACAGGATACAAGGTACAGAGGCAGGGGTCCAGGGATGGATGCAGGGTTCAGGAACACAGGATACAAGGTAACAGATAACAGGTCACAAGGTTCAGGTTCAGGTTCAGGCATACAGGTCTGGGTTCCAAGACAATACCAGAGCAAATGCTTTAGTGTCTGCTGGGTATTTATACACACCTCCTGCAATCAGTCTCAAGTGACGCCTGATTGCAGGAGATGATTTTGGCTCCAGACAAATGGGAGACACCCGCTGGTGGCCACCAGAACTGCACCCTTTGGTGCTGAAAGCAATAGCACCACCAGCAGGTGACCCAGGCAATGACACTGATCATGACAGTTCCCCCTCCCAAGGAGTGGCCTCCGGACGCTCCATTCTGCCCTTGATCTGGCAGTGCTGGTAGGTGCGGAAAGGTCCCAAAAAGTCTCCCCTGTGTCTGCGGACTACTTGTGCTCCTCCGGCCAGAGTCCTTAAACTTACTGGAAGGCGTGGCACCTGAGTCCGGCAATGGAACACGCACCCCACCACCAGGGTCTGGAAGTTGGGATCTGGAAATGAAAACAGGCAGGGCAATGTGCATGAACCTAACGGAGGCGAACAACACAAGGGCATCACAGTCAGGCTGGGAATCAAGCAGGGCAAAATCAGCGGCAAGCCGGGCATCGAGAACTGGTTTAGCAGGCACCATGTCAGCGGGCTGGGCAAATGGCGCTGGGTCTTCAAGCTGGCCACCGGGCAGAGGCACTTCAAACTGGCCACCGGGCAGAGGTTCAGCAAGCCAGATGGCAGGCACTGGTTCAGCGGGCTGAAAGACGGGCACCAAAACGTCAGGCTGGGTGACGGGCACCGAAAATCCAGGCTGGAACAGGTTGGCTGGTGTGGAAACAGGCTGGAACAGGTTGGCTGGTGTGGAAACAGGCTGGAACAGGTTGGCTGGTGTGGAAACAGGCTGGAACAGGTTGGCTGGTGTGGAAACAGGCTGGAACAGGTTGACTGGTGTGGAAACAGGCTGGAACAGGTTGGCTGGTGTGGAAACAGGCTGCAACAGGTTGGCTGGTGTGGAAACAGGCTGGAACAGGTTGGCTGGTGTGGAAACAGGCTGGAACAGGTTGGCTGGTGTGGAAACAGGCTGGAACAGGTTGGCTGGTGTGGAAACAGGCTGGCTGGTGTGGAAACAGGCTGGAACAGGCTGGCTGGTGTGGAAACAGGCTGGAACAGGCTGGAACAGGTTGGCTGGTGTGAAAACAGGCTGGAACAAGTCGGCTGGTGTGGAAACAGGCTGCAACAGGTCGCTTGGTGTGGAAACAGGCTGCAACAGGTCGCTTGGTTTGGAAACAGGCTGCAACAGGTCGCTTGGTTTGGAAACAGGCTGCAACAGGTCGCTTGGTTTGGAAACAGGCTGCAACAGGTCGCTTGGTTTGGAAACAGGCTGCAACAGGTCGCTTGGTTTGGAAACAGGCTGCAACAGGTCGCTTGGTTTGGAAACAGGCTGCAACAGGTTGCTTGGTGCGGGGACAGGCTGCAACAGGTTGCTTGGTGCGGAGACAGGCTGCAACAGGTCGCTTGGTGCGGAGACAGGCTGCAACAGGTCGGCTGGTGCGGAGACAGGTTGCAACAGGTCGGCTGGTGCGGAGACAGGCTGCAACAGGTCGGCTGGTGCGGAGACAGGCTGCAACAGGTCGGCTGGTGCGGAGACAGGCTGCAACAGGTCGGCTGGTGTGGAAACAGGCTGGGTTACTGGCAGGATCGTGTGAGTTGGAAAGAACTTCCGTTTTTTCTTTGGTTTAGCCACCGAAGATTTGTATATGTATACAGGGCTGTAGGTGGTGGATGCAGCTGGTAGAGGCGAAGAGCGGAAGGATGGTGAAGCAGAGGGTGCGGATTTTGAAGGGGGTCTTAGGGGAACTGATGGAGGCAGCCGAGACGAAGCAGGAGGGTTAAAGGCAGGGTAAGTGCAGCAGGGGGAAACAGGGTACTGGTACTTCATTGGTAGGAGGGTGTATTGGTTGGCCACTGTGGTAGTTGGGAGTAAAGGAGACGCAGACATCCCAGCAGGCTGGTGTCTAGACACAGGAATGGGTGGCAGGGAACCGACAGGGGCTGAGTACAATAAACTTGACCAGGCCTGTAGTAATGATTGCACAAAGTTAGGTTTGCATACTGCTTGTCTGACCAGAGACTGCACTGACTCAATACATGCTGCAAGCACCTGTGTAGGACAAGTTGAGTACTGCTCAAGGAAAAAGACTGAGTCATCTTCCAACAGCCACACCAAGGACTCTACCTGAGCTGCACTAAAAGGGGGTGTATAGTCATCGTCTCCACTGGAGGCATCAGACAGGGCCAACTCTGTACAGATACAGATCAGATCTTGCACATCCTCAAACACAAAACTGCCCAGATCCACAAAAACATGGGCTATGCGGATGCATTCCAACAACTGCTCTCTAGTGTGTTCACTTAATGTTTGAGAACAAAACTCCCTGTCCTCTGTTGCTAGTAGCGAAAAATACAGAATATCGTCAAGCTGCATTTTTAAAGCAATAGCAGTGCCCAGACCCAATTCCCAAGTGCAGCCGATCTGCTTGAATGGCTCTGGTATTCTGTCACGGATGCCTAACACGGCATCCAGCACAGGGTACGCAGATCAGTGGGCTGCACTAAAGGAACTAGGCACAAGGTAAGTAAATATATATATGAGTTTATTGAAAGGATAATTCCTAAAACAATAAAGGCAACCAGCCAACAGCCACAGTGACACACAAAACAACTCCCTACACCAACGTGAATACAGTTTAGAGATTAAAGCGTAAATGTAATCAAGCCAGGGTCATACACGAGATATCAGTCCGATTGAACAGGGAGCCGGAAGGGACAACAGGAGGAAGGGATGAGTCTGCAAGACAGGGGTCCAGGGATGGATGCAGGGTTCAGGAACACAGGATACAAGGTACAGAGGCAGGGGTCCAGGGATGGATGCAGGGTTCAGGAACACAGGATACAAGGTACAGAGGCAGGGGTCCAGGGATAGATGCAGGGTTCAGGAACACAGGATACAAGGTAACAGATAACAGGTTCAGGTTCAGGTTCAGGTTCAGTCATACAGGTCTGGGTTCCAAGACAATACCAAAGCAAATGCTTTAGTGTCTGCTGGGTATTTATACACACCTCCTGCAATCAGTCTCAGGTGACGCCTGATTGCAGGAGATGATTTCGGCTCCAGACAAATGGGAGACACCCGCTGGTGGCCACCAGAACTGCACCCTTTGGTGCTGAAAGCAATAGCACCACCAGCAGGTGACCCAGGCAATGACACTGATCATGACACAGGTAGATGGTATACCATCAACTCTAATTAATGACTTTGATCTTGTATATCCTGAAAGAGACCTTGAAGTAAGGCCCCAAGTGTCTATCCTACTTGCCAACGTACAGCCCGGAAATGTATTTGGTTCTCATAATTTTCATTGCTTCTCAAGGTGGGCGACTCTCTTGCTAGCAATAGTGCAAGTTAGACACATAGCCATCTCCTTCCGCCAAACGCTTGGTGAGAAAACAACCAACTGCCATAGTTGGCAAATCAGAAGATTCTTTGCAATCAGGGGACCAGTCAAACACATACGTTCCGACCGTGGAACCAATTTCATTGGAGCATGTAAGGAATTACAAATAGACACTGAAGACATTGAAGATTCTAGCATCCAAAAGTATCTGCGTGATCAAAGGTGCATGTGGATATTCAACTCTCCTCATTCCTCTAACATGGATGAAGCATGGGAACGCATGATCGGAATGACTCGACGCATTTTAAACTCTATGATAACTACTAGTTTAGCTCGACTCAACCATGAAGTGCTAACCACATATATGGCCGAAGTGTCAGCCATTGTCAATGCAAGGCCTTTGATTCCAGTATCAACAGATCCAGAATCACCAGCAATGCTCCTCACACAGAAGATAGGAGACATTCCCACTCCAGTCGGGGACTTCAATTCAAAAAACCTGTATAAACGCCAATGGAGACAGGTGCAGTGCCTCGCTAGCATCTTTTGGGACCGTTAGAGGCGCGAATATCTTTGACACTTCAGGAATGTCGCAAATGGCAAGCTGTCAAACAGAACATTCAAGAAGGAGATGTCGTTCTGTTAAGAAACAAGAAGGTGCCGTGAAACGAGTGGCCTATAGGTCTCCTCTTTAAATCTATCCCTAGCGCAGATGGGAAGGTCTGCAAAGTCGAAGTAAAAATTGTCAGACAAGGGACTGTGAAAATCTTTACAAGGCCCATTACAGAAACCAACTTTTTAATGGCCAAAGTGGACTATAACAAAGAAAAGGACTGAACACCCATTCTGGGAATCTTCAAGACATTGTGGCGCACTCAAGCATCCTGAACAGTGCACCCCGCTGGCCTCAATTGCTGGAAGAAACTTTGGAGACTTGATATTGCATTATTATGTGTACATGATGTTATGCACTGTTGTTTTGTTTTCACATATGTACCACATAGTTAGTAATAGTGGTATCTCCAGATACCAGACGGGGAGTATCATGGTACAAGAGTCCCTAGTTTGTTTGCCCTGTCTGTTTTTGCAGTGTTTACCTTTCTGATCTACTTTAGTCTGGTTGCTATAGTAACCTTTCAATTCTCTGGTAGAGAGAATGGATTAGCCCACTCTCCCTGTCTAAATTCATTATTTAGTTTCTCCCTGTTCCTTTTCCTGTTTAGCCTAGAGCTCTGGTCTTTTTCACTCATGAAAGGCTCTGTAAGTACACCCTGACAAATCTTGCAATATGCATTCTGTTTTTTACCTCCTTCCTGGATAAGCACTCCACATAGAGAATCTCTCTCTCAACTCATCTACAAACTCTCCGCTGTTATTTTACAAATAAAGTTAAGAAAGTTAAAGGACTTTGTTGTGCTTTGATAGGAAGGCGAGTTGAGCCATCTGGCCTTATTCATATCCTCGCATATGACACTCCAGTTGCAGAATAGCAACATTAAAGGAGCTGCAGGAATATCTGGCAAGTACTGGCTGTGTGGTATATGTGACAACAATCTCCCATTCTCTTCATATGTCTGGGATATGGGAGTGGCAAGACTTACGAAGAAAAAATCCCTGCCAAATTTTGCAAAAACACATCTGAAGTCTCCCAAAAGCAGGTGAGAAATGTGTTAAGGTCTGATGAAGCCAAAGTTGACATTTTTGGGCATAATTCCAAAGGCTATATTTGGTGCAAAAACAACACTGCGCATCACCAAAAGAACACCATACCCAACGTGAAGCATGGTGGTGGCAGAATCGTGCTTTGGGGCTGTTTTTCTTCAGCTGGAACAGGGAGGGGCCTTAGCCAAGGTAGAGGGAATTATTATAGTTCCAAATACCAGTCAATATTGGCACAAAACCTTCAGGCTTCTGATAGAAAGCTGAACATGAAGAGGAACTTAATCTTTTAGCATGGTAATGGCCCAAAGCATACATCCAAATCAACAAAGGAATGGCTTCACTAGAAGAAGATTAAAGTTTTGGAATGGCCCAGTCAGAGCCCAGGATTTCTGCACTTAAAATGTATTTAAACATTCTAAAAAGTTACAAACAATGCATAGTGTGCTCCACAACAGTTTCAGACTAGTTTGTTAGCACCCTTCCTCAGATAAGAGAACATGCCACAACACAAATAATCATATACATTTATATGCTCATTCAAAAGTCTGGAATCAATATCTTTATTATTTAATTTAATTAACCATTTAATTACTATCCTTTGCTCAAAAATACCACAATATACAATTGCATGTATTAATTTTATAGAGAGAAGAATCAACAGGAGAAATCATTCTCCCACATCAATTGAATGCAGTCCTGACATGACACCTTAATGTCAAATAGGGATATAATACATAATCAATTAGAATTTCTTTACTGAAATAACAAACATCACAAAATGTTACAGTGACCAGTTAAAGAAATAATTAGTTTAACCTTAACACAAAGGGGCTGATTTAAGAAAATGTTGGCGCATTTGCGCGGGCAGGAATAATTATTGTGACATGGCGCATGCTGTCGACTTGCGCCGGATTCGCGGAATAGTTGCGCGTACGGGCGCATACACATTCTTAAATATGAAACAGACATCAGGCACTTGCTCATTGTAATGGACAGTGTATTGGACACTCATCAGATTGGACAGTGTATGGGGAAAGAATTGTTCAGAATGCACAATACACAGACATGTGTTGAGAAGATGTTTTCATGGAAGTTTTGGCTCCACCAATGATTATAGACTATCACCATAAAATGCACAATTACAAGTCCAGTAAACATCTGCACAGTTGTTGATAGGAGGAAGATCTCTAGATTATTGATTATTGAGTTGTTTCAAAAAGAAGTGAATGAAAGGAATAAAAGTGGAAGCAATATTCTCCACGTGATAAGGAAAAGCTCATTAACATGATCCGCATTACAATGAGCACAAGCTCAATGTATAAGCAGTTGTGCACTCTGGAGAACGCAGATGCGCTCGTGTGCAACGCACATATTTAACAAGCTAAAGCGCGTGTGCCCTGTCAGGCGAGCATAATTTGGTGTGCTTTGTCAATGCACATGTGCAGTTGAGTAAGCTGAAAGAAGGGTTTAAAAAGGTTTGATTAGTTGTAAGACAGATCTACATGTTCTGGACAGAATTTGTGCATTTAAACAATATTATATACATACTTTTTAGCCTGGTAACAGAAGATGGTAAACTAGTAAAGTTATCTACAGTATTCAGACAAAAATGTTGAAGATTACATTGGCTGTGCTTGCTAATGGTAGGCGCGAAAGATTGCGCAAGTGCGCAACAGCGCTTCCTATGTAAATATGGTTTGGTGCATATAAGTGCACCATCATTTTTGATAAATGTTTTGAGTCCCATTTTTTGTGCAATTGCTCCAATTTCTCCACTGCACCACAGGCGCGGGTCTTTATCACCCCCAAAGTGTCCAATTGGTGTATTCATTGTACTTTTTTTTTTCATTAAAGCCACCAATTCCCTGTTACCTCCACGTTTATTGTGGGCCACTCCATCAATTACCATGTATTTAGGTTGAGAAACAAATGTCCTCTTTCCCAAAGTGTCGCGCTAAAGGCAATTTTACCCATTTACCCCTAATAGAATATTTGTGACAAGCAATACGGTCTTTAACCTTTTGTGTGGTCTCTCCCAGCTCAGCGAAGCTGGCCCCCCTACAATCAGCACAAATGAAAACCTAATGCCTTGTACACACGATCGGAATTTACGATGAAAAAAGTCAGACGGAGTTTTTTCATCGGAAATTCCGACCGTGTGTCGGCCCCATCGGACTTTTTTCCATCGGAGTTTAGGAATAGAACATGTTTTATTTTTTTCCAATGGAAAAAAATCCTATGGGAAATTCCGATCGTCTGTGTGGAACTCCGTCAGAGAAAAATCCTCGCATGCTCAGAATCAAGTCGACACATGCTCGGAAGCGTTGAGCTTAATTTTTCTCGGCTCGTCGTAGTGTTGTACGTCACAGCGTTTTGGAAGGTCGGAATTTTGTCTGACAGTGTGTATGAAAGACTGATGGAAGACAGCATCGGATTTTATCCCATCGGAAATTACGATCGTACAGGGCATTAGTGTGATTACTAATGCTACGTTTGTGCTGTGTTGTGCCGTAAAAAAAATAAATTTGTGCTGCTTTTATTTTTAAGATATTAGCAATTGTTTTTTCCAGACTATGACATCACCTAGCCCTCCTACAACAGCCAAAATACACAAACTGGTCTCGTTGGTTAGTGCTACATTTGTGCTGGTTTGTGCTTTATAAATTTCCGTTCTTTTATCGTTTTTGTGTTTTATTAATGATTTATTAAAGGCCACCAAAGGTCACTACAACAGCCAAAAGACACAAAACTGGTCTTGTTGGTTATTGCTACGTTTGTGCTGGTTTGTGCTGCTAAAATTTTTATTTGTGCTGTTATGGTTTTTAAGTTTTTATAACAGTTTTTTTTTTAATCAAATCCCAACCACTTTGCTACCCTAAAATCAGCACAAATGAATATTCAAGTGTGTTTCTTTAGTGCTATGTTTGTGCTGTTTTGTGCCATAAAAATTTGTGCTGCTTTTTTTTTTAAAGATATTAGCAATTGTTTTTCTAGACTATGCAATCACCCAGCCCTCTTACAACAGCCAAATGACACAAAACTTTTTCCCGGTGCCTCCATTGCAGCATCAATGTCGTCCCTGGGGGGGGGGGGGCAGAGGGGGCATTATGCTGTGCCCCCCCCCCCAAAAAAAAGGTTTTTTTTTTTTTTTTTTGTATTTTGCTCGGGCCGCCACTGGAGTAACAGTCTCTCCTGAGAGGGAGAGCGTCCCCAGTCAGCTCCTGCGGGGGATTCCTCCCCCCTCCCTCTGCTCGCTGACACTGCATAATATGAACGCTCACACAACCACAGCTGCCCGATCTGCTCCTTCCCCTGCATCCTCATTGGCATGAAGAAGAGCAAGTTGCAGGAAGGACTCCACAAGCATTGTGGGGGGGGGAGGGGGGCCCAAGCCTTCATCTCAGTTACTGAAAAAACAGACTGATTTCTCCCGTTCTTACGACAGGAGAACCAGCCTGTAAATTCCGAGAGTGGTGACTGCAAGCTGAGCGGAGTGTCAGTCTATGACATTCTTTCACAGCCCAGCGAGTCCAGCCACCCCCCCCCCCTACAGCTCTTCCTCCTCCTTCCAGTCCCGCCCACACTATCCCGGCGTTCTGTATCTAAACAAAGGGGATGTGTGGGCGGGAAATATGAAAATCGGCAGCATTCCTGGCTGTGTGTGAATGATGCCTGAGATTCTAGCCTGGACCGTGGGTAAGTGTGTGCACTGCAGACTGCAGTACACTGTAATCACTGAACTGCATTATCTCCATCCCTTCTCTCCCCCATCTGTCTCCCTCCCCCTCTCCTATTCTTTCAAGACATTCACAATTTACTTTCACTTTCAGTTAAGCAGGTAATATACGGTGCAAATTTCTTTCCTGCATCCACAGATTGCAGGAAAGAAACTTGCATGATTCCCCCATCAACACAGACAGTGCTGACAGGGGAATATTCCTCCTGCCCAGCAATTGTATTCTCCCGACAAACAGTGATTATCACTAGTGGCTATAGCAACCACTAGTGATAATCATAAGATAATCTGCTCATTAATGGTTCAAATCTCAGCCAGTTCCCGCTGTACCAGCTGAGATTTAAACTGTCTATGGCTGGTCTTGGCTCTTAGGCAGCCCATATATTGATCACTATTAGGCTAAATGAAAAAAATATATATCCAATTCCCCCATCTACACATTATAGGTGGATGGGGGAATCCTCCCTGTGTGGACCAGTGCTGGAACAACCAGAGTTGCTGTCCTATCCCAGATATTCACAGCGCTGGTCTCTGTCTCCATGGCAGCGGCTGCAGCATATTGGAACCCAGTGCTGGTTACTTTATGGGGCTGATGTACAGGAGAGCCAGTACAATTTGTTGTTAGAGATGGGCTGGGCATGTTCAAAATTCCACATGCCAGAGCCTGCCAGGAAGCCTGCACAGCACAGCACTAATCACAGGCAGTGAGACATTTCCCGGTCCGCAGCTGCACAGATCAGAAAATGTCTCACTGGCTGTGATTAGCACTGTGGAGTGTCGGCTTCCTGGCAGGATCGGACATGTGGGATTTCAAAGACACCCGAGCCCATTTCTATTGGTTGTAGACAGTTGAGCTCCCTGCAGGTTACTTAGCAGCAGTGGAGCCTTCTCTGACATGCTGATCGTGATGCAATCCAGGTGATGCTCGTAGTCAAATCCTAGTGTTAAATATTGGCTGCTGAACATACGGTTGATTATATATATCTGGTTGTACTCTTGATGCTTATAAATACTGTGTTCATCACATCAGCATCACCTGAATGAATGAATGAATAAATGAATGAATGAGTGACTTATATAGTGCTACACATGCAAACTGAATCACCCCAGGTGCTTTTTACAGCCAGTTTCTGCATGGCTGGTGCGGTCATTTACCCCGTAGGATCTCAACACGCTTGGGACACACAGTGGTACACACATATATACATATATACTGGGCCACTGGATCACATCCTGACCAGCATGTCAACAGAGAAGGTTATACAGCATTACTGCTGCTAGGTGACCAGCTGGGGGCTCGGCTCTCTATAACCAATAGTGCCAGCCTTCCCCTGCATGCACCCATAATGTCACCAGCACTAGGTCCTAATAGACTGCCGCGGCTGCCAAGGAGACAGATGCCAGACCAGCGCTGTCAATAGCAGGAACAGGACAGCTGGGGAACGCCACAGTGGCAGAACACCAGGGCCCGGGGGCAAGACAACCTTTCCATCCCTGATAGTTCTCCCACTGCTTTGGACCCTTATATTTTCTTGGTGTGCTGGTGACATATATCTCTTGTTTTCTGCCACTCTGGGGGGCCCCAGTATAGTAGGAAGGGAGCTCACTGCAGAACATGTGACAGGGCCCATTGTGGGATCGTAGTAAAGAGCCCCAGGATATATATATATATAATTGCATTTTATAGTTGGCCCCCCTACTTTTGTCCCTGTCCCCCCATGTGCCCCCCCTAAATATGAAAGCTGGAGACACCACTGGGCAGCATACCAATGCGAAGCGCCATTGATATGCTGCCATGGGTAGGCACCAGAAAAGGAATATTACGGAAAGATGAGTATTCAATTTTCCATTTTTCTGGTGCCTCCATGGTAGCATACCAATGGCGCTTTGCATTGATATGCTTCCATGGGTAGGCACCAGGAAAGGAAAATTACGGAAAGGTGAGTATTCAATTGTCCGTTTTTTTTGTTTTTTGTTGTTTTTTACATGCACTCTCATTTTTTATATGAAGAATAGGGTTGAGCGGACACCTAGATGTTCGGGTTCGACGGGTTCAGCCGAACTTCGGAAAAAAGACCCGAACTTGACCCCGAACCCGAACCCCATTGAAGACAATGGGGACCCGAACTTTTGAGGGCTAAAATGGCTCTAAAAAAGTAATGGAAAGGGCTAGAGGGCTGCAAATGGCAGCAAAATGTTGTTAAGAGCATGGCAAGTGCTCTGCAAACAAATGTGGATAGGGAAATAATAACGTAAAATAACATAAAATACATTAAAAAAAAATAATAATCTTGACCTAGGAGGACGAGGTCCACATGGAGTAGGAGGTTCAGGTGGCGGTGGATGTGGCGGTGTAGGTGGAAGTGGCGGTGGAGGAGGACGAGGTAGCAAACACTGGTTTTTGTTTTTAATTTAATTTTTTTTTAAATTAGGGTACACCCCAAAAAAGTGAGAGAGATCAAAAATACAACATTGGCTCGGAAAGGCCGGTATACATGTCTATTCTGCACAAGGTACGGACAAGTCCTGTGGGATCCATGCCTGGTTCATTTTAATGAACGCAAGCTTGTCCACATTGGCTCTGGACAGGCGGCTGCGCTTGTATGTAATAACGCCCCCTGCCGTGCTAAATACACGTTCAGGTAATACAATGGCTGCAGGGCAGGCCAGCACCTCCAAGGCGTAAAGGGCAAGCTCAGGCCATGTGCCCAATTTGGAGACCAAGAAGTTGAAGGGGCCAGACCCGTCATTCAGTACGTGTAGGCGTGTGCATACATACTGCTCCACCATGTTGGTGAAATACTGCCTCCTGCTAAGATGTTCCATATCAGCTGGTGGTGCTGGTTGTTGTGGCGTGCTGACAAAGCTTTTCCACATTTCGGCCATGCTAACCCTGCCTTCTGAGGTGCTGGCGGTGCCCCAGCTGCGTTGGCGACATCTTCCTCCTCCTCTGCCTTCGCCTTGTGCTTCCACTGTGCCCCCGCTGTCAGGTGGGAATGCCACCAGCAGCGCGTCTACCAGCGTGCGTTTGTACTCGCGCATCTTACAATCACACTCCAGTGAGGGAATTAAGGACAGTACGTTGTCCTTGTAACGGGGATCCAGTAGCGTGGCCACCCAGTAATTAGCACCTGTTAGAATGTGGGCAACTCGGTAGTCGTTGCGGAGACACTGCAGCATGTAATCGCTCATGTGTGCCGGACTGCCGAGAGGCAACTAAAAGCTGTCCTCTGTGGAAGGTGTATCGTCTGTGTCCTATGTATCCCCCCAGCCATGCACCAGTGATGGCCTTGAGCTGGTCAGGGTGCCACCATGCTGTGAACATGGTACCTCCTCCTCCTCATTCTCCACCTCATCATCCTCCAGAACTGTGCCCTTGCAGGACAATTGTGTACCTGGCGTTTGTTGGTGCAGGAACCCACCCTCAGAGCCACTTGTGAATGACTGCCCTGAAAGCCTTGGAAATGATCCCTCTTCCTCCTCCTCCTCCTGTGCCACATCCTCTTCCATCATCGCCCGAAGCGTTTTTTCAAGGAGGTATAGAACTGGGATAGTAACACTGAGAACGGCGTCATCGGCACTGGCCATGTTGGTGGAGTACTCGAAACAGCGCAAGGCACACAGGTCTCGCATGGAGGCCCAGTTATTGGTGGTGAAGTGGTGCTGTTCCGCAGAGCAACTCACGCGGGCGTGCTGCAGCTGAAACTCCACTATCGCCTGCTACTGCTTGCACAGTCTGGCCAGCATGTGCACGGTGGAAGGCCAAAAGTACGCTGCATCGCTGACAGGCGAGCAGCAGCAGAGTGAGAACGCCGAAAGTGCGCACAGAGGGCCCGCACTTTCTGCAGCAGCTCTGGCATATCGGGGTAATTTTTAAGGAACCCCTGCACCACCAAATTCAGCACATGTGCCAGGCAAGAGATGTGCATCAAACCGGCTAGGCCCAGAACTGCTATGAGATTTCGCCCATTATCGCACACCACCAGGCCGGGCTTGAGGCTCACTGTCTGCACCAACCACTCATCGGTCTGTTGTTCCATGTCCCTCCACAACTCCTGCGCGGTTTGGCATTTTTCCCCCAAACAGGAAAGTTTTAAAACTGCCTGCTGTCGTTTACCCCTGGCTGTGCTGAAGTTGGTGATGAAGGTGTTACGCTGACCGGATGAGGAGGCGGTAGAGGATGAGGAAGCGGAGTAGGAGTTGTTAGCAACAGGAGGCAAACTGAAGCGCCCTGCAATCCTTTGTGGTGGAAGGACATGCTCCAAACTGCATTCCACCTCAGGCCCAGCCACCACTGCATTTACCCAGTGTGCTGTTAGGGAGATATAACGTCCCTGACCGTGCTTACTGGTCCACGTATCCGTAGTTAGGTGGACCTTGCCACAGATGGCGTTGCGCAGTGCACACCTGATTTTGTTCCCCACTTGGTTGTTCAGGGAAGGGATGGCTCGCATGGAAAAGTAGTGGCGGCTGGGCACGACGTACTGTGGGACAGCCAATGCCATCAGGCTTTTAAAATTCTGTGTCTCCACCAGACAGAATGACAGCATTTCAAAAGCCAGGAATTTTGCCACGCTGGCATTCAGGGCCTGGGATCGCGGGTGGGTAAGGGGGTACTTTCTCTCCCGCTCCAGTGTTTGGGAGATAGAGAGCTGAACGCTTCCATGGGACATTGTGAAGATGGTTGGTGACCCAGGTGGTAGTGTTGCTGGCAGATCCTCTGTTTGCGGGGTGGTAGGTGCCACTGTCACTACAGAGGTGGATGAAGAGGCCGAGACTGCAGCAGAAGAGGAAGCAGGAGGAGCCAGAGACCTTTCTTGGTTTTTGAGGTGTCTACTCCACTGCAGCTCGTGCTTTACACTTAGATGCCTGGTCATGCAGGTTGAGAACGTTTATGCCTCGCTTCAGGCTCTGATTGCATAGCGTGCAAACCACTCGTGTCTTGTCATCAGCACATTGTCTGAAGAACTGCCACGCTAGGGAATTCCTTGGATCTGGCTTTGGTGTGCTCGGTCCCTTGCTGCGTTGGGCAGTAGCAGGTGTACTGTCTAGGGGATGGACGCTCCGCTTTTGCACCCTGCTCCCTCTTCTGCTGTGCTGGTGGCTCTGTGCGACCACCGCCTCTTCCTCCGAACTACACAGGTCACCTGTATGATGTTGATTCCATGTGGGGTCAAGGACCTCATCGTCCTCCACATCATCTTCCACCCAGTCTTCACCCCTGCCCTCCTTGTCGGTCTGCACAATTGCGAAAGCAGCAGCAGTTGGCACCTGTGTTTCTTCAACATCCGAGACTTGCTGCGATGGTCCTCCCATGTACTCATCTTGAAACATAAGTGGTTGGACATTGGTGCACTCAATCTCTTCCACTTCTGGGGCAGGGCTAGGTGGATGGCCCTGGGAAACCCTGCTAACAGAGACATCAAAAAGCAGAAGAGACTGCTACATGACTTGGGGCTCAGACTGCTTGGTTGATTTGTAAGGGGTGAGGTGAAAGACTGATGGACATCGACTGCAGATGCCAACTCTGATCTTTCAGCAGTAGACTGGGTGGGAGACAATGTGAAGGAACTGGAGGCACTGTCAGCAACCCAATCTACTATCGCCTGTTCTTGTCCTGGGCCTGGCCTCAACACTCGTAGAGCCGCATTAGGCCCGACCAAATACCGCTGCAGGCTCTGTCGCCTACTCGCACCTGAGGAAGGTGTTTCACTTGTGTGTGTAGCTGGCACAGATCGACCACGTCCTCTTCCTGCAACAGGAGCTCCACCAGCAGCACCACGACCAGGGCCACATCCCTTATTTGACGGTCGCCTCATATTTCTCAAATTTAGGATCTTGCCCTAAATGGGTGTTTTTTGAATAGCAGAATAGAGCAATAGTATCTAAAGGGTGTATCTCACAGGTACAGATATGTAGAAAATGCACCAAATTTTTTTTTTTGCCCTAAATTTTTTTTTTTTTTGAAGATCAGAATAGGAGAACTGTATCTAAAGTGTGTATCTCACACGTACAGATATGCAGAAAATGCACCAAAAAATATTTTTGGCAGAAAACGCCCCAATTTTTTTTTTTTGCCCTAAATTTGTATTTTTTTGAAGAGCAGAATAGGAGAACAGTATCTAAAGTGTGTATCTTACACATACAGATATGCAGAAAATGCACCAAAAAATATTTTTTTGCCCTAATTTTTTTTTTTTGGGGGGAATAGCAGAATAGGAGAACAGTATCTAAAGGGTGTATCTCACAGTAACATGTGCAGTGCTGGTGCACTGAACTTGCATAAAATGCCCGCCGAAGCCAACCTAACTAACAGACGGATAAAAGTTATCTTTTCTCTGGCACTGGGCTCAGGGCAGGATAAAAAGATTGTGCACTGCACCCACACAACAAAAGCAAGCTAGAGTAATTTGATTTCTGAATCAGGACTCCCTCAAAGCAGCAGTAGCAGCAACCTTTCCCTACACTAACTGAAGCAGTAACGTGCTATGCTATGTGCCTCTAGCTTATATAGAAGCTGGGTCACACGCTGCATGTCACATGTCACAGCCATCACATTAGTAGGCATGGCTGTGATGGCTTCTAAGGGCACACAAGTTAAACAAATGTTGATTGGCTGTCCTGCAGCTTTTTAAAATGCGCCAATACATTGCCGAACACCGAACCCAAACCCGAACATACAGTACATTGTTCGGGTACCAAAAACCCAAAAGTCCGGTACGAACCCGAACTTTACAGTTCGGGTTCGCTCAACCCTACTCCTATCTAATTCTCTCCCTCAAAGCAGCAGCAGCAGCAGCAACCTTTCCCTACACTAACTGAAGCAGAGTGATGTGCTGTGCTATGTGCCTCTAGCTTATATAGAGGCTGGGTCACATGCTGCACTGGCCAATCACAGCCATGCCATTAGTAAGCATGGCTGTGATGGCTTCTAAGGGCACGCAAGTTAAACGAATGTTGATTGGCTGCCCTGCAGCTTTTTAAAATGTGCCATTACATTGCCGAACACCGAACCCGAACATACAGTACATGGTTCGGGTCCGGATACCAAAAACCCAAAAGTCTGGTACGAACCCGAACTTTACAGTTCGGGTTCGCTCAACCCTAATGAAGAATGGTTTTAGACTGTTGAAAAAGTGTCCGTGTGAAAGAGAAATGCTTAACACATGATTCTCACATGTGGAAGGGGTTTGATCAAATATAATGTACAATGTCTCCAAAACCAAACCAGCACGAAAGGTTATTTTTGCAGCACAAATCAGCAAGAACAAATGGTATATTTGGTTTTATATTTAATCACATGGGGTGCAAAGTGGGTGTGGGTAGAGTTTGATTAAATATACAGTAATGTCTAATATCTTCAAAGCCAAACTGGCACAGATACTGCCTTTTGGCACAGGTTAGCACAAATGCAGCACAAATGAATGGTGTATTTGTTATAGTATCTAACAACATGGGATGCCAATTTGGTTGGGCTTGATCAAATAACTTTTACAATTAAAAAATCAAAGCAGCACACATAATAATTTTAACAGCACAAACTGGCACAAACACGGCACTAACAACCAACCCAGTTTCTTGTGTAGGGGGGCTGAGTGACCTTTGGTAAATAGTAAATAACTGAAAAATAAAAAGCGGTAGAACTGAGATTTACACAGTACAAAGGAGGCACCAACCCAGCCCAGTTTTAATGTCTTTTGTCTCTTGTATGGGGGCTGGGTGACCTTTAATAAATCAACGATAACTGAAAAATAAAAGGAGATTGAATGGAGAGTAAAATGACACAAACGAACACAAACGTGGCACTAACCTACTAGTCAATTTTCATTTATTTTGGCTGTTGTAGGGGTCGTCAGGAAGGGCTTGCCCATTGCACAAATTATGTCTCCCGGTGCATATATATACACATGCAAAGACTGGCAACTGGCCGGGCAGATGAGTGCAAGCCTGGCACCAATGCTGGCGCCAGACAGACCATTAAAACAGGCTGCAGTTTAGTGTGCAGCTTCTGTGCGTTTGTTCCTGATTCCTGTGTTTGACCTCTAATCCTGACCCAGCTTCCTCCTGACCTCCGTTTGACTGCTACCTGCCCTGACCTTGTCTTTTCTCTGGATTCTGCTTTTGCTTTCTGCTCCTGCCTGATCTACCTCCCGTTCTGACTAAGCTTGTGACCCAACTATGCTGTTGTCTGCCGTCTATGCTTGATCTCCCCGACCATTACCAACCCAGCTTGTCTGACCCTGCATCCTGCTCATCCAGCCTACTACAACTCTTCAGTCCAGCAAGTTCTCATCTGTCTCCCGCTTCTACTGTAGCTGCTTACCCACAGTCTGCCACCAGCCAAGCTCTGTGCCAGCTCATCTGCCACCAGCCAGTTCTGCTGCCACATCCACCTGCTGACTGCTGCCACCAGGCAGTCTACTAAACTGATCACAGACACTCATACCTTGCTGTGCTCCCATGGCTGCTGTCTCACTATCAGTGGCCCCCGTGCCGGAGCTCACTAACCAGCTATGTGACAGGAGGGCGAGGTGATGTCGTCGTCATCATCATCTGTAAAAAAAACTGTTGCTATTGTCTTTAAAATAAAAGCAGCACAAATTTTCATTTTTATGACACAAAAAGCACAATGTAGCACTAGCAAATGGTATGTTTGTTTTTTTGTTTTTTGTTTTTTTTCAATAAATTTTTATTTTTCAATTCAAGACATGTACAGAAAATCTTAAAAAATTGTTGTTTAAACATGACAAAGGGTTATTTCCAATTGTTTATGTCACAATGTTCTCATCAAGAGATTAAAAAAAAAAAAATGAAAAATAGGCATTCAGGGAAGTCACACCCCACCTGGACGCCCCTAACGGGATCATCCTGCGCCCAGGTCAGGCCCCCCCCCCAGCCCGCCATCCTCATATGAAACCAATAAAAAGGAACTCGGAATCTTAATGAAGAACAGTACTATACTCATATACAATAACGCCCATCAAATTTAAGACTCGGAAATACCGCAATAAGAACACAGTAAATAATGATATCAAATCTTTCAATCATGTTTAAGTATCGAAACAAAAATAAAAGAAAAATAAATAAAACAAAAGATAAAAGAACCAAGAAAAGATAGAATAGAAGAAGAAAGAAATAAGAAGAAATCACATGCCGAACATGAGGCCCTTTAGGAATTAGAGCGGTCAGGGTCATGCCTGACCTTCAAAGAAACGCCACAGAAAACTGCCCAAGGTTCCCATATTGCCTCAAATTTAGGGATTAAATTAGTTGATATGCTAACCATCTTCTCTTGAGCCATAATCCAAGAGATCTTATTGTGTATAGCCTTAATGGATACCCTGGGCTTCCTCCAAGATCTAGCAATAATAATTTTAGTCCCCAGAAGTATAAAGTGAATCAGTTTTCTAGTTGGTTTAGAAACGTTGGGAATATTGTCATTGAGGAGAGCAACAGAAGCTGACCTAGGTACTGAACACGAAGTGACCTAAAATATGAGATTAAAAATTTTCTTCCAGATCGGCCTGATCCTAGGACATTCCCACCAGATATGCACCATCGAGCCCAATAAATGGCAGCCTCTAAAGCAGTTGGGATCCGATTCTGGGTAGATGGATGCAAGCCTTATGGGAGTCATATACCATCTCATGACAACTTTTAAGTTAGCTTCCATGAGGGAGGTGCTCAAAATACTGTGGAATGAGCGAAAGTTGGCCTTTTGCCAGGATCCTAGATCCCAATTTAGCTGGAGGTCATCTTCCCATGCTTTCATGTATGAGATTTTAGTAGCTGTACAAGTAAGTGAAGAGTAGATGACAGAAATGCCCCCCCTTTGTCCCACGGCCGATCCGCACCAGATCTCATAGTCCGTAAATTTGGGAGGAAGAGGTTTCTCCGTCCAAATATCATTCAAGAATTGTGAAATCTGTTGAAATCTAAATTTTTCAGAGTCAGGGAGGTCAAATTTATTTAGACAATGGGGCATGGTAATAGGACCCTGATTTGTAAAGTATTGTCCTTTCCTATATAGACCTTTGTTTGTCCACCAACTGAAGGCCTCGGTATCCATACCGGGAAAGAATTTTGGATTATTAAAAATGTGTGCTAGTGGTTGTGCTACAGACACTAGAGTGGGAAGAGGACGGAGTCTGTCCCAAAGGGCAAATGATTGAGATAAGGAAGGGGATAAAATAGGTGGTCTCTGTCTTTGTGGGCACCAAAGCAGGTACTCTAAGGATAATTGTGGTACCGCTTGTTCTTCTATCATCACCCAGTCCAGTTTTTCATTCTTGGAATAAAATATAGATAATTGTGCTAGTCTGGCAGCTAAAAAATAATTATATAAGTTAGGCAAACCCACCCCTCCCTTCTTCCTATTTAAATATAGGGTGTTTTGGGGAACTCTGTAACTAGATTTGCCCCATACGAATGTGAGAATTTTACTTTGTAAGGAATTTATCTGATCTTTCCTGATGGGAATGGGGAGGGAACGAAATAGATATAAAATTCTAGGGAGTAATGTCATTTTCACTGAATTAATCCTGCCCAACCAAGATAGTTCGAATTTGTCCCAATTTTTAAGATCTGTAATAATTTCATGGAATAGGGGAGGATAGTTACTTGTGTAAAGAGATTCTGTTCGAGCAGTCAGAAAGATTCCCAGATATTTAATATGAGAAGAATTCCATTCAAATTTGAAAGACTGTTTGATGAGGGAAACTATGGGTAACGGGAGGGAAATATTTAGTGCCTGTGACTTGGCAAAATTGACCCTGAGTCCTGAAATATTAGAAAAATCAGAAATTACTTTATAAAGATTCGGGAGGGAGGTAATGGGAGAGGTAAGAAAGAGAAGCAAATCATCTGCGAAAAGTCCGCATTTATGCATCTGATTCCCACAGGTTACGCCTTTAATGTCAGAATTGTGTCTAATGGCTATGGCCAAGCTTTCAATGGCCATAGCAAAGACAATAGGGGATAGTGGACAACCTTGTCTTGTACCCCTGGCTATATTTATCGGAGAGGAATAATATCCCTGTATACGAATTTGAGCTTTAGGTTGAGAATACAGAGCTCTAATAACTCCCATAAAACGTGGGCCAAAACCCCATCGTTCTAATAGGGGAAAAAAGTATTGCCAGGATACAGAGTCGAAGGCCTTCTGCAGATCAAGTGCTAACAGAAAACCCTGTTGTTTTTGACCTCCGTCCCAGTTGGACTGCAAAAGGGAGATAATATCAATCGCTCTTCTCACTTGATCTGGGCCTTGTCTTCCTGGCATAAATCTTACCTGATCCTTGTGAATATATTTAGTAATAAAAGAGGAGAGGCGATTCGCTAAAATTTTAGTGAGAATTTTCAAATCATTTATCAAAGAAATAGGGCGATAATTGGAAACTTCTTCTGGGTTTTTATCCGGTTTGGGTATAACAGTAATGTAGGCTGTATTAAGTTGTGTACCTAATTGGGAACCCCTTGTAGTAAAATTAAAAAAAATTGTTAAATATGGGGTAAGGGTGTCCTTGAAGGCTTTGTAGTAGGGAGCTGATAATCCATCAGGTCCCGGGGCTGATCCCGCCCTGAGATCTTGAATTACTGCTGTAACCTCTTCAACAGAGAAGGGAGCTTCTAGGATATCTCTATGTTCCATATTCAAGGATGGAATAGGGAGGCCATCTAAGTATATGGATACTGAGTTCATGGGTATATTTGAAGGGTCGCTATAGAGTTCGGAATAAAATGTCTGAAAAGCCTTTAGTATCTTTTCAGGGTTAGCCGTGGGGTCCTGTCCAGCAATGCGGATCTTAGGTATGGAATAAACTCTCGTTTTAGGAGACAATTTGGATGCCAACATTCTACCTATTTTACCTGTTTGAGTATAAAATGTATTACTTGTCCAACGGAGAGATTTCTCCGCTTTTGTAGTGAGTGCTAAATTGAGTTCTAGTCTACTCCTTTCAATCTTAGACAATAAGGATAGAGAAGGTTTCCTTTTATGTTGTGTTCTCAGGGTCCTGTATGATCTCTCCAATCTATCAATGTCCGCTTCCCTTTCCTTTTTGATTCTTGTCGAAATTTGGATAAGCTTGCCCCTAATAAAGGCCTTATGAGCAGCCCAAAGGACTTCGGCGGAAACATTTTCTATATCATTAAAGCTGAAGTATTCTTGAAGAGCTTTATCTATTTCCATTTGTATGGCTGGATCGGAAAGTAAAGACTCATTTAGTCTCCAATTACCCCCCTTTGATCTACCAGTTTTAATGCGTAGGAACATGACAACCATGGAGTGATCAGAAAGGACTGTGTCTTTGATGATTGATTTAATAACATCTGGGAGAATATAGGAAGGAACCAGGATATGGTCAATCCTAGAGTAGGTGTTGTGTGGGTGAGAGTAATGAGTATAATCTCTTATAGAAGGATTAGATTCTCGCCATACATCAGCTAGGCCTGTATCATGCAAAAGTCTAGCTATTTTCAGGCTTATCTTAGTGGGTCTGGTTAATTGGGTCGAGGGGGGTTTGGATTTGTCCAACCCCTGATCAAATGCTGCATTGGAATCTTGGTATGTTTGTTTTTAAGATTTAATAATATGGGGTGCAAAGTGGGTGGGGTGTGAGCAAATAAAATCAAGCTGTTATAACTAAAAAACCATAACGGCACAAAATAAAAAAAATTGCAGCACAAACCAGCACAAATGCGTCACAAACCAACCAGCTGGATTTTGTGTTTTTTGAGTGTTGTAGGGGGGCTGAGTGACCTTTGGTGACCTTTAATAAATCATTAATAATGCAAAAACGATAAAGGATAGAACAGAGATTTAAACGGCACAAACAAGCACAAACACAGCACCAACCAACTAGCCAGGTTTCATGTCTTTTGGCTGTTGTAGGAGGGCTGGGTGATGCCATTGTCTGGAAAAAAACAATTACTAATATCTTAAAATAAAAGCAGCACAAATGTATTTTTTTTTTGCCACAAAACAGCACAAAAGTAGCACTAACAATTTTTTATTTTGACACTGTTTTTAAAAAAAAAGAAAATTGGGTCACTTTTATTCCTATTACTAGGAATGTAAACATCCCTTGTAATAGAAAAAAAGCATGACAGGTCCTCCTAAATATGAAATCTTGGGCCAAAAATACCTCATATCTCATATTTACACTAAAATGCAATAAAAAACAAAAAACAAAATTTTATGTTATTTAAAAAAATAAATAAAATGTTCCTTTAAGAGCATTGGACAGAAGTGACGTTTTTGACTTCGCTTCCGCCCTGCAAGGATATGGAGACGGGTGGGGGCCATCTTCCCCTCACTCGTCTCCATGTCAGGCTAGGAAGAGGATCCGATCGCCTCCGCCACTACAGACGGCTCTGTTAAGCGCCGGAGGGCACCGGAGAGCGGTGGCATCTACCGCCGCTGATAAAAGTGAATCCGCCACAGAGACCACTTTTATCTTTTTTTTATAAATTCTTTATTTTTCCATAGATTTCACATTACAAGTTTTCACGTTTTATACCATCTGCTTAAATCAATCAAAAATCAAAACACAAAAAAAAGAGACTACAATCTTGTATTCTCCCACCTCCTTTATGCTTCATTAATTCAATGTGACTTCTCTTTTCCTCTTTAACCTCTGCCTTTCTTTTTCGTGAAGCCCCCCTCCCTCCCCAACCAAACACAAAAAAAAGGGAAAAAAGAGGGCGGGAGAGATTACCCCCTCCCACCCTCACACCTCCTCTCTCTCCTCCTCTCCCCAAACCCTACCCCCTCCCCACTCCTCCCTATATTTCAAGTAGGGTTCCCATATCGTCCGGTATCTCCCATCTTGATCTTTCATTGCAATCGTGAGGTTCTCCATCTGTTGAATCTCTGCGATTCTAGCGAACCATTGTGCTCTAGTTGTTGGACTCTCCTTTTTCCTCAGGACAGGGAGACACGCCCTCGTGGCTATAATAAGATGTCTTAGTAGTGAATTTTTGTATTTTTCCACTGATATAGGTATATCTAGTATTAGAATGGCTGCTGGTCTGTCTTCTAAAGACACTCCTGTAATTATTTTGATAGTTTCCATTAACATTTTCCAAAACTCCTGTATTTTCAGTTTCACACATTCCCAGAAAGAGCACTTTTATCTTGAAGCGGACCGCCAGCTCTTGAAGAGGATACCAGGGTTATGGTAGCTAGCTGCTACCATAACAACGGTATTCCTCTTCAATACCAGGGTTATGGTAGCTAGCTGCTACCATAACAACGGTATTCCTCTTCAAAGTAGCGACGTAAAACGACGGTGGGCGGTCCGGAACTGGTTAAAGTGGATGTAAACCATCACATATACCCAGTGAAGTGAACAGCCTCAGATGATACCTGGAGATTAAACAAATCTCCCTACATAATTTTTACATGTATATCTGCTGTCTTCAACTTCATATACTATTTAGAAAGTGCACATCATGTTAAGAAATTTTCTCTTCCTGATTAGCACTGTAGTGAAACCTGGGCATACAGCCAAGACAGCTGATTGGAGGAAAGGCACACACCCCCTCTCCTCATAGGTAGAGACTTTCAGCTTTGTTTGTTGAATAGTTCAGCACTGCTAATCTATTTTATAACATCCTCCCCAACAGGCCCAGACTGGCCATAGGGCCGCCGGGCCGCATGTCACATCTCCCCCCAGTGCACTCTCAGCTGCGAGTCGGAGCCACACTCGAGTGACAGTGACACCCGTCGGCACATCAGGGGGCCGGGACCCGCAACGATCCCCTTCTCTCTGGCAAGGTGGCCGTGGCACTGATGATCTGATCAGTCTCGGCTCAGCTGTCTCACACAGCCGAGCAGAGTGAAGCCGCCTCCCCCTCCTCTATGTCCACACAGGGGGAGGGGACCCAACATGCAGTCCCGCGCTGATCTGAGGTACATTATGGGTCTGAAGGGGGGAGTCTGTATTGTAGGGGGGTTCTGTATTGTAAGGGTGGTCTGAAATGTAGGGGGGATTCTTTTTGTAGGGGGGTCTAATGTAGGGGGGTTCTGTATTGTAGGGGGGTTCTGTATTGTAGGGGGTGTCTGAAATGTAGGGGGTGTCTGAAATGTAGGGGGTTCTGTATTGTAGGGGGGTTCTGTATTGTAGGGGGGTTCTGTATTGTAGGGGGGTCTGTATTGTAGGGGGTCTGAAATGTAGGGGGGTTCTGTATTGTAGGGGGTTCTGTATTGTAGGGGGGTCTGTAATGTAGGGGGGGTTCTGTATTGTAGGGGGGTCTAAAATATAGGGGGAGTTCTGTATTGTAGGGGGGTTCTGTATTGTAGGCGGGGTCTGAAATGTAGGGGGGTTCTGTATTGTAGGGGGGTCTGTAATGTAGGGGGGTCTGTAATGTAGGGGGTTCTGTATTGTAGGAGGGGTTCTGTATTGTAGGCGGGGTTCTGTATTGTAGGCGGGCCTGTATTGTAGGGGGGTCTGTATTGTAGGGGGGGTCTGTACTGTAGGGAGGGGGTCTGTAATGTAGGGGGGTCTGTACTGTAGGGAGGGGGTCTGTACTGTAGGGAGGGGGTCTGTACTGTAGGGAGGTCTGTGTAACATGCAGGGGGTCAAGAACTGTTAGGGGGGTGTCTGTGTAACAAACTGTGGGGGGCTGTGTAATGTAAAAGGGTCCAGAGGTGCAGGGTGCTGTGTAATGTAAAAGGGTGCAAGGTGCTGTGTAATGTAAAGGGGTCCAGTAACCGCCGCCGCCGCACCGCGCCGCGCTGAGAATTTGTCAGGAGTTATCAGGCTGATAACAGAAGAACAGAGCAGGAGACAGCTATGGGACAGTTATACTGCGGCAGGCTGGCTCCCCTGCGCGAGCCGTCGTAGCTGTACGTCGGCTCTTTAAGACACCTCCAGCATGCCCGAAGCGTGTCCCCGGAGCCGACGCGAAGACCGCCGGGCACCTGCGATTGCTCGTTACAGAACGAGAACGGGTCCTCTCAGGGGCGAGGAGACTGTTCATACAATGTATGAACACCGATAAATCTCTTCCCCTAGTCAGTCCCATACCCCCCCACAGTTAGAACACACATTAGGGAACAAAGTTAACCCCTTAATCACCCCCTAGTGTTAATCCCTTCCCTGCCAGTGACATTTATACAGTAAGTGCATTTTTTATAGCACTAATCGCTTTATAAATGTCACTGGTCCAAAAAATGTGTCAAAAGTGTCCGATTTGTCCGCCACAATATCACAGTCCCAATAAAAATCGATGATCGCCGCTATTTTTTTATATATATATCTCTTTATTTGTTTTCCGAAATATACAATATACATTCACAGCTTCCATCATCTGCTCTCGCAGGAGCTTCAATAATTTTCATTAACAATTTCTATAATAAGAACAGATATCAAACAGACATTTATTCTTCCCCTTACCACCTTATTCTATTGGTGTGGTTTACCCGCTCTCTGTACCCTCTCTGTCTTTAGGCCGTTATAGGATTCTCTATCCAACTTGCCCATATTCTTTCATATTTTTCCTCATGTCCTCTATTACAGTATGTCTCTCTGTATAATGTTAGATTACTGTTAACTAAATTTTTCCAATGGACCAATGAGGGGGTCTCCACCTTCTTCCAGTTTAACACTATCATCTTTCTTGCATAAAAAAAGCAGTAAGCCCACCTGTGTTCTTTTTGCTGTAGGGACGGTATCCTTTCCTAGTAATCCTAATAGGCAGATCTCCACCTTTTGATCCAATGAGACTGTTGTTGTGATGGCAATTACTCTCAACACCTCCCTCCAGAATATCACTATCCTCGGACAGGACCAAAATATGTGAATAAAATTTTCTGGGGTGTTAACACATCTCCAGCAATTTGGGGAGTTTGACGGGAATATATAGTTTATACGGTGTGTAATAACTCCTATGCATTATCTTAAATTGTATCAGCCTGTCTCAGGGTGAAACCAATATTTGGTTTGGAGTTCTCCAAATCTCCTCCCAGTTCTCCTCTACTAATTCTGGGACATCTCTTCTCCAACATTCCCACAGTTTACTCATATCTAATGGTGTTGTTTTTGATAAATGTGTATACAGAACTGAAATTTAATTTCCTTCGCATTTTTTCCTGATCGTTTGCTCTAAATCTGATTCCATTAATTGTGGAATACCCTCAGGGAACTGAGCAGATAGAGCATGTATAAGCTGCCTATATCGAAATATATAACTCTCTGGTATGTTCCAGCCTTGTTTCACCTCTACAAATGGAATCATTTTATCTTCTTTTATTATCGGATAATTTTTTTATCCCAAATTTAGTCCATGCCCGGGATCTAAAATGGAGTCCAAGTGAGGAAGCCCCGAATTCCTCCATAGTGGAGTATTTGGAGATGGACTAATAGGCAGATGTACCTCTTTTGCTAGCCCCACTCTCCATAACTTAACGGTTGATTTCATCGAGGGGATCAGTTCATACCTGGATTTCAACCCACAAAATGGTAGTGCTTGGAGTGCTTCCACCGAACCCAATACTGCAGCCTCCAGCATCGTAGCAGAGTTATATTTAACCAGGTTCAACCAATCCCCCCTGTGTCGTCGGTCTCATCAGTGTGGTTAATTTAATTCTAGCTGGTTTATTCTTCCATATAAATGTAGAAAAAATGCCCTGCAACTGTAAAAAAAAAAACTTTTAGGTAACCATTGTGGAGAGTTTCTAAGTAAATATAAAAATTTGGGGAGAATCTTCATCTTTATTAAGTTTATACGTCCCAGCATTTATTTAAGGTACCCATATAGCGCTGTCAATTTACGCAGCGCTCCACACATACATCGGTCCCTACCCACAAGGAGCCCACAATACCAGGTCCCCAACTCACATTCATATACTAGGGCCAATTTTGGACAGAAGCCAATTAACCTACCAGCATGTCTTTGGAGTGTGGGAGGAAACGGAGTACCCGGAGGAAACCCACCCAGGCACAGGGAGAACATGCAAACTCCAGGCAGGTAGTGTCGTGGTTGGGATTCGAACCAGTGACCCTTTTTACTGCTAGGTGAGAGTGCTACCCACTACACCACTGTGCTGCCCACTGGTATATTATATATAGTTTGGATCCAATTAATAAATATTAATGGAAAGCCCATCTGTCGAAGTATTTCCCATAGAAGAGGCGATTCGATAGTATCGAAGGCCTTCTCTATATCTAGGGAGGTCACCGTCCTAGATCCCTCATGTACAAGATGAGTATGTATATTTGTATACAATCTGCGTTAAGTTAACATCCGTCGTCCTCCGTGGCATAAATCCTGTCTGATCTGAATCTATAATGGTTTTCAATAGGGGTTGTTATCTAAGTGTTAATATTTTTGTCAATATCTTAAAATCTATATTTAACCACTTAAGCCCCGGACCATATTGCTGCTTAATGACCAGGCCACTTTTTGCAATTCGGCACTGCATCGCTTTAACTGACAATTCTGCGGTCATGCGACGTGGCTCCCAAACAAAATTGACGTCCTTTTTTCCCACAAATAGAGCTTTCTTTTAGTTGTATTTGATCACCTCTGCAGTTTTTATTTTTTGCGCTATAAACAAAAATAGAGCGAAAATTTTGAAAAAAATTCAATATTTTTTACTTTTTACTATAATAAATATCCCCCAAAAATATATAAAAAAATTTTTTCCTCAGTTTAGGAAGATACGTATTCTTCTACATATTTTTGGTAAAAAAAACACAATAAGCGTTTATTGATCGGTTTGCGCAAAAGTTATAGCTTCTACAAAATAGGGGACTGTTTTATGGCATTTTCAATAATATATTTTTTTTACTAGTTATGGCAGTGTTCAGCAATTTTTATCATGACTGCGACATTATGGCGGACACATCGGACACTTTTGACACTATTTTGGGACCATTTGTAATTTTTACAGCGATCAGTGCTATAAAAATTCACTGATTACTGTAAAAATTACACTGGCAGTGAAGGGGTTAACCACTAGGTGGCGCTGCAGGGGTTAAGTGTTTCCTAGGGAGTGATTCTTACTGTGAGGGGGCGTGGATACACGTGACATGTCACTGATGACCATTCCCGATCACGGAGAACGGTTATCAGTGACAGTGTCACTAGGCAGAATAGGGGAATGCCTTGTTTACAAAGGCATTTCCCTGTTCTGCTCTTGCCGACCGCAATCGCGGGACTCCCGGAACATCGAGTTCCCGGGACCCGCGGCCACACTTGCAAGGCACGCGGCGGGCCTGTGTTCGCTGGGCAGCAGATTTAAAGGGACGTACCTGTACGCCAATCTGCCTGCCCATGCCATTCTAACGACGGACATCGGCGTGCGCCGGTCGGCAAGTGGTTAATAATGCTATCGGCCTATATGATGAACATAATTTTGGATCCTTCGTTTCTTTGTTTATAAGAGTTATATGTGCCTGTCTCATTGAATCTGGTAGGGTCCCTTTTATTAATCCATTTGTATATACTTCTGCAAGCTTTGAAGCTAATAGAGCTCCATATTTTTTATAAAATTTGACAGGGATTCCATCTGGACCAGGCGATTTCTCCCCCGGAAACATCTGTATAGTCTTCATAATCTCCTCACTTGTAACCAGGTGAACCAATGCCTCTCTCTCCCTATCCGACATCCAATAGTTCACTCATAATCCCTGTGCGGAAGTCGGAGGGGAGAGAAGAGGCATATAGTGAACTATAGTACTCTCTGAAAGCTTCCAAGATTTCCTCTGGTTCTTTTACCGTCCCTCCCCCTGTAATCTCTATTTCTGAAATAATTGTAGCTTGGTACTCTTGTTGTGCCAATCTTGCCAGGAATCTTCTACTTTTATCCCCCTGTTCAAAAATATTTTGTCTGTTCCTATGTAATTCTAGCCTTGTGATTTACTTCATGTGTAGATCGAGATCTCTTTGGGCAGCCATCATTAAATCAAAATTTGTTGTACTGGGGTCCTGCCCATATTTTCCCTTCTGCAGTTCTATCTGTATTTGTAGCTCTTACACCCTGGCCTTCTGTTTCTTATTAGGGATGAGCTTCATGTTCGAGTCGAACCCATGTTCAACTCGAACATCGGCTGTTGGGCTGTTCACCAAATTGCAAACATTAATGGCCGTTGGCGCCAAATTTGAGTGGCGTGTCATGGCCCATAATTCACTGCGGCATCGCAGTGCATTGCTGGCTGATGATTGGCCAAGCATGCACGATGACCCACATGCTTTGGCCAATCACAGCGCAGAAAAAACGGAGAGCCGTAATTGGCCAAAGCCAGGGTGGCTTTGGCCAATTATGGCTCAGGGGGTTTAGTACACGCCCCACACTATATAAGGCCGCCGGCTCGGCGGCCTTGTATAGTGTATTGGAGTTGTTTAATGAGAGATTACAGAGACAGACAGTGTCATTTATATTGAGTTAGATAGAGCAGGCAGATGAGTCAGTTAACTGCAGTTACAGTGTGTAGAGGATATATATGCATCCTAGGTGTTGTGTATATATATTTATACACTGTATTCAGTTAGCTAGATCTATTCCTGGTTTTCTCTATACTGTGACAGGCAGACAGGTGATTGTGCTAGCTGCAGACAGTCAGTGTTTCACTTAGTGTACTGTGTGCTTTGCATAGCGTTCACCTAAAACTTACCTGAATACAGTTAGTGACTAATAGTGGTGTTCTCAAAAATAAACCACAGGCAGTGAGCTGCAAGTATTTTCAGTTAGTGTACCGTGTCCCTCTCTGCACAGTTTTCACCTAAAACTAACTTAAGACAATTGCTGCTTTTCCCATGCTAATACCACAGCAGGCAGTTGATTCTGATAGCTGCATTAGAGGCAGCTGCATCAGTACATATCAGTACAGATTTTATATATATATATATATATATATATATATATATATATATATATATATATATATATATATATATTTTATATATATATATATATATATATATATATATATATATATATATATATATACACATTCCACCTTTGTGCAGCTACATCTCACTGCAGGCCATTAGTATGCCTGGAAGGCAAACAAGGAGAGGCACACAGTCACGAGGCAATAAAAGGACATTGGTCGTGGACACGGTGCATTCTCATCAGCACGTGGCCGTGGGACACGCTTGTCCTTCTTTTTGGCAGCTGGCCATGTTGAGCCGCAACATGCCCAAGACTTGGTAGAGTGGATGACCAAGCCATCCTCATCCTCCTCGTCCTCTCTCACCCAGGCTCTGGGTACTTTGTCTGGCAAAGCAGCTGCCAAAGCAGCCTCTTCTCTCGGCTAAATGGCATAAGTCACTCCTTCCCTAGCCTCACCATGTTCTCCTGAGGAGTCCCCCGAACTGTTTGACCACAGTGTTGGGTACATGCTCCAGGAGGATGCCCAGCGTTTTGAAGGCTCCGATGATGGAACCCAGCTGGAGGAAGGCAGTAACGTGAGCCCAGAGAGAGTAGTGGGTAGTAACGTGAGCCCAGAGAGAGGGGGTGCCCAACAAGGACAGCTATCTGGCAGTCATGTTCCCCCATCTGCAGCATACTGCCAGATTTGCTCCAGTGATGAGGAGGGAGGGGATGATGAGGTCACTGACTCCATGTGGGTGCCTGATAGGAGAGAGGAGGAGGAGGAGGCACATCTCCAACGAGGCAGGATGCCCTCCAGGGGCCAGCTTGAGGGCAGCACACCGACTGCATCACACCTCAGTGTTTCGCATTTTCAGGGCGCTGCTGTCTCTGCGTGTTATCCAAAAGTTCTTTGGTGTGGGCCTTTTTTCAGACGTGTGCAGAAGATCGCAACGTTGCCATTTGCAACATATGTCTAAAGCGTATCTCGTGTGGCCAAAACATCAGCCGCTTGGGCACCACGTGCTTGACCAGACATATGTTGACCTGCCATACAGTCCGTTGGCAGTCCGTGGCTAAAAGACCCACACCAAAGAACAAAGCGGATCTCTCCTTGCTCCTCATCAGCTGGGATCTCCAACCCCACTATACCTTCAGTCCTCTCTGAAACCTGCACTGAGTGGAATGAAGGTGTAGAATTCGGTGTGTCACAGCCAAGTATTTGCGGACAATCTGCTATTGGTACACCGACGTCCGATTGTACCAAGCAAATTTCCCTGCCCCAGCTGCTGCACAGCCAAAAGAAGTTCGCTCCCAGCCATCCACATGCCCAGCGGTTGAATGCTAGCTTGGCTAAATTGCTAGCACTTCAACTGCTGCCTTTTCAGTTGGTAGACTCTGCCCCCTTCCGTGAGTTTGTGGAATGTGCGGTTCCTCAGTGTCAGGTTCCCAAACGCCACTTTTTCTCATGGAAGGCGATTCCGGCTCTCTACCGGCATGTGGAAGGCAATGTCTTGGCCTCGCTGGACAGGGCGGTCAGCGGTAAGGTGCATATTACCGATGACTCATGGTCTAGCAGGCATGGACAGGGATGTTACTTATCTTTCACGGCGCATTGGGTGACTCTGCTGGCAGCTGGGAAGGATGCAGGACAAGGTGCAGTAGTGTTGGAGGTTGTTCCGCCACCACGCCTCCAAAATGTTACTACTGGTGATTCTGACACACCTCTCTCCTCCACCCCCTCGTCTTCTTCCTCCATGGCCTCTACCTGTGCTTTGTCCTCGGAACCAGCGGTGCTCCGTAGGCGTTCAAGGGGCTACGCCAGTGCGCAGGCAAAAATATGCCATGCGGTGCTTGAGCTGGTGTGCTTGGGGGACAGAAGCCACACTGGGGCAGAGATTCTGTCAGCTCTGCAGGGGCAGGCTCAGAGGTGGTTGACGTCATGCCAGCTTAAGCCAGGAATGGTGGTTTCCGACAATGGCACCAACCTCCTCTCTGCCCTCCGACAGGGACAACTGACCTATGTGCCCTGTTTGGCTCATGTCCTTGACTTAGTGGTGCAGCGGTTCTTGGGCAGGTACCCGGGCTTACAGGAGGTCCTTAAGCATGCCAGGAAACTCTGTGGGCATTTCCGCCAGTCATATAATGCCGGTGCTTGGCTGGCTAAACTGCAAAAGGATTACAACCTGCCCAAGAACCGCCTAATCTGTGACATGCTCACCAGGTGGAACTCTGTTGGCCATGCTGCAGCGGCTGCACATGAAGCAGAGGGCCATCAATGAGTATCTGTTGCAATATGGCACCAGGACAGTGTCAGGGGAGCTTGGATTTCTTTCCCCACGCCATGGGCCATGATCAGGGATGCATGCACTGTCCTGGCACCATTTGAGGAGGCCACGAGGATGGTGAGTAGTGACAGTGCATGCATCAGTGACACTTTCCCTCTTGTCCACCTGTTGGAGCAAACGCTGCGTGGCATAATGGACAGGGCACTTGAGGCAGAACAGAGGCAGGAAGAGGAGGACTCTTCCTTACCTCTCAAGGCCCCCTTTATCCAGACAGTGTTTCTGCTGGCCCGACTATCACACAGAAAGAGGAGGAGGATTATTGTGTCAGCATGGAGGTGGAGCCTAGCACTCAGCATCAGCAGCAGTCTTCAAGGGATCAATTACAGTTCCATGACACCCATGGACTTGTACGTGGCTGGGAGGAGGTGGCTGCGGATCATGTCGTCCTCAGTGACCCAGATGACTCCGCACCGAATGCCTCAGCAAACCTACGCTGCATGGCCTCCCTGATCTCGCAAAGCCTGCGGAAGGATCCTCGTATTTGTGTAATCAAGGAGAGGGATCATTACTGGGTGGCAACCCTCCTTGATCCACAATACAAGGCTAAGGTTGTGGACCTTATCTTGCCGTCGCAGAGGGAGCAGAGGATGAAGCATCTTCGGGAGGCCTTGCAGAAAGGTCTGTGCAACGCGTTCCCAGAGACTGGGAGGTTACAAATTCCTGGTCCTGGACAACGTGTTGCTGATGCTCCGGTCAGTCAAAGAAGGAGCAGTGGAGAAGGTGGCCATCTGACCGATGCGTTCAGACAATTTTTTGGTACGCAGCCCCAATGTATGATCAGTTCCAGCAACCATCGCCAGCGTCTGGTTTACATGGTGCAAGAATACCTAGGGGCAAGATCAGACTTGGACACCTTTCCCACCGAAAATCCTCTGGGTTACTGGGTCTTGAGGATGGATTACTGGCCAGAGCTTGCACAGTATGCAATTGAGGTACTGGCCTGTCCTGCATCCAGCGTTCTTTCGGAACGCACATTCAGTGCTGCTGGAGGCTTTGTAACCGATCACAGGGTGCGCCTGTCCTCCGACTCGGTCGATCGACCGACCTTCATAGAAATGAATCAGTCTTGGATCACCACCAGCTACCAAGCACCTGATGCTGATGTAACCGAATATTTTTTTTGGAAATGTCAGATCCCTTCAAGACTGCCTATGCTGATGCTGAGTGACTATCCTTTTATGCTGAGTAACTATCCTCTTCCTCCTCAATAATCATGCTGATAGCTTGAAAGAACATTTTTGGTTCTGGGCACCACCACCAGTGGCTAAGGCCCAATTTTTCAGCCCCTGTTTAACAGGGGCGTGTATTTACAATTTTTGATGCAATGCTTTGCAGCAGGGCTCATTGCTGTGCTCCAACTACAGTATCTGTGAGGGTTTGCAGTGTTGTGGCACCAGCACCAGTGCCTTGGGTTCAATTTTCCAGCCCCTGTTTAACAGGGGCGTGTATTTAAAATTTTTGATGCAATGCTTTGCAGCAGGGCTCATTTCTGTGCTCCAACTACAGTATCTGTGAGGGGAATTTTTCTGCCCTTGTTCTTGTTCTAATAATTCACAGCATGGCCCATTCCTGCGCAAAACAAGAGTAACTGTGAGAGCTTACAGTGTTGTGGCAACACCACCACCAAAGGCCCAATTTTTCTGCCCCTGTTCAACAGGGGCATGTGATTACAGTTCTTGATCTAATATTTCACAGCTGGGCCCATTCCTGCGCCCACCAAGAGTAACTGTGAGGGCTTACAGTGTCGTGGCAACACCACCACCACCAAAGGCCCAATTTTTCTGCCCCTGTTCAACAGGGACATGTGATTACAATTCTTGATCAAATATTTCACAGCTGGGCCCATTCCTGCGCCCACCAAGAGTAACTGTGAGGACTTACAGTGTTGTGGCACCAGCACCACCACCACTACCAAAGGCCAAATTTTTTCTATCATTGTTCAACAATGGCATGTAATTACAATTCTTGATATAATAGTTCACAGCAGGGCGTTCCAGCGCCCACCAAGAGTAACTGTGAGGGCTTACAGTGTTGTGGCATCACCAACACCTAAGGGACAAATTTCTGCAGAGTATATACGGCAGGCCCCTACTTTCAAACATCCGACTTACAAACGACTCCTACTTGCAAACGGAAGGAGACAACAGGAAGTGAGAGAAAATCTACCCCTAGGAAGGGAAATTTTCTCCTGTAAGAGTTAATATGGGAAAAAGGTGTCTCCTCTCCACTGATGCTTTATCTCCAATCCTTGTTTCAATAAAAACCCAAAATTTTCAAAAACACATTTGTCATTGGGACGGAAAGTGAAGTGAAATGTTCTGAACAGGTGCACAGACAGCAAAACAAATGTTACAGGGGTGATAACCCTTCCCTATGTTTAAAAATAGATTTTTTCGCTGGAGCTACACTTAAAAAATGTACCTGTTCCAAATTACAAACAGATTCTACTTGAGAACAAACCTACAGTCCCTGTCTTGTTTGCACCGCCTGTATACTGCTGTTCAGAGTATATAGGGCCTTTTTTTAATTTGGGTGCGGGCTTAATATCCATACAAGACCCAAAGGGACTGGTAGTGGGCTGGGGGGGGGGGTATCCATGCCATTTTTCTCAATGATTTTCATCCATATTGCCGGGACCAAACATTACATTAAAGCCGCAAGCAGTTTTAAATTACGGTACTTTTTTTCCTTTTTAGAAATGTCATTTTGTGCAGGGACAGTTCTAAACACGGGAAACACGTGCCACTTCACAGGAATACTTTAGACACCCCCCAGGTACGACATTTAAAGGAATATTTCACTTTTTTTTTCACTTTATGCATCGTTAAAATCACTGCTCCCGAAAAAACGGCCGTTTTTAAAACTTCTTTTTGCATTGATACATGTCCCCTGGGGCAGGACCCGGGTCACCAAACCCTTTTTAGGACAATAACTTGCATATTAGCCGTTATAATTAGCACTTTTGATTTCGAACAGTCGCGTCCATTGTATTTAATAGGGTTCTAAAGTTTGCGCGAACTTTCGGTCCGTTGGCAGGTTCTGGTGCGAACCGAACCGGGGGGTGTTCGGCTCATCCCTATTTCTTATTAACCGCTGCAATATTTTAAATATATTGTCCTCGCAGATATGCCTTGAATGCATCCCAAACAATATCTACCGAGGACGAATCTGCATTATTCTCCCAGTATTCCTTTATTGTGGAAGTCATTTTCTCCCTTATTTCCTGATGTAACACCCACAATGATGCGTTTCTCGGAGTAGGTATGTGTATTGAGAGTAGGGATGAGCTTCGAGTTTGAGTCTAACTCATGTTCGACTCGAACATTGCCTGTTCGCATGTTCGCCAAACAGCGAACAATTTGGGGTGTTCGCGACAAATTTGAAAAGCCGCGGAACACCCTGTAAAAGTCTATGGGAGAAATCTAAAGTGCTAATTTTAAAGACTTATATGCAAGTTATTGTCATAAAAAGTGTTTGGGGACCCAAGTCCTGCCCCAGGAGACATGTATCAATGCAAAAAAAAGTTTTAAAAACGGCAGTTTTTTCGGGAGCAGTGATTTTAATAATGCTTAAAGTGAAACAATAAAAGTGAAATATTCCTTTAAATTTCGTACCTGGGGGGGTGTATAGTATGCCTGTAAAGCAGTGCTTTTTTCCCTTGCTTAGAACTGTCCCTGCACAAAGTGTCATTTCTGAAGGAAAAAAAGGAATTTAAAAACACTTGTGGCTATAATGAATTGTCGGCTCCCGGCAATACAGAGAAAAGTCATTGATAAAAAATAAAAATAAATGCGTGGGGGTCCCCCCAAATTAAATTACCAGGCCCTTCAGGTCTGGTATGGATATTAAGGGGAACCCTGCATCAAATGTAAAAAAAAAAATGACGTGGGGTTCCCCCCAAATATCCATACTAGACCCTTCAGGTCTGGTATGGATTTTAAGGGGAACTCCACCCCAATTTTTTTTTAAAAATGGCGTGGAGTTCCCCCAAAAATCCATACCAGACCCTTTATCTGAGCACGCAACCTGGCAGGCCGCAGGAAAAGTGGGGGGACGAGAGAGCCTCCCCCCTCCTGAACCGTACCAGGCCACATGCCCTCAACTTGGGGAGGATGTCCCCATGTTGATGGGGACAAGGGCCTCATCCCCACAACCCTTGCCCATTGGTTGTGGGGGTCTGCGGGCAGGGGGCTTATCGGAATCTGGAAGACCCCTTTAACAAAGGGGACCCCCAGATCCTGCCGCCCCATGTGAATTGGAAAGGGGTACATTGTACACCTACCATTTCACAAAGAAAGTGTAAAAAAAATGTAAAAAAAAAACAGACACCTTGGAAAAGTCCTTTGTTAAAAAATAAAAAAAAATAAAAACACATTCCAGCGATGTAATCCAATGTCCCGCGGCGATCCTTGTCCAGCGCTGCAGTCTCCACTTGAAACGTCATTGGCTGAGCAGACCTACACTGCGGAGGAAGTTCCCCATCAGGTCCACTCAGCCAATGACGTAGGCGGGGTCTGAGGTATGAGGGGGCGGGGGCGCCCTCGTATCTCAGAACCCGCCTACGTCATTGGCTAAGCGAACCTAATGGGGAACTTCCTCTTCAGTGTAAAAAAATTAATAGACCCGCCCCTTCTCACGTTCCCCTTCAGGAGTGGACCTGATGGGGAACATGAGAAGGGGTGGGTCTATTCATTTTTTTACACTGAAGAGGAAGTTCCCCATCAGGTCTGCTCAGCCAAGATGTAGGCGGGGTCTGAGATACGAGGGTGCCCCCACCCCCTCGTACCTCAGACCCCGCCTATGTCATTGGCTGAGCGAACCTGATGGGGAACTTCCTGCGCAGTGTAGTTCCTTTCAGCCAATGATGTTTTGAGTGAAGACTGCAGCGCTGTACTCGATGGAATGTGTTTTTTATTTTTTATTTTTAATAAAGGACTTTTCCAAGGTGTCTGTTTTTGTTTTACATTTTTTTTACACTTTCTTTGTGAAATGGTAGGGGTACAATGTACCCCTTACCAATTCACATAGGTGGGGTGGGATCTGGGGGTCCCCTTTGTTAAAGGGATCTTCCAGATTCCGATAAGCCTCCTGCCCGAAGACCCCCACAACCACCGGGCAAGGGTTGTGGGGATGAAGCCCTTGTCCCCATGTTGAGGGCATGTAGCCTGGTACGGTTCAGGAGGGGGGGCGCTCTCTCGTCCCCCCCCCTCTTTTCCTGCGGCCTGCCAGGTTGCGTGCTCGGATAAAGGGTCTGGTATGGATTTTTGGGGGAACTCCACGCCATTTTTTTTTTTACATTTGGGGTGGAGTTCCCCTTAAAAACCATACCAGACCTGAAGGGTCTAGTATAGATATTTGGGGGGAACCCCACGTCATTTTTTTAAAAAATTTGATGCAGGGTTCCCCTTAATGGGCCTGGTAATTGAATTTGGGGGTCCCCCACACATTTATTTTTTATCAATGACTTTTCTCTAAGCAAGGGAAACATTGTATTGATACATGTCCCCTGGGGCAGGACCCGGGTCCCCAAACCCTTTTTAGGACAATAACTTGCATATTAGTCTTTATACTTAGCACTTTTTATTTCGACCGTTCGAGTCCATTGGATTTAATAGGGTTCTAAAATTCACGCAAACTTTAGGTCTGTTCTAGTGCGAACCGAACAGGGGGGTGTTCGGCTCATCCCTAATTGAGAGATATAGGGGGCAGTGGTCCGATAGGCCACTTGGCAGGTATATAACTTCTGCATATAACTTCTGCAATATCTTCTAACATAGTTGAATCTGCAAAGGCTAGATCTATTCGGGATGCTGTTTTGTAAGAGGTAGAAAAACAAGAATACGCATTTTTTTCTGGATTTCTCCATCTCCAGATCTCTGTTACCTCTGTTGCCTGTGCCCAGTTATATAATTCAGCAGAGTGATGCTTAGGAGGCTTTGGTCTATCCAGCCCTGCGGATAGAATTGAATTCAAATCTCCAATAAGCAGTAACTTTGCCGGCAGATATTGAATAACTTTATCCATTATCTTATTCAAAATACCAACAGAAAAGGGGGGTGGGATATATACTGATACTATAACATATCTTTGTTGTCTAATTGTATATAATAGAATTACATATTTCCCTTGTGTATCTATAAAGGCTTTTTCTATTTCCCCAGGGAAGGATCTACTTACCAGGACTGATACCCCTCTAGCATAGGAAGAATAAGTGGCATGATATGCTTTTCGTATCCAAGCTCTTTTTTAGGGTTGCTAATTTCCCGCCCATTAGATGTGTCTCCTGGAGTATAATCAACTGAGGACTATATTTCCTTATATATTGAAACATTAACTCTCTTTTAAACTTAGAATTTAGGCCTCTAACATTTCAGGATATTACAGAATAACAATTATTTTTACCCAGCATTTCTAGAAGCATATACGAATGGTGTATATTTCTGCCATATCGTCTGCCATATCTTACACCATCTGGCTTTCAACAGAGACATCCATAGAGTAATCAAACCACACCATTGCTGAACCTTTATACCTTACTCTCTCCCCCCTCCCACCCACCCTATCCCCCTCCACTCCCTTCTCTACTCTATAATTCTTGGATGGGAGTGGAGAGAAATTTCTCCTATCCCCTTCTTTACTGACCATGGTACCTCTCCCATACTCAGTACCCAACATCCTTCAACTATCCCCTAACCCCTAATTCAAAAATAAACCCAATCACCTTCCTTCCAGATTGTGGAGCGGGCTCTAATAGGATTCTCAATTAATATACGCTTGTAATGACACCCCGAGTATGAGAGGGGTTAAAGCCATTTAGGACATTCCCTTTCCGAACTCCTAGGCAGCTACCGACACTCCAGTCAGGCGAACCAGACCCATAAGAATAATTCTCCCTCAATAACGAGACAAAGCTCTATCTTGAGGTTTAAGCAGGACTGACAATCTTTATTGAAAAGACCACAAGTTTTATACACAGTCAAAAGAGGAGGTACATCCATTTCTGCTCATATTACTCTGAAAATACACCTGTGACCAGCCTAATTAAAATGAGTTAATTAACTAATCCCTTTTAGCAGCCTGGCTCAGAGACATTTAGGCTAGACTTGCCCCCTTGTAGCTCAGAAGACACAATCAACATTATCACAAATCAACACAGAACTCCCTCCCACAATAGCAGCGTTAATTACCACAAGCCACAATGAAAAGACCCTTAGAAGCTATCCTAGATCAATTTACATTACAACAGACAGGTGGCATCACAGCTCTTTCAATTAACATGTTGTGTTCAGAATCAAACAAACAGTAAATAGTCTTTTACATATATCCTGGAATATATTGTGGATAAATATAGCTGTCCCATTTTAAGTAGTCCAAGATATATTTTCTCAGTCACCCTATGCCCCTAATGGACATAGGGTGATTTAGACATAAGCGGTGCATGGGGAGCTGAAGCAAGGGTATCTCATACTTTCCAAGAGATTCTGGGTTCCACGGGCCCTCCCGTTACAACACTTATTGCGATTTGTATTCCCAAAAATATGTGGAGGAATACATATCCGAGAAAAAAATTGCTTTTTTAAAAATAAAATGGGAATATTTATTATAACAAAAAGTACAAAATATTGTGTTTTTTCAAAATTGTCACTCTTTTTTTGTTTATAGCGCAAAAAAAAAAAATCGCAGAGATGATCAAATACAACCAAAAGAAAGCTTTATTTGTGGGGAAAAAAGGACGTTAATTGTGTTTGGGTACAACTTTGCACGACCGTGCGATTGTCAGTTAAAGCAACGCAGTGCTGAATCACGAAAAATGGCCCGGTCATTGGGCAGCCAATTCTTCCGGGGCTGAAGTGATTAAAGAGAGATAACAAAACACTGCAGATATATGTGCCCAGCTCAATTTTCATGAATCGGGTTTACATCTATCTTAAGCGAAACAATACAATGGGTACATCGATTGGACACCGTGAAAGGCAAATAGACTTTGCACTCTGTAAGAGCAGTTGCTCCAGAGCTTAGTAAATGTGCTGAAGCTCTGCTGACTTCCATCATCCAATCATGTGCAGCGCTTGGTTGCTACTAGTAACAAACATCCACCAAATCACCCTGCTGCCAGACCCCCATATATCACTTCTGAGACAATGAGCAGTCATTTGCGTTGTTTTGTTTCGTTTATTGCGGGGATATAACTTGGAAGCTATGAGATGCCCATAGCACTTGCTGAATTGCCATCACATTTAGAGAACATTGATTAATAGATTTAGCCCTGAAACTGATGCATTTCTAACATTCACAGTCTCTTCCCCTGAACATCTCCATGCAGACTATTGCTCCTCCTCCTCTGTTCCAGCTCCTTCAGAACATCACCCCCCAGTACTTTACTCCTCCTGTACAAATCTTTGCTGCAAAACTTTTAGATTCCTGTCTCATCACTTCCAGTAACACAAAAAGGGATCATTCTGAATAACCCCAGCTTGCTGGTTGTGATTGGTTGCTTTCACAAAGTCTCTGGAATGATATTACCAAAGCATTTTTACTAGGCCAGAAATACGCGGTACCTTTCCCCGGCGGCCTAGTAATTAAGCAACACATGACAATAAACGGACTACTGCTCCCAGCCAGTCCAAACTGCAATTCCTGCGCTCCCCGGCTGCAGCAATTTGCACTACTCTCCCCAATCTTCCTCTTGCTCCAGTTCTCCACTGTAGTAGACACATACCTCCCAACATGCACGGATTCTGCGGGACTTTCCCGTATACATACTGCTTTCCTGCAGTCCCGTGATAGGTCCAACTTTCCCGCAAAGCAAGAGCAGCTAAGGAGGTAGGAAGACACCACCTGTAAAGTCGGGCGGTCGGCGGTAGCTCCCAAAGGAAACTGTGTATAGCGCAGCGATCGACCCCCCCCCCCCGCTCAAAACAACTCTGTCCGTAGAACAAATTCTTTTTTCCTCGACCCCCCCCCCCCATTTAACGCATAGTTGGGAGGTATGGTTGACACACTGACTTTCTCCTGCCCCAAGTCCATGGTAGAAAACTTTTTATCCGAGCACACATCCTAGCAGCTCCTCCGGCCTTCCTCCACGTTCGGACCCTCACATGGGGACACCCTGCAGAAGCTGCCTAAAACTCCATTCTCACTTCTATAGCCCGATATATTTTTTTTCTTTAATTGGTGACTGTAACAATGTGTGATGTTTGTTATCAATCTTTGAAGTTCTAATTGATTATTTATTATATCCCTCTTTGACATTAAAGTGGATGTAAACCCCCCAAAAAAATTTTTAATTAAGGCTTGCACCTTGTACAGTATAGGATTTCATGTCATCTGTGCCCAGTCTTGCCACAAAGAGTTAATCCAGCTCTGAGCAATCCTCTTATCTTTTTTTCAGTGAGATAAAAACTGACACACAGAGAAATAGGTGTCTGTTCTTCCCCCTTGCTGTGAGTGACAGGTGATTTACATATCTCATGCAGGAGCCTGAGAGTGGCATTCTGTGTACTTCAGATCCCCTCCTCCTATCGTCACCAGCTCTCCCAGGATTGGCTGCTCAACATCTCAGCATGATTGGGCATGCTGAAGTCATGTGGTGACTTTTCTGAGTTTTGACTGGATGTTAATGATCATAGCAGAAGTTCAGTGTAAGAAATACACAGGAGAAAATGCATGTTGACAAGGGGAGTGTAGAGGTGGGCAGGGAGTCTACTGACATCACGATTCCACCCACTGAGCTCCGGACAACAGACCCACCCACAGAATCTGCAGTTTTTTGAGTCTCAGAACAGACAGAGGGGAGACATTTGCCAGGTAAGGATACATGCAGGAGGCATGTATATCCTTATAAATAACCACTATGGCAGTAGTTTAGAAAGGATGAGAGTGTTTAAGGTGCCATGTCGGGACTGCATTCAATTGATATGGGAGAATTTCTCCTGTTGACTCTTCTCTCTATAAAATGAATACATGCAATTGTATATTGTGGTGTTTTTTTTAGCAAAGAATAGTAATTAAATGGTTAATTCAATTAAATAATTAAGAGATTGATTCCAGACTTTTCAATGAGTATATATAGTAAATATATATGATTATTTGTATTGTGACATGTGTTCTTATCTGAGGAAGGGTGCTAACAACCTAGCCTGAAACATCTTGAGGCTTAGAAGAGGCACTTTGGGTGGGAGCACTGGAGAGAAGAGGAGTAATGCAGCAATATCAGTTTTTTTTAACCTTCCGGAGGCCAAAAAATTACCAGTGTTGGGAACTAAAAATAATGTTTGGAGTAATAACAATTCTATGTCATAATTTATTTATTAAGGTAGTTACATCTTTTCTTGGGATTATTTATGTGTAATGTTTTAATCAAAATAAAATTAATGGCTCTCTAATATATAGATTATATAAACGCTCTCATTCATGCGTGGCGATAAAGGAAAATGTACTTTACTACACAAACTGTCTTTTAATATCTCTAACATGTTCATTGATTTTGACTTCAAGGAAGAACAGACAATTCCCTCACCTGATGACAAATGTATAAACTACACCTGCATGATCTCAATGGGGAAGCTCAGTGGTGTAAAACAAATGAAAAGCTGTGAGCATCAATCTCAGTCAGATTGTGGAATTGTAAGTTATTATGGTTTGTACTGTATTTTTTCCTGGATTTGAGCTTGTAGCCAACAAGTCATTATAAATCTTTACTTTAAATAATTACTGCAATGTCGAACCATCAGTTCTGAAAACCTGGGGTAATTTTAATGTATGCATGCTATTTATTTCATTTTCTTGCCTTGGTACTTCCTGCTGGTCTTTTGCAACACGTCTTTTGTTTGAATATCAGGAGACAAGCCAAGTCATAACCAAAGTGGCAAATCTAAAAATCTATAGTAACTCCCAAAACATCAATGGAAACAAACAAGACTCTGTCCAGGCACTTTATGAGTACTGTGTTGGCGGGTAAAGTGATGGGATGGTCATTTAGTCCTCTATGTTCCCCTCCTCATTGGGCTTCAATGAGAGCCACATGAAAGGCCTTCCCCTGGGATGGGTTCTTCTGGGCTACGTTGGACACTGAATACAGGTCACTTTCCCACACACAGGGTACCTGGAACAGGCGATGGGTCTCTAATAAACTTTCTCAATGCAATTATATACCATTATGGTCACTGATGCATTTAGGAGGGACACGCTGAGTCTATGCCCTCTCTACCTGTCCAGCGTATCACTGCTACCTCACTCCCATTAACCGTATGAAACCCCGCTGTGCACCTAGCTATTCACTTCATGTGTGCTCTTCACTTAACTGGGGACCTCTGTGGTGCTGATCTGCTAACATTACTAAGAGAGGAGGACCTCCTCATGGAGAGTGCAAACAACAACTCCTCCTGCTAGAAGCTATCTCTCCTGCCACATGTACATGCTTATGACCGGCTGCTAGAGAAACCTTCCTTACCCTTTGTAAACACTTGCTTGTACTACACACTGTGTTAGCTCTCACACTGATGTCTTCATAGCACAATGTGTTTAGTGACAATGTGGGCCCGTTACTGGCATTACACATTTAGTAACTTTATACCAGGCAAAGTTTCAAAGCTTTACTGAAGAATACATGAACATACAAGAGTCCATTCTTGGCAGAATCCATGGATGGTATCTTCAGAGAGGACTGCAACAATCTCTGAACTCGGCATGGCACTGGAAATCCAGACTCCGGCAACGCCAGTGAGCAATTCCCACACATTTCTTTCCCTCTGTGTGTGAGTCTCCCTGGGTCTGGCCCTTGTCCCTTTTTATAGCACACAGGACCGCAGAGTCGGACCTAAGAAAACACTAGCCTTCCAGTGTGGGGCAGCATTAGACTCTACCTGCCTGCAACTTGAAATCTGAGGTCCGATGATGTCACAGATGTGTGACATTATATCGCTGTATAGAAAAAAGCAGTGCAGCGCTGAAATCAACTAGAATCGCATGAACAAGTCCAAAGGTGAAAATGCTAAGACCAAGAGATGTTGACAGTCAAGAACAACGAAAATAGGAAGGGGACTCCTTAGGCAGTGAACAGGGTGCTAGAAACAATCACTGTGCATCCATATCAGTGTCTCCTCCACCAGAGATACAGGCCGCTCACCTTAACGAATGGACCTCTGAGCGAACAGAAGGTCATTCAAGCAAGTCCCTTAGCAAGGGTAAAAAAGATGAGGGATGTCTTCAGGTACAGTCCTTCACTTTAATCTCCAGCTTCACCAATAGACATTCATATGTTCATGTAAAAATGCAAAAGGAATACATAGTGCTCTCCATATGCATAAAAATTCTAATTAATTAAAAAGGTGGACTACTAACAAACACGGCACTGTGTCCCAGTGCACAGATTACAGGCATATAGTATACAAATAGAACCAGGTAGGTGGCTGTCCTGACATCACAAGACCCCCCCGCACGCGTATCGTCCGTGGGTAAGGACTTCCTCAGCAAATATAGTAAGGGGTCCGTCTGTCACTGCTCATTATATAAATGCTACTCCTGGTTCAATCAAGCAAAAGCCCCGCCCCTTCCTGGTCACACGATCCTCATCACAGACGCTACCAATAGTAGCTACATGTCCATAGCAGCAATGTAACAGGCCTCATTATTGGCCAGCGCTACCATCCCTGATTACTGACCTGCCTTACACGTCATCTGACTGCATCCCGTGGCGGTAATCGGAAGAAAGAGCCGTACCGCCCTCTACAACAGCATCACAGGGGCGGCGCGGTCAGTCCATCACATGATGAAAACAATGTGTGGTCACGTGACCCGCCGTCCATGCAGGAAGCAAGGGCATCACGCAGCTCAGACCCGCCCGCCACATCAGTGTCATCAGCAAAGCAGGATAAGCATCACATGAGGGAGGTGGGAGTGTCCCAGCGCTGCCATAGAGACCTCAGGTTACATGCGTGAGCGATGTGAAGCCCGCCCCACTGCCTAGAGTTAACCACTTCAGGGCACAGGGAGCGGCATACAGGGGAAATAGACTACCAGGGGACGTATGGCAAATGTATATATAAATAAAACCCATAACAAACGCAATGAAGCGCAGAAAAATGGGCTTAAAAATAAAATATAAATAAAAATCCCAGACAACCAGAACAACAGGACCTGATAGGTTCACACTGGCGGCTGAAATGAAAAAGATAAAATAAAGGGGAACTCCACACAGATCAGTATTGCCATATGCGGGCACAATGAAAAATACCAAAAAGGTAGGAACAATAAGGTAACACATCCCCAGGGGCAGACAATCCCCAAAGTGAGCCAATACAAGCCAGCAAGACCCGTTTGGGGAGGCATCACCCTCAAATAGATAAAATGAAATGGACATCAGCACAACCACCTAACCTGTTACAAATTCACAAAATACATGACATAAACAATAAAATCACTCTAAATAACATTAGAGACATAACTGAATTAAAAAAAAAGGAAGAAGAAAAGGAGGGGGGGGGGTGATTAACTTAACGGTCTGAAATAAAACAATTGAGGTCAAACTCAATGTTCAGCCCCAATGGGACCCCAACCTTAAGTTCATAGACCCAGAACAATTCACGTCGGCTGAGCTGCCTGATGAAATTACCCCCACGGCCAATGGTTCGCAACCTTCTCGATCGCCCAGAACTGCAGCCCATCTTGGCTGCGATTTATGGAAAAGCCGGAAATGTTTTGAAACATTATGCGTGACAAGACCCTTTTTAATATTGGTAACGTGTTCTCCAATCCTCACATATTAGGGGCGTTTATATCTCTTTACCCACATTTTATTATATATTGATTTAATTATTAAATATATTAACATTGAACTAGCATATACAGTATCTCACAAAAGTGAGTACACCCCTCACATTTTTGTAAATATTTTATTATATCTTTTCATGTGACAACACTGAAGAAATTACACTTTGCTACAATGTAAAGTAGTGAGTGTACATCTTGTATAACATTGTCAATTTGCTGTCCCCTCAAAATAACTCAACACACAGCCATTAATGTCTAAACCGCTGGCAACAAAAGTGAGTACACTCCTAAGTGAAAATGTCCAAATTGGGCCCAAAGTGTCAATATTTTGTGTGGCCACCATCATTTTCCAGCACTGCCTTAACCCTATTGGGCATGGAAATCACCAGAGCTTCACAGGTTGCCACTGGAGTCCTCTTCCACTCCATGATGAGATCACAGAGCTGGTGGATGTTAGAGACCTTGTGCTCCTCCACCTTCTGTTTGAGGATGCCCCACAGATGCTCAATAGGGTTTAGGTCTGGAGACATGCTTGGCCAGTCCATCACCTTTACCCTCAGCTTCTTTAGCAAGACAGTGGTCGTCTTGGAGGTGTGTATGGGCTTGTTATCATGTTGGAATACTGCTCTGCAGCCCAGACTCTGTGACATACTCTGCTTCGGTATGTCACAGTACATGTTGGCATTCATGGTTCCCTCAATGAACTGTAGCTCCCCAGTGCCGGTAGCACTCATGCAGCCCCAGACCATGACACTCCCACCACCATGCTTGGCTGTAGGCAAGACACTTGTCTTTGTACTCCTCACTTGGTTGCCGCCACACACGCTTGACACCATCTGAACCAAATAAGTTTATCTTGGTCTCATCAGACCACAGGACATGGTTCCAGTAATCCATGTCCTTAGTCTGCTTGTCTTCAGCAAACTGTTTGTGGGCTTTTCTGTGCATTATCTTTAGAAGAGGCTTCCTTCTGGGATGACAGCCATGCAGACCAATTTAAATCAGTGTGCGGTGTATGGTCTGAGCACTGACAGGCTGACCCCCCCACCCCTTCAACCTCTGCAGCAATGCTGGCAGCACTCATACATCTATTTCCCAAAGACGACCTCTGGATATGACGCTGAGCATGTGCACTCAACTTCTTTGGTAGACCATGGCAAAGCCTGTTCTGAGTGGAACCTGTCCTGTTAAACCACTGTATGGACTCTTGGCCACCGTACTGCAGCTCAGTTTCAGGGTCTTGGCAATCTTCTTATAGCCTAGGTCATCTTTATGTAGAGCAACAATTCTTTTTTTTCAGATTCTTAGAGAGTTCTTTGCCATGAGGTGCCATGTTGAACTTCCAGTGACCAGTTTGAGAGAGTGAGAGCGATAACACCAAATATAACACACCTGCTCCCCATTCACACCTGAGACCTTGTAACACTAACAAGTCACATGACATCGGGAAGGGAATATGGCTAATTGGGCCCAATTTGGACATTTTCACTTAGGGGTGTACTCACTTTTGTTGCCAGCGGTTCAGATATTAATGGCTTTGTGTTGAATTATTTTAAGGGGACAGAAAATTTACACTGTTATACAAGCTGTACACTCACTACTTTACATTGTAGCAAAGTGTAATTTCTTCAGTGTTATAACATGAAAAGGTATAATAAAATATTTACAAATATGTGAGGGGTGTACTCACTTTTGTGAGATACTTTATATTGAAATATTTCTTAAAATTAGCCTCCTGTACAGCCAAATGTATACAGTAGAGGAAAGGTCAACACTGAGCAAATCATGGTCTCAGCAAATTGCTGTCAGTCCAACACAATGAGCATGCTTACAGAAGGGATGAACACAGGTTTGACTTAATCAATGTGCTGCCATTCATGTATTTTTCAGTTAGAGATTGGGTGCGTCCTGGACCAAGCTATATTGCTTAATTATATAGTCATTAGTAGGCCCATGACATGGCTTTGATCTCTGACAGGGGCACCTAGATCACAAGGTTGGAAAAACAGAATTATTTAGTATTTTAATTTTGTTGCTTGGTGATTAGTTTTATTGAGTATAAAATTAGGTTGTTAACCCCTTTTTCATGTAGGGTTATCTAAGCATAATACAATGAGTTTTTCCAATGCAAAGGGCCCAATGAACCTGGAAGGTTACAAGTTTACTACATAGCACAGTTAAGAAAAAATATCTACAGTGATGCAGAAGTACAAACATGATTAAAAAAACATGAAAACTCAACTGATGAGCACAGATAAGGCTTGAGTGATTACTTAGAGCATCAGCTCTGTGCTAGCTACATACAGTATATCATAAATCAGTCCCTGAGTGCACTATAGTCACACTAGCAGCCGTCTCCTTATTAGCATAATACAACTGCTCTGCTGTATATGGAAAAAATGTTAGGCTTTTATGTGACATGTCTTTGATGTAATTAACATTACCATGTTTGCCTTCCAGGGTTACCAGTATCAAATACTCTCTGATCAGTGCTGTGGAAAATGTGTGCCAACATCTTGCGTATACATAACTCCAGATGGAAAGACCATACTCCTAAAAGTACGGTAACACATTGGGGTTGATTTAATAAATGCAAAAAGGCTGCTCACTTTGCAAGGAAATTTGCACAAATTCACTCAAATTCTCAGAATATCTAGACAATATAAAAAAGATTTCTGTCATTCAGTTAAAGCGACTGTAAACCTATTTTTTTTTTAAAATAACATACGTGTCATACTTATCTGCGCTGATTTTTCACAGAGCAGTCCTGATCCTCCACTTCTGTGGTCCCCCGCTGCCACTTCTGGCTCCTTCTCCTGCTGAGTGCCCTCATAGCAGGTCACTTGCTCGATTCCCAAGCTGCACACTGTGTGTCCATTGATATGCAGAGCGTGGCTTGGCCCTGCCTCCAGCTCTCTGCTCACTGGCTGTGATTGACAGCAAAAGGAGCCAATGGCTCCTGCTTCTGCCTTTATGTCAATTGAGGAGAGAGTGCAGAGAGAGATGCTGCTCCCGGGCACAGCGCTGGATCAAGATTGGGCAAGGTTTTTTTTACAGTAATGCAGAGAATGCATTAGGGAAAAAAAAAACATCTGCCTTTTAAACCACTTTAATTACGTAGTTATCGCCAGAAACTGTGCAATCTATCACCCATGAGTTTGGTTGACCACCATAATTAAAGTGGTCAACCTAGGAATAAATTACAAATACTATAACTGCTGATTTTTAAACAAGACACTTACCTGTCCAAGGATCCAGTCCTATCCTCACCCAAGACAGTTAAGTTGAGAGGTATCTTGATATAGCGCGGTCTTACCCTGAAGGGTCCCGACGCGCTTGGCCAATTTAGACAGAAGCCAATTAACCTACCAGCATGTCTTTGAAGTGTGGGAGGAAACTGCAGTTCCCGGAGGAAACCCATGCAGGCACAGGGAGAACATGCAAACTCCAGGCAGATGGTGTCATGGTTGGGATTCGAAACAGCGACCCTTTTGCTGCTAGGTGAAAGTACTATCCACTACACCACTGTGCTACTCCAGTTCTTCCTTGATCAAAACCAAGTACCAGCACTTCTGTCCAAAGTAGTAGAGGAGGTGGAAAAGCGGAACCTCCCCTTTTCGGTGAAGTTCTACTTTAAATAAATTGTGAAGTTTAAAATGAACAATAAATAAAATGAAAAATTGTTGTGCTGTGTTTGTCTAATCAATCCAAAAAAAAGTGAATCAAACACAATTTTAAATGGTGTGTCTCCAAGAATCCTCTAATAATTAGGTGAAACCTATTGTAAGTTCCATATAAATATATTACGTGTCCAAAAAGTGTCTCTCAACGTTTAAAAATGTGTCTGTGAATTCCACAGGAATATTCAACAATCAAGTGACGAGTGAACCCACCAAACAGACAGCCTCTTGGTGGTGGTGGGTTTACTCGTCAGTTGATTATTGAATATTCCTGTGGAATTCAAGGACAAGGTAGAGAGACATTTTTTGGACACTGAATATATTTTTATGGAACTTATAATAGATTTCACCTAATTATTGGGTGATTCTTGGAGACACACCGTTTATAATTGTGTTTGATTCACTTTATTGTTATTTGCTGGATTGATTAGACAAACACAGCACAACTGTTTTTATTTTATTTATTTATGTGTTATGCATTTGTATTTTTTATGCTTTTAGAGTGAGGATGTAATTAGGATATGTACATTTAGATTAGCACTATGCGCAGTTTTATATAAATTCAATATACAATACATTGACTGAAAGATCGAATTGAAAATGGAAAAATATGGACATTTTGTGAACATTGTTCAGATTTTTCCAGCAGAAAAACTGGTCGCTTATTTGTACATCTATGGCCAGCTTTAGAATCAACTTCATCTGCTGGTAATTACAATATATTGATGGGAAGCATTTATCAAATATATATGAAGTTAATAAACACCTTCTCCTGTTACGATCCACCTGCAAGGTCTGCCGTCCTGAAAAAAAAAACGTTTTGGAACTTTTTGGTAGGATGTATGAACAAACTGCAGAAAGATTTCTCAGAGATCTATTGGTGCCCAACTATAATACCAAAAACAATTTGTTCTTTTTTCTGTGGGTCCACTAGAGCTTCTTTGGGGTTATTTGTGATTTTGTATTTTACCTGGAAAGTCATTTGAAAGCACAGCTGGGAGAAAAGATGATAATGTAATGTTTATATACAGTTAGGAAACATTTGGAATCTGTTTAGGTCACAAAACGGCAGCCCTCAAAGTGCAACCGACAGGTGAACTTTGGCTTAATTTATAAAGCCAAACTAGCTGAGACTTTCATATTAATCCATTTTTTCTCTTTTTTTCTTATTTTTAGGAAAGTGAAAAGTGGAAATCTGATGACAGTTGCACCACTGTTACTTGTCAAAAAATAAATGGACAATTTTTTTCATCTTCAGTGACAAAGACGTGTACTTACACCAGTGCAAAGGATTGTGGACTTGTAAGTTGCAAAGAAATTCAGACAGTTTGTTATAGTTTTGTGAAAATTAAAGCTCTCTGTTAAATAGCAAAAGCAATACAGAGGAAAAAGGCAAATGCCTGAAAAAAGGAGCATCCAGAAACACAGTTAAAAGAATCTACAGCTTCACTGATTGGGTTTATATATTGTCACAAAGCAAAAACCTGTTTGTTTTATAGGTACAGTGAGTATTGTGTATGTGTTGATGCATTTCCACATAGCCAGCATAGGTCGGGGTTTAGATCAGCAGGGGTACTTTCTGTCAGTAATACATTACTATATATAACAAAATGTTCCAGACCTACCTGCCAGTGCAGTCCTGCTGGGTCATCACTAGGGATGAGCCGAACACACCCCCGGTTCGGTTCGCACTAGAACCTGCGAACGGACCGAAAGTTTGCGCGAACTTTCGAACCCCGTTAAAGTCTATGGGACTCAAACGCCAGAAATAAAAAGTGTGGATTTTGAAGGCTAATATGGAAGTTATTGTCGTAAAAAGGGTTTGGGGACCTGGGTACTGCCCCAGGGTACATGTATCAATGCAAAAAAAAGTTTTAAAAACTGCAGTTTTTTCGGGAGCAGTGATATTAATGATGCTTAAAGTGAAAAAATAAAAGTGAAATATTCCTTTACATATAGTGCCTGGGGGGTGTCTACAGCATGCTTGTAAAGTGGCGCGTGTTTCCTGTGTTTAGAACTGTCCCTGGACAAAATGACATTTCTAAAGGAATAAAAGTAATTTAAAACTGCTTGCGGCTTTATTGTCATGTCTGGTCCGGGCAATGAGGATGAAAATCATTGAGAAAAACGGCATGGGTACCCCCCACCCCCAGCCCATTACCAGCCCCTTTGGGTCTTGTATGGATATTAAGGGGAACCCCACACCCAACTTAAAAAAAGGAAAGGCGTGGGGCCCTCAGGCCCTATATACTCTGAACAGCAGTATACAGGCGGTGCAAACAAGACAGGGACTGTAGGTTTGTTCTTAAGTAGAATCTGTTTGTAATTTTGAAATGGTACATTTTTAAAGTGTAGCTCCAGCCCAAAAAATATTTTTTAAGCTTTTTGGAAAACATAGGGAAGGGTTATCACCCCTGTAACATTTGTTTTGCTGTCTGTGCACCTCTTCAGAAGATTTCACCTCACTTTCTGTCCCAATGACAATTGGATTTTGAAATTTGGGGTTTTTAGTGAGGAACTCTTAAGCCCTGTACACACGATCGGATTTCCTATGGTTTTTAAACCGATGGGTTTTTCCATCGGAAAACCGATGAAGCTAACTTTCATCAGTCTTGCCTACACACCATCAGTCAAAAAACCAACCGTTCCAAACGCGGTGACGTAAAACACTCAGATGAGCCGAGAAAAATGACGTTCAATGCTTCAGAGCATGCGTCGACTTGATTCCGAGCATGCGTGGGTTTTTTAACCGATGGACTTGCCCATAGACGATCGGAATTTGCTATCGGTTTTTTATCCATCGGAAAATTTTAAAACGTGTTCTATTTTTTTACACCGATGGAAAAAAGACCGATGGGGCCCATACACGATCGGTTTGTCCGATGAAAAACATCCATCGGACTGTTTTCATTGGTAAGACCGATCGTGTGTACGCAGCTTTACAGAAGAGAATTTCCCTTCCTAGGCGTAGATTTCCTCTCACTTTCTGTAGTCTCCTTCCGTTTGCAAGTAGGAGTTGTTTGTAAGTTGGATGTTTGAAAGTAGGGGTCTGCCCTATATACTCTGCAGAAATTTGGGCCTTAGGTGTTGGTGTTGCCACAACACTGTAAGCCCTCACAGTTACTATTGGTGGGTGCAGGAACGGGCCCTGCTGTGAAATATTGGAACAAGAATTGTAATTACATGCCCCTGTTAAACAGGGGCTGAAAAATTGGGCCTTAGGCACTGGTGCTGGTGCCACAACACTGCAAACCCTAACAGATACTGTAGTTGGAGCACAGGAATGATCCCTGCTGCAAAGTATTGCAGCAAAAATTGTAATTACACGCCCCTGTTAAACAGGGGCTGAAAATTGGGCCTTAGCCACTGGTGGCGGTGCCCAGAACCAAAAATGTTCTTACAAGCTATCAGCATGAACATTGAGGAGGAAGAGGATAGTCACTCAGCATAACAGGATAGTCACTCAGCATCAGCATAGGCAGTCTTAAAGGGATCTCATATTGAAAAAAAAGAATTTGGTTACATCAGCATCAGGTGCTTGGTAGCTGGTGATCCAAGACTGATTCATTTTTATGAAGGTCAGCCAATCGACCGATTCGGTGGACAGGCGCACCCTGTGATCGGTTACAAAGCCTCCAGCAGCACTGAATGTGCATTCCGAAAGAACGCTGGATGCAGGACAGGCCAGTAGCTCAATTGCATACTGTGCAAGCTCTGGCCAGTGATCCATCCTCAAGACCCAGTAACCCAGAGGATTTTCGGTGGGAAAGGTGTCCAAGTCTGATCTTGCCCCTAGGTATTCCTGCACCATGTGAATCAGACGCTGGCAATGGTTGCTGGAACCACTCATACCTTGGGGCAGCGGACTAAAAAATTGTCTGAACACATCGGTCAGATGGCCACCTTCTCCACTGTTCCTTCTGTGACTGACCAAAGCCTCAGCAACACGTTGTCCAGGACCAGGAATTTGTAACCTCCCAGGCTCTGGAAACGCGTTGCACAAACCTTTCTGCAATGCTCTCTGCTCCCTCTGCGATGGCAAGATAAGGTCCCCAACATTACCCTTGTAACATGGATCAAGGAGGGTTGCCAGCCAGTATTGATCCCTCTGCTTGATACCACAAATACGAGGATCCTTTCACAGGCTTTGCAAGATCAGGGAGGCCATGCAGCGTAGGTTTGCTGAGGGATTCGGTCTGGAGTCCTCTGGGTCACTAAGGACGACATGATCCGTAGCCACCTCCTCCCAGCCACGTACAAGTCCATGGGTTTCTTGGGACTGTAAATGATCACTTGAAGACTGCGGCTGATGCTGAGTGCTAGGCTCCACCTCCATGCTGACACAATCCTCCTCCTCCTCATTCTCTTCCTGTGTGATCGGCGGGCCAGCAGGAACACTGTCTGGATAAAGGGGGCCTTGAGAGGTAAGTAAGTCCTCCTCTTCCTGCCTCTGTTCTGCCTCAAGTGCCCTGTCCATTATTCCACACAGAGTGTGCTCCAACAGGTGGACAAGAGGGACAGTGTCACTGATGCATGCACTGTCACTGCTCACCATCCTTGTGGCCTCCTCAAATGGTGACAGTGCATGCATCCCTGATCATGACCCACTGGCGTGGAAAAAAAATCCCAAGCTCCCCTGTCCCTGTCCTGGTGCCATATTGGCACAGATACTCATTGATGGCCCTCTCTGCTGCAGCATGGCCAACGTTGAGTTCCACTTGGTGGGCATATCACAGATTAGTTCTTGGGCAGGTTGTAATCCTTTTGCAGGTCAGCCAGCCGAGCACTGGCATTATATGACCGGCAGAAATGCACACAGACTTTCCTGGCCTGCCTCAGGACATCCTGTAAGCCCGGGTACCTGCCCAAGAACCACTGCACCACCATGTTAAGGACGTGAGCCAAACAGGGCACATGGGTCAGCTGTCCCTGTCGGAGGGCGGAGAGGAGGTTGGTGCCATTGTCGCAAACCACCATTCCTGTCTTAAGCTGGCATGGCGTCAACCACCTCTGAGCCTGCCCCTGCAGAGCTGACAGAATCTCTGCCCCAGTGTGGCTCCTGTCCCCCAAGCACACCAGCTCAAGCACCGCATGGCATCTTTTTGCTTGCGTATCCCCTTGAATGCCTACGGAGCACCGCTGGTTCCGAGGACAAATCAGCACAGGAAGAGGCCATGGAGGAAGAAGAAGAGGAGATGGTGGAGGAGAGAGGTGTGTCAGAATCACCAGTAGTAGCATTTTGGAGGTGTGGTGGCGGAACAACCTCCAACACTACTGCACCTTGTCCTGCATCCTTCCCAGCTGCCAGCAGAGTCACCCAATGCGCCATGAAAGATAGGTAACGTCCCTGTCCATGTCTGCTGGACCATGAGTCAGCAGTAATATGCACCTTACCACTGACCACCCTGTCCAGCGAGGCCAAGACATTGCCTTCCACATGCCGTTAGAGAGCCTGAATCGCCTTCCGTGAAAAAATGTGGCGTCTGGGAACCTGCCACTGAGGAACCGCACATTCCACAAACTCACAGAAGGGGGCAGAGTCTACCAACTGAAAAGGCAGCAGTTGAAGTGCTAGCAATTTAGCCAATCTAGCATTCAACCGCTGGGCATGTGGATGGCTGGGAGCCAACTTCTTCCGGCGGTGCAGCAGCTGGGGCAGGGAAATTTGCCTGGTACAATCTGATGTTGGTGTACCGATAGCAGATTGCCCGCAAGTACTTGGCTGTGACGCACCTAATTGTACACCTTCATTCCTCTCAGTGCAGGTTTCATAGAGGACTGAAGGTATATTGGGGTTGGAGATCCCAGCTGATGAGGAGCAAGGAAAGGTCCCCTTTGTTCTTTGGTGTGGGTCTTTAATGTACGCTTGTCAAATGGACTGCATGGCAGGTCGACATACATCTGGTCAAGCATGGTGTGCCCAAGCGGCTTATTTTTTGGCCACGCGAGATAAGCTTCAGACATATGTTGCAAATAGCAAAGGTGCGATCTGCTGCACATGTCTCAAAAAAGGTCCACACCAAAGAACTTTTGGAAAAAATGCGCAGAGACAGCAGCGCCCTGCACATGCGGAGCTCTGCGGTGTGATGTATCAGTTGGCTGCCCTTAAGCTGGCCCCTGGAGGGCATCCTGCCTCGTTGGAGATGTGCCTCCTCCTCCTCCTCTCTCCTATCAGGCACCCACATGGAGTCAGGGACCTCATCATCCCCTCCCTCCTCATCACTGGAGCAAACCTGGCAGTATGCTGCAGCTGGGGCAAAATGACTGCCAGTTTGCTGTCCTTTTTGGGCACCCCCTCTCTCTGGGCTCACGTTGCTGCCTTCTCTAGCTGGGTTCCATCATCGGAGCCTTCAAAACGCTGCGCATCCTCCTGCAGCATGTACTAAACACTTTGGTCAAACAGTTCGGGGGACTCCTCAGGAGGACATGGTGGGGATAGGGAAGGAGTGACTGATGCCATTGAGCCAAGGGAAGAGGCCGCTTTGCCAGACAAAGTACCCTGAGCCTGGGTGAGAGAGGATGAGGACGGCTTAGTCATCCACTCTACCAAGTTTTCGGCATGTTGCGGCTCAACACGGCCAATTGCCGAAAAAAAGGACATGTGTGCCCCACGGCCACATGCTGATGAAGATGCACCGTGTCCACGACCAGCACTGTTGCCTCTAGACACAGAGCCTGCTTGCCCTCTTTCTTTATCGTACATCACGGGTACACAGAGCTTAGTAATTACTATGTGGGTTATATATGTCACCTTCAGGTGCTGGACACTGATGTAATCAATTAGACAGGAAGTTCCCTGCCTATATAACCCCTCCCATACTGGGAGTACCTCCGTTTTTTCATCAGTGTCTAAGGTGTTGGTCACGAGTGAAAATGTGCTCTGAGGAGCTCCACTGGAGGGATCCTTACTGGATTTAAATAGACTCCATAAAAGACCAGATCCATCCAAAGTGCTTTATAGCCAAACGGATGGTACCTGGGGCCTTGTATCCGAAGCACAAGGTTTTGGCCTGTAATGCCTCTCTTAGGAGGGCTGGATCCTGGGTTCCAGTACTCTGGTCATACCCAAAACCAAGATGTTTCTGGCAGGGTACTATACATGTCCAGGGGAGTGGTGTTCCTTTCAGTAGGACCCTGGTCCCTGAAGGTCGGCTGACATTGCCCGCCGAGAGGGGCGAAGTTTGGGCTATCTGTTCTGAACAGGGTCCTGCAGTGGGGAAAAGGTAAGTGAAGGTCCCTGATGGACTTGGTTCAGCAGGGAACCTTCAAACTAATGTGTTTTTTGCCTGTAATTTACCTATGTGGTATTACTCCCGCTGTATCCTGGTGCCTAATCTTGTAAAACCTGAAATGATTTCATATGGTTTCTAGTTTTGGACATTATGGTAGTACCCTTTTTTGGGCACTAGAGGGCGAGACCTCTATGAGATGTCTAAACTGGGCTATACCTTGTTTCAAGAGTAATGCCTGGACAGATGGAGGAGCTCCCTTTTGTAAGTACAGCTCCAGGGACCATCTGTTAAATGTTGCCATGTCATACCTGAGAGGGAGACCTGAGTTCGCATCCTGGTGCTGCACTGCGGATCTCCCTGTATAGCCACCGCTCAGCCCTAACGGGCTGGAGCAGTTTGCGGCCTCCCTCCTCCTCTCCCCATTTCCTCTCCATGAGGAAGCGCGGCGTGCACGCGCGCATGAGAGAGGTTTCCAAAATATGAACAAGTCACGGAGGGGGGCGGGGCTTGGCGTGCTGACGCTCCGTGTGTCCCGGGGCACTTCTGCGCATGTGCGGGGGTCCTCTGCCTTAAAAGAACAGTGTCTGGGAGACACACTGGTAAGAGGACAGACACAGGAGCAGGGGCTGATTTGGTGACAGTATAAATGTATTTGGCATACAACAGGCGGTGATACAGGCATCCCCAAGGCACATTAGTTTAGACACCTGACTGGCTCATATAGCAGCTTGTACGCTGAACTATAGCTCAGTAATAGGTGCAATTTGGCTGCCAGTACCTCGGCTTTGAGCTTGGGACTATGCCTTCTAAGGGCTCTGGGACTAAAAATCCTTAGAAGCAAAAGGCTGATATTGTTGGTCTATAAGAGGTTAATTGCTATATTGCTGCATCCTCACAGAAAGCAGAAACTGGGGTGTGCCCCTTTCCCTGCTCTAAATCCTCAAACAAATGGATTAAAAGTCCTGAGGTTGAAAGTTCACCATCAGAGGACAGGGACCAGGTGCAGGCTAATGAGGCGGAGGTATCAGAAGCCTCACAAGCTCTGGAGTTGCAGCTGCAGTCTTTTACAGAGATTCATACTGCATATAATTTAGCTTAGTTGGCTAAAGCCTCCTTCTCCGCCTTGGGGTTTTAACCACTTAAGCCCCGGACCATTTGGTAGCTAGAGGACCAGAGGTGAATTCAGAATTTTGCACTGCGCTGCTTTAACTGTAAATTGTGCGGACATGCAATGTTGTACCCAAACGAAATTTGCGTCCTTTTCTTCCCACAAATAGAGCTTTCTTTTAATGGTATTTGATTGCCTCTGCGATTTTTATTTTTTGCGATATAAACGGAAAAAGACCGAAAATTTTGAAAAAAAATGATATTTTCTACTTTTTGTTATAAGAAAAATTGAATAAACTCAATTGTAGTCATACATTTAGGCCAAAATGTATTCAGCCACATGTTTTTAGTAAAAAAAATGTCAATAAGCGTATATTTATTGGTTTGCGCAAAAGTTATAGAGTTTACAAACTAGGGTACATTTTCTGAAATTTACACAGCTTTAAATTTATGACTGCCTATCTCATTTCTTGAGGTGCTAAAATGACAGGGCAGTACAAAACCCCCCCAAATGACCCCATTTTGGAAAGTAGACACCCCAAGGAAATTGCTGAGAGGCATGTTGAGCCCATTGCATTTTTTATTTTTTTGTCCCAAGTGATTGAATAATGACTAAAAAAAAAAAAAATTACAAAAAGTTGTCACCAAATGATATATTGCTCACACATGCCATGGTTATATGTGGAATTTCACCCCAAAATACATTTTGCTGCTTCTCCTGAGTACGGGGATACCACATGTGTGGGACTTTTTGGGAGCCTAGCCGCGTACGGGACCCCGGAAACCAAGCACCGCCTTCAGGATTTCTAAGGGCGCAAATTTTTGATTTCACTCCTCACTACCTATCACAGTTTCGAAGGCCATAAAATGCCAAAATAGCACAAAACCCCCCCAAATGACCCCATTTTAGAAAGTAGACACCCCAAGGAAATTGCTGAGAGGCCTGTTGAGCCCATTGAATATAATTTTTTTGTCCCAAGTGATTGAATAATGAAAAAAAAAAAAAAAAATTACAAAAAGTTGTCACTAAATGATATATTGCTCACACATGCCATGGTTATATGTGGAATTACACCCCAAAATACATTTTTCTGCTTCTCCTGAGTACGGGGATACCACATGTGTGGGACTTTTTAGGAGCCTAGCCGCGTACGGGACCCCGAAAACCAAGCACCGCCTTCAGGATTTCTAGGCACAAATTTTTGATTTCACTCCTCACTACCTATCACAGTTTCGAAGGCCATAAAATGCCAAAATCGCACAAAACCCCCCCAAATGACCCCATTTTGGAATATAGACACCCCAAGCTATTTGCTGAGAGGAATGGCGAGTATTTTACAGCTCTCATTTGTTTTTGAAAATGAAGAAAGAAAATATATATGTATATATTTTTTTTTTTTTTTAAATTTTCAAAACTTTGTGACAAAAAGCGAGATCTGCAAAATACTCACAATACCTCTCAGCAAATAGCTTGGGGTGTCTACTTTCCAAAATGGGGTCATTTGGGGGGTTTTGTGCTATCTGGGCATTCCATGGCCTCCGAAACTGTGATAGGCAGTGAGAAGTGAAATCAAAAATTTACACCCTTAGAAAGCCTGAAGGCGGTGCTTGGTTTTTGGGGTCCCGTACTTGGCTAGGCTCCCAAAAAGTCTCACACATGTGGTATCCCCGTACTCAGGAGAAGCAACAGAATGTATTTTGGGGTGTAATTCCACATATGCCCATGGCATGTTTGAGCAATATATCATTTAATGACAACTTTGTGCAAAAAAAAAAAAAATGTAGTTTTTCCGCAACTTGTGTCAACATATAAAATATTCCATGGACTCGACATGCCTCTCAGTATATAGCTTGGGGTGTCTACTTTCCAAAATGGGGTCATTTGGGGGGGTTTTGAACTGTTCTGGCATTTTATACACAACATTAGGAAGCTTACATCCACTCTTCTAACCACTTGAAGACAAAGCCCTTTTTGACACTTTTTGTTTACATGAAAACATTTTTTTTTTTGCAAGAAAATTATGTTGAACCCCCAAACATTATATATATATATATATTTTTAAAGAAAAGGCCCTACAGATTAAAATGGTGGGTGTTGCATTTTTTTTTCTACACAGTATTTGCACAGCGATTTTTCAAACGCATTTTTTGGGTTAAAAAATACACTTTTTTTAATTTTAATGCACTAAAACACACTATATTGCCCAAATGTTTGATGAAATAAAAAAGATGATCTTAGGCCGAGTACATAGATACCAAACATGACATGCTTTAAAATTTCGCACAAACGCGCATTGGCGACAAACTACATACATTTTTAAAAGCCTTTAAAAGCCTTTACAGGTTACCCCAGTAGATTTACAGAGGAGGTCTACTGCTAAAATGATTGCCCTCGATCTGACCTTCGCGGTGATACCTCACATGCATGGTGCAATTGCTGTTTACATATGACGCCAGACCGACGCTTGCGTTCGCCATTGGGCAAGAGCAGGGCAGGACAGGGGTGCTTTTTTTTTTTTTTTTTTTTTTATTATTAATTTTGCTTTTTTATTTTATTTTTAAATTGTTCCTTCCAAGTATTTTTTTTTTTTTTTATCATTTTTATTGTTATCTCAGGGAATGTAAATATCCCCTATGATAGCAATAGGTAGTGACAGGTACTCTTTTTTTGAAAAAACTGGGGTCTTCTAGACCCTAGATTTTTCCTCTGCCCTCAAAGCATCTGACCACACCAAGATCGGTGTGATAAAATGCTTTCCCAATTTCCCAATGGCGCTTTTTATATCCGGGGGGGGGCATTCCCTCCCACTGCTTGTAAAAGCAGTCCAGAGGCTAATTAGCCGCTAGGATTGCTTTTACATGAAAGCCGGCCGCAGGCTGAAAAGAATGATACCAAGATGATACCTAAACCCGCAGGCATCATTCTGGTATAAACATTCAAAGTCCAGCAACATACCAGTACGTTGCTGGTCCTTGTTGGACATGTATTGTAATCTTTTTATTTCATGCAGCCAGTTGGCTGAACGAAAAAAGAGATTGATCGGTGGGTATGCCCACCATTAGAATACCGCCCTTCATCCACCCACTTCCAATGATGGGCATACACGCACCATTTATATATGCCGAAGCATGGGGGCATCCTCCCGCAAAAAAGTTATGCCGCACACACATGGTCGGACTTTTCCACGGGCAAGCCTCCGTCAGAATTTCGACCGTATGTACGCGGCATTAGGAGCAAAATCGCTCCTCCGCCCCTGCTGCCCCAATGCTTCGGCATATTTGCTTTTTTTTTTTAACTGTGGTGGTGAAATCACCTCCTACAGCACTGGAGTCGCAGGGATCAGGCCTGTCCCTGCGAACGCTGCAGTTATGTGTGTTTTTGTTTTGTAAGTGACAGTGATCGATCGATACTGCACTTGGGTGGCCTGGGCTGGACGGAGGGGCAAAACGCAGGTGCCAGCAGGTATCTGGGCTGATCCCGCTAACACTGTGTTTTTGGGAACCCTAAACTGCTGGGGACGCTAGTATAGATCTGATCAGATCAGATATTGATCTGTTCAGATACTATACCACTAAGGGGGGTGTATGCTTCACGCGTGGGTGTTAGCGTTACTGGCACTAACCTGACGCTGCCTGGGGTGTGACTCAGACCCTCTCTGATTCTAAAACCTAATTGATATCACCCGCCGGGCGATCAAGGGGTTAAACCTTTATTGGGTTATATACACGGCGGGTGCCCTGACACTATAAAAAGCAAACTAACTAACCAGCGTCACCCGTAACACTTATATGGTGATCACTGGTGAAAGGGTTAACTAGGGGCAATCAGGGGGTTAAAACCTTTAGCGTTTAGAAAAACGATTGCTTAGCGACAGTGGTGATGGGGGTGAAAGGGTTACCTGGGGGGGGCGATCAAGGGGGTTAAACCTTTATTAGATAATATATTGGGGTACCTGACGCTATAAAAACATGCGGCGAACCTAAAAAAAAATACTGGCTACGATCTGCATCACCGACACTAAGACAGCGTTTAGAAAAACAATTGCTTAGCGACAGTGGTGATAGGGGGTGAAAGGGTTACCTGGGGGGCGATCAAGGGGGTTAAACCTTTATTAGATAATATATTGGGGTACCTGACGCTATAAAAACCTGCAGCGAACCTAAAAAAAATTACCGGCTACCGATCTGCATCACAGACACTAAGACAGCGTTTAGAAAAACGATCGCTTAGTGACAGTGGTGATAGGGGGTGAAAGGGTTACCTGGGGGGCGATCAAGGGGGTTAAACCTTTATTAGATAATATATTGGGGTACCTGACGCTATAAAAACATGCGGCGAACCTAAAAAAAATTACTGGCTACGATCTGCATCACCGACACTAAGACAGCATTTAGAAAAACAATTGCTTAGCGACAGTGGTGATAGGGGGTGAAAGGGTTACCTGGGGGGCGATCAAGGGGGTTAAACCTTTATTAGATAATATATTGGGGTACCTGATGCTATAAAAACCTGCGGCGAGGTAGGGGCGTGGCCTGCGCGCGAGCTGATGGCAGCGTGAGCTCGGAGCTCCTGGAACCCAGGGTAACCAGCGGCCCGTATCAAATCACCGGATCATCCCAAAAGTCACCCCAGCGGTGGATCAGACCTCCAGAGACCGGGTGACCATGCTGCGGAAGCGCAACATGCAGAGGAAACCGCAGCGTCTGACGGACTTCTTTGCGATGAAGCACAGGGAAGGTAGGCAAGTTGGCGGCGGGCCGGCTTCCACGCCGGAGGCCCGAACACAGACAGCACATAAACAAGGGACATCTGCCCGCAATAACACCCCCCCTAACAGCGCTGGCTCATATACTGCCTCTCCACTACCGGGGAGCCCGGCTAAAGCTAAATTTAGGCTGGATGACACTGGATGCGGCCTAGCCCCCAGCCCCAGCAATGACTCAGGTGATGACACTAGAGAACTGCCGGACTCAATTGAATCCTTCCCCACTCAACATCTCCCAGTCATGGACACAGTCCTTAAGGATATGCTTCTTTCTCTGAGAAGCTCTTTACAGGGAGACATGGTTAACTGCATGCATAAGTTTCATAGAGAGATCCAGGAAGTAGAAGCGAGGGTGGATCACATTGAACACAAGATGGAGGAATATGCTGATACTATTAACGACTTGGTGGACTATACTGAAGACAGATCAGAGGACAATGAATGGGTTAAAGCCAAATTAGCAGATCTCGAAGATAGATCTAGGAGAAACAATTTAAAAATCAGAGGGGTTCCTGAATCAATCCAGCAGAATGACCTACGCTCCTATGCTAAAGCCCTGTTCCAATCCCTCATCCCTGATCTCTCAGACATGGACGTTACGATAGATAGAATCCATCGGTTGCCCAAACCTACATACTTGTCTGACCAAGTCCCCAGAGACGTGATTCTACGCCTTCACTTCTACCACATTAAAGATCAACTTATGACAGTGATGCGCAAACGAGAGCATGTCCCAGAGCAGCATCAGAATTTGCAGTTCTATGCCGACCTATCTCAATACACTCTGCAAAAGAGGAAAAATTTAAATACTATCACTAAGACTTTGAGGAACCACAAAATTGCATACAGGTGGGGTTATCCCACTAAGCTGACCATAGTGAAGGATGATCGCACATTTATTGTGGACTCGCTTGACAAGGGTATCTCACTACTAGAAGACTGGAATATTCTCCCCGAACAAGCAGAGATGCCCCACTCCACAAGACAACCTAAGCAGGTAGAATCTGAATGGAAGAAAGTCACTAATGGGAACGCTAACTCACATTCTTGACTCCGGATGACGCACATTTCCTTTCCCTGGGAGGCTTTCCAGGAGAGCCTTTAGGCTTGAACTTACCCCCCATTTAAATGAGCAGCATAAGGCTGCATACCAGTTTTTTCTTTCAACTTGAAAGGTTGATAGGGGTAGAACCCCCATACTTGTTACTGTTTTACCAGTTTTACGGTTGTTTTTCTTTGTTACTGTTCTATTTCTTTTTTTTTTTTTTTGTCTTCTCGCCACCGCTTCGTCGCACTGATTGGCACTCCTGCCACACCTGGAAGAACGAAACTCAGGTCGCAATCTCTCCTCAATCTGCCATTGCTCCTCCACTTGGACTGTGAGTACAATTTTTTCCATTGTGTTCTCTTACATGCCTTATTTTTCCTCATCCATACGATTCTCACTATATCCAGAAAACCTGGCATTTTCATTTCTACCACAAGATGGCTCTCTTGCTCTACTAATGAAAAAGATCAGCTCCACGTCTCAACTTATCTTTCTCCACACTAAATGGGGATAAATTTCCTTTCAATTAACTCTAAGGGCCTGAACCACCCAGTTAAGAGGAAATCGATGTGGAAAGAGGCACTCTCCCACAAAAGTGATGTACTCTGTGTGCAGGAAACACATTTTTCCGACACGTCTCCACCAGCTTGTGCCCACAAACAATTCCCATTTGTTTTCACAGCTAATGCACACAACAAAACAAAAGGTGTATTAACAGCTATCAGAGACTCGGTGGCCTTTACACTACACGAGGTTGTGGCAGATACCCAGGGTCGTTATTTGATTGTTGTGTGTGACCTGAACTCGGTCACGTACACGATTGCTAATGTATATCTCCCCAACCAGCATCAAATCTGCTTCTTCCACAAACTCATGAATAAAATACGAAAACACCAGAAAGGTTCTCTTATAGTCTGTGGGGATTTCAACTCTACTCCAGACCCTGCTATTGACTCTTCCCAGGGCCGGAGCAGGAGGGGCCAATCCCTCTCTCAGCCCATCCACACTCAGGAACTTTTTGATGCATGGAGGTGCCTACATGCTGGTGAGAGGGACTTCACCTTTTTTTCACCTCCCCATGGATCCTACTCACGGATTGACCTATTTTTGGTTGACTACCTGACTCTATCTAGGGTATCCTCAGCATCTATAAATTCCATTACGTGGTCAGACCACGCCTCGATTACACTAACGATTGAGTGTTCTGCCAACATCCCCACGACTCCAATGTGGAGAGTAAATTCATATCTCCTGCAACAAAAGGACTCTAGGCTCCACATTGAAAAGCACTTAAATGAGTTTTTTATGTTGAACGAGGCAACTGTCTCAGATCCATTCATATTGTGGAATGCCCACAAAGCATTTATCAGAGGGATTCTCATACAGCTGGGGGCGAGGGCGAAGAGGCAGCGGCAGAAACGGATTACAGATCTGACCACTGAAATTTTTACACTGGACAACATTAACAAACAGAATCCTTCTTTAAACAACGCCAAAAAACGGACACAATTGCGATGTGATCTCAGGACTCTCCTGTTGGAGGATTTTGAGAGAACGTCTAGGAGACTGAAAATGTCCTACTATGCTATGGGCAACAGAGCGGGGAAACTACTGGCACACAAATTAAAGGGGCACCGATATAAAACTAAAATCCCATACTTGCATCATCCAATCTCTAAGCATAAACTCCACCACCCCCAAGACATTGCTGACGCTTTCAGTCACTACTATAGTTCCCTATACAACTTGAAAGATGATGTTAATACCTATCAACCCACACCCGATTTAATTAATCAATTTTTGCAAAAAATGTAATTGCCCAAGCTATCACTAGAACAGTTGGAATCCCTCAATGCACCTTTCAACACCTCTGAGATTCAGAGGGCGATTAACACCCTCCCACCTAACAAATCCCCTGGCCCAGATGGATTCACCGGGGACTATTACCAAACGTTCAAGAATCTCCTGGCTCCACATTTAGAACGCATATTCAACACTGCTGCTGCCACTTCGTCTCTTCCCCCAGAAATGCTGAAAGCTATCATTGTAACAATACCGAAGTCAGGCAAGGACTCCACCTCTCCGCAAAACTTCAGGCCCATTTCTCTTCTTAATAATGATGTAAAAATCTACGCCAAATTATTAGCCACACGCCTCATCAATATTCTCCCTACCCTGATCCACCCGGATCAAACGGGTTTCACCAAAGGTAGGCAAACCGCTGACGCGACTCGCAGACTAATAAATATAATCCATCTGGCGAATCGTCATAGGAGGCCTTCTCTGCTGTTGGCCCTCGACGCAGAGAAGGCCTTTGATAGGGTTCATTGGCAGTATATGACCCAGGTTCTTCTGGAGTTCGGTTTTACGGGGAATATACTATCAGCTATTTTGGCCCTCTACTCGAATCCTTCGGCTCAGGTGTTTACCTCCGGAACACTCTCTAAACCATTTCACATAACAAATGGGACCCGCCAGGGCTGTCCCTTATCCCCCCTCATATTCAATTTATTAATGGAACCACTGGCCACATATATCCGCAACCACCCTAGTATTAAAGGTTTCCCTGTACGAGATTCTTCTCACACTATTAGTCTCTTCGCGGATGATATTATTATGGTCCTCACAGAGGTGGAGCCCTCCCTGGCTTCGGTACATTCGGCATTGGAAATGTTCAGTAGATTATCGTATTACAAAGTTAATGAGACCAAATCGTACGTTTTAGGCCTAGGTATTGACTCTACTACGCGTGACAAACTTCAGTCACGATTTCCTTACACTTGGTGCGAAGAGGGAATCAAATATTTAGGTATCACTTTAACGGCCCTCACTCAAGAGTTAGTCAAATCGAACTATACACCCTTTCTGCAGGGTTTAGAGAAGAAACTAGGGGATTTAGCTAAAGTGGAACTGTCATGGTCAGGGAGGTTGGCAGCCTTTAAAATGGTAATCCTGCCCCAGCTGCTATATCTATTCAGGACACTCTGCATACCGGTCCCCTCCTCTTTTTTCTCCTCGGCACAGACTTTGCTGAATAGGTATTTGTGGCAAGGAAAAAGAGCGAGGTGCACATTCAAGAAACTAGTGGCGAGTAGAGGGGCAGGTGGGGTTGGTCATGTGCTTTTAAAAGACTACTATTCAGCAGCGATCCTAGCTCAAGCGAGGGCATGGTTCCCACATGTGGGGTCATCTGCCCCCAGATGGTTGGAGCTGGAAACCTCGCAAACACAAGGTCATAGTTTATATGACATACTTCTAGCAAGTGGACATCACATTCTAGCGGAATCTGACCTTTCCCCTACAGTGGTGGCAACGCTACGCGAGTGGAGGGTATTAATCTCTCAACGCCATGCGGAAGCCACGACCAAATCCTTATTTCTTACACTGAATAGCCTAGCTATAATTATCCCGGACCTTAACATATCTCCATGGACAGCCAAAGGAATATTATCTATAGAAGACTTAATGATAGGACCCACACCAAAGACCTTTAGGTCCCTACAATTAGAATACGGTATAGACAAGAGAGAGCATTATAAATATCTTCAAATGATGCATTTCATCCGCAACACTCCACAGCCCATGGTGCGTTTACCATGGAGGATGGTGCTTTACCTCACTAGTACCACTACTAGGATTAAAGGTATCTCTTTATTTTATAATGCATTGCATGATAAAGATGAGTTTCTAAAATCTACTCATATCAAGGCTTGGGAAAGGGATATGGGAATGTCTTATACCACGGAGCAATGGCAGAAGGCACTACGTACCACTTATACAGCAACTAGGAGCGTTAACCTATGGGAAACTACACATAAAATATTGCTCCGTTGGTATCTGACACCCTATAGGCTTTCTAAGTTTGGTCCACAACACTCCCCACTCTGTTGGAGAGGCTGTGGCGAAATAGGAACGCTGCAGCATATCCTATGGAAATGCCCTGCGCTTAAAACCCTCTGGACTCGTACAGCTGACCTGATTCGCACATTAGCAGGGGTACACGTTCTCCTAACTGAAGGGCTGGCATTACTGTCCTTGAATATAGAATCTGTACCAAATGAAATAAGAACTAAAGTTATTCATGTACTACTGAGCGCTAGATTGTCCATTTTGAGACATTGGAGAGATAAGAATCCACCATCCTTCTCTGAAATTATTCAAACTACTAATACTCATGCATCATACGAACTGATGTTTGCCTCTTCTCAGGGCAACTACCACACTACATACTCCAGATGGTTTAAATGGCTAGATTGGTATAAGTCGCAGTAAACTAGGGACAGCGATCTAACTTTCAAACCTGAAGTTACACCAAATACAGGTGATGGTGAGATGAGACTCTTTCTTTGTTCCTGTCTTCTTTCCCTTTCCTTTCTTCTTCTTTTCCCTTTCCATTCCTGCCTTCTCGGTTGCTTGGAACCAAGTCGTTTTCATTTCTGCTCTTTCAGTATCAGAGGTGTCAAAACTTACTTTATATGTCATATGGATGACGTCACAGGATGATTACCCTTGACCTCTGACCATTGACTCAAGTTTATATTATCATAGATATAAGGTGTCCTGAATATCAGGATTGGACGGTTTATATTACTAGCTGCACTGTACTCTATTTTGAATGAAGTGACGGGACCTGGGGGGGGGGGGATCCTTACTTCCCTGTGAGGCACAGCATGTTCCCGGAAGGGGTGCCCGGGGGAGGCGGCTCCTCCCTCCTGTCTGGTTTAACTCTATCTGTTACGTATCGATCCGATGCATTCTACCGTTTGGTGACCAGATGAAGATTTATTACCTTGTATGTTCTTTCTTTGATCAAATAACATATAAAGTTTCTTGCTTTGTGATAATCCAACATCGGTACTTGAGAATCTACAAACTTTGATGTATGACATGTTTCAATGCTGATTCTTTTTGAATTATGTTCACATGTATTCTCTTGTAAAATTTCTCAATAAAAATTTTATTGAATTAAAAACCTGCGGCGAACCTAAAAAAAATTACCGGCTACCGATCTGCATCACAGACACTAAGACAGCGTTTAGAAAAACGATCGCTTAGTGATAGTGGTGATAGGGGGTGAAAGGGTTACCTGGGGGGCGATCAAGGGGGTTAAACCTTTATTAGATAATATATTGGGGTACCTGACGCTATAAAAACCTGCGGCGAACCTAAAAAAAATTACTGGCTACGATCGGCATCACTGACGCTAAGACAGCGATCAGAAAAATGATCGCTAAGCGACAGTGGTGATAGGGGGTGAAAGGGTTATCTGGGGGGTGATCAGGGGGTTAAACCTTTATTAGGGGGGGGTTAGGGGGCTACACTGGACCTAAGACTAAACTTTGGTGACACTTTTACAGTCACAAATGTCACTGATTGCAGTGATCACTAAATAAATGGTCACTGCAATCAGTGACACTGTGACTTGGGGCTGGGGGGGGTGATCTGGGGGGGCCTGGGGGGGCGATTTATGTCCCTATGTGTCCTGGTGTCAGTGTAGTGTTGTGTGCACTGACCTGATATCTTCTCTTGTACGGCGCTCGGTATATGTGAGCGCCGCACCAGAGATGTCATCACTTCCTCCTGCTCCCTCTGTTTGACACAGACAGAGGGGGCATTTCTATTCGCCGGGAGCGATCGCGAGGGGGTGGCCAGAAACGAATGGCTGCCCCCTCATCCCGGAACGCTCCCGGACACTTAGCCACCGCTCACTGTATAGAAGGGGGGTCTGATTGGACCCCCCAACTGTACAAAGGCAATCACGTACACTCTACATGATTGTGCCTGTCGGTGCCATTCTGCCGACGTATATATACAGTGAGCGGTCGTTAAGTGGTTAAAAAAAAATCCCATAGGTTGCTTGTACCTTCCCACTCCATCCATTACTGCAACAGTTTATTCTGCTGGTTGGGCAACCGCATAAGCAGTTTTTTTCTCCTCCTCGAGGAGTATTGGTTGCTAGAAAAACCTCCACAGGATCCTCATCCTGGTGCTGGCTTCAGGCTAGCCAAACGCACAACTGCTGGGATGCACTGTTGCTGGTGCACGTTGCTAACGCACAACAGCTATATCGCATGATTGCGGAAAAGCACGTCTACAGAGGATAACTGCCTCTTTACCAGTCCACAGGTTGGCATAAAATACATGAGTTGAGTTTGGAATACACAAAATGCATGTGAGGTAAAAAGACAAATAACATTGTTGATCACATAAAGATACATGTTTCTGTTTGTATGGATTACATGTTTTTTACATAGTTGCATGAGGATGCTTAATCATATTAAAGTGCTTAAATCACACGGAGAGGCTTGTTTGCACAGAAATGCCTAAAATCGCATAAAAATTCTTGATTGCATAAAAATGCTGGATCACACAAGGTTGCCTGATCACACGAGTCCTTGATTACCCAAGGATACTTGGTCACACAGAGAGGCTTGTTTTCACAGAAATGCCTAAAGTCGCATAAAAATTTTTGATTGCATAAAGATGCTGGATCACACAAGGTTGCCTGATCTCAGGAGTCCTTGATTTTCCAAGGATACTTGATCACACAGAGAGGCTTGTTTTCACGGAAAGGCCTAAAGTCGCATAAAAATGCTTGATTGCATAAACCTGCTGGATCGCACAGGAGTGCTTGATCACACAAGAGTCCTTGGTCACACAAGGGTACATGTCCGCACAGTAGTGCTTAAGATGCATAAGATGTTTGATCGCATAAAAGATGCTGAATCGCATAAGGATACATGATCGCCTAAAGTTGCATGTTCGCCTAGATTTTGCATGGTGGCCTAATGAGGCATGATAATTTAAGTTTGCTTAATTATACAGGATTCCTTGTGTTCACATAGGAATACGTGTCTGCAAGAGTACATGTGGCATAACACGTTCTCAAACGCATGCTTGCTTGCAAGATGGCCGTTCCATAGCATACGTGCTATATGTATGCGTGGTATACAGCGCACACTTTTTTATGTTGTGCCTAAAACATATTTGTATGAATTCATGCCTCAATGAACGCTCGCTTCCATAGAGGCATATGGCTTAACACTTGCCACATACACATATGGGGAGCCATTTGCATATATGGTTATTTACATGGGACTGTAGAGGTTGTCTGCGTTTCGTAGGAGAGAAGCACCTCTTCCAGTTGGTGGTCCTGCCCTTTGGGTTAGCCACCGTGCCTGGATTTACAGGGTGCTAGGGCCCGCCCCTAGCAGGTCTAAAGGCCCAGGGTATAGCAGTAATGGCATACCGAGGCAATCTGCTGCTGATGGATCAGTCAGTAGCATGGCTGGACCCAAGTGTTTCCAGCATGGTCAAGTATCTGGAACTCCTGGGTTAGGATCCCAGTCTAAAAGTACCTTCTTGCTTTTGGTAAGAAGCCTGGAAATTTTGGGACACAGCCCAAAAAGGAGAGGTTTTTGCCTCAGACAAAGGCAGCGCTAAAAGAAAGCTGGTCTAATGTGGTCAAGGCAAGGAAGAGTTCCTTACGTTTGCCTTTTGCTTAAGGTGCTAGGGAAGATGGTGGCTTCTTTCAAAGCGGTTCCCTATGCTCAGTTTCTTTCAAAACTGCTATACACATTATTCTGGCAGCCTGGAAAAAGTAGATCCTAACCTAGCATGGTCCCAGGGATACGTGGAGTCTTAGTTGGTGGTTCTTAACCAAAAGATTGGCAGAAAGGAAGATCCTTCATGCCGATTACCTGGGAGGTGGCGGCTATGAAGGCTGGCCTCTAGGGATGGAGGCCAGGCCTGGAAGAGACCAGTGCCCAAGGGAAGTGGTCAAAATCCAAGTGAGCCTTATCCGTCAACATTCTAGAGCTACGGATGGCAGACTACTATCCGACAATGCCACACGAATGATTTACTTTATATACCAAGAAGGCACTAAAAGTCACGCAGCCACAGGGAAGAGAACCATGTTCTGGCTTGTGCCTTGCCTATCGACAAACTTCATTACATGAAATGGAGAATTGGCAGGCGGTTCTCTGGAGCAGTCAACAATTGTTCTCAGGAGAATGACCTCTACACCCCGACTTTTTTCTGGCCAAATGCCAGAGAAAGGGTATCCCAGACATAAAATTTATTGGCGTCCAGGTTCAACAAGAAGTTGGACAGCTTTGTGTCAAGAACAAAGGATCAATTCAGCGATATTAGCAGATATAGTAGATGCTAAATATTTGCCGAGTGGGTTATCCGATCATGCTCCGCTCATGCTTACACTCTGCATGCATCACCTTTGTGATGCAGCACAGTAGAGACTGGGCACGCATTGGATCCCACACTCAGACATAGTTAAAATCCCGCCCCTTCTAGTAGAGTATTGGGAGTTTAATGTAGGATCATCCACTTCGGCCATATTATGGGATGCTTTTTAGGCATATGCAAGAGGACAATATATATCCGCTATTAAAGCGGTTAATAAGTCTCAACGAGCAAAAACTGACGCTTTGAAAGTTATAGTAGATGAACAAACAGCCCAATATACCGCGGATCCCTCAGAATTAAATTTTAATGCCTTACTACATAGTAAATGGACCCTACATTTGCATATAACCGAGGCTACAAGGATAGATCTATATAAAAATAAACAGAAATCTTTTGAGCAGGGGGACCGTAATGGACGGTTTTTGGCCATGATGGCTAAACATGAACAATCTAGTACCCAGATTTCGGAAATACATTCCACTTCTGGAGATACGGTCCGTACACAGCCTAAAATTTTAGAGACGTTTCGACAATTCTATCAGACATTATATACATCTCAGCTGCCTTCTAGTTTTCAGTCGACTGAGTTAGCGGAGTTACTGGACTCAGTCGCATTGGCATGGCTATCCGATAATGAGAGGGAGATGATAGTACGTCCTATAACATCGGAGGAGGTCCTTTCTGTTATTGGCTCCTTTTCATTGGGGAAGTCACCGGGGCCTGATGGTCTTCCTATTGAATTCTATAGGGCTCATGGAGAGCTTTTATCTCCTGTACTGGCCTCTCAAATTGTCTGAAGGAGGGATCCATGCCAGACTCAATGAGTCAAGCTCATATAGTCCTTATTTACAAGCATCCGAAAGACCCATCCTCCTTTGCTTCATATAGGCCTATTGCACTCTTGAATGTAGATTTCAAGATTTTGACAAAGTTAATTTCACAACGATTACAACCGTTGATGTCTAATATCATTGATTCAGATCAGACTGGTTTCATGCCAGGCAGATCCACTAATGTGAACTTGAGGAGATTATATACCAATATTTATGCTTCACATCTTAATATGGGATCTAGGGTTATTGCCTCTCTGGACATTGAGAAGGCCTTTGATACCTTGGAGTGGCCCTTTCTGTGGGAAGTACTCCGCAGAATGGGCTTCCCAACGGTATTTATAAAATGGTTACAGGTCTTATATAAGAATCCCAGAGCTGCAGTAAAGATGGGAGGAGGGTTGTCAGCTTCCTTCTCACTATTTAGGGGAACTCATCAGGGCTGCCCTCTCTCTCCCGCCCTTTTTGCGATTGCTATGGAACCAGTGGCTGAGGCTCTACGTACTTCACCTAATATTAAGGGATTGCGGATTGGTTGGCTGGAGGAGAGGGTAGCTCTGTATGCAGACGACCTCTTATTATTTTTAAATGATGCTGGCCCCTCGTTACAAGGGGCCTTGGATATACTGGATTTACTTTCAACGGTTACAGGGCTGAAGGTAAACTGGACTAAGTCATTTCTGTTTCCAACAGATATGGAGGCTCGTAGTACGGCTATGAAGGATACTCCACTGCAGTGGGTAGATCATTTTAAGTATTTAGGAGTGGTAATTTCTCGTCAATCTTCTGAATTTATGTCTCTGAATCTGACCCCAATTTTGGGAGATACTGAGTCTACATTAAAAGTATGGAAGTCTCTACCGTTGTCTCTACTGGGACGTATTAATCTTTTAAAAATTAAAATTATACCTAAATTCATGTACCTATTTAGACATTCTCCTCAATGGCTCCCTGTATCCTTTTTCAAAAGACTAAATCAGTTGTTTTCATCTTTTTTATGGGGGATAAAAAATCCTAGGTATAAATTAAGTACTCTGATGCGCCCTTGTGAAGAGGGAGGACTAGCTTTTCCGGATCTATACAAATATTTTTTGGCCACTCAGTTGGTTATGGCCGCATGGTGGTTAAACCCAGATCTATATAACTCTTCTACCCGGTTAGAAGCAGCAGTAGCAGGTTCCGTAGAAGCTCTCAAGGTTCTTTTATTCAGGGGCCATAGGGCACTTCATCAGGTGACTATTCCTATGCTTAATACTATTCAAGCTTGGGAGGCCGGCCTTAGATGCGAGGGTTATCCAAAGGGAGCGATTTCTCCAAATGTCCCTCTATGGCTAAACTCTACCCTTCCTCAATTCCTTAAAACACCAGAGCCTATTGCATGGACCAAATACAATATTAAATTACTTGTCCAAGTGGTTACTGATCAGAGGTTATCCACCTTCTCTACACTAACCTCAATGTTTAATCTTCCTAGCTCTTATCTATTTAGATACTACCAGCTTTCACATACTTTTCATGCAGAGTTTCCACAGAATAGTTTAACGATGATACAATCTACCTTGCAGTTAGTACTTAGGTCTGAGTGTATGGATAAGCCTACCTCCAGACTCTATTCTCATCTTACTTTAACTTCTATCCTGCCATTAGAGAGTCTCTGAGCTAGGTGGATTCGAGATATACCAGATCTGAGTATGGAGGACTGGAGCTGTGTGTGGGATTTCCCTTTGAGATCTCTGGTCTCCTTGAGGGATCGTGTTATTCAATTTAAACTCATACACAGAGCATATATCACACCATATAGACTTCAAAAGATAAATCCTGCTTGTTCCTCTAAGTGCTGGAGGTGCGGAGCAGCTCGAGGGGATTTCACACACATCTTCTGGACCTGTCCATATATAGTTACATTTTGGATGGAGGTAGTGGATCTATTAAACTCTATCACCTCTGCTCCTTTACCGTTTTCAATGTCAGTCTGTTTGCTGGGCTTAGTAGAGGATATTACCCCTATAGAGACCGAACGAATATTTATTAATACAACATTATTCTACGCAAGAAAATCTATTGCATTATATTGGAAGAAACCTCATCCTCCTCCATTTATTTATTGGAAACAATTGATTAATAATAATCTTCCATTGTATAGAGATACCTATAGGAATAGGGGTCGCCCTAGTAAGTATGATCAGGTTTGGGCAAAATGGCTGGATAAGCCATATACGGCATCTAACATAGAGAGAGGTAACAATTCATAGAAGGGATGTTCCCTATATGGGATATTTGTGTTTAGAAATGATTGGAAATAATAGTGATAATCATAATTTTTCTTTATTTCTTGTTTTTTGCTATGCAAGGTGATGGGATCGTGTTATTTTACTAATATATTTTAGATTTAATGTGTATGATGTGTTGTCATGTTATGTTATGTTTTGTTTGTTTAAGAAATTAAATAAAAAGATTTATAAAAAATAAAAAAAAAGAACATAGGATCCACTCGCATGTGGGACAGATGCGTTGGTGATCTCATGGGACCAGTTGTCACTGGTTTATGAATTCTCTTCCCCCAGTACCGCGACTATCGTGGCTTCTATGCAACATCTGAGGGGAACGGAAGCCGGCCTAATGGCTCCGGCATAACCCAGACAACCTTACTGTGCAGGAATCGTAAGGGTGGTAGTAGAGGACCCAGGGTCCCTTACATCTTGTCCAGACCTACTTCTCAGCGGGTATTCCATCCCGTTGTGCAAACATGGGAATTGATGGTCTGGCTGTTATAGCCCGCATTCTTGAGGATCAGGGTTTTCAGAATCAGCAGCAAATTACCTTGATTCATACAGGAGAGCTGGCCTCCAGGACCATGTATCAAAGGACCTGGAAGGCCCATGTTCCTGATGTGAAACCAAGGAGTGGATCCTTGGAAGTATGTCATAGGTAAAGTTCTTACCTTCCAACATTAGGAAAGGAGATGGAGCTAGCCTTAAGTTCCATCAAGATTCGGCCTTGTCAGTATCTTCAAAGGCCGCTTGCTTTGATCCAGGCCTTTATACAAGGGGTAACATGTATAAGTCCGCCAGTTAGGGCGCCCTTGTGCTTGGAGGATTGAGTCTAATTTGGTCGTCTTACAAGGTCAGCACCTTGGGCCGATGCACCATATATCCCTTCATCCTTCTAACAGGGCAATTGGTGTTCTTGGTTGCGGTAGCCTCCGCAAGAGAGTTTCAGTATTGGCAACTTTCTTTGTATAGAGCCATACTTAATTTTCTTAAGGATAGGGTGATGGTAAATCTTCGCCCGGCCTTATTTCCTAGAAGGATCTGGTTTTCATTCAATCAAGATATTCTTGCCTTCCTTTTTTCCAGAGCCTTGTTCTGCGGAAGGAAAGGTTATTGCTCTATATTGCTCTCAATATAGAGGAGAGCAGTTAAAAATCTATCTGAAGGTTTCAGATATAGGAAACTGACGTTTTGATTGTGCTGCCAGAAAACCCTAGAAATAGGCAGGTATCATTCAAATCTGCTATTAAAATGGTTACACTCTCTCAATGGTATGAGAGCAGTCAAGGCCTATCTGAAGCAGCTGCTCAGATACGGAAAACTGATGTTGGGGCGCTACCAGGAGGCCCCAGGAAAGGCAGGCAGCATCTAAATCAACTGTTTTCAGTGTTGATTCATCAGATTATTATTCAGGCTTGTGGTTAAAGAGAGGGTTCCCCTGTTTCTTTTAGAGTGCACCCTAACAGGATAGTAAGCGCTTCATGCGCGGTGCATTGCCAAGCCTTTATGACTCAGATTGCTTGGTCGCCGGTGCATACGTTCACTAATTCTATCAGGTGAATGTAAGGCGGCAAGAGGATGCCGCTCTTTGGCGCAGTATGCTGCAGGTAGCGGTATAGGTCCTCACGTCTGATGGTGGTCTGCGTTAGTTGTGTCTCCCTCCCCTCAGTAGGCATTGCTTTGGAATGTCCCACATAGTAATTACTAAGCTCTGTGTCCCGTGATCTACGATAAAGAAAATAGGATTTTTATAACAGCTTACCTGTAAAATCCTTTTCTTGGAGTACATCACGGGACACAGAGCTCCCGCCCCTCTTGTTTGGGGATATTGGGAAACTTATTGCTTTGCTGCAAAACTGAGGTACTCTCAGTATGGGAGGGGTTAAATATGGAGGGAACTTCCTATCTAATTGATTACATCAGTGTCCAGCACCTGAAGGTGAAATATATAACCCACATAGTAATTACTAAGCTCTGTGTCCCGTGATGTACTCCAAGAAAAGGATTTTACAGGTAAGCTGTTATAAAAATCCTATTTTTATTTGCCTGTGACTGTCTGCCTCTCCTTGTTGGCCTTCCAGACATACTGTCTTTGATGTATTGGAATACGTACACAAGGAATGGCCTGCAGTGAGATGTACTGCACAAAGCTGGGATGTATATGTACAGTATATACTGATTATACTGCAGCTAGCTGAATCAACTGCATGTCTGTAGTATCTTAGCAACAGTAGTTCAGGAGGAACAGTCTGCAGTGTAGCTAAACTGAATACAGTATTACTGAGTGATATACTGCAGCTTTCACAATCAACTACCTGCCTGTGGTCTCTTAGCAACAGTAGTTCAGAATGAGGAGGAACAGTCTGCAGTGTAGCTAAACTGAATACAGTATTACTGAGTGATATACTGCAGCTTTCACAATCAACTACCTGCCTGTGGTCTCTTAGCAACAGTAGTTCAGAATGAGGAGGAACAGTCTGCAGTGTAGCTAAACTGAATAAAGTATTGTAGAACGTGTACTGGGGTGCGCTCCCCATGATACAGCAAAGTCACGAACAAGGAAAACAACTCCACCACCAGCTCTTGTTAAAACTGAATTTTACTTAGACGTGGTAAATGAACCCAACCGCCAATTCTGGGAACATACAATACATTTACAGACACCCAGCCCGAAGGCTGGGACCCTTATGCTGCACAGCACGGCGCCCTACATAGGATGCAGGAGAGAGACAAAGCAATTTGCCTACTTGTGGGCACAACCAAACCGCCACACCTTACCTGTTAATACCCTAAAATAACACAAGAATAACTGTATGGGTGTGTGGTGCGGGCTAGCCTGTGGTGCAGCACAACAGTTTACAAACTTACAAAGCTCTACCGTATTTCCCCCTCCCTTAACCGGTGTTGTATCATGCGTCTGCGTGTTCCTCCTGAGAACGACACCAGTCTAGCTTGAGTTTGTAAAAAAGTTCATTAGCTCTCCAATTGTGAAGCGTCGCTTTAGGTTATGGAGCCCCTGTAGTGAACAGTAGCAACAATTGTGGCCTGACACAAACAGAGACCCTACTAACTATCTACAGGCCTGGTCTCCATCTCTAGGCGCCAACAAAGTATGGGGTGCGTGCACGATCTTACCGACCCGGGTCTGCTCTGCATCCGCTGATGACTCTGACCGGAACAAAATGTCTCTCCAATAAGTATGCGGTCCCGCAGTGTATATTGTTTTGTTCCTCAGCTCTCATCCATCTTCCTGCAAGCAATTCCTCGTTCCTCTGGACAGGATTAGGATCTTGGACACAAGTAGCTTCACTAAGCTGCAGTTCTGGTCACTGAAGTCTGTTTCCACACCTGGATGCTGTAGGATTCATTGCACACAGTCCTCAGAACAAAACTCCTTCTCAAAAATGGCTGCCTGCTTGCTCTCTCTCTTTTATGAATCTCTGTCCAAACAGCCCGTTAGCTGTGTTAGAAAAAAACAGCGGAATCTTGTGGCCAAACAGCAGAATGACCGTTAAATATTTAATTTTAAACAAACAGTGTTCAGACAATGAGAGCTGCTTCCCATCTTACATGCCACCCCACTAGAGGTTGTCGTCCTCGGCAACCTTCCCCATACAAACTCATTCTGGGCATAGCGCTGTGGGGGCACACCAGCATTGGGCCTGGTTGACCTTCGAAGAGGGATAGGTTCAGAAGCACTGGGGACGTCAGACACATCTAATGGGGGATGGGTTGCTGACTGCTCAACACTTTCCCAAGGTGGCAAACTTGTCACGGCAGGAGCCTCTGTGGGTACCGGGGCAGGGACAGCCCACCATTCCTCCTCCAAGGGTATTTGCTCTGTACCCTGAGCAGAAGGAGGAATCTCCTCCACGCACACAGGCTTATCAAAATTACAACGTTTCAACATGCTACGGTGCAAATTTTGTGAAAGCTCCCCAGTCCCTATTGGTTCTACCTCATAAACCAGGATGTCAGGGTCTATCCTCTTCTTCACCGTGTTAGGGACCGCCTCCCACCACCCATCCAACTTTCCAGACAGCCCGCTTAGCTTTGACCATCACTCGATCACCCTGGGCAAACCCACCCCTCTGCACTGGTCTTGGGTTAGGATGTACCACTTGTCCCAGGCGCTCCCCCACAACCTTGTTGATTGCTCTTAGCCGGCGGCGGTGCTCTTGCACCCATGCAGTGGTATTTCTTGGTGATGTCTTCATCGGATCGGGCATGTGGAGATCTTTAATCTCCCGTCCGGCTCTCCCAAACATGAGCATATGTGGGGAGTAACCAGTGGTACTGTGTACCCTTTTGTTATAGGCCCACATCAGTTCAGGTAGGTACTCGGGCCACCGAGCCTTCTGGTTGTCCTCCAGAGTCCGTAGCATCTGGAGCAAGGTGCGGTTGAACCACTCGCAAGCCCCGTTTCCCTGGGGGTGATTCGAGGTGGTGCGGAACGTTTGATGCCATACAGTTGATACAGCTCATTCATCAGAGTACCCTGAAAACATGCCCCCTGGTCCAAATGTATCCTCCGAGGACACCCAAACACCTGTATAAAGTGTTTACAGACCGCATCCGTGGCCGACTCTGCCGTCTGGCCTCTGGTGGGTACAGCCACCGCATACTTGGTGGAATGATCTGTCATGACTAGACAATACGAGTGTCCCGAGGTAGAGTACCCAATCTGTACATAATCGATCATAAGAAGCTCTAGGGGCGCTAAGGTCCGGATGGCCTGAACAGGAGCCCGTTGTTCAGTACTCTTGCTCAACCCACAGGGTCGACACTTAAGACATGCCTCAGCCACCATGTCTGCCAGATCGGGACAGTCTACCAGGCGTTGAAGCCACTTGAACGTTTTCTCACTCCCGAAATGGGCTCCCCTTTCATGAGTTTCCCGGACGGCCTCCGGTCCCCATGACATGGGGATGACAATCTGATGCCGGTACTGCAACTCTGACTGTAAGTATATGGTCCGACACAGGAGGCCCTGGGTAATAGTCAGCTTATCCCACTGCCTCAACAACTTTTGGCCCTCTAGAGTCAGACGGGCCCGCTCTTCTGGCTGAGGCCAGATTTTAGTCCGGACCCATTTTCTCACTTTCCACAGGTCTGGGCAGCCATTCTGGACTCTCTCCCAATCAGCCAACGTCTTGTCTAGCAACATGTGCATCCTGGATGCCACCCTACTTAAATGTGCCACATCCTGGAACATGGGTACTCGACCAAGGTCAGGAGTTTCAGTGTCCTCTAGCTCCTAATCAGCATTACGATATAATCAACAGGGACTCGGGAGAGTGCATCAGCGTTGCCGTTCTCCCTTCCTGACCGAAACTTGATGCAGTATTGGTACTTAGAAAGTCAAGCCAACCACCTCTGCTCCAGCGCACCAAGCTTGGCATTCTCCATATGCGCTAACAACCCTGTCATCACTGTCACCTCTGCACCTGTCAGGTACTTCGCGAACCTTTCGGTCATGGCCTACACCAGTGCCAGTAGTTCCAATTTAAAGGAGCTATAGTTGTCAGGGTTGCGCTCCGACTCTGAGACCGGCTGCCATAGGCAATGACTCTTTCACGTCCATCCTGAGCTTGTGATAACACGGCCCCCAAGCCATATAGGCTCCCGTCACTGTACAACAGGAATGGGGTGTTCGAACCGTGCATAAGCCAGAATCGGGGCACTGGTCAGCGCCTGCTTCACTGCCTCGAAGGCCTCTTGTTGCCGGGGTCCCCACTCGATGGGACGATTCTTTGGGCTCCCTGCAGTACCTCTTTTTAACACGTTTAATGGGCCTACCAAATGAGCAAATTTGGGTATAAACCTCCTGTAGTAGCCGGCCAATCCCACAAATGCCCGCACCTCTCGTAGCGTATGCGGTTGGGGCCAGTTCTGGATGGCTTCCACCTTGCTGGGAGCCGGATTTACCCCCTCCTGGGTGACCACATGTCCCAAATACGCTATCTGTTGTTTAAACAGTTGGCACTTCTTGGGCTTGATCTTGAGCCCATGATCTCACACCCGTCCTAGGACCTGTCGCAGCTTCTGGAAGTGATCTTCAAAAGAGGCCCCAAATACTACTATGTCGTCCAGGTAGATCAATACCGACTCGAAGTTGAGATCCCCCAGACAGTGCTCCATCAACCGCTGGAATATTCCCGGGGCATTGGACAGGCCAAACGGCATCCGGTTAAACTCATAGAGTTCCATAGGTAGGATGAAGGCCGTCTTTGCTTTGTCCCTCTTGGCCATTGGTACCTGCCAATACCCACTGGCCAGGTCAAGAGTCGAGAAGAATTTTGCATGACTCAGGGCGGACAATGACTCCTCAATCCGCGGAAAGGGGTAGGCATCCCGGACGGTCTGGGCATTCAGCTTCCTGATAATCCACGCAGAACCGGAGACTCCCATCTTTCTTCCGCACCAAGACTACCGGAGCAGCCCACGGACTCTGACTCTCCTGGATCACTCCAACATGCTGGCCACCATATCTTTCACCTCCTGGTACGTTTTAGGTGGGATTTGCCGGTAACGTTCCCAGATTGGTACAGTATCGCCGGTGGGGATTTCGTGTTCAATGGTGAAAGCACAGTCCTCTTCATGTCTCGAGAATGCCTCCTGAAATTCCCAAATGGTGTCTTCCAGCAACTTCTGTTGTCCTGGAGTCAGGGTCTTGCAGTCCACTCCCATCCGAGCCATGATCACTCGACTGTTCCACTCCGCTGTCAGGGTTTCCCGTTGATGGACCTCTACAGCATAGGTCCAGGCTGACCTCCTATCTGGCTGTAGTGTGAAGCTCGTTCGTCGAGGCATATCCCTTTTAGACACAAACTTTGGACAGTAAGGTATTCCCAGGCACGGTTAACTGACAGTCTTCAACATTGAGGCAGCGTACAGGCACCACATCCATCCTTCACAATTGCGAGGGCCCCGGCTACCAGTGGGCAAGTCTGCGTCTCCTCTTGGTAAGCCGGCTTGATCAGGACCTCCAGTCCATTTATTTGTTCTCCCGCCCCCACCGGCAGCATCAATATTTGTTCTTGACGAGGTGGGACCTTCACTGGGGTCCTCCGCGACACCCTCACGTGTCCAATGGGCCAACCGGACATGTTGCTCTTTTGCAGACTACAGCTCCTCACCATCTGCCTACCTTCTGGGTCAGCTGGTGTGTGGTGGCCCGTTGCCAATACTTCGGCATAGAGTTGATGGGCTAGGTCTCTCAGCACATTCATACCTAGCGTCACGTCCATCCCTCTCCGGGACCAATGGTCCACCAGCACAACCCCTTTCTTGCCGACGTCTTGCCCAAACAGTCGGACCCGCATCCAGACTATGCCTCGGACGTCCATCTCCCTGTTATTGGCAGCTGTCAGCCTGATGACGCTCCCGTCATCCGGCTCCATCATATGTCCAAAGTGCCTTTCGAAGAACTCCAGAGGCATAAGGGTGCACTCCGACCCTGTATCAACTAGGCAGCGTACCTTCTGGCATTCCAACTCGGCTTCCATAACGGGGCTATTGGCATCCATGTCGTGCTCCTCACGCATAGGGCTTGGCTTCTGGTGCACCGCCGCAGGACGCCGAGCTACCGCGGCGGTCGGAAGTTTAACGTTGGCTCATACTTCATCTGTTCTGGGCACTCTCTGGCCATATGGCCGCACTGTCGACAAGCACAGCAAAGGGGCCTCCTTTTAACTAACCCTCGCACCTGAGTTATCCTGGGTGGGGTAGCGCGGGGCACTGGGGGTATTTCCGGTGACCGGGGTGATCCTGCCTTCATCTGGGACACTTCCAGTCGGAGTTCTCTTAACTCCGTCCGCAGGCCCTGAACCACATCCCCTAAGGACTCTGAGTCTTCGGATGCAGCATGGATGCCACTGACTACTCTCTCCGCCACAGACATGTGCTCTTCCTCTCTCTCCACAGCGGCTAGGTAGACATTATAGAACATCATGTCGGGCGACATCCGGGTCATCTCTTGCAATTTGTCCCATAAGAACTTGTTAGAGAGCCCCACTATGAACTGGTCTTGTAGTAGCCGGTCCACCCCCCAGAAGGCTCACATGGCCTCGGGGTCTCGCCGCTGCATTTCACTTAACATTTTCTGTAGGGCATTGGAGTACTGCATCAGGGTCTCACCCTCTCGCTGCGGTATGTTGAAGAAGTGGCTCCGCAACTGCACCACTTTGGTACGCCCCCCCCCCTGGGCTTTCTCCAGAAGGGAGACTATTTTCTCTAGGGTGTCTCTCTCTGATTCGGGCCTCACCATCACTGTCCGTCTGATGTCACCCTCTAGAGGCCCCAACGCAACCTCTGCCTGTAGCTCGGGGGTCAGGTTACACATCCTAACTGCACTTTGCACCCTTTCAGTCCAGTCCTGCAATGTCATGTTTTTACCATCAAATTTTGGCAGATGACGCAACAGCGCCCCCTACGGAGATATACCCTACTGGGGCAGACATGGCGGGGACAAGTTGGCCTTGCACTGGCACACCCTGTGCTGGGTCCTGGACCGGCACCATTGGCGCCGGGGGAGGGTCTTCCGCCGCGTTCCCGTCCATAACGGTCGCTGTATCCTGCCAACTACGCCAAGATGTAGAACGTGTACCGGGGTGGGCGAACAGCAAAGTCACGAACAAGGAAAACAACTCCACCACCAGCTCTTGTTAAAACTGAATTTTACTAAAGCCCCGTACACACGGTCGGACTTCCATCTGACTTTTCCGTGTTTTTTTGTCCGAACGGAGTTGGTCGGGAACACCCATAGCATACGCACGCTCTGACTTTTCTGCAAACTTTCCCAAAACTTTTTGCAACATCACGTGTTTTTTCTGCTCTTTTCTGCTCTTTACCGCCACCTTTTGGTCAACCTCTGCTATTGTTGGTTGATTTTAACATTAGTTGTTTAGTCCATCGGACAAAAGTCTGATGGTTTCCTGTACACACGGTCGGACTTTGCTCCATCTGACTTTTGTTGGGCAAAAGTTTGTCCGTTTGCAGACCCAACTTTTGTCCGATGAAATCCAAAACCAAACGAAAAAAGTTTGTCCGATGGAGCGTACACACGGTCGGATTGTTGGTCCAACTTGCTCAAAATGAAGTTTGTTGGTCAAAAGTCCGACCGTGTGTACGGGGCTTTAGACGCAGTAAATGAACCCAACCGGAGTGGTGCGCTGTCGTCACCTCCCTTCTTTTGCTCGTATCTCCTGGATGGACGGGTGGTCTGTTTGCGTCCGGCCAGCGCAACAGGCTTTAGGCTTATCTGTCACTGCAACTCTGTAAGTGTATTTTGTTTATATGTTTTGGAATAAACCTGAAGATTTTACACTATTAGAGGCTTTTTGTTTGTTCCATATAATTCCCCATCCATCGGGATTCATTACCTTGGAGGTTTAAGCGTAGCAGGTGTGGAGGAGTTTGGAACCACTCAGCCCAGCAGCATTTACATCCAAGGCTTCCCCGGGTCCTCCGTAATAGGGGACCATGGGGTTATGGTAAGCAGATCCCCTTCATTGGTGGTGGATAACACTTTTTGTTTGCTACTCCATTGCTGCAGAGCATGGATTGTCAATATTATAGGACTATCTGCACTGGTGGAATTGATCAACTATGTATATCCATTGTGGATGATCCAAGGATTTATCATTTATTAATTTACTGTAATTCCTACACCGTTCACCTGATTTGGATGTACATACCATCAAATTACTGCTAAAAGTCTGCAGTTAAAGCACATCTTGTCCGTTTCATTTCAAATCCATTGTGGTGGTGTATAGAGCCAAAAAGACAAAAAGATTAGAATTGTGTCGATGTCCCAATATTTATGGACCTGACTCTATACTATATATATATATATATATATATATATATATATATATATATACAACTACTAAGATGCATATATATCCTCCATACACTGTAACTGCAGCTAACTGACTCACCTGCCTGCTCTATCTAACTCAAATGAAATGACACTCTCTCTGTCTCTATCTCTCTCTCTCTCAGCCGGAACACACTACACAAGACCGACGCGCGGGCGGCCTTATATAGTGTGGGGCGTGTACCTAATCCCTGAGCCATAATTGGCCAAAAGCACATTGCCTTTGGCCAATTATGGCTCTCTTTGCTTACGGCGCTGTGATTGCCCAAGCATGCGGGTCATAGTGCATGCTTGGCCAATCATCAGCCAGCAATGCACTGCATTGCCGCAGTGAATTATGGGCCGTGACGCGCCACTCGAATTTGGCGCGAACGGCTCATATTGTTCGAAAATTCGGCGAACGGTCGAACAGGCGATGTTCGAGTGGAACATGAGTTCGACTCGAACTCAAAGCTCATCCCTAGTCATCATTGATATTTTTACTGTAGAGTCTGTCCACTTTTGTTGGTGGAATAGTGTTTACAGTTTGCTCACTCTGTCTGTGCACCTAAAACAGAACTAGTACAATGGTGTGGCAGTTTTCCATACTCTTTTTTTTCAGTTGTAGGTATACTGTCACTAATATGCAAAAATGTCTCTTTTTGCCTTTTGGTCCCCAGATCCAACGAGTCTTGTTTGGCTGTGCAATATCTTTACTGGCATGTCTCAATCAGGCACTGCCTGTCTGCAAGCCTCCCTTACTTATGTATTGACAGGCAGGTGCACAGCTTTGTCCAATTGCGTCATCCCCCTGGTTTAATACAGGAGCATGAAAGTTGTAGCTTGGTCTCCTGGACATCCACTGGGCTCTAAGCTCCTTCCACTTTGGATTCCATTGTGCCATGAAGGTTTATAACTGCCCTTTGTAAGCTATGCTGTCCATCCAGATGATGCGCCAGGGGTGGGAACAGATTTGTAGTTCATAAAAATGTCAGGTACTAGAGATTATATAAGGTGCTCTTCCACTGCAAAAAAAGTATGTTAAATTATATCTAAAGACATGTATTGTACTGTATATAATTTTTTTATAGAGTAAGGAGGGGTAAGAAGGAGCCTCTCTTAGATTTTTGTTTTGGCTGTGCCGCTGCTGGGGAGATTTACCCTCTCTATTTGTCCTGGTGACATGAAGCACCCTGCGACAGAATCCAAAAACAAGTTATGTGCCGCAGAAAGTGATGGGTATTGCAGCATTGCACCTAACAGTGACCAGTCACAAAAATGTAAACAAAATATAAGGCGACTTATTTTCATCCAGTGGGTGGGGTTAGGACAATGAGGGGTGGATAAATGACAGTACGGCTTTTGTTTATGAGTGCCCCAGTTATCATGATCACAGCACCTGAAGTATTAGTGAAAGCTTTACTATTTGGCATCAGTTAAAACTGTAAATAATACACAGCAGCGAGGTTGCATACACTCATAAGAGTTAACTACAGGCGGTCCCCGGGTTACAAATAAGATAGGGTCTGTAGGTTTGTTCTTAAGTTAAATCTGTTTTTCAGAACAGGTAAATTTTTTAAGTGTAGATCCAGCCCAAAAAAATATTTTTAAGCTTTTTGGATAGCATAGGGAATGGTTAACACCCCTGTAACATTTGTTTTGCTGTCTGTGCCCCTGTTCAGAAGATTTCACCTCACTTTATGTCCCAATGACAATTGGATTTTGAACATTTTGGGTTGTTGTGGAAACAAGCCTTCGTGATAAAGCTTCAGTGGAGACACCTTTTTCCCATGATCACTCTCACAGTTGTGAATTTCTCTTCCTAGGGGTAGATTTCCTCTCACTTCCTCTTGTCTCCCTCCATTTGTAAGTAGGAGTCATTTGTAAGTCGGATGTTTGTAACTAGGAGACCGCCTGTATTTTTTATACTGCACAGTTTATTATACATTTTTTGCCTGGAATTCCACTTAAGGATGGGGAAGGGAGTGTTGGTATTCTATAAATATGTAAAAACTGATGGAAATGTTATAAGGATAAGGGATTATCACATTTAGATATGCCACATATATTTCATATTAAGAGCTCGGTTATTATTATGATTAAAGAGGCCTGAGGTAGGGAATTATTATTATTATTTTTTTTTTTATATTTGTTCTTTATTTGGTATCTATTTGATATTTGGTATGTAATACACATGGAAGTGACCAAGGATTTGTACAAAGTGAAGAGGCAAAGTTAGGAGGAGGATTAGTACTTAATAGTTGGTAGGCTTGGGCAATTCGTTTCGTAACGAATCGAAATTCGTCCGAATTTAGCAACTTTCGGACATTCGGAAGCATTTGAATTTCCGAACAGAGCAATTACGAATAAAACCGAATCCGAAATAAATTATACCGCAAAATAGCGAATGCCCGAAGGTCTTCGGCATAATTCGTTATGAAAAAAGTTACGAATGTACGAATCCATTTGAAGCACAATAACACTCACTCTGCTCTCTGCTTCTCCCTCACCATGCTGAACTCCCTCTCAAAATGGTGTACAGGGGGCGGAGGCTATAGCCGCATGAAAAAACTAAAGTAAAATACGAGATTTCGAATCCATTCGAAGCACAATAACACTCACTCTGCTCTGCTCTCTGCTTCTCCCTCACCGTGCTGAACCCTCTCAAAATGGTGTACAGGGGCGGAGCCTATAGCCGCATGTAAAAAACGAAAGTAAAATACGAGATTTCGAATCGTTACAAATAACCGCTATGTATTTAGAAAAGTACAAATCCATTCGAAGCACATTAGGCATAATAGGCAGCGTCGTTGTGAGAGAGACACGGAAAATTACGAATCAACGAACCCAAAAAAAGTTACGAAAGTAGGAGTTGTGTCCAGAATCAACGAAAAACAACGTACTCTACCGAAAGTACGAATTATAAAGCAACAAAAAATTCAACGAAAAATGTCGCTTGCAAAAATACGAATGAGTCCGAACACGAAAAATCCCATCTAGCAAAATTACGAATGATTACGAATCAACAGGACCGGAAAGAAACGAACCGAAACTAACCGAATTTTTCCGTTGTGCACAAGCCTAATAATTGGCTGTTCTTTTTTACGGGCAATCAGAGTCATGGTTCTGTGTGACCAGGCCGTGAGTTTTACCACCTATCATCCAGTGTGGGTCTCGAACTGCCAACACTTTGCAGGGGTCTGTTCACAGCTCAGCCTGGCCGTAACTTGTCTCCACCATGGACAAAGTGCAGCTCCAGGTGACACATTTTATCAGAGGGCAGCCACCTGAATGCGAGGACTGTCCTGATTTAACCAGAGACCTCTGTTCACCCTACTGTGCAGTAAAGCCTAGAGTTGGGGAGAGAAAAAGGCAGCACAAGAAGCCAATCAATGGAGAGGGGCATGCTGCTTCTTCTGTCATCCAGTCACGAATGACTGGGGGGACATGTAAATGTTACTGAACTTAAGCAGAGAACAATCAGGTTACCCTCCCCTGCCATCTCAGTACTGGATGGACAGAAATACAGAACCTTTGGTATGTTAAACAGCTCCCATTTGTCTTCCACATTTTTCATCTGTGCATTTAAAGCGGTTCTTCACCCTAGGAACAAAAATTTTAAAGTTTTCTGCTACTAATGCTGACTTTTACAAAAGGGCACCTGAGCCAGTTTTTCCCTGGTCTTTGGTCCCTGGTGCTAACTTGTTACTGCATTTTGTGAATGGTCCCGTAGCCTTCTGGGACATGTGACGTGTCCCAGAAGGCTGCAATCCAACCGGAAGTGGGAGCAAGTACCTGGCAAAACCAGGTACCCCCTCCCCCCCCTGAAAAAAAAAAAAGGTAATAGAGGGGGAGGAGCCAGAAAAGCAGAACTTCCCTATTTTGGGTGAAGCTCTGGATCACTGTTTGCCTTGAGTTCAGCTTTAAAGTCTAAGAAAAAAAAGAAGAAGAAAAAAACATAAGCATGTGCCCCAATTTAATTGTCTAATTTTAAGGGTAAATCATCAGCAAATTTACCCCCTTTGAGTACTGGCAGCCTTTCCTGTTAAGGGGTCAGTCACTCATTGGCTAGCTGTGCATTGGGCAACCAATCACAATCAGGGATGAGACGAACACCCCCCTGTTCGGTTCGCACCAGAACCTGTGAACAGACAGAATGTTTGCGTGAACTTTAGAACCCTATTAAATACAATGGACTCGAACGTTCGAAATCTAAAGTGCTAATTATAAGGCTAATATGCAATTTATTGTCCTAAAAAGTGTTTGGGGACCCGGGTCCTGCCCCAGGGGACATTGTATCAATGCAAAAAAAAGTTTAAAAAATAGACGTTTTTACGGGAGCGGTGATTTTAATAATGCTTAAAATGAAAAAAGAAAAGTGAAATATTCCTTTAAATTTCGTACCTGGGGGGTGTGTATGATATGCATGTAAAGTGGCGCATGTTTCCCGTGCTTAGAACTGTCCCTGCACAAAGTGTAATTTCTGAAGGAAAAAAAGTCATTTAAAACTCACTCGTGGCTATTAATGAATTGTCGGCTTTTATCAATACGTACAAAAGTCATTGATAAAAAAAAAAGTGTGGGGGTTCCCCCAAATTCAAGTACCAGGCCCTTCAGGTCTGGAATGGATATTAAGGGGAACCCCGCCGCAAATATAAAAAAAAATGGCGTGGGGTTCCCCCTAAATATCCATACCAGGCCCTTCAGATCTGGCATGGATTTTAAGGGGAACTACACTCCAAATTAAAAAAAAAATGGCGTGGAGTCCCCCCAAAAATCCATACCAGACCCTTATCCGAGCACGCAACCTGGCCGGCCGCAGGGGAAGAGGGGGGACGAGAGAGCGGCCCCCCCTCCCTCCTGAACCGTACCAGGCCACATGCCCTCAACATGGGGAGGATGTCCCCATGTTGATGGGACAAGGGCCTCATCCCCACAACCCTTGCCTGGTGGTTGTGGGGGTCTGCGGGCAGGGGGCTTATCGGAATCTGGAAGACCCCTTTAACAAAGGGGACCCCCAGATCCCGGCCCCCCTCTATGTGAATTGGTAAGGGGTACATTGTACCCCTACCATTTCATGAAGAAAGTGTAAAAAAAATTAAATAAAAACACACAAACACCTTGGAAAAGTCCTTTATTTAAAAAAAAAAACATTCCAGCGATGAAATCCAGTGTCCCGCGGCGATCCCGATGTCCAGCGCTGTCCGTCATTGGTTGTGCCTGAGCGGACCTGATGGGGAACTTCCTCCGCAGTGTTTTAAATGTATAGACCCGCCCCTTCTAAAGTTCCCCATCAGGTCCGCTCAGCGGACCTGAGGCGGAACGCGAGAAGGGGCGGGTCTATACATGAATTACACAGTAAAGGAAGTTCCCCATCAGGTCCGCCCCCTCGGTATGTCAGGCCGCGCCTACGTCATTGGCCTGAGCGGACCTGATGGGGAACTTCCTTCACTGTGTAAATTTAAATTACACAGTGAAGGAAGTTCCCCGTTCAGGCCAATGACGTAGGTGGGGTCTGACATACCGAGGGGGCAGACCTGATGGGAACTTCCTTCACTGTGTAATACGTGAATAGACCTGGCCCTTCTAAAGTTCCCCATCAGGTCCGCTGAGCGGACCTGATGAGGAACTTTAGAAGGGGCGGGTCTATACATTTAAAACACTGCGGAGGAAGTTCCCCATCAGGTCCGCTCAGGCACAACCAATGACGGACAGCGCTGGACATCGGGATCGCCGCGGGACACTGGATTTCATCGCTGGAATGTTTTTTTAAATTTATTTTAAATTTTTTAATAAAGGACTTTTCCAAGGTTTGTGTGTTTTTTTTTACATTTTTTGACACTTGCTTTGTGAAATGGTAGGGGTACAATGTACCCCTTACCAATTCACATAGGGGGGGGCCGGGATCTGGGGGTCCCCTTTGTTAAAGGGGTCTTCCAGATTCCAATAAGCCCCCCGCCCGCAGACCCCCACAACCACCGGGCAAGGGTTGTGGGGATGAGGCCCTTGTCCCCATCAACATGGGGACATCCTCCCCACGTTGAGGGCATGTGGCCTGGTACAGTTCAGGAGGGAGGGGGGGCCATTCTCTCGTCCCCCCCTCTTCCCCTGCGGCCGGCCAGGTTGCGTGCTCGGATAAGGGTCTGGTATGGATTTTTGGGGGGACTCCACGCCATTTTTTTTAAATTTGGGATGGAGTTCCCCTTAAAATCCATGCCAGATCTGAAGGGCCTGGTATGGATATTTAGGGGGAATCCCACGCCATTTTTTTTTTAAATTTGCGGCGGGGTTCCCCTTAATATCCATTCCAGACCTGAAGGGCCTGGTACTTGAATTTGGGGGAACCCCCACGCTTTTTTTTTTTTTTTTTTATCAATGACTTTTGTATGTATTGATAAAAGCTGACAATTCATTAATAGCCGCGAGTGAGTTTTAAATTACTTTTTTTCCTTCAAAAATTACATTTTATGCAGGGACAGTTCTAAGCATGGGAAACATGCGCCACTTTACATGCATATCATACACACCCCCCAGGTATGAAATTTAAAGGAATATTTCACTTTTATTGTTTCACTTTAAGCATTATTAAAATCACTGCTCCTAAAAAAACTGACGTTTTTTAAACTTTTTTTTGCATTGATACATGTCCCCTGGGGCAGGACCCGGGTCCCCAAACTTTTTAGGACAATAACTTGCATATAAGCCTTTATAATTAGCACTTTAGATTTCTCCCATAGACTTTTTGAATTTGCCGCGAACACCCCAAATTGTTCGGTGAACGGGCGAACATGAATTCGACTCGAACTCGAAGCTCATCCCTAATCACAATGTATAATTAAAGGGGTTGTAAAGGTTCGTTTTTTATTTTCTAAATAGGTTCCTTTAAGCTAGTGCATTGTTGGTTCACTTAACTTTTCCTTTGATTTCCCTTCTAAATATTTTTTTTCTTTGTTTTGTTTGTCTGAATTTCTCACTTCCTGTTCCTCCTCAGTAAGCTGTTCAGTAAGCTGTTCTGGCTGACTCCACACCACTCGGATGATGGTGTGAAGTTTAGTGAGGAGAAACAGGAAGTGAGAAATTCAGACAAAGAAAAAAAACATTTAGAGGGTAAATCAAAGGAAAAGGTAAGTGAACCAACAATGCACTAGCTTAAAGGAACCTATTTCGAAAATAAAAAACAAACCTTTACAACCCCTTTAAGAATGAAACAAGTGGGGGTGTTGGCGCTACCTAAATCCTGAAGAGTGTTCTACAGGTAAATGTGTAAGAGCCATATGAAGTATTCAAAACAATTAGTGACTATCAGCTGCGTGAGCAGTGAGTCCAATAATTTATATATATATATATATATATATATATATATATATATATATATATTGTGAGGGGGTTAGCTCGGTAGCGGGTGTGTGTGACCCCCTGGATGGGCTCCCCACACAAAAACAGGCCCAGCAGACGGAGGTTGTGGTTTTCAAGATCAAAAGGTGCGGTTTATTTCTCTATTTACAGTGACAAAAACACAGCAAAGCAAAAAGAAACATAAACAAAATAAATCCTGGTCAGCTTGACCTCTGACTAAACATGCAGGTTTCCCTAACTAACAACTGGGATCAGCCTGGTGCTGTCCTAGTCCCTAAGTCCCTGGTTTAGTAAATGTCCAAACAAATAGCCACACAGGCTTTGTCTCACCGCACAGGGGTTCACTCTCCCTAGACAGTCCCCACAGGTCTGGGTCCAGGCATGAGCAAACACCTAATGAAGCTGGGAGTTTTTATAGAGGCCTTAAACGAGCTGACAAGCTTCAGCTGGTCTCATCAACTCCCTGCCTGCACGACGCCCAGCACTCTCCCTAGAGGTATGAATCATCCATGAGCCCACTAGCCTCAGCTGGGCTTCATCAACTCTCTCCCTAGTTGTATAAGTCGGCATAAAGCCTGAATCTGGGAGAAATATACCTACCCCCCTGGATGCAACCAGGTGACTTTACCTTCCTGCTGTCACATACCCCCCCCTCTTGTTTTAACCTTGGGGTTGGAACACCAGCAATCAGGCATTCATGTACTCGAGACAAAGCATCCACATTCCCCATTTGAACGCCAGGGCGATGCTTTACTGTGAAGTTGAATTCCTGTAGGGCCAGGAACCACCTATTTACTCTTCTATTTGTCTCCTTGTTTTGAGCCATCCACTTTAACGGAGCGTGATCCGTAACCATGTCAAAGTGCCTACCTAGCAGATAGTACCGAAGGGAATCTAGAGCCCACTTCACTGCTAAACACTCCTTTTCAACCGTGGCGTAATTTACCTCATGGGACTTCAACTTCCTGCTGAGGTAAATGACTGGGTGCTCTTCCCCGTTCCAGACCTGGGACAATACTGCTCCTAACCCCACATCTGACGCATCACTTTGTACGACAAAGTCTTTAGAGAAGTCGGGTGAGTACAACACTGGCTGGCTACATAAGGCTTGTTTCAAGAATTGGAATGCTGCCTCAGCCTCGGGGGTCCATTTAATCATGACCGACCCTTTCCCTTTCGTCAGGTTGGTTAGGGGCACAGCCTTAGAAGCAAAGTGGGGAATGAAGCGCCGATAATAACCCGCGATTCCCAGAAAGGCTCGTACCTGCTTCTTGCTGTTGGGACGTGGCCAACTCTGGATGGCCTCGACTTTGTTGAGTTGGGGTTTTATTACTCCCCTGCCAATGGTGTACCCAAGATATTTGGCCTCCTCCTGCCCAATGGTACACTTCTTGGGGTAAGCCGCAGCATACTTCCGATGGGGCCTCAGTATCTGGTCCATTTTCCGCTGGAATGTGGCCGGCGCATTCTGTAACCCGAACGGCATTCTCTTATATTGGAACGCCCCGTCTGGGGTTACAAATGCGGTTTTCTCTTTGGCCGACTTGGCCAGGGGAATTTGCCAATACCCTTTTGTGAGGTCAAGAGTCGTCATGTATCGGGCTGTTCCCAGCCGGTCGATCAACTCATCTATACGTGGCATGGGGTAGGTGTCAAATTTTGTAACTTTGTTCAACTGACGAAAATCGTTACAAAATCGCCAGCTCCCATCCGGTTTAGGCACCAACACAATGGGACTAGACCAATCACTTTGGGACTCCTCTATCACCCCTAAGTTCAGCATTTTCTGTACTTCCTCCCGTATTGCCTCCCGTCGGGCCTCTGGGATCCGATAGGGTTTTAACTTCACCCTTTCACCGGGCGGGGTAATAATATCATGCTCTACCCCAGATGTTTGTCCCGGCAGCTCAGAGAACACCTCCTTGTTGCGAAGCACAAACTCCTTAACCTCCTGTTGTTGGGGTTGTGACAAGGTGGCTGCTATTCCAACCTCCGGAATCACGCAACCAGTTTGAGCTGGTGACCAAGTTTCTGCGACTAGGGACTCTCTATCCCTCCAGGCTTTCAACAGATTAACGTGATAGATCTGTTCGGGCTTTCGCCTTCCTGGTTGTCTGACCTTGTAATTCACTTCGCTCACTTTTTCCATTATCTCGTAGGGGCCTTGCCATTTGGCAAGGAATTTACTTTCAACCGTAGGGACAAGTACCAATATCCTATCCCCCGGGGAAAAGGTACGGGTCTTGGCTCCACGGTTGTACACTCTCTGCTGTGCCAACTGCGCTTGGGCCAACTCCAACACCAACTTCCTGTAAGGTTTGGGCACCACAAGCTGCTCAACGGTTTCTTCTGCCCTTTTTGCCACCCGATACAGTAGGTCCTTCTCTACGCTGAAGTATGGGTAAGTGCAGGTATTATCTGGGTTCACTAACTCGCCATCTATTTCCACTACGTTTTCCCGTGCCTTTATTAGGGCGGGGTCTTTTAACTGTTCTGTGGCAAAATTTTCCCTGTGAACCTCAAGATCAGAAAACTCCACAGACGGTAGGTTTTCGTCTGAGGAGGTGGGCTCCTCTCCAGTTTCTTGAGTCTCGCCTGCCAATACTGACAAGGGAAATTCTGGAGAGTCCTCACCACTCTCAGAGGAGTTCTGGCTATCACCTTCCTGGTACATAGGGGCACCAGTGGGGGGCTCAGGATCATCCCACAGTTCCCAGAACTTCGGAAAATCCCTTCCCACAATGGCATCATGCGGTAGTTGAGATACTAACCCCACTGGATGAGAGAGGGTACCTTTGGGGGTCTTGAAACACACTGTAGTCACTGGATACTCTCGGGTGTCCCCATGCACACAAATAACAGCTACCTTGCTATTCCCAGAGACCTCTGTTTTAACTAATTCAGCCTTTATCAGGGTCACAAGGCTACCTGAATCCAGTAATACCACAACATTTCTACCATTAATACACATTTTGCATAAATGTTTCTCAGTTCCCCGAATGGCAGTGCATGCGACTGTCGCACACAGCGACTGACGTCTGTCCGTCAGAAAGTCACATGGCATGGGTTCCTCCACAACCGGGCAATTTGCTGCAATATGTCCCGCTTGCCGGCAGCGGTAGCAAACAATCCTTTTGGCTGCCTCTTGAGCCCCCGACTTCCCAGGCTGTTCTCGCCAAACCCTGGGCAGAGCTCCCACCCTCTCACTCTCTCCACCCTCACCCCTTGGAATCATCTTATCCGCCCCTGGGGATGGTCTGGTCTTAGGGTGGAAAGTCCGAGAGTCTCTGGAAGAGGCCGTCAGGTTCTCTGCAGCCAAGTATCTCTCTACACGATCCACAAGTTTACCGGCCGTTTCTGGGTCTCCATGGCTTACCCACTTTTGAATGGCGGTAGGAAGAGCTCTCAAGAAACGATCCATCACAACACGTTCCACAATCTCCGGTGCGGACAAAGTCTCTGGCTGTAGCCACTTCCTGCTCAGGTGAATGAGATCATACATTTGAGACCTGGGGGGTTTTCCAAGCTGGAAAGTCCAGTTATGCACACGCTGAGCCTGGACAGCCAGGGTGACACCCAGCCTTGCCAATATTTCAGCTTTTAGCATCACATAGTCTTTTGCTTGGTCAGGCTCTAGGTCATAGTAAGCTTTCTGCGATTCACCAGTTAACAGAGGAGCCACCAGTCCAGCCCACTGCTCCTCAGGCCACTTTTCTCTTTCAGCAGTCCTTTCAAATGTGGTCAAAAATACCTCTGGATCATCCTCTCCAGTCATTTTTGTCAATAAACGACTCACCCCAAAGGACGCGGTATTAGTGGGACGGCTTTCCTCACTGGTCTGCGGACGTTGCTGCATTACTGCTTCCATCTGTTGTAGTCTCTGCTCTTGCTTCTGCAACAGGTCTATGAAGCGGGCCTCAGATTGCTGCTGGGCTTGTTGCTGGGCTGTGAAGCTCTGTTGTTGAGCTGCAAGGCTCTTTTGCAAACCTGCATTTGTCTGCTGTTGATTGGCATTTGCTAGAGCCAGCTGTTTCAGTATCTCCTCCATGCTGGCTTAAAAAAAACTGCCACTGGTTCTCCACCAACTGTGAGGGGGTTAGCTCGGTAGCGGGTGTGTGTGACCCCCTGGATGGGCTCCCCACACAAAAACAGGCCCAGCAGACGGAGGTTGTGGTTTTCAAGATCAAAAGGTGCGGTTTATTTCTCTATTTACAGTGACAAAAACACAGCAAAGCAAAAAGAAACATAAACAAAATAAATCCTGGTCAGCTTGACCTCTGACTAAACATGCAGGTTTCCCTAACTAACAACTGGGATCAGCCTGGTGCTGTCCTAGTCCCTAAGTCCCTGATTTAGTAAATGTCCAAACAAACAGCCACACAGGCTTTGTCTCACCGCACAGGGGTTCACTCTCCCTAGACAGTCCACACAGGTCTGGGTCCAGGCATGAGCAAACACCTAATGAAGCTGGGAGTTTTTATAGAGGCCTTAAACGAGCTGACAAGCTTCAGCTGGTCTCATCAACTCCCTGCCTGCACGACGCCCAGCACTCTCCCTAGAGGTATGAATCATCCATGAGCCCACTAGCCTCAGCTGGGCTTCATCAACTCTCTCCCTAGTTGTATAAGTCGGCATAAAGCCTGAATCTGGGAGAAATATACCTACCCCCCTGGATGCAACCAGGTGACTTTACCTTCCTGCTGTCACAATATACACACACACAGTGCGTACGGAAAGTATTCAGACCCCCTTACATTTTTCACTCTTTGTTATATTGCAGCCATTTGCTAAAATCATTTAAGTAAAGTTTTTTTTCCTCATTAACGTACACACAGCACCCCCATATTGACAGAAAAACACAGAATTGTTGACATTTTTGCAGATTTATTAAAGAAAAACTGAAATATCACATGATCCCAAGTATTCAGACCCTTTGCTCAGTATTTAGTAGAAGCACCCTTTTTATCTAATACAGCCATGAGTCTTTTTGGGAAAGATGCAACAATTTTTCACACCTGGATTTGGGGATCCTCTGCCATTCCTCCTTGCAGATCCTCTCCAATTCTGTCAGGTTGGATGGTAAATGTTGGTGGACAGCCATTTGTAAGTCTCTCCAGAGATGCTCAATTGGGTTTAAGCCAGGGCTCTGGCTGGGCCATTCAAGAACAGTCACAGAGTTGTTGTGAAGCCATTCCTTCGTTATTTTAGCTATGTGCTTAGGGTCATTGTCTTGTTGGAAGGTAAACCTTCGGCCCAGTCTGAGGTCCTGAGCATTCTGGAGAAGGTTTTTGTCCAGGATATCCCTTGGCCCCATTCATCTCTGCCTCGATTGTCGTCATGTCTCTGCAGCTGAAAAACACCCCCACAGCACGATGCTGCCACCATCATGCTTCACTGTTGGGACTGTATTGGACAGGTGATGAGCAGTGCCTGGTTTTCTCCACACATACCACTTAGAATTAAGGCCAAAAAGTTCTATCTTGGTCTCATCAGACCAGAGAATCTTATTTCTCACCATCTTGGAGTCCTTCAGGTGTTTTTTAGCAAACTCTATGCTGGCTTTCATGTGTCTTGCACTGAGGAGAGGCTTCTGTCGGGCCACTCTGCCATATATCCCCGACGGTTGGAGGGCTGCAGTGATGGTTGACTTTCTACAACTTTCTCCCATCTCCCGACTGTATCTCTGGAGCTCAGCCACAGTGATCTTTGTGTTCTTCTTTACCTCTCTCACCAAGGCTCTTCTCCCCCGATAGCTCAGTTTGGCCGGAAGGCCAGCTCTAGGAAGGGTTCTGGTCGTCCCAAACATCTTCCATTTAAGGATTATGGAGACCACTATGCTCTTAGGAACCTTAAGTGCAGCAGAAATTTTTTGTAACCTTGGCCAGATCTGTGCCTTGCCACAATTCTGTCTCTGAGCCCTTCAGGCAGTTTCTTTGACCTCATGATTCTCATTTGCTCTGACATGCACTGTGAGCTGTAAGGTCTTATATAGACAGGTGTGTGGCTTTCCTAATTAAGTCCAATCAGTATAATCAAACACAGCTGGACTAGAAGATGTAGAACCATCTCAAGGATGATCAGAAGAAATGGACAGCACCTGAGTTAAATATATGAGTGTCACAGCAAAGGGTCTGAATACTTGGGACCATGTGATATTTCAGTTTTTCTTTTTTAATAAATCTGCAAAAATGTTAACAATTCTGTGTTTTTTTGTCAATATGGGGTGCTGTGTGTAAATTAATGAGGAAAAAAAATGAGCTTAAATGATTTTAGCAAATGGCTGCAATATAACAAAGAGTGAAAAATTTAAGGGGGTCTGAATACTTTCCGTACCCACTGTATATATGAAGAAAGTTCAAGAGTTGCTGCACTTAAAATCATTTCTTTATTTTTCAAATATCTTCATAAAGATTACATACCAAAAAAGTACCAGTATTCAAGATATTCAGACATGGATGATTTCCGTTTCGGGCTTACATGCTTACGCCCTTCCTCAGATCAAGTCAGAACACATCTAACAATTTCATGAAAGTCATGTGGTTTTAAACACTTTACAAGCTACATTACATATGGAATCAATTACATGGTTAATAATAAAATCCAATTCCTACATGGTTATTTCAAGTATTTCACACCAAAGATACAAAAAAGGGTAATCAAGCTGGCCACAGTCTCATAGTTCCCTCAGGAGCCATCCTTGTGTCAACTGAAAAATATATTATATGTACAAAAACATTCCCTAAAAAGCATATATATAGGGATTGAAAAAATATATACCGTATTTATCGGCATATAACACACCATTTTTTCCCCTTAAAATCAGGGGAAAATTGTGGGTGCGTGTTATACGCCGATCCCCCGCTGATTGTGAGGAAACGAGCGAGCGGAGCCGAGATACACAAAGCCGAAGTACACTCGGTTTTACTCTGCTGCTCTCGCAGTCACGCCCACTTCCACTGATTGCGAGAGGTGCGAGCGCCGTTGACCTACAGAAAGCCGAGTGTACTTCGGCTAGTCTCGGCTCCTCTCACAGTCCCGCCCCTGACTGTAAGCAGAGCCGAGTCTAGCCGAAGTACACTCGGCTTTCTGTAGGTCAGCGGCGCTCGCTCCTCTCCTCTCGCAATCAGAGGAGATGGGCGGGACTGAGCAGAGCCGAGTCTAGCCGAAGTACACTCGGTCAGTGGAAATCGGCGCCAATTTTAAATCAGGGCAAGGCTGCAAAGGCACTGGGCAAGGCTGCAAAGGCACTGGGCAAGGCAGCAAAGGCATCGGGCAAGGCTGCAATGATGGACAAGGCTGCAGATGTACACTGATAAGGCTGCATTGATGGGCGTTTAAATGTAAGTTTTTTTCCTTAAAATTCCCTCCTAAACTTGGGGTATGTGTTATACGCCGATAAATACGTATGTAAAAATAAAAGTGAAAGGAAAAAATCATAAAAATAAATGCAGACAAATATAAATCGGTCGAAAAAAATGTAGATCATAAAAATAAATATAGATCCAAATCTGTGTTCAATCCATTAGGAGTAATAGTATTAAGAACATTTATCCAATGTACCTCACGTCTCCTCAAGGTAAGTTCACGATCACCACCTCTCCTATTTCTTTCAATGCCTTCTAATACCATGTATTTTAATAGTGAGACTGCATGTCCTTTTTCTCCAAAATGTCAGGCAAGTGGTAGCTGTGTTAATTTATCTCTGATTGAATCTTTATGACGGGCTATTCAATCCTTTACCTTTTGGGTGGTTTCTCCAATATATAATAATCCACATGGACATTTGACAGCATACACCACATACGATGATTGACAGGTGTAGTGTCCCTTAATGGGAATATTGAAACCTTTGTGGGAATGTGAAATATATTTACCTTTAATCATACTGCAGTCAGCGGCTCATTGCGGGGGGAATATCTCCTAAACCGTACAGGTTTAGGAGATATTCTTTTTACCTACAGGTAAGCCTTATTTTAGGCTTACGTGTAGGTAAAAGTTACAAAATAGGGTATACAACCGCTTTAACACACAAAAATGAACACATTGTGGTGTATTAGATACCAGTGTGAATCACCGCTTATTGTCCTTTTGCTACCAATTGATTAGAATGTTTTTATTTGAAATTCTAGAGGACTCTTAATATGTTGTTTTTTTATTAATACATTGTTATTCAACAGTGCTAAGTTCATATTTATGGTTGTGCATCCCCAGGGTTATATATACCAGACTGTTCCCAATCAATGCTGTGGAAACTGTGTCCAGAGGTCATGCGTGTTCACTACAGCTAATGGAGTACTTACAACCCTAGAGGTATTTGTAGTTAACTCTTTAAATAAAAACTATGTTTTTTATTCCATAATATTTTTATTTGTTTGGTGCTTTACATACAGTAAACATGCAAAAGTTGAAAACCAAAGGGCTTGGTCAATCAAAGGTGTAAAGTTTGTGTAAAACAACAATGACCGGATACATAAACCGTCTTCAGGGGCAAACAGGCCAAAATGGTGATAATAAACATTTTTACTGGAATTATGGTTGCCCTGATATATATATATATGCAAATATTAAAAAAAATACAGAGTTACTGTAATCACCCAGTGTCACTCTAACAGTCGTATACATCTATATATGTGAAAAACAATGCTGCACCACTCCTAAAAATTAAATAGTGCTTTTATTGCTTTAAAAACATTTATTAAAACCAGTTGCACACTTATCTGACTCCTGTTACTGCTTCAGCGATGTCACATCTGCAGCACTGCTCCTCTCACTTTCTAGTCTCACAGGAGACACAGAGAAAAACAGGAGCCACTCTATCCAAAGCTAGAAAAAAAAGTTTTTGGCTTCACATACACTATAACTGATAATGCAGTGAAACCTTACAGAGGAGGTTTCACATTGGAAATCAACATGAAATAAACTATTTCTATAAATAGGAATGCATATATGGTTACAATGCATTGTGCAAAACTGGTTTGGGTCTCTGTGTAACTGCTACATTTTCTTTGAAAGGATGGACAAACCTTACCTGAACCTAGCGACATTTGTATAGTTTATAACTGTAAGAAGACAAATGGACAATTTTCAACTTTGGCAGTAAAGAAGACATGTGAGCACGTGAGTGCTCGGGACTGCCAAGCTGTAAGTTAAAGTGAAATGTATCTATCTATCGCCAATTTTATTGATATCTGTGGATCCTATAATATTGTATTACAACACAGATACAATCTAATATTATAGAGCTATTTATTCCAAACTGCTTGTTGATCATCATTAATGCAGTGTATTGAAACCATGACTTCTATGGTCTATGGTCTTTGGGACCAACGACACAATATAATTAGACAGAGTATGGTAAGGTGGACTTAAAGAAGGCAAAAAAAAAAAACCTATGTGATTCTGTTATGAATCACAGCATGGCCTTTTTAAACAATTACATTTTTATTACTCTCTTTTTTTTATAAGATCTTCTTTTTTAACACCTTGCGACCAGAGCAATACAGTGTTACCATAGTAACATTGTACTATTGTAGTGAAGTGATCAAGATTTTTTTTTCTATGGTATAAAGAAACCATTTTTACTGAATGAAATTGATTCATTCAGTGTGTATTATTGTGATTAGCTATGATTGGCCACAGCAAATCACATGGGACAGATGGGATGTGATTGACCCTGTGTGTACCATGTGACCACTGTTACCAATCACAGCTGGCAACACAAATGCACACAATGAATGGCATGAATCAAAGCCATTCATTGTTTACAATTGTCATGTGATCTGCTGTGATTGGTCACAGCGATCACCTGGTACCAGCAGTGGGTTGGTACACTGATCAGTCTTCAGGTACAGCCGGTGACAGATTGCGCCGCAGGGCGGCCTGTTTTGGGAACACATCCTATGACATCCATCTAGAACGACAAAGGTCTTGCCAAACCGTCCTTTTACAATAGGCTGGGCGAGAAGTTTTTAAACAGAACAAATCTACATGACCTATTTCTATGACAAATCTGAAAAATAAGGGGTTTATTCATGGCTTTACTGTAGAAGGCTAAGCCATGCTGGCCCAAAAACAGCATTCAGACGCAATGAAGCATCCACTTTCTGTGGAGTGTTGTCAGTGCAGGTTGGCGTTCTTCTACTTTTAGCAAATGAAAATACATGTCAAATGATCCAAGTGATTGATCATATTTCCATCTCCTGTGGTTCATGTTTAGGTTGAATAATAAAAAAAAAACTAGACTCGCAGTTACATAAATAATAATAAAAAATTAATAAAAATTATTCCAGTAATATGCAATATCCACTTCCATTATTATGTTTAGGGCCAAAGTCATCATAAACTTGCTTTTAAACAGTTTTTGTTTTCTCCAGGGAGAAGAATATCAGAAGATCCCTGGTCAGTGCTGTGGCCAGTGTGTCCAGACACAATGCCTGATTATAGATGCTGGCGGAGTTACCAAAACTTTGAATGTATGTTATTAATTCATAATTCAGTAAACCAAAACAATGAAAATTACTGCATGGTGTGATAAATGTTCAGTATTGAAGTGCTAGATCTGGAACCAATATTAAATATCCACTGTTCTTTTAGGATCATCAATACATCTTGTATGGTTTTATCAATACGTCTTATCTGCAAACCTCTGCTTTAATATCTGTGATTGCTCAAGGAAATCATCATCTTTGGTACACTTTCTCCTCACTCTCGTCATCTGACCTGGATATTTTTTAGCCAGAGGGGACTATTAATAGGGGGTTCGCAATTTATATTTGCTTCTTTGAAAAAAAACTTTAGTATGCAGTCTTTCATCATCCTTGGATATAGTAATATCCAAAACATTTAATCTTTTAAATCAAATTTATACACCAATCTAATGGTATTGTTGTTGTTCAAGTTATTCAAGTGAGAGGAGCAAGTTATTCATAAACTCTTGGAGACTTCCCTCAGTGCCCTCCTATATGAAGAAGAGGTCATCGACAGTATAAACCTCTTGTAAAACAGGAATTCAGATCTCCTTTGATGTCTTCCCACTTTGACATGAAAATGTTGGCAAGACTGGGTGTATATTTCATGCCCATGGTCACTCCTGCTTTTTGAATATATTCAAAAAAATTTTTGAATTTTTATAGATTTCTATTAATGTTGCTGCATAGGAATTTTAAGCTTTGTATGAATTCAATTTTAATATTATTTTGTATTTTCTAACACATACAAATTTAGTGTCTGTATATTTTGGATATTTACATCTTGGCAAATTAACACAGAGTAGGGGTGATTTTCATTATCTAGATCTAGAACCAGACACCGGGGGTTCAGTTAGAGTGTTTTGAGCCAATAACAGCAACCAGAAGCAAAACTGATAGAACTTGTTTGTGTGATTTACTTTCTTGATCTTGGGCATCTTAAATCCCAAAAATTGAACCCAGGCTCCCTCTTAATTGCAGAGCTATAGAAGTGTGGCTCAACTGTTATTTCTGAATAAACCACCAAATAAAATGTGTTTTCAGAGCAGAGTACTTTTAGAGAGCAGTGGTCTTTTTTAGCTTATTACTGCAAAATGTTGTGCCCATAAAAGCCATGCCGATTGAGTCCAATAACACTGCAATCGGCAAAGCTCATGCTCCTTGATGCTTGCAGAGCTATTGGCCTGACTCAGCAGAGTGGTGTGTCAGACTCCTACAGCAAAATGGCAAAATCACTGCTATCACAAAGCGCAACAAACAGTGGTCTATTAGCTGCAGGTTAGATGTGGAGAGCAGAAAGGGTAAGTGGCCATGGGGCATTCTTATGCCGCGTACACACGATAATTTTTCCCGTCTGGAAAAATTTAAATTTTTTTTTAACAAGAAAAACGACCGTGTGTGGGCTTTTTGTCATTTTTCCCGACGGGAAAAACTGCATTAATCACGACGAGAAAAATTAGAACATGCTCTAATTTTTCTCGTCGTGATTCCCGTCAATTTTTTCCGTGGCAGTTTTCCCATAGGGAAACACTGCCACGGAGCCCACACATGGTCGTTTTTCTCGACCAAGGGAAAAACGGCCGTGTGTAGGGAACCAAGCTCGTTTTTCCTGTCGATTTTCTCGACTGTGTTTTCACCGTCGAGAAAATCGATTGTGTGTACGCGGCATTACACTGAGATGACAGGTAAGACATTCCTAACCTCTCATTTTGGTGTGAGCTGGAACCATGGGTAAAAAAAATGTAAGAGGTTGATTGGGCTTTAATATCATTTACAGTAAGGCCTCATGCCCACTGGCGTTTTTACAGCTGCGTTTTTTGCAGCTTAAAAAACGCCTGTCCATGTTATTGTAAATATTTTTTTATTTTATTTTTTTGAAAAAAAAAAAAAAAAAAAACGTCGGAGCTAAAAACGCGACCGCGCGTTAGTGCGCGTTTTTGCGCGTTTTTTGACGCTCGCGTTTTTTCCTGCCTAATTCTGACGCTGAGGAACGCACTGGTCCTGGGTTTTTTTTACAGCTTAAAAACGTCTATGCTATTTGCAGCTCAAAAACGTCTAGGTGGGCATGAAGCTATAGACTAACATGGACAGGCATTTTTAAGCTGTAAAAAACGCTCAAAAACGCGGCTGTAAAAACGTCCGTGGGCATGAGGCCTAAAGGGTATATTATTCCATATATATTGTCCTATAAAGAGTACAGTTATTTGAACTATTAAGGTTTGATGCAATAGGAATCTTAGTATTTGGTTACAATTACTGCCCTGCTGATTTATTGTTTAACATCCTTTATTTGGTTGTTTACACAGAAATAACAGTTGTGCTTTACTTTTTTATATAAAGAGCTGGTAAAATGATTCTTCTGTCTACAAAATCAACACAGTAAATTATCACTCCTACCCCACTTCTCTTCCATCAGTAAAACCCAAGCAGTTTTGGAACATCTAAATAGTGTACCATGTAACGATTAACACAATAAATGATGAACTGCGTTTGATTTTCAGACATGCTCCAATGTACAGTGCGCTGACCACATGACATCAACAAGAGCATAATCACTACCCCACAATTTGCTTGGCTGACTTATTTTAGGGGTGGAGAGTGTTAGGAAAGTCATGTACAGATGTAATAGCCCCTATAAAATGACAGGAATATACTAATGACCAAGCCTAGTCTGACAATTTTTGTTTACAAGTAAAAATCTGTATTTTTTTTTTGCTAGAACCCACAAACATTATATATATTCATTGCAATTTTTTATGTCACATGGTATTTGCGCAGCGGTTTTTCAAACACAACTTTTTACCTTACATTTGTAAAGCCTTTTCTCTGTACACTGATATAATTAATGTACAAACTCTATGGACTTAGCTATGTGGCCAAATAAATAGTTATCTAATATAATGCTTTAAAATTGTGCACGTGTGTGGAATGGTGCCAAACTACGGTACTTAACTACTTCAATACCAGGCACTTATACACCTTCCTACCCAAGCCAATTTTGAGCTTTCAGCGCTGTCGCAATTTGAATGACAATTGCACAGTCATGATACACTGTACCCAAACACATTTTTTATCATTTTGTTCCCACAAATAGAGCTTTCTTTTGGGGGTATTTGATCACCTCTGCAATTTTTATTTTTTGCGCAACAAATTAAAAAAAAGCAAAAATTTTGAAAAAAACAAAGTTTTTCTTTTGTTTCTGTTATTTTTTTTTTGTAAATAAGTACCTTTTCTTCTTCAATGACGGACACTGATATGGCTGCACTGATGGGCACTGATAAGGCGGCACTGATGGGCACCGATGAGGTAGCACCAATGACGTGGCACTGATGATGGGCACTGGGCACTGATAGGTGGCACTCGTAGGCGGCACTGATGGGCACTCATAGGCGGCACTGATGGGCACTCATAGGCGGCACTGATGGGTACTTATGGGTGGCACTGATAGGTGGCATGGACGGGCACTGATAGGTGGGCACTGATAGGTGGGCACAGATGGGCACTGATAGGTGGCACTGATAGACACTGGTGGGTGGCACTGATGACACTGGTGGGTGGAATTGCTGGGCATCACAAATTGTTTTGTGCTATGATGGTGCCAATCAGTGCCCATTTGTGGGCACTGATTGGCATATGTTGTGCACGCATTTCTACATGTGGATGGCCATGGGGGACTTACCTGGCCATCCACATGTTAGGTGCTTCCCTGGTGGTCCTGGGAGGCATCCTGGTGGTCCAGTGTGGGCATCCGAGGGGGGGCTGCGCTGATAAACAATCAGCGCAAACCCCCCTGTCAGGAGAGCTGCCGATCGGCTCTCCTCTACTCGCATCTGTCAGATGCGAGTGAGGAAGAGCCGATCAATGGCTCTTCCTGTTTACATCGTGATCAGCCGTGATTGGACACGGCTGATCACGTGGTAAAGAGCCTCCGCCGGAGGCTCTTTACCGAGATCGGTGTTGCGTGTGTCAGACTGACACACCGCACCACCGATCGCCGCGATGCACGGACGCGCGGCTGCTGTTATCTTGCAGGACGTCATATGATGCCCAGTCAGGATAACTGAACCACCGCCCGGCCATCATTTTGCTATAGGCCAGGCAGGAAGTGGCTAAAAATCACCATAGGCGATGCTTTAATTTTTTTTTACAGGTTACCAGTTTGGAGTTACAGAGGAGGTCTAGTGCTAGAAATATTGCTCTTGCTATACTGTTCATGGTGATACCTAACATGTGTGGTGCAAACACATTTACATATATGGGCATAACCTTTGCATGCGTTCGCAACTGCATGCATTTTTTTTTCTTTTTAGACTGTCCCTTTATTTTTTATTTATTTTTGATCATTTTTATTGCTGTCACAAGAAATGTAAACATCCCTTCTGACCACAATAAAGCATGACAGGTCCTCTTTATAGAGAGATCTGTGGTCAATAAGACCCCACATCTCTCCTATACAATGGAAAGCATCAGTTAAAAAAAATATTTTCAAATAAAGGTCTTGTTTACATTAGCTATGAGCAGAGGCCATGTTTCCTGTGCTAATCTCTATGGCCAGCCGCCGTCACCGCCGGATCAGTTCCCAGGCTTCATGATGAGCAAGGTAAGCCTGAGAACCACTGGAAAGGGGTATTGGGGGATGGGAGGATGGTGGGGGAGGCCCCTCCCACTGCTTTTAAAGGTGATCCAGCAGCTAATCAGAAAGAGCAGCGGCTGCTGAAATTTTTCATCTAGCTGCAGCCATAACCCCAGATATTTCACTTCAAAACAATGATGTATTTTCCCAGTTAGTCGTCCGGAAAAGGAGAAGTACAGCCAAAGCTGGCTGTACTTCTCCTGTGGATCACAGGAGTGCAATTCAGGCTAAAGCCTGTTGTTGACTGACATCACCGAGCCAGTCCAGGCTGGGGAAAGATTGCGACCATATGGTCAGGATCCACCCAAGAGCCTGGACTGACACCTGGATCAGCCTCTCAGCTGTGCCGCTGGGAGATTGAGCCAGCTTCTCTCTCCCCTCCATAGCCCGGCACTCCAGTGAGCACTGGAAGAGCAGAGCAGACAGCGGTGACTGACAGTTGCCACTCTCTGCTCAGAATGGCAGGGAGAACTCAGCAGTGTTTGATCACTCGGTTCTCAGCCTAAGAGCGGAGGACAGATGCAGCATCAGATTGATTCTGCATCCACCTAGGTAAATATAATAAAATAAAAATTTATGAAACAAAAAAAAAAAAAAATCCTTAATTTTTCTTTTAAGATTTCAACACATTTATTCACTCATACATAATTCACTCATATAATCCAGTTCGTTTTTTTGACTTAGAATAAATGCAGAGTAGGGGAGTGACACAGACCCATAGCAATATTTTGATGGGTTCCCACATGACCTCCATCTGTGGTACTTGACAGTATCCACTGAGACAATAGTGTAATTGATCTTAGCTTAAAGTAGGTGTAATAAAAAAGGCAGCAGGAGAGCTGTGAGCATAGAAAAGACCCGTGCTGTAGAATAATTAGCTATAATAATGGTAACAACCATAATGATAGTTTATATTATTTTGTAGTTGTTAGTGCTTTCATTGCACTATTATACCCCCATACAAACCTCTTTAACCACTTAAGGACCGGAAGGATTTGCCCCTTAATGACCAGGCCATTTTTTGCGATACGGGACAGCGTCCCTTTAACTGACAATTGTGTGGTCGTGCGAAGCTGTACCCAAACAAAATTGACGTCTTTTTTCCCCACAAATAGAGCTTTCTTTTGGTGGTATTTAATCACCTTTGTGGTTTTTCTTTTTTTGTGCTATAAACAAACAAAAAGCCACAATTTAAAAAAAAAATAATAGTTTTCATTAGTTTAGGCCGATATATATTCTTCTACATATTTTCGCAATAGGCATATATTGATTGGTTTGCGCAAAAGTTATTGTGTCTACAAACTACAGGATAGATTTATGGACTTTTATTTTTTTTTATTGTTTCTACTAGTTATGGCGGCGATCTGCGATTTTTAGCGAGACTGCGACATTGCGGCGGACAAATCTGACTCCAAACGTTGATAGGTGTTATAAAAATGCACTGATCAATGTAAAAATGACACTGGCAGGGAATATGTTAACAATAGGGGTGATCAAGGTGTTAAGTGTGTTCCCTCAGTGTGTTCTAATTGTAGGGGGGATGGGCTGCCAGGGACATGACAGAGATCACTGTTCCCGATCAATGGGAACAGTAGATCTCTCATGTCGCTAGGCATTCTGCCTCTCCTCATCGTGATTGCAGGTCGCCAGCGGACATCAAGTCCAGCACAAGCCGACGTACAATGATGGTGATTCACACAGGGGGGAGCCAACCTACCGCAGTGCAACTGTAGCAGGCGGTCCTTAAGTGGTTAAAGGAGAAGTATAGCCAATTTTGTCTATGCTTCTCCTATGGATCACAGGAGTGTAGTCGGTTGACCTTACAGTTGGAATCCACCCAGATGCCTGGACTGGCAGCTGACTCGGTCACCGACTCTCTGCTCACTGAAGACTGAGAACTGAGTGTCATTGGTCTTTGATTGCTCAGTTCTCGGTCTTAGAGGTGGCAGCCATCTAGATGAGTATGATTGATTGATTATTTATTTTTATTTTTTTAAAGCCATACTTCTCTTTTAAATGAAAAGTAGGGCCAAGGCACTTAGTTCTGCACTCCTGTGACCTGTATTCAGCTAAAGACCACTATTGGCTGCTGTAATTCTGCTGGTCCAGGCTCTGGAGAGATCCCAACTTTAATGTTGGGATCCACCCAGATACCTGGACCGGCAGCCAGCTCAACCTCTCAGTGTGTCGCCAAGAGCCTGAGCCAGCCTCCACTATCCCCTCCACAGCCGGGCACTCCAGTGAGCGCCGGAGGAGCAGAGCAGAGAGCTGGGGACTGATAGTCACCGCCTCTCTACTCACTGAAGACTGAGTGATCAGCAGTCTTTGATAGCTCAGTTCTGGGTCTAGAGGCAGTGGAGGACAGATGCTACATCCTCCTAAGTAAATGAGAATGTTTGTTTTTTTCTAATCCCAAAATTCTCTTTTAAATTGTAGCTTTTTGGAGAGATAAAAACTTTAGCCATCTTGTCAGATTTTAGCATAGAAAACTCTAAGTTTTTACCACCACAGGAAGACTGTTAGCACACAGGATTGATGATCGGGTTGTGCTGTCCTGATGACCAAAAGCTTTGAAAGAAAAACTATTCACAGATGGGGAGAATGGAAAGCAAGGGAGACCTGATAGAAGTAACACCGCAATCTAAAAAGTTGTCCTGCTTGTTAACCTCAGTTCTTCTAGACTAGACACTTCACATAGGATCAGGTCATTTACTTGTAGCACTACCTCCACAGGAGCCGCTTTTGAATAAGGGATCCCCCACCCTGTATAGCCAGTCACACAAATTTTCCGCAGCACTCTGGAGTCAGAAAACAGTCGTGCAGGTTTGTTTTTGTGTTTTTATTAGGGGTATCGAACGTGGATGGTGATAGGGGGATTATGGGATTGAATTTAGCACAACTTTCCAGGGACAACTTCTTCTGTACAGACAATTTACACTTTCAGCTTCCCTCAGTACAACTCTTGCTTGAAGCACTACAACTCCCAGTACCAGCTGGCACACTATTAAAAAATCTGACAATTGGGCTCAGTCAGATTAGTAGCAAATTCCCTTTACAGGCAGGGACTGTGGGACCCTTTGGTAGTGTAGCAAAGTCTTAGTGCCCAGCTGTCCTTCTGTGACTACTGATCCCAGCACCACCTCTTCAGGTACTGCCAGCCCACCTGGATGCAGTTGCTCCATTTCTCTAGCCCTCCTGGCTAAGCTTCCACAGTCCTCCCAGACTGACTCTGCATCCATCTCAGACTGCTCTCACCCAGTCCTATCAGGCTGCCTCTCAGTCCTCCCTGACTGTAACACTCATCAGCCCACCTGGCTGTCTTCTCCTTGGAGATCTCCCAGACGTGCTCTCTGGCTTCTGCTGTCCTCACACCTGCTCCTGTGCCACTGGACTGGATACTCCAGACAGCTCCTCCTAACCTCCACTCCCATTCTTCTAGAATCTTCTCCAAGTTTCTAGAACTAGGGGGAGGTATTAGAGATGCTGCCTGTGAGTCATTCCAGCCTCCCTGAGTCACTCACCCTGACCCAGATAAGAAACTGCCAGCCAAGCCTGAACATTTTACCTACACTAAAAAGAAGAACCTAACAATTCCTATTCTAGCACACTAAGGGGTGCTACATACTGTTACCTGCCCAATCCAATCTAGGTTTCATCAGCTGCCTTGGAGGGCAGAGGAGGGATCAGGGGTTTTATAGATTTATAGTAAAACTTTATATTCCCATCGCACACGTTCCTGGAGGAGCTCTCAAAGTTTTGGTGCTGCAGCAAAAACCAGCTGGATACTGGTTAAAGTCACGAAGTAGATATTTGCCAGCACACCATGGATCGACACAAAGTAGCATCCAAACAGATTATTTATTGCATGATCACAACACAAGGAGAGTGCAACGTTTCGGAGTCACGCAGGATCCCTTCGTCAGGCATGTGAAGAATATAGATTTATAGATCCCTGATTTCTCCATAAAGAGGACCAATCACTGCCCAAGCTATCACAAGGGATGTTGTTCATCCCTTTCAATTAAAACTTAAATAAAAAAAGTGTAAAAAAGTACATTTAAATAAAATAAAACAAAAAAAATTAAGCATCTTCACCCTCCCCATGCTCACACTCAAATTCAAACACGCACATAGGTCCCGTACGCATATGTAAACAGTGATTGCACCACACATGTGTGATATCACTGCGAACATCAATGTAGCACCAGAACTCACATTTAATTAACATCTGGTAACCTGAAAAACAATTTTAAAGTGTCACCTATGGAGATTTTGAAATACTATAGTTTGTCTCCATTTCACAGGTCTGCAAAATTTTAAATCTCGACATGTTTGATATCTATTTACTTGGCACAACTTCAATTATTATATTTTACCCAAAAAAATGGTATTATATTGTGTTTGTGTGCATTAAAATGCATGTAAGTGTATTTTTTTCCTAAAAATTATCATTTTCTAAATAATGCGCAAATATCATACAACAATTGCAACAACCACCATTTTATTCTCCAGGGCCTCAGCTTTCAGAAAATCTATAATGCTGCAAATAATGTTGCAAAAAATGCTGATTTTTTCATGTATGTAAAACATTTCTAAATTGGCCCAGATGCAAAGCTTATAGCAAATGACAGTCTACACAAATGATGCCTTTCAAAACAAGCTTCTAAAAGCTTGAATATCAATATAAAATAATATAATACTAAAGAGGCGTTGTTTTATTATATAGTCCATCATTCTATGGTTGAGTAGCCTTTAATCCTAAATGTTTTTTCTTAAAGGTAGGGGAAACCTGGACTTCAACAAGTAATGCCTGTGTATCCTATGGCTGTACCAAGTCAAATGGACAGATTTATTCTATGCTTATGAACAAGACATGTGAATCTTTGACGTCACAGGAATGTGGAAGTGTAAGTCATGTGGAATTATATATGTTGTGATCATTAGCAATTTGAATATAAGGTATTGCACAGAATAAAAGAGAAGGACCATGTTAGAATTTGATTATGTAGTCTATAGGTTATATTTTTTGTAGCTGCAGCCTATTTAATAATAAACGTATTTTGCTTTTGGAAATAAAGCAATATAATTATTCTGAGAGTAGAGTATTAAAGAGACTGATTCCTGCTCCGCAGAGAATGGTTAAAGCGGAGCTCCGCCGGAAAAAAAATATATTAAAAGCCAGCAGCTACAAATACTGCAGCTGCTGACTTTTAATATTAAGACACTTACCTGTCCTGGAGTCCAGCGACGTCCGCAGCAGAGGAGGAGCAATCGCTCGTCACTCTGCTGCCCCCCTCCGCCATCCTCGGTGAGGGAACCAGGCAGTGAAGCCTTGCGGCTTCACTGCCCGGTTCCCTAAGGCTCATGCGCGGGTCATGCTGCGCCGTTCTGACTGGTCCTCCTGTGTTCTGGGAGCTGAGTGTCTCCCAAAACACTATGGGTATTCTGCGGGAAGTGACATGCTTCCCGCAGATTTCCCGCAGAGAGGTATCTGCACCCCCCTGAAAGGTGTCAATTGTGACACCGGAGGGGGGGGAGGCTTCAGATGAGCGGAAGTTACACTTTAGGGGGGAGCTCCGCTTTAACTGCATGTTTGTAAAGTGACTAATTATTTCCCAAAAATATACTATGTCAGTCACAGAAAAAAACAAAAGGAAAAGGAACAAATAAAACATATGTTTTCACAAAAAAAAAAAAAAAACATTGAAAAAATTGTTCTGCTTTTCTATAAGCCTACACAGTGAATCTATGGGCAATTCAAGGCAATTGAAATAACCTAGTGCTTGTAACAACCATTAGGCCCCTCAGACATGGGGGCATCTAGCTGCTTGTTTTTCCTGCCTGGCATTTTAGTGCACCCGGGAGAGACAGCTGCAGCATCCAGCCCCGCAACCTGCAGCATGTCAAAATCTATGGCAGGCTATAGCTGGATAGGGCTGAATGCTGTACAGAGTTGTATAAGCATTTAGAGCCCTATGACTTCAGGGATGAGTGCCCCGAATGCAGAAGCCCTGCCAGCCTGTTCAGGTGGCAGCCTGACAGTCACTTTAACAGGCTGCAGGCAGTGGGGCTGAATACTGTACACGCCCCTCTTAGGTGCACTAAAATGGCAGGAGAAAACAAAACAAGAAACAGCACCAAAAATATTGATGGATGGTAGAGGATTATTAGCTAGAAATGCTGCCACTTGGTACTAGTGAAACACTAGTTAGTACAAATAAGGGAAATGAGCAGCTCAAATCTAAGGCCTCATGCCCACGGACGTTTTAAAAAACAGGCTGTAAAGCTAGTACAGACGCCAGGAAAAAAAGCGGCGTTTTTAACGCAATTTGTTTTCCACGTTTTGCATTGAATTCAATGCACGTTTCGCCGCGCTAGCTTTCAGCTACGTTTTTCTTTCTCTATTCCAAATCAATGGCTCCCTATGGGAGCCCATTGATTTGAATATAGGTCGCACCAGAAGTTGGATCAAGATGATCCGACTTGCGGGGGGGGCCCCTCGTGTGCTGAGAATCTTGAAGGGGAACCCCCGCAAAATTTTTAAAATAATTTGCGTGAGGTTCCCCCCAAGAGCGATACCAGGCCCTTCGGTCTGGAATGGATCTTAAAGGGAACCCCCACACCAAAAAAAAATGGCGTAGGGGTTCTCCTAGGATCCATACCAGACCCTTATCCGAGCACGCAGCCCGGCAGGTCAGGAAAGGGGGACGAGCGAGCGCCCCCCCCCTTCCTAGACCATGCCAAGCCACATGCCCTCAACATGGGGGTGGGTGCTTTGGGGCAGGGGGGGCACTGCGCCCCCCACCCCAAAGCACCTTGTCCCCATGTTGATGAGGACAAGGGCCTCTTCCTGATAATCCTGGCCGTTGGTTGTCGGGGTCTGCAGGCGGGGGGCTTAGCGGAATCTGGAAGCCCCTTTTAATAAGGGGGCCCCCAAATCCCGGCCCCCTACCCTATGTGAATGAGTATGGGGTACATCGTACCCCTACCCATTCACCAGGGGGAAAAAGTGTCATTAAAAAAAAAACACACGAGACAGGTTTTTAAAGTAATTTATTTGGCAGCTCTGGGGGTCTTCCTCCGACTTTGGGGGTCTTCCTCTGACTTTGGGGGTCTTCCTCCGACTTCGGGGGTCTCTTCCGACTTCTCCGCTCTTCTCCGGCCTCTTCTCCCGCTCTCCGGTGCTTTCTGCCTTTTGCCGGGCTCCTCCGCTATCTTCTGCCAGCTCTTTTGCTAGCGGTGGCCTGGTCTTTTCCGTCGTCTTCTTCCCTCTTCTCTTCTTCTGATGTTGACTCAAAGCTCTCTCCCACTGTAATGCCGTGTGTGTGGTGCACAACGACTTATATAGGCATGGGGCGTGGTTACCGGGTGATGTCATCCGGTGACTCCGCCTCTTATGATGTCACAGTCCCATCATGCCCCAGGACTGTGACATCATAAGAGGGATCTGGGGGCCCCCTTATTAAAAGGGGCTCCCGTATTCCGATAAGCCCCCCGCCCGCAGACCCCGACAACCAACTGCCAGGGTTGTTGGGAAGAGGCCCTTGTCCTCATCAACATGGGGACATGGTGCTTTGGGGTGGGGGCGCAGTGCCCCTCCTGCCCCAAAGCACCCACCCCCATGTTGAGGGCATGTGGCTTGGTATGGTCTAGGAGGGGGCTCGCTTGCCCCCCTTTCCTGACCTGCCGGTCTGCGTGCTCGGATAAGGGTCTGGTATGGATCCTGGGGGAACCCCTACACCATTTTTTTTGGTGTGGGGGTTCCCCTTAAAGTGGTTGTAAACCCACTTTGACAACATGCACCTACAGGTAAGCCTAGATTAAGGTGTAGCTACTCGACCCGTTTCTATAAATCATTCCGAGATTCCCTTACACCACTTCTTATAAAATTGTATAATGACATATCTAGGGACTCCCATTTCCCGAGGCAGGCTCTGGAAGCACATATCTCCCAGGAAAGATCCTACACTATGCGGCAGCTTTCGCCCCATTTCCCTCACCAACATTGACATTCGCTTATACTGTAGACCTGATACACCTTGACCAAGTGGGGTTTACTCCCAGGAGGATAATATCCTTAAAACCATTTCCCTGATGGAATACGCCCAATAATGCAAAATCCCGGCATGCTTGATCTTGGTCAACGCCCAAAAAGCGTGGCAATTTCTAGAGAGCACGCTTCAGCAAGTGGGTCTTGGACCTAACATGCTTTGCAAGATCCTGGCTCTCTATGGCAACCCCACAGCAAGGATCCGATCTAACGGTCTCCTATCTGACCCAATAGGGATTCAGAATGGAACCTGCCAAGGATGCCCCCTGTCGCCATTATTATACATACTCACTATGGAACATCTCGCCACGGCCATTCGGCACAACTCACAATATCCAGGGTCTTTCTATTAATCAGCGTCATTATAAATTATCCCTATATGCAGAGAACCTTTTATTATATGTTACTAAGCCCCACACATGTATACCAACCATTATTGAGGCATTCACAGAGTTTGGCTTGACTAGTAACTTTAAAGTAAATTACGATAAAACGGAGGCCCTTAACACCTCCCTACCTAAATCTACACTATCCTGAGTTAAATCTTCATTTGGATTTAAATGGCAGCAAAAAGGTATTAAATATCTTGGAATTCACATTCCTACCTCTCTACCTACCTTGACAGATCTTAATTATACGCCCCTACTAAGAACAATGCGAACATGCCTTAAATCCTATGATAAACCAAACATCTCTTGGTTTGGCTGAATGAACGTCATCAAAATGGACATTCTGCTTACATTTTTATACATTTTTCAGGCGATTCCTACCCCCCCTCATCGTGGTTTATTTTCCAATCCCCCTATACATTGTAAAGCACTGCGTAAACTGTTGGGGCTATATAAATCGTGTATAATAATAATAATAATAATGGCTTGGCTTGAACACACTCAGTTAACACACTTTTTAGACAAAATACCGAACATTGGCGACTTGAATAGACCACATTCAGCCTTTGAGTCATTGTTGTCCCAGTCGGACAGACCAGAGCACTCAGATACTGATACTGATATATCAGATACTGGTCCAAGCCTCTTTTCCAAACTCTCTGCCATTCCTTTCAAAATGGGAAAGGGAGATGAATGTGTCTCCGGAGGATATGGAATGGGGCAAGACAATGGCGCTTTCTTTTAAACTACCGTATCTATCTCTTCTCACGCCCAAGAACGGAATTATCATATTTTCTCGAGGTGGTATCGATGCCCCACTATTCTACACAAGTTTGATCCTAATGTTTCGGACATATGTTGGAGATGCTTGCAGGCCCCGGGCAACATGACACACATTTGGGGTAAGTGCCCACGTGTCACACCCTTCTGGGATAAGATTCTCCATCTCTATGTCAAACTTGTTGGGGACAAATATCCCAATGAACCCCACTTAACGGTCCTATCTATGTTACCGGGATCCTACAAGCAAATCAAGAAGAGCTTAATTTGCCATTTGCTGATGGTTGCCCGATCAGTAGTGATGAGCCGAACACCCCCGGGTTCGGTTCGCACCAGAACCCGCGAACGGACCGAAAGTTCGAACGAACATTAGAACCCTATTAAATACAATGGATGCGAACGTTCGAATTCTAAAGTGCTAATTATAAAAACTATTATGCATGTTATTGTCCTAAAAAGGGTTTGGGAACCCGGGTTCTGCACCAGGGGACATGTATCAATGCAAAAATAAGTTTTAAAAACGGTCGTTTTCCGGGAGCAGTCATTTTAATGATGCATAAAGTGAAAAAAAAAAAGTCAAATATTCCTTTAAATATCGTACCTGGGGGGTGTCTAAAGTATGCCTGTGAAGTGCCACGTGTTTCCCGTGTTTAGAACTGTCCCTGCACAAAATGACACTTCTAAAGGAAAAAAAAGCCATTTAAAACTGCTTGCGGCTTTAATGTAATGTCTGGTCCCGGTAATATGGATGAAAATCTTTAAGAAAAATGGCATAGCTACCCCATGACCCCCCCCCTACCCCAGCCCATTACCAGCCCCTTTGGGTCTTGTATGGATATTAAGGGGAACCCCGCACATAAAATAAAAAAGGCCCTATATACTCAGAACAGCCGTATACAGGCGGTGCATACAAGACAGGGACTGTAGGTTTGTTCTTATGTAGAATCTGTTTGTAATTTTGAACAGGTACATTGTTGAAGTGTAGCTCCAGACCAAAAATCTATTTTTAAACTTTTTGGAAAACATAGGTAAGGGTTATCACCCCTGTAACATTTGTTTTGCTGTCTGTGCCCCTGTTCAGAACATTTCACCTCACTTTCCGTCCTAATGACAACTGTTTTTGAAATGTGGTGTTTTTCTTGAAACAAGGATTGCTGATAAAGCATCAGTACAGAGGAGACACCTTTCTCCCATATTTATTCTTACAGGAGAGAATTTTCCTTCCTAGTGGTAGATTTCCTCTCACTTCCTGTTGTCTTCTTGCGTTTGCAAGTAGGAGTCGTTTGTAAGTTGGATGTTTGAAAGTAGGGACCTGCCGTATATACTCTGCAGAAATAGGCCCCTTAGTTGTTGGTGTTGGCACAACACTGTAAGCACTCACAGTTACTCTTGGTTGGTGCTGGAACGCCCTGCTGTCAACTATTATATCAGGAATTTTAATTACATATAATTGTTGAACAGTGGTAGTAAAAATTGGGCCTTTGATGGTGGTGCTGGTGCCACAACACTGTAAGCCCTGACAGTTACTCTTGGTGGGTGCAGCAATGGGCCCTGCTGTGAATTATTAGATCAAGAATTGTAATTACATGCCCCTGTTGAACAGGGGCTGAAAAATTGGGCCTTAGGCACTGGTGGCACAACACTGCAACCCTTCACAGATACTGTACTTGGAGCACAGCAATGAGCCCTGTTGCAAAGTATTGCTTCAAAAATTGTAATGACACGCCCCTGTTAAACAGGGGCTGAAAAATTGGGCCTTAGGCACTGGTGGCACAACACTGCAACTCCTCACAGATACTGTACTTGGAGCACAGCAATGAGCCCTGTTGCAAAGTATTGCTTCAAAAATTGTAATTACACGCCCCTGTTAAACAGGGGCTGAAAAATTGGGCGTTAGGCACTGGTGGCGGCACCCATAAACAAAAATGATCTTCCAAGCTATCATCATCAATCGTATCATTGAGGACTCGGAGGAGGAGGATAGCCAGTCAACATAACAGCACAGGCACTCAGCATCAGCATCAGTCTTGAAGGGATGTGACATTTTAAAATCAATTAGTCTGTTATATCAGCATCAGGTGTGTGGTAGCTGGTGGTGATCCAAGACTGGTTCATCTTGATGAAAGTCAGTCGATCAACCGAGTCGGTGGACAGGCGCACCCTGTGATCCGTGACAAATCCTCCAGCAGCACTGAATGTGCGTTCCGAAAGAACGCTGGATGCAGGACAGGCCAGTAGCTCAATTGCATACTGTGCAAGCTCTGGCCAGTGATCCATCCTCAAGACCCAGTAAGCCAGAGGATTTTCGGTGGGGAAGGTGTCCAAGTCTGACCTTGCCCCTAGATATTCCTGCACCATGTTTATCAGACGCTGGCGATGGTTGCTGGAACCGATCATACTTTGGGGCTGCGGACTAAAGAATTGTCTGAACGCATCGGTCAGACGGCCACCTTCCCCACCGCTCCTTCTTTGACTGGCCGAAGCCTCAGCAACTCGTTGTCCAGGACCAGGAGTTTGCAACCTCCCAGTCTCTGGGAACGCGTTGCACAGACCTTTCTGCAAGGCCTCCCGGAGTTGTCTCATCCTCTGCTCCCTCTGCGACGGTAACATAAGGTCCGCAACCTTACCCTTGTACCGTGGATCAAGGAGAGTGGCCAGCCAGTAATGGTCCCTCTCCTTGATCCGAAGAATACGAGGATCCTTCCGCAGACTTTGCAGGATCAGGGAGGCCATGCAGCGTAGGTTTGCTGAGGCATTCGCTCCGGAGTCCTCTGGGTCACTAAGGACGACATGATCCGCAGCCACCTCCTCCCAGCCACGTACAAGTCCACTGGTTTCTTGGGACTGTAAATCATCCCTAAAAGACTGCTGCTGATGATGCTGAGTGCCAGCCTCCACCTCCATGCTGACACAATCCTCCTCCTCCTCCTCCTCCTCCTCCTCCTCCTCTTCCTGTGCGATGGGTGGGACAGAAGGAACACTGTCTGGGTAAAGGGGGCCTTGAGAGGCAAGGAAGTCCTCCTCTTCCTGCCTCTGTTCTGCCTCAAGTGCCCTGTCCATTATTCCACGCAGCGTGTGCTCCAACAGGTGGACAAGAGGTACAGTGTCACTGATGCATGCACTGTCACTGCTCACCATCCTCGTGGCCTCCTCAAATGGTGCCAGGACAGTGCATGCATCCCTGATCATGCCCCACTGGCGTGGAGAAAAAAAACCAAGCTCCCCTGACCCTGTCCTGGTGCCGTAGTCGCACAGGTACTCATTGATGGCCCTCTGCTGCGTGTGCAGCCGCTGCAGCATGGCCAACGTTGAGTTCCACCTGGTGGGCATGTCACATATAAGGCGGTTCTTGGGCAGGTTCAACTCCTTTTGCAGCTCAGCCAGGCGAGCACTGGCATTATAAGATCTGCGGAAATGCACACAGACTTTCCTGGCCTGCCTCAGGACATCCTGTAAGCCCGGGTACCTGCCCAAGAAGCGCTGCACCACCAGGTTAAGGACGTGAGCCACACAGGGCACATGGGTCAGTTGTCCCTGTCGGAGGGCGGAGAGGAGGTTGGTGCCATTGTCGCAAACCACCATTCCTGGCTTAAGCTGGCGTGGCGTCAACCACCTCTCGGCCTGGCCCTGCAGAGCAGACAGGACCTCTGCCCCAGTGTGGCTTCTGTCCCCCAAACACACCAGCGCAAGCACGGCATGGCATCTTTTTGCCTGCGTACTTGCGTAGCCCCGTGAACGGCTACGGAGCACCGCTGGTTCATAGGACAAACCACAGGAAGAGGCCATGGAGGAAGAAGAAGAGGAGGGGGTGGAGGAGAGAGGTGTGTCACAACCAGTAGTAGCATTTTGGAGGCGTGGCGGTGGGACAACCTCCAACACTACTGCACCTTGTCCTGAATCCTTCCCAGCTGCCAAAAGAGTGACCCAATGGGCCGTGAAAGAAAGGTAACGTCCCTGTCCATGCCTGCTGGACCATGAGTCAGCGGTAATATGCACCTTACCGCTGACCGCCCTGTCCAGCGAGGCCAAGACATTGCCTTCCACATGCCGGTAGAGAGCCGGAATAGCCTTCCGTGAGAAAAAGTGGCGTTTGGGAACCTGCCACTGAGGAACCGCACATTGCACAAACTCACGGAAGGGGGCCGAGTCTACCAACTGAAAAGGCAGCAGTTGAAGCGCTAGCAATTTAGCCAAGCTAGCATTCAACCGCTGGGCATGTGGATGGCTGGGAGTGAACTTCTTTCGACGGTCCAGCAGCTGGGGCAGGGAAATTTGCCTGCTAGAATCGGACGTCGGTGTACTGCTAGCAGAGTGGGCGCAAGTACTTGGCTGTGACACACCTAATTCTACACCTTCATTCCTCTCAGTGCATGTTTCAGAGAGGACTGAAGTTATAGTGGGGTTGGAGATCCCAGCTGATGCGGTGCAAGGAGAGGTCCGCTTGGTTCTTTGGTGTGGGTCTTTGAGGTAGGCTTGCCAACGAGCTGCATGGCAGGTCAACATATGTCTGGTCAGGCATGTGGTACCCAAGCGGCTGATGTTTTGGCCACGCGATATACGCTTGAGACATATGTTGCAAACAGCAGCTGTGCGATCTGATGCACTAGCCTCAAAAAAGGCCCACACCAAAGAACTTTTTGAATGACGGGCAGAGGCAGCGCCCTGCACAGGCGGAGCTCTGCGGTGTGATTCCGTCGGTGTACTGCCCTTACGCTGGCCACCAAAGGGCATCCTGCCTCGTTGGAGATGTGCCTCCTCCTCATCCTCCTCCTCCTCCTCTCTCCTATTAGGCACCCACGTGGAGTCATTGACCTCATCATCCCCTCCCTCCTCATCACTGGAGCCAATCTGGCAGTATGCTGCAGCTGCTGGAACATGACTGCCAGATTGGTGTCCTTCTTGAGCATCCCCTCTGTCTGCTCTCACGCTACTGCCTTCCTCTAGCTGGGTTTCATCATCAGACCCTTCGAAACGCTGGGCATCCTCCTGGAGCATGTACCCAACACTGTGCTGAAACAGTTCGGGGGACTCCTCAGGAGGAGGACATGGTGGGTCTAGGGAAGGAGTGACTGATGATTTGTCTGACATTGATACCAGGGAAGACGACGCTTTGGCAGCTGCTTTTCCAGTACCCTGAGCCTGGGTGAGAGAGGATGAGGAGGAGGAGGAGGGCTTGGTCATCCACTCTACCAAGTCTTCGGCATGATGTGGCTCAACATGTCCAGCTGCCGAAAAGAAGGACAAGCGTGTCCCATGGCCATGTGCTGATGACAATGCACCGCGTCCACGACCAGCACTGTTGCCCCCAGACACAGAGCCTGCTTGCCCTCTTTTATTGCCTCCTGACTGTCTGCCTCTCCTTGTTTGCCTTCCAGACATTCTAATAGATGGCCTGCAGGGAGATGGGAAAAAAGCAATAAGGGCTACCTTCAGGTGTCCTTCTCTGTCCCTTGAAACAAGGACTTTCACAGTGAAAGAAACTGACACTGTCCCTACCTAGAGTTTTCTGTCCCTAGAATAAATGTTTTTTTTAATCACAATATAGCACAAGGACAATTCACTCAATGTCTCTCCAGGTCCCTGGAAACAAGGACTTGCAGAGTGAAAGAAACTGACACTGTCCCTACCTAGAGTTTTCTGTCCCTAGAATAAATGTTTTTTTTAAGCACAATATAGCACAAGGACAATTAACTCACTGTCCTTACAGGTCCCTGGAAACAAGGACTTGCAGAGTGAAAAAAAAAAAACACTCTCCCTACCTACAGTTTTCTGTCCCTAGAAAAAATGTTTTTTTTAAGCACAATATAGCACAAGGACAATTAACTCACTGTCCTTACAGGTCCCTGGAAACAAGGACTTGCAGAGTGAAAGAAAAAAAACACTCTCCCTACCTACAGTTTTCTGTCCCTAGAAAAAATGTTTTTTTTAATCACAATATAGCACAAGGAAAATTAACTCACTGTCCTTACAGGTCCCTGGAAACAAGGACTTGCAGAGTGAAAGAAAAAAAACACTCTCCCTACCTACAGTTTTCTGTCCCTAGAAAAAATGTTTTTTTTAATCACAATATAGCACAAGGAAAATTAACTCACTGTCCTTACAGGTCCCTGGAAACAAGGACTTGCAGAGTGAAAGAAACTGACACTGTCCCTACCTAGAGTTTTCTGTCCCTAGAATAAATGTTTTTTTTAAGCACAATATAGCACAAGGACAATTAACTCACTGTCCTTACAGGTCCCTGGAAACAAGGACTTGCAGAGTGAAAGAAACTGACACTGTCCCTACCTAGAGTTTTCTGTCCCTAGAATAAATGTTTTTTTTAAGCACAATATAGCACAAGGACAATTAACTCACTGTCCTTACAGGTCCCTGGAAACAAGGACTTGCAGAGTGAAAAAAAAAAAACACTCTCCCTACCTAGAGTTTTCTGTCCCTAGAAAAAATGTTTTTTTTAAGCACAATATAGCACAAGGACAATTAACTCACTGTCCTTACAGGTCCCTGGAAACAAGGACTTGCAGAGTGAAAGAAACTGACACTGTCCCTACCTAGAGTTTTCTGTCCCTAGAATAAATGTTTTTTTTAATCACAATATAGCACAAGGAAAATTAACTCACTGTCCTTACAGGTCCCTGGAAACAAGGACTTGCAGAGTGAAAGAAACTGACACTGTCCCTACCTAGAGTTTTCTGTCCCTAGAATAAATGTTTTTTTTAATCACAATATAGCACAAGGAAAATTAACTCACTGTCCTTACAGGTCCCTGGAAACAAGGACTTGCAGAGTGAAAGAAACTGACACTGTCCCTACCTAGAGTTTTCTGTCCCTAGAATAAATGTTTTTTTTAATCACAATATAGCACAAGGAAAATTAACTCACTGTCCTTACAGGTCCCTGGAAACAAGGACTTGCAGAGTGAAAGAAAAAAAACACTCTCCCTACCTACAGTTTTCTGTCCCTAGAAAAAATGTTTTTTTTAATCACAATATAGCACAAGGAAAATTAACTCACTGTCCTTACAGGTCCCTGGAAACAAGGACTTGCAGAGTGAAAGAAACTGACACTGTCCCTACCTAGAGTTTTCTGTCCCTAGAATAAATGTTTTTTTTAAGCACAATATAGCACAAGGACAATTAACTCACTGTCCTTACAGGTCCCTGGAAACAAGGACTTGCAGAGTGAAAGAAAAAAAACACTCTCCCTACCTACAGTTTTCTGTCCCTAGAAAAAATGTTTTTTTTAATCACAATATAGCACAAGGAAAATTAACTCACTGTCCTTACAGGTCCCTGGAAACAAGGACTTGCAGAGTGAAAGAAACTGACACTGTCCCTACCTAGAGTTTTCTGTCCCTAGAATAAATGTTTTTTTTAATCACAATATAGCACAAGGAAAATTAACTCACTGTCCTTACAGGTCCCTGGAAACAAGGACTTGCAGAGTGAAAGAAACTGACACTGTCCCTACCTAGAGTTTTCTGTCCCTAGAATAAATGTTTTTTTTAATCACAATATAGCACAAGGAAAATTAACTCACTGTCCTTACAGGTCCCTGGAAACAAGGACTTGCAGAGTGAAAGAAAAAAAACACTCTCCCTACCTACAGTTTTCTGTCCCTAGAAAAAATGTTTTTTTTAATCACAATATAGCACAAGGAAAATTAACTCACTGTCCTTACAGGTCCCTGGAAACAAGGACTTGCAGAGTGAAAGAAACTGACACTGTCCCTACCTAGAGTTTTCTGTCCCTAGAATAAATGTTTTTTTTAAGCACAATATAGCACAAGGACAATTAACTCACTGTCCTTACAGGTCCCTGGAAACAAGGACTTGCAGAGTGAAAGAAAAAAAACACTCTCCCTACCTACAGTTTTCTGTCCCTAGAAAAAATGTTTTTTTTAATCACAATATAGCACAAGGAAAATTAACTCACTGTCCTTACAGGTCCCTGGAAACAAGGACTTGCAGAGTGAAAGAAACTGACACTGTCCCTACCTAGAGTTTTCTGTCCCTAGAATAAATGTTTTTTTTAAGCACAATATAGCACAAGGACAATTAACTCACTGTCCTTACAGGTCCCTGGAAACAAGGACTTGCAGAGTGAAAAAAAAAAAACACTCTCCCTACCTAGAGTTTTCTGTCCCTAGAAAAAATGTTTTTTTTAAGCACAATATAGCACAAGGACAATTAACTCACTGTCCTTACAGGTCCCTGGAAACAAGGACTTGCAGAGTGAAAGAAACTGACACTGTCCCTACCTAGAGTTTTCTGTCCCTAGAATAAATGTTTTTTTTAATCACAATATAGCACAAGGAAAATTAACTCACTGTCCTTACAGGTCCCTGGAAACAAGGACTTGCAGAGTGAAAGAAACTGACACTGTCCCTACCTAGAGTTTTCTGTCCCTAGAATAAATGTTTTTTTTAATCACAATATAGCACAAGGAAAATTAACTCACTGTCCTTACAGGTCCCTGGAAACAAGGACTTGCAGAGTGAAAGAAACTGACACTGTCCCTACCTAGAGTTTTCTGTCCCTAGAATAAATGTTTTTTTTAATCACAATATAGCACAAGGAAAATTAACTCACTGTCCTTACAGGTCCCTGGAAACAAGGACTTGCAGAGTGAAAGAAACTGACACTGTCCCTACCTAGAGTTTTCTGTCCCTAGAATAAATGTTTTTTTTAAGCACAATATAGCACAAGGACAATTAACTCACTGTCCTTACAGGTCCCTGGAAACAAGGACTTGCAGAGTGAAAGAAAAAAAACACTCTCCCTACCTACAGTTTTCTGTCCCTAGAAAAAATGTTTTTTTTAATCACAATATAGCACAAGGAAAATTAACTCACTGTCCTTACAGGTCCCTGGAAACAAGGACTTGCAGAGTGAAAGAAACTGACACTGTCCCTACCTAGAGTTTTCTGTCCCTAGAATAAATGTTTTTTTTAATCACAATATAGCACAAGGACAATTAACTCACTGTCCTTACAGGTCCCTGGAAACAAGGACTTGCAGAGTGAAAGAAACTGACACTGTCCCTACCTAGAGTTTTCTGTCCCTAGAATAAATGTTTTTTTTAAGCACAATATAGCACAAGGACAATTAACTCACTGTCCTTACAGGTCCCTGGAAACAAGGACTTGCAGAGTGAAAGAAAAAAAACACTCTCCCTACCTACAGTTTTCTGTCCCTAGAAAAAATGTTTTTTTTAATCACAATATAGCACAAGGAAAATTAACTCACTGTCCTTACAGGTCCCTGGAAACAAGGACTTGCAGAGTGAAAGAAACTGACACTGTCCCTACCTAGAGTTTTCTGTCCCTAGAATAAATGTTTTTTTTAATCACAATATAGCACAAGGACAATTAACTCACTGTCCTTACAGGTCCCTGGAAACAAGGACTTGCAGAGTGAAAGAAACTGACACTGTCCCTACCTAGAGTTTTCTGTCCCTAGAATAAATGTTTTTTTTAAGCACAATATAGCACAAGGACAATTAACTCACTGTCCTTACAGGTCCCTGGAAACAAGGACTTGCAGAGTGAAAGAAACTGACACTGTCCCTACCTAGAGTTTTCTGTCCCTAGAATAAATGTTTTTTTTAATCACAATATAGCACAAGGAAAATTAACTCACTGTCCTTACAGGTCCCTGGAAACAAGGACTTGCAGAGTGAAAGAAACTGACACTGTCCCTACCTAGAGTTTTCTGTCCCTAGAATAAATGTTTTTTTTAATCACAATATAGCACAAGGAAAATTAACTCACTGTCCTTACAGGTCCCTGGAAACAAGGACTTGCAGAGTGAAAGAAACTGACACTGTCCCTACCTAGAGTTTTCTGTCCCTAGAATAAATGTTTTTTTTAAGCACAATATAGCACAAGGACAATTAACTCACTGTCCTTACAGGTCCCTGGAAACAAGGACTTGCAGAGTGAAAGAAAAAAAACACTCTCCCTACCTACAGTTTTCTGTCCCTAGAAAAAATGTTTTTTTTAATCACAATATAGCACAAGGAAAATTAACTCACTGTCCTTACAGGTCCCTGGAAACAAGGACTTGCAGAGTGAAAGAAACTGACACTGTCCCTACCTAGAGTTTTCTGTCCCTAGAATAAATGTTTTTTTTAATCACAATATAGCACAAGGACAATTAACTCACTGTCCTTACAGGTCCCTGGAAACAAGGACTTGCAGAGTGAAAGAAACTGACACTGTCCCTACCTAGAGTTTTCTGTCCCTAGAATAAATGTTTTTTTTAAGCACAATATAGCACAAGGACAATTAACTCACTGTCCTTACAGGTCCCTGGAAACAAGGACTTGCAGAGTGAAAGAAAAAAAACACTCTCCCTACCTACAGTTTTCTGTCCCTAGAAAAAATGTTTTTTTTAATCACAATATAGCACAAGGAAAATTAACTCACTGTCCTTACAGGTCCCTGGAAACAAGGACTTGCAGAGTGAAAGAAACTGACACTGTCCCTACCTAGAGTTTTCTGTCCCTAGAATAAATGTTTTTTTTAATCACAATATAGCACAAGGACAATTAACTCACTGTCCTTACAGGTCCCTGGAAACAAGGACTTGCAGAGTGAAAGAAACTGACACTGTCCCTACCTAGAGTTTTCTGTCCCTAGAATAAATGTTTTTTTTAAGCACAATATAGCACAAGGACAATTAACTCACTGTCCTTACAGGTCCCTGGAAACAAGGACTTGCAGAGTGAAAGAAACTGACACTGTCCCTACCTAGAGTTTTCTGTCCCTAGAATAAATGTTTTTTTTAAGCACACTATAGCAGAAGCACAAAACACACTGACACTCTCCCTACCTATCCTTCTCTTTCCCTAAACTAAAGGAATCCAGGTTAAGCAAGAAAGAAATAACAGTCACTGTCCCTGCCTATGCTACTCTATCCCTGCTCCGGAACACACTACACTAGGCCGCCGTGCTGGCGGCCTTTTATAGTGTGGGGCGTGTACTAAACACCCTCAGCAATAATTGGCCACAGGCATCCTGCCTGTGGCCAATCATTGCTCTCCTCGCTGCCGGCGCTGTGATTGGCCAAGCATGCGGGGTCACAGTGCATGCTTGGCCAATCACAGCGCCTGGATGACACTGCGATGGCGTAGTGCATTGTGGGCCGTTCGCGTCACTCGAATTTGGCGCGAACGGCCCAAATCGTTCGATCTTCGTCGAACGATCGAACAGCCAATGTTCGAGTCGAACGTATGTTCGACTCGAACACGAAGCTCATCCCTACCGATCAGTTATTGCTAGATCTTGGCGTCAACCAGTGGGTCCCCTCTATAGCTGATTGAGCCTGTGAAATGGACAGGATTGAACATATTGAACGAATGGTAGCATGGGATGCTGATAATAATGAGGCCCACACTATCATGTGTTCCCTACATCCCCCCTCCTCCCCTCCCTCTTCTTTTCTCTTCTCTCTTTCTCTCCTCCTTTTCTACTCCTTCTCTCTTACCTATATAAGGTTATGATAATTTTACTGGTAGATTCACCACATTATCAGGCCATAAGTGATGAGCCTTGTTTTTTTTTGTTTTTTTCATACCACTGTTTCTAGTGGTCTACTGGTTACATGATTTACCAGTACTTTGCCCACTTCGATATTTTTTTTTCCCACGCCTTAATGATATCTAACTAACTGATTCAGTTTCTGCGCTACATGTTCATTTAATGTTCTGTTGAACCTAATGTATTCTTGTGCATTCCATGGAAATGTGTTTTTCTTTGTCTATGTTTATTCTGGTCTAAAAATGTTTGAAACTTTATAAAACAGATTCAACATAAAAACAGATGTCTTACTTGAAAACTGCTTTGTCCTCACTGAGAGAGGGCATCTTCAATTTTATGACAATAGTCACTTTATGAGAAGTTGCTAGTTGAGCTGGTTTCCTGTTCTGCTGCTACTTCCTCTCTTGATTGTGACACAGAAACGTGACTCACAGTGCTAATGCAGCCTTGTTTGCTCCCAGTTGAATCAAAGATGGCAGATATGTCGCAATTACAGTTGTTTCACATCAGCTGGGCATGTCTTAGCAATGGCCTAGCAATAAGGCAGGACAGGGAGATGCAATCTCTGGGAGTTCTTCAGTCAGGCTTCATCAGGTGCTTAAATGGCCTACACCTACAGAAAGGGCATTAACAACTTTGGTCAAAGCTGCAGAGCTTGTTTTTATCTACAGACTTCCCTTACCTGCATAGGCCGTTTTTAGTAAAGCTGAACTATGCCTTTTAAGATTGAACTTTCATTATCAGAATATCCCTTCTGTTTCCATGTTGCTCTTACTGTACATGCTGAGGTTTAGGCTAAGGAGAAATGCTGTGTATCTTCCTTAGTTTGCTCATAGGTTTGAATTCTGTTTGCTTGTGATCTGCTTATATTATTTTAGTGCGCTGAAGGTTATTTGCAAGCCATATACTCAAATACTGTATAAAGTTTCTATATATTTTTTTCTGTTTACAGGGCACCTTTCAACTAAGTGCAGATGGCTGTTGCAACAAATGCATACGTAAGTTTATTGCTAAATTTCTGTTAATGAGTTCCTATTACCTAGTTTATACAATATCAAGGCAGGCATTTTGTAAGTTTATGCAACATTCTTCGCAATAGTCAAAGTATAGGTAAAAAACATATTTGTAGTTTAAGTCAAAAGTAATCTATACTGCCTCATCTGGTCCTGCCAAAATTGATAAGTACTAGAGGATGGTTCCTGAATATATTTCCATTCAGCAACAGTCACATCAAGTCCTGCATTTCGTATATCTGAATTTAGAGCCTTGGAGAAATCTCATGTTTCTTTAGTGAACACCCCTCTCATAGTTGCCTTAAAAGCCTCCCATTGATTATGAATCAGAGTTTCCGCCCCGTTCTCCGACCAGTAGTGACCAATAGCGGTCTTACATATCAGAGTAATAAATTTCCTCCTGCAACCATTGTACATTCATACGCCAGTGCTTCCTTCCCTGTGGAGCACTTAGGTCCAAAATGACCTCCATCGGGGAGTGATTCAATAAGGCCCTAGGGAGATACCGGACGCTGGATACGATCTGGAGCCCATCTATTGAGGATAACAGTAGGTCTATTCTAGACAGTGTCTTATGAGTCTCCGAATGACAGGAGTATTCTCTGACTCCAGGATTTTTTTGACGCCACACATCTGTGTGAGCGTAGCTCTCCAACCAGGAGGAGAGAATATGATGTGAGCCAGAGATACATCCGTGCCTGTCAAGAGCCACACCCGACACTGCGTTGAAATCCCCCAGCAACAACAGTGGTCCCTGTGCAATCAGTACAGTTTCCCTTAAAATACCATCCAGTACCTGAAAGGAGAAAGGGGGAGGAATATATATGTATTCCAATGTAGCGGGGTCCTCAATTTAGGGGTAATGTTTGAGTGGTAGTTATCCTCAAACACCTAAATTGTTAGGACATTATCAACCATTTTATCTGCAGGAAGAGTATCGGTGTATTGTTCCCTGTGGCCTGTGGGTGGCACTGCCATAGTGGGCCAGGGTTGAACTGCTGATACAGTGCTGTGCCTTGTGTGTCCCCTCTAGGCAGCTATACAGTGGGAGTGGTCGGCCTGCTGTGTATGCTGGGAGAGTATATAAAAGGGGCAGACGCTGCCTGTGGTCGGGGTTGGTCGTCGGGAGTCCTACTCCCAGGGAGTGTGTTCCTGTCCGCCCTGGGCACCTTTGGCCCAGGGGCGGAGGTCGGTGAATCAGTCCCAGGCACCTTTAGCCCTGGGGCTGCAACTAAAGGCCTTGGGCCCAGCACCTTCGGCTGGGGCCCATCAAGGATCGAGGAATCTCAGGGTGCCGCCTTGCAAGGGGACCCGCATCTTAGACGAGGAGGTCGGGGGAGGACCGTTCCAAGGGACTGGTGAGAAGTCACAGTGAAGGAAGGGGCTCGGGAACTCTCTGGAGGGATGTCTTCTCCTTACAAAGAGGCCAGGCTTTGAAACTCAAGTTCACCAGGTCTGTGGCAGAGACCAAGTTCACCGGGTCTGTGGCAGAGACTAAGTGTACCAGTTTGTGTAGCGATTGTGCGGTTAGTTTGAGTATAATTTTGGCTGCTAGTCCCTATCTAGGGAGACTATCCAAATGGGCTAAGTCTGCTTGAGAAGCCAAGTAGTGAAGTGTATTACGTTTGTGCCTGGACCTCTCCCACACCTTATGCTGTCCTGTTCTCCCTCCAACCTTTTCTATCAAAGACTGTCGTTTAAGGAAAATAAGCTCTACGTTCGAGTTACAGCTGGTGTGGACATTGAAGTCATTGGGGGAAATAGAGTCAAGGAACCATTCTGAGGGAGAATCTGGCTGCGGAGACCCATCACAACACCGCTCAACCTCCTCACACAGGAGGGTGCGGGCATGAGGAGCTGGGTGTGCCCTTTAGTCCTGCGAGGAGTAGAAATACAAGGAGGAGAGGGTGGTAGGTGCTTCACCAATGTTAGGCAAACATTAAACATCTGACAGACTAGTATAACATATCTACCATTAGGGTCCAGTTTGACCTGCGAAATATGTGCTGCGGCTTTCTTTGTAACTAGGATGGCCACCCCCCTCGAATATGTGGAGTATTCAGCATGGATTACCCTCATAATTTTAGCTTTTTTTAGGGCCAAAACTTTAAATCCCCATAAGTGTGTTTCCACGTACATTCCAGGACATCAGGCTTATCCTATCCGCCATTCAGATGCAGAAAAGGCTCAGACAGGATAGCGGGTAGAACAATACCTGAGCAATCATTGGTCAGTTCACCTACCCTGCAGAGATTAAAACAAAGAATATCAACAGCACACAGCACAATCCAATAAAGCAAGCTAACCCTTCCCTTCCCACCCTGCACACAACCCCAACATGTTGTGCGCCTAAATTCCATAACTGTAAATGTAGACGACCTCGGGGGGTCACAGGTCAGTAGCAGTAGGATAGAAGCCACATAACAGTATGCAGCGTGTCTTGAAGGAGCTAAGTAGCGACGAAAACAATATCAAACATATCCCTTATAGTCCCTCAGGTGTATAGGGAGAGATAAAAAATTGCAGCTCAAAAGAACAAAACAGATACAAATGTAGTAAAAAAAAAACAGTAAATGTAAAGTTAGTGCAACTAGGAACCAAAAACAGGTCCCAAGAAAAAGAGCAAGTATTGGAATTATAAGGACTTTTTCACAGTCAATCAGCTTGAAGATCTGCGCGTGACATCACGCAGGAGAAACATAGTTTTCGGAAATAAGCGTAGGGCCACACCACTAAGTAACAGAAGGGTGTGTGTAGGCCTGGTATCATAGGTGTAGAGCAGTTGTAGCACCAGACTGTCAGCGGTGTGCAGCAGGGCTAGAGTGCCCTCTAGCATCCAGCCAGCGTGAAGCCTCAGGTAGAGTGTTGAAAAAGAAAACTTTGCCTCTGTCTACCACTGAGTTTTGCAGGGTTCAGCATACTGTATGTCAATTGTAGCTCTCGCAGCCTTTTCTTCACATGAACAAAGCTGGCTCTTTGCCTCTGTGTAGCCGCCGAGAAGTCAGGGTATATAGAGATGCAATTTCCATTAAATTGTAGGTCTCCCAGCGTGCGGGCTTCACAGAGGATACTTTCCCAATCCCTAAAGTGCAGGATCCGTGCTATAATTGGGTGTAGGTGTGAGCCAGGAGGGGGAGGTTTAGATGGAATTCTGTGCTCCCTTTCTATAGCGAATAAACGTGAAAATGTGGTATCTGCCATATTATCTTTAAGCCATTGTTCCAAGAAATGTTCAGGCTGTTTTCCCTCGTCTTTTTCAGGGAAACCTACAAAGCGAACATTGTTCCTTCTTTGGCGGTCTTCCATATCTCCCAATTTATCAGTGTGGGCAATTGCCTCCATTTACATAGTTTGCACCTTGCCTTCTAAAGGGCAGACTACATCTTCCAGATCACTGATTATTTTTTTTTTTAATATACGTTGTTATTGATTTTCAAAAACACAGACAAAAATTTACAAAAACAATAAACAAGCAGAGACAAAGACAGAAAAAAAACCCCACATACATACGTTGGTCTTACATGGTATTTGTATAATTCCTACAATAGACATTATATCAAGTTATTGAAAAATGAGCATTTGATTCTACTCCTGTTGACTCCATTTTTAAAATTTGGGAACGGTATAGTCCTATTTTTATATACTTCCTCTAAAAAGCTTCAGAGGCTGTGGAAGAAACCATAAACCATTTTGACCAAACCTTCTCATATTTGAGAAGACAACCTCTATTAATATATGTCTCTTTGTATAGTGATAGACTATCGAGCGTAGAACAAAAGTAGCCCCACCAGAGTACGTCCTGCTACCGTGGGAATATATTGCTCTATCAAACCCAACATGCATATTGCCATTAATGGTTGTAATGAAATAGAGGTAATTTGGGATATAAAGGCTAATATCTCTTCCCAGTACCCCACTATTTCTGGACAGGTCCAAAAAATATAGGTAAAATCTCCAGGAATCCCCCCACATCACTAACAGCCATGAGTAAGATATGCCCTATGAACCATATTGAACTGAATCAGCCTGTCTCTCAAGGAGACAAGAGAGTTGAAAGGAAAGTCCCATATATCATCCCAGTCATCATTATCCAGTTCAGGAACGTCCCTAGACTATTTAAATATAAGTTTCTCTAATGTTAGAAGAGAGATGGCTGTTAAATGAAGATATAATTTAGAGGCAGCATTCTTTGCACAGTCCAACCTAAGAAGCTTCTCTAGAGCGGATTGAACTAATCGCGGAGGAGAGCCAGGAAATTGACAGCTGAAGGCACGGAAGAGTTGAAAAAAATGAAAAGAATACAGACGAGGAACATTGAAATCGGAGATCAGTTTGGAAAAAGGAATCAAGGATTCGTCTGAAATAATCTGGGTCACAGTTTTTATATTGTATTTAGTCCAGGCGTGGTGGTTGGGCAGTGTATAGATATGTTCCATGGTGGGATTCAACCACAGGGGAGCATTGGGCGAAATTGCCTGTAGGGGATATCGTTTGATTTTGAGACTCTCCCTCCATGCCCGTAGCGTAGTGCACATGGACGGTGTCAATGAATATGGAGCACGGGGGCCCCGAAAAAGCAGAAATTTCAACGCCTCCAAGGATCCCAACACTTCTGCTTCTAGCTGCGTAGCGGGGTTAGAGGTATCTGGGTTAAACCACCAAGCAGCGGTTACTAGCTGGGAGGCCAAATAATATTTATAGAAATCCAGACATGCCAGGCCCCCGTGAGACGCCGGATGTGCCAACGTCGTCCAACTATATATATATATATATATATATATATATATTGTGAGGGGGCTAGCTCGGCAGCGGGTATGTGTGACCCCCGGGATGGGCTCCCCACCCAAAAACAGGCCCAGCAGACGGAGGTTGTGGTTTTCAAAATCAAAAAAGGTGCGGTTTATTTTCTATTTACAGTGACAAAAACACAGCAAGGCAAAAAAAAACAAACACAAAATAAATCCTGGTCAACTTGACCTCTGACTAAACTTACAGGTTTCCTAACTAACGACTGGGATCAGCCTAGTGCTGTCCTAGTCCCTGGTTTTAAATGTCCAAGCAAAATATAGCCACACAGGCTTTCTCTCACCGCACAGGGGTTCACTCTCCCTAGACAGTCCACACAGGTCTGCTTCCAGGCATGAGCTAACATCTAATGAAGCTGGGCTTTCTTATAGAGGCCTAAATGAGCTGACAAGGTTCAGCTGGACTCATCAACTCCCTGTCTGCACGACGCCCAGCCCTCTCCCTAGAGGTATGAGTCATCAATGAGCCCACTAGTCTCAGCTGGGCTTATACAACTCTCCACCTAGCTGTATAAATCGGCGTAAAGCCTGAATCTGGGCGAAATATATCTACCCCCCTGGATGCAACCAGGTGACTTTACCTTCCTGCTGTCACATACCCCCCCCTCTTGTTTTAACCTCGGGGTTGGAACACCAGCAATCAGGCATTCATGTACTCGAGACAAAGCATCCACATTCCCCATTTGAACGCCAGGGCGATGCTTTACTGTGAAGTTGAATTCCTGGAGGGCCAGGAACCACCTATTCACTCTTCTATTTGTTTCCTTGTTTTGAGCCATCCACTTTAACGGAGCGTGATCCGTAACCATGTCAAAGTGCCTACCTAGCAGGTAGTACCGAAGGGAATCTAGAGCCCACTTCACCGCTAAACACTCCTTTTCAACGGTGGCGTAATTTACCTCATGGGACTTCAACTTCCTGCTGAGGTAAATGACTGGGTGCTCTTCCCCGTTCCAGACCTGGGACAATACTGCTCCTAACCCCACATCTGACGCATCACTTTGTACGACAAAGTCTTTAGAGAAGTCGGGTGAGTACAACACTGGCTGGCTACATAAGGCTTGTTTCAAGAATTGGAATGCTGCCTCAGCCTCGGGGGTCCATTTAATCATGACCGACCCTTTCCCCTTCGTCAGGTTGGTTAGGGGCACAGCCTTAGAAGCAAAGTGGGGAATGAATCGCCGATAATACCCAGCGATTCCCAGAAAGGCTCGTACCTGCTTCTTGCTGTTGGGACGTGGCCAACTCTGGATGGCCTCGACTTTGTTGAGTTGGGGTTTTATTACTCCCCTCCCAATGGTGTACCCAAGATATTTGGCCTCCTCCTGCCCAATGGTACACTTCTTGGGGTTAGCCGTAAACCCTGCTTCCCGAACAGAGTCCAGGACTGCTTGCACTTTTGGCAGATGTGAGGCCCAATCTGTGCTATGGACAATTACGTCATCCAGGTAAGCCGCAGCATACTTCCGATGGGGCCTCAGCATCTGGTCCATTTTCCGCTGGAATGTGGCCGGCGCATTCTGTAACCCGAACGGCATTCTTTTATATTGGAACGCCCCGTCTGGGGTTACAAATGCGGTTTTCTCTTTGGCTGACTTGGCCAGGGGGATTTGCCAATACCCTTTTGTGAGGTCAAGAGTCGTCATGTATCGGGCTGTTCCCAGCCGGTCGATCAACTCATCTATACGTGGCATGGGGTAGGTGTCAAATTTTGTAACTTTGTTCAACTGACGAAAATCGTTACAAAATCGCCAGCTCCCATCCGGTTTAGGCACCAACACAATGGGACTAGACCAATCACTTTGGGACTCCTCTATCACCCCTAAGTTCAGCATTTTCTGTACTTCCTCCCGTATTGCCTCCCGTCGGGCCTCTGGGATCCGATAGGGTTTTAACTTCACCCTTTCACCGGGCGGGGTAATAATGTCATGCTCTACCCCAGATGTTTGTCCCGGCAGCTCAGAGAATACCTCCTTGTTGCGAAGCACAAACTCCTTAACCTCCTGTTGTTGGGGTTGTGACAAGGTGGCTGCGATTCCAACCTCAGGAATCACGCAACCAGTTTGAGCTGGTGACCAAGTGTCTGCGACTAGGGACTCTCTATCCCTCCAGGCTTTCAACAGATTAACGTGATAGATCTGTTCGGGCTTTCGCCTTCCTGGTTGTCTGACCTTGTAATTCACTTCGCTCACTTTTTCCATTATCTCGTAGGGGCCTTGCCATTTGGCAAGGAATTTACTTTCAACCGTAGGGACAAGTACCAATATCCTATCCCCCGGGGAAAAGGTACGGGTCTTTGCTCCACGGTTGTACACTCTCTGCTGTGCCAACTGCGCTTGGGCCAAATGTTCCTTCACGATGGGCATTACCTGTGCAATTCGATCTTGCATCAGGGCGACATGCTCAATCACACTCCTGTGGGGAGAACTCTCACTTTCCCAAGTTTCCTTGGCAATATCCAACAGCCCTCTTGGGTGTCTCCCATACAGTAACTCAAAGGGGGAGAATCCCGTAGAGGATTGGGGCACCTCCCTAATAGCAAACATCAAATAAGGAAGTAGACAGTCCCAATCCTTTCCATCCCTATCCACCACTTTCTTCAACATTTGTTTTAGGGTTTTGTTGAATCTTTCAACCAGCCCATCGGTTTGGGGGTGATACACAGATGTACGTAATTGCGTCACTTTGAACAATTTACACAGCTCCTTCATAACCCGGGACATAAAGGGTGTACCTTGGTCCATAAGCAGTTCTTTACAAATACCCACCCGGCTAAAAACAAGAGATAGCTCTTTGGCTATGGTTTTGGCCGAGGTATTTCTGAGAGGGATCGCTTCTGGATAACGGGTGGCATAGTCCATTATAACCAATATGTACTGGTGCCCCCTAGCGGACTTGATTATAGGACCTACCAAATCCATTGCGATTCTCTCAAACGGGACCTCAATGATGGGTAGAGGGACCAGCGGGCTACGGAAGTGTGGCATCGGGGCCGACCTCTGACACACAGGGCAGGAGGAACAATAATTTTCTATGTCCTTCATCACCCCAGGCCAATAGAATCTCTGTAATACCCTCTCTCGGGTTTTCTCTGTCCCCAGATGACCTCCAAGAATGTGCCCATGGGCCAACTCCAACACCAACTTCCTGTAAGGTTTGGGCACCACCAGCTGCTCAACGGTTTCTTCTGCCCTTTTTGCCACCCGATACAGTAGGTCCTTCTCTACGCTGAAGTATGGGTAAGTGCAGGTATTATCTGGGTTCACTAACTCGCCATCTATTTTCACTACGTTTTCCCGTGCCTTTATTAGGGCGGGGTCTTTCAACTGTTCTGTGGCAAAGTTTTCCCTGTGAACCTCAAGATCAGAAAACTCCACAGACGGTAGGTTTTCGTCTGAGGAGGTGGGCTCCTCTCCAGTTTCTTGAGTCTCCCCTGCCAATACTGACAAGGGAAATTCGGGAGAGTCCTCACCACTCTCAGAGGAGTTCTGGCTATCATATTCCTGGTACATAGGGGCACCAGTGGGGGGCTCATGATCATCCCACAGTTCCCAGAACTTCGGAAAATCCCTTCCCACAATGGCGTCATGCGGTAACTGAGACACTAAGCCCACTGGATGAGAAAGGGTACCTTTGGGGGTCTCGAAACACACTGTAGTCACTGGATACTCTCGGGTGTCCCCATGCACACAAATAACGGCTACCTTGCTATTCCCAGAGACCTCTGTTTTAACTAACTCAGCCTTTATCAGGGTCACAAGGCTACCTGAATCCAGCAATACCACAACATTTCTACCATTAATACACATTTTGCATAAATGTTTCTCAGTTCCCCGAATGGCAGTGCATGCGACTGTCGCACACAGCGACTGACGTCTGCCCGTCAGAAAGTCACACTGCATGGGTTCCTCCAAAACCGGGCAATTTGCTGCAATATGTCCCGCTTGCCGGCAGCGGTAGCAAATGATCCTTCTTGCCGCCTCTTGAGCCGCTGATTTCCCAGGCTGTTCTCGCCAAACTTGGGGTAGAGCTCCCACCCTCTCACTCTCTCCACCCTTACCCCTTGGAATCATCTTATCCGCCCCTGGGGATGGTCTGGTCTTAGGGTGGAAAGTCCGAGTGTCTCTGGAAGAGGCCGTCAGGTTCTCTGTAGCCAAGTATTTCTCCACACGGTCCACAAGACCATCGGCCGTCTCTGGGTCTCCATGGCTTACCCACTTTTGGATGGCAGTAGGAAGAGCTCTCAAAAACCGATCCATTACAACACGTTCCACAATCTTTGGTGCGGACAAAGTCTCTGGCTGTAGCCACTTTCTGCTCAGGTGAATGAGATCATACATTTGAGACCTGGGGGGTTTTCCAAGCTGGAAAGTCCAGTTATGCACACGCTGAGCCCGGACAGCCAGGGTGACACCCAGCCTTGCCAATATTTCAGCTTTTAGCATCACATAGTCTTTTGCTTGGTCAGGCTCTAGGTCATAGTAAGCTTTCTGCGATTCACCCGTTAACAGAGGAGCCACCAGTCCAGCCCACTGCTCCTCAGGCCACTTTTCTCTTTCAGCGGTCCTTTCAAATGTGGTCAAAAATACCTCTGGATCATCCTCTCCAGTCATTTTTGTCAATAAACGACTCACCCCAAAGGACGCGGTATTAGTGGGACGGCTTTCCTCACCGGTCTGCGGACGTTGCTGCATTACTGCTTCCATCTGTTGTTGTAGTCTCTGCTCTTGCTTCTGCAACAGGTCTATGAAGCGGGCCTCAGATTGCTGTTGGGCTTGTTGCTGAGCCTCCAGACTCTGTTGTAAAGTTGCAAGGCTCTGTTGATGAGCTTGCTGCTGGGCTGCAAGGCTCCTTTGCAAACCTGCATTTGTCTGCTGTTGATTGGCATTTGCTAGAGCCAGCTGTTTCAGTATCTCCTCCATGCTGGCTTAAAAAAAACTGCCACTGGTTCTCCACCAACTGTGAGGGGGCTAGCTCGGCAGCGGGTATGTGTGACCCCCGGGATGGGCTCCCCACCCAAAAACAGGCCCAGCAGACGGAGGTTGTGGTTTTCAAAATCAAAAAAGGTGCGGTTTATTTTCTATTTACAGTGACAAAAACACAGCAAGGCAAAAAAAAACAAACACAAAATAAATCCTGGTCAACTTGACCTCTGACTAAACTTACAGGTTTCCTAACTAACGACTGGGATCAGCCTAGTGCTGTCCTAGTCCCTGGTTTTAAATGTCCAAGCAAAATATAGCCACACAGGCTTTCTCTCACCGCACAGGGGTTCACTCTCCCTAGACAGTCCACACAGGTCTGCTTCCAGGCATGAGCTAACATCTAATGAAGCTGGGCTTTCTTATAGAGGCCTAAATGAGCTGACAAGGTTCAGCTGGACTCATCAACTCCCTGTCTGCACGACGCCCAGCCCTCTCCCTAGAGGTATGAGTCATCAATGAGCCCACTAGTCTCAGCTGGGCTTATACAACTCTCCACCTAGCTGTATAAATCGGCGTAAAGCCTGAATCTGGGCGAAATATATCTACCCCCCTGGATGCAACCAGGTGACTTTACCTTCCTGCTGTCACAATATATATATATATATACATATATATATATATATATATATATATATATATATATTCATTTTTATTAGGTTTATGTGTCCTAATAATGAAAGGGGTAATGACTCCCATGCCTTCAGCCGTTGTTGAACTTCCTGGATTGCGGGTGTTAGATTTAAGGATATATAATCCGAAGCCTGTCTGGAAACCACCACCCCTAAATATTTAAAGTGCTCCACCCATCTCAAAGGGGTATCAGTAAAGGCAGTAGCACAGGCCGCAGAGTCTATATGAAATAAAAGTGACTTTGTCCAATTCACTTTGAGACCTGTGACTGAGGAAAAGGAATTAAGGTCCTGTAAAGCCCCCATGAGTGAAGGACCTGCATCATTTAAAAAGAGGAGTAGAGCGTCTGCATGCAGGGCTACCCTTTCCTCCAGCCAGCCAACACGCAGTCCCCTAACATGAAGGGAAGTACGGAGAGCCTCTGCCAGCGGTTCCATCGCTATGGCGAACAAGGCTGGAGAGAGAGGGCAGCTCTGTCTAGTATCTCTAGACAAAGAAAAAGACTGCGACAAGCCTCCTCCCACCTTAATAGCCGAAGTAGGATTTTGATAAATGTCAGAAACATTGACGCATCTCAGCATAGTGCCTACAAGTATGTCAGAATGTTTATACTGAAATATAAAAATATTATTGTACTTATGGAAATAGGTAAATCTTAATTTTGGAGATTCCCGATTTCCTACAATATTAAACAAGAAATTCTAAGTTCTTTTATCCATGCTAGTTTGAAGACAAGTAACACAAATGAATATTGCTTAAAATATTATATATATTTATTAACTAAAGTACAGTGCAAATTAATATCGGGTATAAGTCGTGATAAAACAAATGAATGGATATACTTCTACAATCAGAGATAAATGATGGATTATGTCCAGATAATATTTACATACATTTCTATGCCAGCTCTATATGACAAGGTATATTCACAATTCAATACTTAAATGATACTTGTACATCTAACACTTGGTAGCTTTTGAAATGTAACCTTCCGTGACTTCACGGCTTTAGATAAACAAACTTGTTTACATTATGTTATCTTTCTCAAGACAAACAGATCTCCTAATTACACTTCTTGAACATACCGACAATATGTTGTCCTGTGGACAATTCTTGGTAATTTAGCCAAGAATGTCTATTTAAACACAAAGCTATCTCTAATGCATCACTTGTTTAAACAAGTTTTCTTGGATGACTCACTACTATTATATTTGTTTCGGATTATTCACAATTGGCCAGGATGGATGGATGTGGATAGTAAAGGATTGGGGTTCCTTTACTTACCTAGCCAATTTATTCATAGTAAGGTCACATTATATACACGTTTTTTGATTGAGTGTGTTATCAGTCACACTATTCCCACCTTTCCCTCCTTTTCTTTGTTTAAACACAGCGCTTAACACCATCACTGTTTTATAATACTTGTTTAAACAGATCCCAACATCAGGCCATTCACTAAGGTTCACAATAATACTGTGATATATATAAATATGTATTTATATATGTTTCTTCTTTAATTGCCTCCGTCAGATTCTATACTGCAGTTATAAAATCTCACAGATTCAATTAACGCTTACTAACATAATAGAGTGGCTGCATTCGGTATCTGTTCAAACCATCTATTGCATGTAGGATAAAAGATTTATACGTTACCAATAACTGAGAGTTCTGTCTGTTTGAGAAGCGAAGTCCCAAGAGGGACTTCTTTCACCATGGCTACATGTTTGCGTTAAGATCACCCCCTCCAGCTTCAGAGAGTCAGTGCCTTCAGAGATCAACTCTTCTTCAGCTCCCTCCGATCTTCAGCTCAAGGGTCTCCTCTTGCGATCTCAGCTGCTAATTTTATCTGACTCCAAAAGTGGGTGTGTATGTTACATTACTACGTAACTGAGACGTCAAATGACGATGTGATTGGGTAGGTTGTCATAGCAACCAAACATTACATTATCTCGAACAATTACGTATTTTTACCACCAGAGGGCAGTAGCATATTAGAAATAATTTCTAATGTTATTTTCACGGAGGCCGAAGATAATTTACGACTACCATTTGACCCTAGCTTAGTAAAACACACTTAATTGTCTAAGGGTGTCAAAACACATGTCCTGTATCCTTGCTATCATGGCATCACTTCAGATTTACAGGTGTGAATGTTTATTATCAACACTGACTCCGGCCATTTTTTAATGTTTTGGGAAGTTCCTGAAGCTAACCACTGGAATGTAGGTTTAAGCAGTTTCTAATGCTACCCCACTAATATAGTAGCATGTATACAACTCCTTAATACTAATCTATATATAGGCATACATGGGTTTATACATGTATTACTAGTATAGATACTTTGTGAAGATACTTAAAAATAAACCTTATTTAAGATATGCAGTGCACAGCCTATTTATGAATAGCCCTTTGATCACGTTATGTCAATACAATACTACGCAGTCTGGACTAGCTCGTATCCATACCCCCCCATGTCTCTAAGTGTCAAATCTTTGAATTACCACCCGGGGAGGCTGGTATATTTATCTTAAATGTTCAAAAGCTTTGAGTTTATGGTCTGGGAACGAGATACAGAAAAACAATGCCTTCTTGTGAGACAGGAAATAACTTTAAACATAGCAAATGTGGGTTAACCTCTTAAAGGGAAAGTAGAATCTAAAGTGTTGTTCATAGCATCTCGTGAGCTATTTTAAACTTTAGAGACAAGATGGTCTCCCTCTTGTTCATAATACACATGAATATGAACAATATGAAAAATACGTAATATGCATAATATAAAGGCCTATATGTAATTCTTTTTAACCCCAAATGTTCTGACATAAAGTATCTGTATCCATTTTATAAAAGTCAGGGGGAACCCCACCCTCCTAAGAACCTCCCAAAGAAAAGGCCATTCAATGGTGTCGAAGGCCTTTTCAATATCTAAGGAGGCCACCACTCTTGTGCCCTCATTCAGATGTTTTGCATGTATATTGGTAAACAAACACCTCAGATTTATATCAGTTGACTTATTTGCCATAAAACCAGTTTGGTCGGTGTCTACAACAGATGGTAACAATGGCTGTAGTCTAATAGTAATTAATTTGGTCAGAATTTTTAAATCTGTATTAAGTAGGGCAATTGGCCTATAAGAGGCACAGGAGGTGGAATCTTTTGGAGCTTTATGAATTAATATAACATGGGCATGACTCATGGAAGTTGGGAGGGCCCCATCAGCCAAGCATTGAGAGTAAAGTTGTGCTAGCCTGGGGGCCAATAATTTCCCGTGGGTCCTATAAAATTCTATGGGAAGGCCATCACAGATTCTTTGCTCAGCTTCCGTGGCCCTCTCCCTAATATTCTGTACATCCTGCTTAAGGAATGACATTTCTGCCCTCATGCCATCAATGTGTTCTGTCAGGGTAGATTGGCAGCTGTATATGGCCTCCATAATCTGTTTCAGGGAGGGCTCTCCATCTCACTCTGCCTGCTCCATGTCCCCCATGTCCTTGTGGGACAACCTGTCCAGGGAGAAGCCCCTTCTCAGCCCCCTAGGTCTGCAAGGTAGTGGACTTTCCTTGCCGGGGTTAGTGGGCTCTGTTTTGCTGGGTGTTGCTGGGGCCCTGTGCCGCATCCTCATGGCCGCCGCCATCTTGGGATCCCCATGCAAAACAGGATAGACGTTCCACGGCAGATTCCATGGGTGCTGGCTAGTATTTCACTATATCCAGCCTGTCTGCCAGTTCCAGGGAGTGTTAGGGTGCCGGTGTGTTACAGGATATGTGTCTCTGACACTCAGGATGTCTGCAGGAGTGTTCATACCGGCCAGAGCTCCTTCACAGTGCTGCTCACATGTCAGCCGCTAGCTCCGCCCCCCCGGAAAAAACATATTTAATATGCTTTTGGAAATCACAAATTTCCCCATAGTTCATATTTTAAAACAGGAAAGTACAGGAAAAGAATTGTTCTTGTGTCAGAAATATAGTTTACTCCTACCTTCCTCTTTGATATGGCAAGAGAAGCAGGTGGTGTCAGTGCTGCCTACTTAATTTCTGATGGATTACAAAGAACATAAACTTTTCCTAACCCCCCCATGCTCTGCATCTCCATAAGCTTAAGAGCAAAAGAAGTTGCCAGATCACAAGATTTATGACGAAATCAACAGGAATGTTTGTGCTTATCAGACAGAAATAACACAACTGTTTCATCAGTATAGTTAGCAAACCAGAAGGGAGCAAATAAGAGAAGTTTATTGTTAGAGTTTACACGCATTTTAATAATTTGCATAGATTTTTAGAAAAGCTTTGAATCATAGAGTAAACTTATGTAAAAGGGAGTGCACTGCTTTTTTTTTCCAAACTGTAACTTAAAGGGGCTTGATCAGTAGACTAAAGTTTCCAAGAGAAGGTCTACTTGGAAAGGAGAGCATAAATACTTATTTTTCCTGCTGCCCATAGTGCTGAATGCTGCTCCGTTGCTAAGAAATGGTCTCTTAAAATCTGCTGGGAAACCCTACAACCCTCAAAGGTCCCTTGTGCTGGCCTCCACATCACTGCAAGAGGAACTAGTGCACCTGAGCAGAGCATATTTCTAGTGATTTTGTGTCAGGTCACCTGAAACCAGGTGACAGATGCACACCGTTGGGGTCAGGAGTGCACCTCTAAGGTAGTAAACCCTATAGATGACTGCTGTGGATGGAACACTGGGTGATTAAGGAAGGCAGGTCCACTGGAGCACTAACAAGGATCCCACAGGGAGCTAGAGCCTAAGATTCCCCAGGGCGCGGAGTCTAAGATCCAGCAGGTGTTCACCAGAGACTCTAGTGGTGAGGATCGACTGGGCTGCAACTGGATCCAGGTTGTGGCCCCCAGAGTCCCCCAGCTCATACTCACAGTAGGCTAAAGTGGATAGAGGCGAAGCAGCAGCTCAGGATACAAGAGATAGTGAGGGGATAAGCAAAAGTTTGGGGCGACTAGCAGACAAGGATAAACAAAGGACAAGCCAAAGGTCAAGGTCACAAGCAGACAGGGATAGTCGAGAACAAGCCAAGATCGGTAAAACAGAGACAGACGTAGCACACGGCAAGCAGGAGCCCAAACACACACAATAGCTTAACACACAACGTTGATCAGCACGGCTGGCTTGCAGTGCACAGGTTAATATAGTGTTCCCTGATAGGGCCTGGGGTGGAGCCATGCTTGGAGGAGAGATTATTTAAGCAGCCAGGTGAGAGTGGCTGGCCTCTAAGGTGAACACAAGGAGAAGGGGTAAGCTGAGAGACAAACATTACTGCATAACCATGACAGTACCCCCCCTCTTATGGGCCCTCCCCCTCCCCCACCTGGGCCTAGGCTTAAAGGGAAATCTCAGATGAAACCTCCTCAACAGACGAGGTGCAACGACCTCAGATGCAGCGATCCAAGACGCCTCCTCAGGACCAAATCCTCTCTAATGCACAAGGTACTGACGAATGCTTCTGCAGAGCCGAGAATCCAGAACGTGTCTAACCTCGTACTTTAGATTATCCTCAGAGACCGGAACTGAGGTAGGGAGAGGACGAGAGGATTTATTGAGGACCAAAGGCTTTTTAGGAATAAGCAAGGGCATGAGAGGATCAACAGGAATCTGAGGAGGGTCCCCCAGACCCTTAAAGATGAACTGGGCATCTAGCACAGGACCATCAGACTGGGCAGATGTCAGTGGAACCCTGAGGTCAGGTTGGTTAGAAGGTGACATGTCACAGGAGTCAAGCTGGATAGCTGAAAGGCAAGCAGAATGAGGATGGATTGAACCCCTTAGACAGGTTTGAATAGACGAAACAGTATTAGGGTGAGGCGAGGTTGCAGAAAGTCCTGAATAAGAAAAGGTAGGAGGTTCACTGGGCATGGGCTGGACTGGCATAACTAGTTCAGAGGACTGAATCACATCGCAAGGCGTATTGACTGCAGAACTTGCAGACAAGCTAGCCTGGCTGTGCATCCAAGGGTGTTTAGGGACAGACAAAGGTAAATGGTTATGCAAACTGGAATAAAGGATCGGCTCAGGTTCACAGGCGGGCTCCTCATCCAGAGTGCCACATGACCTAGAGAGTGCATCAGCCCGACTATTGCAGGACACATCCCAGAAATCACTATATGCAGTAAGAAGATCAAAAGATATTGGGATGGTGGGCAACACAAAGTTTTTTTGGGACAACCTTGGGTAGGCAGGACGAGGAACAGGAGGAACCCCAAGCCAGGATCTGTCCAGTAGTCCAGTGGAGAATGGAGCCGTAACCAAGGAAGACCCAAAATGATAGGAGTTGAGGCCTTAGGTAAGACAAGGAAGGATGTCCACTCCTGGTAGAGTGTCATTAGCGACATCTTAACAGGGAGGGTCTGGAAGCGGATAGGACCCCCTGGGAGAACAGTGCCATCAATCGCCAATACCACCAATGGCGTGGTGAGGGGCAAAAGGGTAAGTCTCATGGACGATGCGATTTCCAAGTACATGAATTTGCCAGCGGCTCCGGAGTCCAGATATGCTGAGACCGAATGAGAAGAAGCACCAACATGAAGGAACACAGAAAGACAAGAAGGTGAAGGTGATATTTCTGGGTCCAATACTCCACCTTCCAGATGTATTGGACCCGAGTGTTTTTCCAGGCGAAGAAGGCAAGTGTCATCAAAAATAGGATTTTCCTTTTCTCTGTCGTCCATGGACGGACACAGCTCCTTAAATCTTGACAAAGTGGGTTATGTTCCTGTTCATAGAGAGGACTAGGCAGAACATGTTAGTTATCTTAAAACATGTTTACTTTAACAGCGTTGAACAGCCCCGCCCAGGGGGCGGTCCCTCCATACATAACCCTCCTACCTGCAGCCAGCAGCCTCAGTTCGTAGTAAAGCAGTACAAACTTAAAAAAGGAGGGGTGGGTGCTGTGTCCGTCCATGGACGAACAAGAAAAGGATTTTACGGTGAGTACAAAAAATCCTATTTTCTCTACCGTCCATGGACAGACACAGCTCCTTAAATCTTGACAAAGTGGGATGTCCCAAGCAGTGTCAGAACAAAGAGGGGTGGGAACAGCAATCAAAAGAACTTCACCCCCAAACAAATAGAGCTCCTCACGGAGGAGTTGCAACCTCAAACAGCCGCCTGCAAAAACTTGCGGCCAAGGGAGCATCCGAAGATGCACACACATCAACCTCGTAAAACTATGGGAAAGTGTGACAGACAACCAGGTCGCTGCCTCACACACCTTGAAGACAGATGCTAGATGTCGGAAAACTCAGGAGCACCAAATGCCCTGGTTGAATGCGCCGTGACAGGAAAGGGAGGTGCCCGCCCCTAAAGGGCACAGGCCTGGATGACGATCAGCCTGATCCACCTAGAAAGGTGGCCGATGAGACCATCAGGCCCTTCTGTGGATCAGATACGGGCACGAACAGTGATTCAGAACCCTGAAATGGAGCAGTAGCAGACAGGAACACCCATAGAGCGGGTACCACATCCAAGGTATGTAGCGCAGGCTCCTGGGATGCAACGGCCGAGGACACAAGGATGGAAGCACAAAGTCCTTGTTTAAGTGAAAAGCCGAAACCACCTTAGGAAGGAATGAAGGTTGCGGGAGAAGCACCACTTATCGATATGGAGGACCAAGTAAGGCGACTTGCAAGACAAGACCGCCAATTCAGAAATCCTTCAGACCAAAGTAGTAACAACTAGAAAGGCAACTTTCGTGAGAAAGAGTGGAATCTCCCTGATGTTCCCAAAGGAGGTTTCTGAAGTACCGTGAGCACTAGAGTCAAGTCCGTGGAGGAAGAGGTGGTCCATCGGGAGAACCACTGTTGGACCCCCTGCACACACGTACTTACCAGTGAGTGAACCACCCGAGGGCCGTTGGAAGAAGACAGCCAAGGCTGAAATCTCCCCCCTTAATAGTGCTCAAGGCAAGGTTCAAATCCTCTCCGCACTGTAAGAATAGCAGGATCCGAGAGACCGGCTATGTCCGTAGGCGCCCGGCCCATCTCAGCACACGTAGAGATGTAGGCCTACCAAGTGCAATGGTAGATCATCCGAGAAGAAGGTTCCCGGAATCTCCATTGAGTCTGCCAGACCATGGACCCTTTCAGTCTCCCGAGGTCGGCGCACCAGGGGCGCCGGGACCAATCTGGGGCGATTAGAGTCACCAGAATCCCCGCAGCCTCCACTCTGCGGAGCAGTCGATAAAGCAATTCTAGTAGGGGAAAGGCATAAACTCCCCATGGAGCTACCAACGCATCCGACGCGTCTTCCCAGGGAGCCCTGGACCTGGCCACTAACCTCGACACCTGCGATTGAGTCAAGAAAACCAGGTGAACCACAACCGGTGTGCCCCACTTCTGACAAAGTAATTGAAAAACACCTTTGGGCGAAAAGACCATACCCCTTGGTTCAGCATCTGGCGACTCTGACAGTTCACCTGCCAGGTCTCTATGCCCGGATGTAAGCAGCCGATAGAGCCGCCACGCTCCTTTCGGCCAAACTTAGGATGCGAGCGACTACCGACGGTGCGGCCGTCCAACTGAAAACCTGATCAGACGCCCCTGAAGTCTCTGCAACCACTTGGAGAGGCACAGTCTGATCACTCGAATCTCGAGGGCATCGATCGGCGGGCAAGATTCTTCCAGACCGTGAGGCTGGCGTCCGACATGATTACAGTCCTATGGAAAGGAAGGGACAACCTCCCGGACTGTAGAGCCGGGAAATGCAGCCGCCCGCTCATGGAAGCCTGGACCAGGTGACTTACCTGAATCTAGAGACAATGGAGATCTGTTCCAAGTGGTGGAGGGGATCCCTTCCTGCAATACTCGAGTGTGGAATAGGGCAGACGGAACTGCCTCGAAGGAGGCCACCATGAGGCCCAGAACTCGTGCAGAAAAAAGGGGAGAGACGACCATATGCGGGATGCCAATAATTTCACCGCCGACTGGAGTGTCTGCAACTGCCCCAAAAGGAGGAAGACCTTTGCCTCCAAAGAATTCAGGATCAAGTTTAGGGACTCCTCAGACTATGAGTTGGTACCAACACCGACTTCTGTATGTTCAGTACCCAACCAAAGACCCGGAGGGTCGGACTGGCTATAGACATTTCCTCCTCTAATTCTGAGCCAGATGCAGCTCTCAGTTAGAAGAACATCCAAGTAGCCCACGATATCAAAGTCTCGCTGTCTCAGCAAAGCCCAGATCGGGGTGAGCACCTTGTGAACAACTTTTGGTGCCGACGCTAAGTCAAATCGCAAAGCGCAGAAAACTCAGATGGCTGTTGCAGATGGGGACAGGCAAGTATGCAACGCTGGTGTCCAGAGACGCCAGAATTCCCCAAAAACAATACATACACACACTGTTAATGTGTATGTTCATACAGTGGCGCCAAAGACGTGCATGTCTTTGGAGTGGGGGAGGAAACCGGAGTACCCGGAGGAAACTCACGCAGCCACAGGGAGAACATGCAAATTCCAGGCAGACGGTGTCGGGGTCTGGGTTTGAACCAGTGACCCTCTTGCTGCCAGGTGAGGGAGTTAATCACTACACCACTGTGCTGCCCTACAAGGTATTGAGGGCCCTGAGGTTTCAAGAATGGACGGACACGGTCCTTCCGTGGGACTACCAACAGATTTGAATAGAATCCCTGAAATCCTTCCACCAGAGGCACAAGTAAAATTATTCTGCACCAGAGCAAGTCTTGTACTGCTCCCATCAAAGCAAACCGACGAGCCAGAAGGAGAGGAAAAACTTGAGGGAAAGATCTGTTTGGTGGACAAGAAGAAACTCTGTCTTGTACCCCAAATTGACCACCTCGCAGACCCACTGGTCAGAGAGCGGAGAGGTCCACCGAGCTGCAAACTCGCAAAATCATCCCCCCCACCCTGAGTCGGGCAGGGACAAAAAACAATGCGTAGCAGGGTATGTTAACCGGCACATTCGTGCACGCACCCTGGGATGCTTCTGTCCCCCAGCTAGAGCCTTGTCAGCCCGGGAGGATCTACTGCCGAAAATACAGGCTACTGCACGGAACCGGAGGGCCCTCGGCCAAAGGCGCGGCTCCTTCCCCTCAGAGGATGGTGAGAGAAGAGTGCTCTTACCTCCAGTGACATATTAACAATGTCATCCAGCGAGAAACCAAAAAGCCTCAGAAAGGAAATCTGCCAGAGCTCACTTGGGAGCTTAGCCAAGCGGACCAGCAGTCCAGCCAATCAGGCGTCACAGCACCACCGCAGATACAGAGGTTCTGGAAATCATTTACATACACACACCGAGTATGTATCAGTGTAAACGGTTTTACCGTGGCGCCGAAAGCCCGCGTGTCTTTGGAGTGTGGGAGGAAACCGGATCACCCAGATGAAACCCGATCACCCAGAGGAAACCCATGCAAACCCCAAGCAAACTGCGACAGGACCATTGTAAATACACACGCACTGTGTATATATACTGTAAGTGCATATATTTTTACTGTGACGCCGAAAGCGTGCATGTCTTTGGGGTGTAGGAGGAAACCGGAGTACCCGCACACACAGGGAGAACATGCAAACTCCAGGCAGATGGTGTCGGGTCCGGGTTCGAACCAGTGACCCTCTTTCTGCCAGGTGAGGGAGTTAACCACTACACCAATATGCTGCCCTACATGGAAAGTCGCAGCCATATATAGGTCGCAACACTGACCCCAGCATTCAGAAGGGTCCCGTATGATAACGGACCGCCATGCGCTGGGGGACCACAAGGACCTCTGCGGCCGTTCCCATTCCTTATGTATGAACTATCAAAGAAAGTAACATAAGGAAACAACGTCACAAAGCGGGCAGATTTGTGTGACCTAAGGGAGACAGATTCCTCTGCGGAAGTCTCAGCTGCATTTCCAGCTGAAGAGTGTCCCTCACAGCATCAGAAGTGCACTCATAAGTGCCCTGACAAACATTTCCCAGAAGATGGCGGGGGAGGGGGCGCTTTCTTACCCCCCTTACGCCCGCAATCCGTTTCTACCTTGGCAACAAAAGGACTATCTATAACGTATCCATGGAAACCCCAGGTGCATGGGCACCATTTGCTGCCTCTGGCAATGTATGGGGAAGAAAGGTCACATACTGACTCCATAAATGCCCACTGACAGCCCTCAGGGACCAAGTGCAACACACATAAAAGTCCAGCCTCCATGCTCCACTGACCGGGGGGGGGGGTAACCCAGGAGACTCGCCACCCAGAAGGAGACCGCTCAGCACCACTGCCCGCCTTGTATACACAGCGCACGTGTGATGAAAAAGCTGTGAGGAGAAGAAACTGCGCTGTTCAGAAGCCAGTGCTAGAGGCCAAACCCACCCCAAAATGGCCGCCAGACACCTCAGATATAAAAGGGCGCGGACCACAAGAAAATGGCCACCCGCAATACCGACCTGCGCTACAGCGCGGCTACAAGTAAATGGCCGCCAATGGAAGTTTAAATACAGAAAAAAAACACACTAAAAATGGCGTCAGCGCCGCAAAAAAGGCTCCCGAGGCCAGGGATGTGGATGAGAAGGCCTGCAGAGACTTTCCAGGAGACAGACCCCCCCTCACAGAAAGCAGACCCTGGCGCCCCACGGCCCCCCACAGGGACTCGGAGCCCCCCCCCACAGGTAAACCCCGGTAGCACCGGGCCCTAGGGCAGGAGGGGAAAGGGCAACAGAGTTCAGGGAAAGGGAGGACAGGAGAACCCGTCCTTGCGAGGACAAGCTGGCGCTTCCCTGACAGACCAACAACCGATGGAACGGAGTAGCTGTCAGCCCGGTCCACTGTGAGTGAGGCAACAAGCAGCCCAGTCATATGTGGACCCTGGAGCATGTGCTCACCGGCCACCCCTGGAGCCATGGGGTATGTCGTGGTCAGAACCAAGCGCGAAGCAAGGGACTGGCATGGTCGATGGCCAAAACTGGGAAGACTACAAGAATCTATATATCCAGCCTGTCGCCCAGCCGGCAGTTGGTAGAAGATATCCAAAAATCCTTCAGGACTCTGCACGTCGTGACAGAAAACCAGCGCAAAGCTAGGGACTGGCACGCTCGCTGGCCAGAACTGGGAAGACTACAAGGATCTATAATATCCAGCCTGTCGCCCAGCCGGCAGTTGATAAACGATATCACAAAAAAAATAAAAAAAATAAAAATGAAATAAAAATTTTCTTCAGGACTCTGGGCCCAAAGGGAGCCACGTCCTTCTCCTCTGCTAGGCAGAAAAAAAACTGAGGCTGCTAGCTGCAGGTAGGAGGGTTATGTACGGAGGGACCGCCCCCTGGGCGGGGCTGTTCAACTCTGTTAAAGTTACATGTTTTAAGATAACTAACATGTTCTTCCTAGTCCTCTCCTATGAACAGGAACACTTTGTCAAGATTTAAGGAGCTGTGTCCATCCATGAACGATAAGAGAAATGACCTTTGCCCCCACAGTAGAGACACAGGCTCAGAGTTCTGCGCTTAGCACGTTCCTCAGGGGATAGCCTGGTCTGACCCAGCTGCATGGGTTCCTCAGCTGGCAGGAGATGCTCCACGGGTCAATGAGAGGGGAGCTCAGGCTGACTAAAGACCAAGAAGTGCCGGTGTCGCTTTTCTAGGGTCCTTTCCTGAAAACGAATATCGATCTGGTTACACAAGGAGATAACTTCGTCCAGATCAGTGGGGATGGTTCTTCCTGCTAATTCATCCTTCACACTATCAGAAAGGCCATGCAAAAAGGTTGTGACTAAGGCCTCATTGTTCCAGCTAAACTCAGCCGTCAGTATGCGGAAATGAAGAGCATACTGTCCCACAGAAGTAGACTCTTGGCGAAGATGTAAAAGGGTGCTGGCAGCTGAAGAGACATGAGCCGGTTATTCGAAGATATTCCGAAAAAGTTTCAAGAAGTCAGACAGGCTAGAAACCACAGGATCATTCAGTTCCCACAGAGGGGCTGCCCAGGCTAAAGCTTCACCGGAGAGGAGGGAGATGATATAGGGTAGCTTTGCCCGATCAGACAGAAAGTTTTGAGGCTGGAGCTCAAAATGAATAGTGCATTGGCTGAGGAACCCCCTGCAGGCCTTGGAGGCCCCAGAGAAACTGGACAGAGCTGGCAGTTGTAGTCCATGTGTGGCTGCGACTGCGACTGGAATAGGTGTAGTCGCTGATTGTGCTTGAGGTTGCTGACTCGCATCACCTGAGTCTGATTCGATTCTTGGGTCTCAAGTGTGCGGACTATGCCCTGTAATGGATCATCTATGGAAAGCGGCACGTCAGCCAGGTCCATGGCTGATCAAACTGTCAGGTCACCTGAAGCCAGATGACAGATGCACACCGTTGGGGTTTACACAAGCATCTCCCTGCTCTATACCTCCGTGAGACGATCGCGGGGATCCCCGCGGCGATTGAGTCCGCGGGACCTGCGGGCCGACTCACGGGGAAGGCGACAGGGTCGCGAGTGCGACCACAAGGCAGGCATTTAAAGGGGACATACAGGTAGGTGATTATGCCTGTCCGTGCCATTCTGCCGACGTAAATCTACATGGGCCGGTCCTTAAGTGGTTATACAACAGACTGTTATTGACTGCTATTTATTGCTATTGGTTGCTAATGGTTGTTATGGACTGTTAGAATTTTTTATTTATTTTTTGAGCTGACAAAACTGTTCAAAAACTGTAAAGAGAGACTGCAGAATGAGTTTGCACTCCCAAACCGAATGTTCTTTAGATACTTACAGTTATGCCACGCCTTTTTTGTGCACAATTTCTGTCCGATAGAGTTTCTCTGGCAGGTAACCCCCTAATGGAAGCAATAAAATGTCCCGATCCCAAAAAGTTTTACTGTATGCTCTCACTCCCACAGGCGACTGTATCGGCCTATGCTTTGAAGACCAGATGGGAGGGAGACCTGGGGCCTATAGATGATGACGAGTGGAGCGATGCTCTAGATGCCTGTAAATTAGTCTCTCCTAAACTGTCAGACCGCCTCACCCAGATCTTTATAACACACAGGTCTTATCTTACGCCACTCAAAATTTCCAAATACAAGCCAGATCAACCTAATAGTTGCCCCATGTGTACCCAAGCCCCAGGCACATTATATCGCCTCCTGTGGCTTTGCTCTAAAATGCAAGTGTTCTGGGGCCAAGTAGTTAGGTTCCTGCATGATACCATGGGCTCCCCGGTGACATTACAGCCTAAACTCTGTTTGCTGGGAATTTTTTCTGACACAGAGATAGATAAGTTGACAAAAATATTTTTGCATGAAACCTTGTTCATCACAAGGAAAGTTGTTGCTAGCGTGTGGATGAGGCCTGACCCACCGGAGCTGCCAAACTGGATAGCGGAGGTAAACAATACCCTACCGTATAAGAAACGTGTTTACTCTCATAGGGGATGTCCCTCTAAGTATGAAAAAATATGGGATAGATGGCTTCGGGCCTCGGAGACCATAGGGTGACCACAGGATCGTTGTAACAATACCCTTTTAAAAATGGCCACAGTATTGATAATATTGTATTTTTTGGCAACAAAAATGACTCATATTTTCATGTATGTTGTTTAGGAAAGTCATGTTGAGTTACCTTACTGTCACGTTGTGTGATTTTAAAATTTGTCATGTACAGTCTCAACATGTATTCATGCCTTCTGTTCAATAAAAACTGTGTTTGATAAAAAAAAAAAACTGTAAAGAGAGCATAGCAGGTTGGTTTACTGGACTGTGTAATTGCCTACTCACACCCATGCATACCTGCAAAGTCAGCTTAAGAAAGCTCATTAACAAAGCTCATTAACAAAGCTCATTAGCTGCGGGAACACTGTGGGTCTACTGGAAATAGAAAACTACCAGAAAAAAACACAATAGAAAGACATACTGCCAGAATATAAGAACTGTCAGATAAACAAACGGTCCCTGATCCGTACGCTAATATCTGTATATATTTGCATACTGCCTACATATAGTCTAAGTGAATAGAAGGTGCCCACTTCCCTAGCGGACTTGCCATGGGAATATGTGAAATTACACCCCAAAATACATTCTGCTGCTTCTCCTGAGTACGGGGATACCACATGTGTGGGACTTTTTGGGAGCCTAGCCGTGTACGGGACCCCAAAAACCAAGCCTTCAAGATTTCTAAGGGCATACATTTTTTGATTTCACTCATCACTACCTATCACAGTTTTGAAGGCCATAAAATGCCAAGATGGCACAAACCCCCACCCCCCCCAAATGACATTTTGGAAAGTAGACACCCCAAGCTATTTGCTGAGAGGCTTGTTGAGCCGATTGAATATCTTTTTTTTGTCCCAAGTGTGAAAAAAAAATGTACAAAAAGTTGTCACTAAATGATATATTGCTCAAACATGCCATGGTTGTATGTGGAATTGCACCCCAAAATACATTTTGATGCTTCTCCTGAGTACGGGGATACCACATGTGTGGGACTTTTTGAGAGCCTAGCCGCGTACGGGGCCCCAAAAACCAACCACTCCTCACTACCCATCACAGTTTTGAAGGTCATAAAATGCCAAGATAGCACAAAACCCCCCCCAAATTACCCCATTTTGGAAAGTAGACACCCCAAGCTATTTGCTGAGAGGCATGGTGAGTATTTTAAAGCTCTCATTTGTTTTTGAAAATGAAGAAAGAAAATATATATATATATATTTTTCAAATTTCAAAACTTTGTGACAAAAAGCGAGATCTGCAAAATACTCACCATACCTCTCAGAAAATAGCTTGGGGTGTCTACTTTCCAAAATGGGGTCATTTGGGGGGGGGGGTTGTGCCATCTGGGCATTTCACAAAACTGTGATAGGCAGTGAGGAGTGAAATCAAAAATTTACACCCTTAGAAAGCCTGAAGGCGGTGCTTGGTTTTCGGGGTCCTGTGCGCGGCTAGGCTCCCAAAATGTCTCACACATGTGGTATCCCCGTACTCAGGAGAAGCAACAGAATGTATTTTGGGGTACAATTCCACATATAACCATGGCATGTTTGAGCAATATATCATTTAGTGCCAACTTTTTGTAATTTTTTTTTTCTTTTCGTCATTATTCAATCACTTGGGACAAAAAAAAAATATTCAATGGGCTCAACATGCCTCTCAGCAAATAGCAAATAGCTTGGGGTGTCTACTTTCCAAAATGGGGTAATTTGGGGAGGTTTTGAACTGTCCTGGCATTTTATGCACAACATTAGGAAGCTTATGTCACACATCATCCACTCTTCTAACCACTTGAAGACAAAGCCCTTTCTGACACTTTTTGTTTACAGGAAAACATTTTTTTTGCAAGAAAATTACGTTGAACCCCCAAACATTATATATTTTTTAAGGCAAAGACCCTACAGATTAAAATAGTGGGTGTTGCATTTTTTTTTTCCACACAGTATTTGCGCAGCGATTTCTCAAACGCATTTTTTGGGGAAAAAACACACTTTTTATTTTTAATGCATATATTGCCCAAATGTTTGATGAAATAAAAAAGATGATCTTAGGCCGAGTACATGGATACCAAACACGACATGCTTTAAAATTGCGCACAAACGTGCAGCGGCGACAAACTACATACATTTTTAAAAGCCTTTACAGGTTACCACATTCGATTTACAGAAGAGGTCTACTGCTAAAATGACTGCCCTCAATCTGACCTTCGCAGTGATACCTCACATGCATGGTGCAATTGCTGTTTACATATGACGCTAGACCGACGCTTGCGTTCGCCTTTGCGCAAGAGCAGGGGGGGACTGGGGTGCTTACATACATACATACATGCACCATTTACATATGCCGGAAGCATGGGGGCATCCTCCCGCAAAAAAGTTATGCCGCGTACACACGGTCTGACTTTTCCACGGGCAAGCCTCCGTCGGAATTTTGACCGTATGTACGCGGCATTAGGAGCAAAATCGCACCTCCGCCCCTGCTGCCCCCATGCTTCGGCACATATGCTCTTTTTTTTTAACTGTGGTGGTGAAATCACCTCCTACAGCGTTGGAGTCACGGCTTTATATATCGTGGGAGCAAACTCTGTTGCTGTCAAGATAAATAAATCCGCGCTACATCTGAATGGCATACCTGCTAAGCAAATAATGGTTAACATTAAAACAAAGTAACATTACAGTATAACAGTAAGACCTTACCATACCATACCTGCAAAGAAAATAGCAAAAAAAAACCTAGTAAAAAATAAAACCTTTTTTTAACGCAACCTGTGCCTAAAATATATATATGCCGAAGCATGGGGGCATCCTCCCGCAAAAAAGTTATGCCGCGTACACAAGGTCGGATCACCTCCTACAGCACTGGAGTCACGGCTTTATGTATCGTGCAAACGCTGTTGCTGTCAAGATAAATAATTCCGCGCTGCAGCTGAATGGCGCACCTAAAAACAAAAAGTTACATACCTGAAATGCAAGCATGATAAAACATTGCAGAATAGAATACAGTAAAAAAGAGCAGAACAATAGAGAGAAAATAGAGAGAGAGAGAGAGAACAATAAAACGACAACTATTTTTTAATTTTTTTAATTTTATATTTTTCTTGTGGTTTTTTTTTTGTTTATTTACGTTTTTTTTTCTTTCTTACACTTTTTTTTGTAACTTTAACAACTGTAAGGGTTCGGGTCTCTCAAAATGCGATGACATCTTGGGAGACCCTGTGTAAGTGTGTCCTAGTCTGTGAAATGCTGTACCCCACGCTAAAACTTCACTTTTGTGTGGTAGCGTTCAAAACATTTACCAATGCAAAGACCAGGATTGTCAGGACAGAGTGGACAAAAAAAACGGGTGTCACGCCTAAATCCGTGCTTGCTACAGACACGACATCTTTTTTGGGGGGGCTCGTTGGGTAGGGGTACTCTCGAGGACATACGGAAAATGCCTCTCATGTAGCCGGCTTACTGCATTTGGTTGGGGATGGTGAGGTGCAGAACCGCCTGGATACAGGAGGTCTGTGACTATCTCATCCTGGAATTTTAGGAATGATAAAGTCTCGCCTTAAGCTCTGTATAGCACATGAGCGTTCAGCAAAGCCAATTGAAATAAGGATAGAGACACTTTTTTGTACCAGCGTCTCAGCTTACGGGATATGTGATACTGCGCCAACAACTGGTCGTTGAGGTCCACCCCTCCCATATTTTCGTTATATTCGTGGACACAGAGGGGTTTTTCCACAACACCAGTCGCCGTACGAATTTGGACTGTCGTGTCTGCGTGAAGGGAGGCAAGAAGGAAAACATTTCTTATTATCCCTCCACTTCACAGTGAGCAAATTATTACACCTTAAGCAGGCTCTCTCCCCCAGCCTAAGATGGGAATCTACAAGCCCCTGGGGAAAGCCCCAGCGATTAGGTCGCACGGTGCCACATGCTCCAATCTGGTGACTAAACAGTGGCACGTTCGTGTAATAATTGTCCACATACAAGTGGTACCCCTTTCCGAATAAGGGTGACACCAAGTTCCACACTATCTTGCCAGCGCTCCCTATGTAATCTGGGCAGTTCTCCGGCTCTACGTGACTGTCTTTTCCCTCATAAACCGTAAAGCTCCATACATAGCCTGTTGCCCTGTCACAGAACTTATAGAGCTTGAGCCCGTATCTGGCACGCTTGCTGGGAAAGTACTGCTTGAAAGACAAGCGGCCAGAAAATTTAATTAGGGACTCATCAACGCAGACAACTTGATCGGGAATAATCAAGGCTGCAAAACGTTTGTTGAAGTGGTTTATCAGGGGCCGAATTTTGTAGAGCCGATCGTATTCAGGGTCTCCACGTGGACGACAAAGTTCATTGTCGTTGAAATGCATGAACCGCAAGATCTGCTCGTATCGTTTCCTGGGCATGGAGGCAGAGAACACAGGCATATGGTCAATTGGGCGCGTGGACCAATAGGCGCACAATGACGAGAATTTATGTGTGCCCATGTTGAGTGAAAGGCCCAGAAAGGTTTTAAATTTGGAAACCGTAATTGGTTTCCAATCTCTGGCAATAGAAGGAAACTGGGGACTAGCGGCAATGAAATGACCAGCATATAAATTACTCTGGTCCACAATAGATCTATAGAGATCTTCCGTGAAAAACAGCGAATAAAAATCAAGTGGCGTAAAATCAGCTGTTTCCACCTGAATACCGGGTTGGCCAGTGAATGGGGGAAGTACGGGTTCTGCAGAAGTGTTGGGCACCCAATCAGGATAGGCGAATTCTGCAGGAAGGGCACTATGGGCACGACGGGCCTGCCTTTGTCTTCTTCTTGGTGGCAGCGGGACACTACTTGTGCTTGCCACCTTGCCAGCTTGAACTGCACTTATGGGAACTCGCCACGTCACCAAGTGTTACTGCAGTTCTGGATGTACGCCCAGGCTGTACTAGGCCGCTGGTGCTTGCCAGTTCACCAGAAGGAATAGCGCCGCTAGTACGACTCTGCTCCATAATACGAGAGCCCTGCGGTTCTTGCTCCACAACAACATCAGAAGATCGGGATCGTGTACGCCTGACCTTAGCACGGACCTCATCTTCGTCGTCAGTGCTATCTGACATGGAGCCGCTGTCTTCGCTGTTTTCTATGGGAATGTATTCTGAGCCTGAATCTGACAGATACGTGACCTACTCTTCACTATCTGTCATGATCAGAATCTCGTAGGCCTCTTTACTAGTGTACCTTCGATTTGGCATTTTGGGCTCTAAATTTAGTGGTACACTAGTAAGATTCACAGGTAAAAAAGCACCTGACTGTCAGCAAATGTATCAAACGCTACAAAAAAACTGTTCACAGAGACAGGCCTGATCCCTGCGATCGCTAACGCTGCAGTTATGTGTGTTGTGTTTGGTAAGTGACAGTGATCGTTCGATACTGCACTTGGGTAGGCTGGGCTGGGCTGAGGGGCTAAACGCAGGTGCTAGCAGTTATCTGGGCTGATCCCGCTAACACTGCGTTTTTGGGAACCCTAAACCGCTGGGGACGCTAGTATAGATCTGATCAGATACTATATTACTAAGGGAGGTGTATGCTTTGCGCGTGGGTGTTAGCGTTACTGGCACTAACCTGACGCTGCCTGGGGCGACGCAGATCCTCTCTGAGTCTAAAACCTAATTGATATCACCCGCCGGGTGCCCTGATGCTATAAAAAGCAAACTAACCAACCAGCGTCACCCGTAACACTTATACGGTGATCACTGGTGAAAGGTTTAACTAGGGGCAATCAGGGGGTTAAAACCTTTATTAGGTAATATATGGGGGTACCTGACAATATATAAAAACCTGATGGGTAACCTAAATAACTAAATAATAATAAAAAACTAATAAATAATAATAAAAATAACTAATAACTAAATAACTAACTGGCTAACCAGTGTCACCAGTGACACTTATACAGTGATCACTGGTGAAAGGGTTAACTCTAGGGGCAATCAGGGGGTTAAAATAATAAATTGGGTTACCTGACGCTATAAAAACCTGCGGCGAACCTAAAAAAAATTACTGGCTACCTAGGGGCACCACCGACACTAATACAGCGATCGGAAATAGATCGCTTAGTGACGCTGGCGATATGGGGTGAAAGGGTTACCTGTGGGGCGATCTAGGGGTTAAACCTTTATTAGGGGGGGTTAGGGGGCTACCCTGGACCTAAAGGGGCCTAAACCTAACTGATCTGACACTTTTTACAGTCACAAATTACACTAAATGCAGTGATCAGTAAATAAATGATCACTGCAATCAGTGACACTGTGACTAGGGGTGCAGGGGATGACCTGGGGGGTGATCTGGGGGTGACTGGGGGGGCGGGGTGAAATGTGTGCCTTTGTGTACCTACGTGTTAGTGTAGTGTTGGTGCACTAACCTGATGTCTTCTCTCCACGGCGCTTTAGACGAAAAGACCGCCGCATGGAGAGATGACATCACTTCCTCTGCCTGTGTTTACATTACACAGGCAGAAGAAGAATGTCATTCGCCGGGAGCGATCGCGAGGGGGTGGCCAGAAACCAACAGCCGCCCCCTCATCCCGGATTGCTCCAGAAACGAAAACCACCGCTCCATGTACCGGAGGGGGGTCCGATCGGACCCCCCACCCATGCGAAGGCAGTCACGTACAGGTGCGTGATTGTGCCTGTCCCTGCCATTTTGCCGACGTATATGTACATGGGGCGGTCGTTAAGTGGTTAAACGAACTAGGCCTAGAAAAAAATACTGCCGGATCAACTGAGCATCTTAGAGGATCCCATAACGGAAGCAGAAATACGTAAAATTTTAAGAGTCACCAGCGGGGAAAAGTCCTGGTCCCGACGGGTTGTCAGCCGTATATTATAAAAAGTTCAGTGACATTTTAGTCCCCAAGATGTGTTCGTACATGAATGGAATAGGCGCCAAATGGGAGATACAATGGGAAGCACTAGAGATTACTATCATCCCAAAGAAAGGCAAGGATCCCTCATTGTGTTCAAGCTATCGGCCCATTTCCCTACTGAATGCCGACGTGAAGTTGTTCGCGAAGATACTAGCAGGCAGAATGAAGACAGTAATGAATGACCTGGTGCACACCGACCAAGTGGGCTTCATCCCAGGCAGGGAAAGTAAGGACAATGGTATTAGAACATTTTTTTATTAATACAAAAGATAGTAAATCCCCAGGACTGCTACTGTCAATAGATGCCAAAAAAGCATTTGACAGAGTAGAATGGGGATTTATGCAGCACACATTAGAGGCACTTGGATTTGGCCCTAAGATGATTCAGTGGATAAATGCCCTATATAATCACCCCACCGCTATGGTTAAAATTAATGGAACAGTATCTGTCCCCTTTTAAATGTATAATGGGACCCGACAGGGTTGTCCCCTGTCCCCACTATTGTTTGTCCTATCATTAAAACCATTGTTGGCAGGGATTAGACAGAATCCCTATATTAGGGGGATACAGATAGATGATGAGGAACATAAACTAGCAGTATATGCTGATGATATCTTGTTTTACATCACAAGCGCCAGGATTACCCTCCCCAACCTACTGAAAACTTTAAAAACCTAGGGTGAAGTAGAAAATTTTAAAAAGGACCCCTCAAAATCAGAAATTCTCAATTTAAGTGTCAAACCACAAGAGGAACAAACATACAAACAGGACTTCCCATTTATATGGAGGGACACCGAGTTAAAGTACATAGGAGTTAAAATAACACCCACATATGAGACCATTTACCAACAAAATTTTATCCCACTGTTGAATGAAATCAAAACCGATTTAAATAAAATTGCTTCTAGACAAAAGGTCATGGATTGGTAGGATAAACAGTCTCAAAATGCTAATCCTCCCCAAAATATTATATAAGATACAAATGTTGCCAATCTTAATCCCAGAAACATATTTCAAAATATTAAATACGCTACTACGTAGATTTATTTGGCTAAACAAAAAGCCCTGTATAAGCCTGGCGGTACTAATGAGAGACAAGGCACAAAACCTATTATAATGCAATTCTTATGTCACGGGTGGTTGGATGGGTTAAAATAAATAAAGAAAAAATGTGGGTTAATTTGAAAAGTAAGATTAGTAAGGTCACCTTAGGGAAAGTGATATGGATTCCAACACAAATTAGAGATTTAGATGAGCACACTCACGCGATTACACAGATAGCAATGGCAACGTGGGATACAGTACATATAATTCCCCTCTAATACCACTAAGCGACACAAATTACTTTGCACCAGGGAAAGAGAGTTTGTTTGGTAATTGGATTAAGCAAAAAGACGCACAATTAAAAGACATTACAGCGAAAGGTAAAATATGCACTTTTCAGGAACTGACAAACAAAAAAGATGTACTGGAAGTAAACAGGAGGTATGCAGTGGCGTCTCCAGCTTTCATATTTAGGGGGGGCACATGGGGGGACAGGGACAAAAGTAGGGGGGCCAACTATAAAATGCAATTTTATATATATATATATATATATATCCATCCTGGGGCCCTTTACTACGATCCCACAACGGGCCCTTTCACATGTTCTGCAGTGAGCTCCCTTCCTACTATACTGGGGCCCCCCAGGGTGGCAGAAAACAAGAGATATGTCACCAGCACACCAAGAAAATATAATGGTCCAAAGCAGTGGTAGAACTATCAGGGTTGCAAAGGTTGTCTTGCCACCAGGCCCTGGTGTTCTGCCACTTTGGGGTTCCCCGGCTGTCTTGTCCCTGCTATTGACAGCGCTGGTCTGGCATCTGTCTCCTTGGCAGCCGCGGCAGTCTATTAGGACCTAGTGCTGGTGACATTATGGGTGCATGCAGGGGAAGGCTGGCACTATTGGTTATAGAGAGCCGAGCCCCTGAGCCCCCAGGGTGGCAGATAACAAGAGATATGTCACCGGCACACCCAGAAAATATAAGGATCCAAAGCAGTGGGAGAACTATCAGGGTTGCAAATGTTGTCTTGCCACCGGGCCCTGGTGTTCTGCCACTGTGGGGTTCCCCAGCTGTCCTGTCCCTGCTATTGACAGTGCTGGTCTAGCATCTGTCTCCTTGGCAGCGGCGGCAGTCTATTAGGACCTAGTGCTGGTGACATTATGGGTGCATGCAGGGGAAGGCTGGCACTATTGGTTATAGAGAGCTGAGCCCCCAGCTGGTCACCTAGCAGCAGTAATGCTGTATAACCTTCTCTGTTGACATGCTGATCGGGATGTGATCCAGGTGATGCTCCCAGTCAGATCTAATAAACACAGTATTTATTAGTATCAAGAGTACAACCACATATATAATCAACCGTATGTTCAGCAGCCATGTGGACTCTATGCCTGTAAAGTGTGGGCTTTGATCAATAAAATCACTGATATTTAACACTAGGATTTGACTAGGAGCATCACCTGGATTGCATCACGATCAGCATGTCAGAGAAGGCTCCACTGCTGCTAAGCAACCTGCAGGGAGCTCAGCTGTCTACAACCAATAGAGATGGGCTCGGGTGTGTTTTAAATCCCACATGCCCGATCCCGCCAGGAAGCCGACACTCCACAGTGCTAATCACAGCCAGTGAGACATGTCCTGATCTGTGGAGCTGCGGACCGGGAAATGTCTCACTGCCTGTGATTAGCGCTGTGCAGTGTGGGCTTCCTGGCAGGCTCTGGCATGTGGAATTTTGAACATGCCCAGCCCATCTCCAACAACAAATTGTGCTGGCCCTCCTGTACATCAGCCCCATAAAGTAACCAGCACTGGGTTCCAATGTGCTGCCACCCCTGCCATGGAGACCAGCGCTGTGAATAGCCGGGACAGGACAGCAACTCTGGTTGTTGAGTAATATGTTTATTCCCGCGCTACCATGTGGAATAATACAGTAAGAAAGTGGAACTGCTGCAGGCACCGAAAAGGGTCAAACCAACCCGTTAATGTGAGATTGAGCAGAGGGGGGGGGTGGTGCTGCGCTGTTACTAGTGATAGAATCAAATAGTAAAATTAGATGACTGATATCCCCAGAATGGGAGTGCAACAGATTGCTAAACGCATGAATGCTAAACGCATGAACATAAATCCAAAAAAACAATAATAACAAAGTGCAGCGTGCGTATGAAACTCAGAATCTGGAATATACATAAATATCCATAGGGGCTGTGCAAAATAGCAAAATAAATGTGCAAAGTCCAATAGGGAATCCTGTGCAAACTGCAAAACAAACACTAGGTGCAACTGTGCAAAGCAAAATATAAAAATGTCCAATCTGTAATAAATAGTGCAAAGTCCAAAAACTAGGTGCAAAATCGCAATCAAATTGTGAGCATAGCAATCTGATATTCTTTCTTCAGTGTGCAAACAGATTCCATGTGCAAAAGTGCTGGAGAGGTGCAACAGTCTCCTCTTTGTGCAAAGGACCTTGCGGTAAAAGGACAACCGCATATATGTGTATATATATATCACAGGGGTGGCTGCTCCTCCCTTTTGATCACGTGTTTAGCAATCTGTTGCACGTGATATTCTCGTGATATCAGTTATCTAATTTTACTATTTGATTCTATCACTCGTAACAGCCTAATAGTTGAATGAAAAAAAGTGATCAATGTATGTGCTGCCTAAGAGCTAAGACCAGCCATAGACAATTTAAATCTCAGCTGGTTCAGCAGGAACCGGCTGAGATTTGAACCATTAATGAGCAGATTCTCTTATGATTATCACTAGTGGTTGCTATAGCCACTAGTGATAATCACTGTCTGTCGGGAGAACTCAATTGCTGGGCAGGAGGGATATTCCCCTGTCAGCACTGTCTGTGTTGATGGGGGAATCATGCAAGTTTCTTTCCTGCAATCTGTGGATTACCTGCCTAACTGAAAGTGAAAGTAAATTGTGAACAGGAGAGGTGGGAGGGAGACAGATGGGGGAGAGAAGGGATGGAGATAATGCATTTCAGTGATTACATTGTACTGCTGTCTGCTTTGCACACACTTACCCATGGTCCAGGCTAGAATCTCAGGCATCATTCACACACAGCCAGGAATGCTGCTGATTTTCATATTTCCCGCCCACACATCCCCTCTCTTCAGATACAGCACGCCGGGATAGTGTGGGCGGGACTGGAAGGAGGAGGAGGAGCTCTATTACTCACTGCTCATATGTGAGGAGAGTGAGGGGGGGGTGGCTGGACTCGCTGGGCTGTGAAAGAGTGTCATAGACTGACACTCGGCTCAGCTTGCAGTCACCACTCTCGGAATTTATAGGCTGGTTCTCCTGTCCTAAGGACGGGAGAAATCAGTCTGTTTTTTCAGTAACTGAGATGAAGGCTTGGGCCCCCCTTCCCCCCCCCCCCCCCACAGTGCTCGTGGAGTCCTTCCTGCAACTCGCTCTTCTCCGTGCCAATGAGGATGCAGGGGAAGGAGCAGATCGGGCGGCTGTGGTTGTGTGAGCGCTCGCATTATTCAGTGTCAGCGAGCAAAGGGAGGGGGGAGGAATTCCCCGCAGGAGCTGACTGGGGACGCTCTCCCTCTCAGGAGAGACTGTGTTACTCCAGTGGCGGCCCGAGCAAAATAAAAAAAATGAAAAAAATTTTTTTTGGGGGGGGGGGGGCACATGGTGGGCACAGGATAATGTTGGGAGGGCCAGGGATGCCATTGGCGGTATGCACAGTTGAAACATTTTGTGAAGTCCCTTCCCCAACCGATCAGGTCTGAGGACAGCCTGCTCCCACTGGAGCAGCTGTGCTCAGCGATAGACAGAAGGAGAGGGATTTTGAGGATTTACAAAATTCTGAATGGATTAAAAATATCGGGGGCCCCCACCATTTATTAAAAAAATGGGGGGAAGAGTTGGGAAGGTAGAGGTAGATGTTTGTAAAATATTACGGCTGACACATGCTACATCATCGGATTGTAGCTCGACAGAAATTAACTATAAGTGTTTGGCACGTTGGTATATAACCCCAGACAAATTACATCTCTATCAAAGAGAAGCCTCTAAATTATGTTGGAGGGGATGTGCGGAAACTGGAACTATGTCCCATATATGGTGGACATGCCCTAAAATAAAAGTATAAAAGTATATTGGAAAGAAGTAATACTAATAATAGAAGAAATGATGGGCAATAAAATACCTGAGGAGCCATGGGTCTGTCTGTTCCATGGGGTCAGAACATCCATTAAACAATATAAGATAACATTGCTGCCCCATCTCTTAACCTCCCTGGCGGTATTATTATGTCCGATTTTAGGTGCTGAAAGCGGTACAATTATTTTGCATGGAAATTTGGCGTTTTATATTGTAGGCCTGTAATTCTTATGCCGCGTACACACGGCCGTTTTTAATGTCATTGTAAAAAACAATGTTTTTCTCGACGTGATTTTTCTCAAGCCCGCCTTGCCTACACACTACCATGATAAAAAAATGCTCGAGCAAAGCGCGGTGACGTATAACACGTTCGACAACACGTACGACGGTACTATATAGGGGAAGTTACATTCGGATGGCGCCACCCTTTGGGCTGCTTTTGCTGATTTTGTGTTACCGCGTGTTAGTAAAAGTTTGGTGTTAGCCGATTTGTGCTTTTCAGTCTCTGTGCTTTTCAGCCCATTACAGCATGATGAATGTGCTATCTCCATTACGAACGTTAGTTTTACCATAACGAGCGCTCCCGTCTCATAACTTGCTTCTGAGCATGCACATTTTTTCCCTGTCATTAAAGTGCACACACGGCCGTTTTTCATGACGAGAAAAACGATGTGAAAAACAGTGTATGTTCTAAATTTTTAATGCCCATTTTTCTCGTCGAGAAAGATGCTCTGGAGCCTACACACAATCGTTTTTAATGACCATTTTATAAAATGGCATTTTTCTCGTCATGAAAAACGGTCGTGTGTACACGGCATTAGGAATAACTCACTTAAATCTGTCCAAACAAGAGACTAGTAGACATCCCGGATATGATAACGTTTGAAACACGAAATCATTAATTATAATATAATTAACTATAAATAATTATAACAAATAATAATATAATAAAAATTATTCAATAATGTAATCAAATCAAAAACACTGAAATTTGCTCAGTTGCAGAATTGTCGCTGTCATTAGATTTAGTGTTTGATGAAGAATTTCCCCACAAATCACTATCGCTGAATTCTGCAAGTGATTCTGATTTGTCATTCTAATCAGCCAGTCTTTTGATTCACACGCCTCTGCCTCCCTGCTTAGCCAGCCAGGTGCTTCCAATATTTTCTGGGTCAGCAATATAACTTCCTGTGTCAACCCTCTGCCCCCTGCCTGCTCAATAGAAACTTAATTGCTATCATTATCATCATCTCAGGGGTAGGGATGAGCTTCGTGTTCGAGTCGAACATACGTTCGACTCGAACATCGGCTGTTCGATCGTTCGACGAAGATCGAACGATTTGGGCCGTTCGCGCCAAATTCGAGTGACGCGAACGGCCCACAATGCACTACGCCATCGCAGTGTCATCCAGGCGCTGTGATTGGCCAAGCATGCACTGTGACCCCGCATGCTTGGCCAATCACAGCGCCGGCAGCGAGGAGAGCAATGATTGGCCACAGGCAGGATGCCTGTGGCCAATTATTGCTGAGGGGGTTTAGTACACGCCCCACACTATAAAAGGCCGCCAGCGCGGCGGCCTTGTGTAGTGTGTTCCGGAGTAGGGAAAGAGAAGCATAGGCAGGGACAGTGTCATTATTTTTCCTTTACATAATCCTGGATTCCTTGTGTTTAGGGACAGATAAGGATAGGTAGGGAGAGTGTCAGTGACAGTGTGCTATTCTGTGCTAATCCTTGTTTGTAGGGACAGAGAGGTACAGTGAGGGAAAGTGTCAGTGTGCTATTCTGTTCTAAACCAATCTTGCTGAACCATATTTTCAATCCTTGAGTTTAGGGACAGAGAGGTACAGTGAGGGAAAGTGTCAGTGTGCTATTTTGTGCTAAATCTTGTTTGTAGGGAAAGAGAGGTACAGTGAGGGAAAGTGTCAGTGTGCTATTCTGTTCTAAACCAATTTTGCTGTTCCATATTTTCAATCCTTGAGTTTAGGGACGGAGAAGGACACTCGTGGCAATTTTCAGTCTGCTATTCTGTGCTAAATCTTGTTTGTAGGGAGGGACAGAGTAGGACAGTGAGGGAAAGTGTCAGTGTGCTATTCTGTTTTAAACCAATTTTGCTGTTCCATATTTTCAATCCTTGAGTTTAGGGACAGAGAGGTACAGTGAGGGAAAGTGTCAGTGTGCTATTTTGTGCTAAATCTTGTTTGTAGGGACAGAGTAGGACAGTGAGTGAAACTGACAGTGTGCTATTCTGTTCTAAACCAATTTTGCTGTTCCATATTTCAAATCCTTGAGTTTAGGGACAGAGAGGTACAGTGAGTGAAACTGACAGTGTGCTATTCTGTTCTAAACCAATTTTGCTGTTCCATATTTCAAATCCTTGAGTTTAGGGACAGAGAGGTATAGTGAGTGAAACTGACAGTGTGCTATTCTGTTCTAAACCAATTTTGCTGTTCCATATTTCAAATCCTTGAGTTTAGGGACAGAGAGGTACAGTGAGTGAAACTGACAGTGTGCTATTCTGTTCTAAACCAATTTTGCTGTTCCATATTTCAAATCCTTGAGTTTAGGGACAGAGAGGTACAGTGAGGGAAAGTGTCAGTGTGCTATTTTGTGCTAAATCTTGTTTGTAGGGACAGAGTAGGACAGTGAGTGAAACTGACAGTGTGCTATTCTGTTCTAAACCAATTTTGCTGTTCCATATTTCAAATCCTTGAGTTTAGGGACAGAGAGGTACAGTGAGTGAAAGTGTCAGTGTGCTATTTTGTGCTAAATCTTGTTTGTAGGGACAGAGTAGGACAGTGAGTGAAACTGACAGTGTGCTATTCTGTTCTAAACCAATTTTGCTGTTCCATATTTTCAATCCTTGTGTTTAGGGACAGAGAAGGATAGGCAGGGGACAGTGTCAGTGTCATTGTTGCTAAGCCTCCTGCACAGTATACACCTGAAGGCAGCCCTTATTGCTCTTTTTCCCATCTCCCTGCAGGCCATCCATTAAAATGTCTGGAAGGCAAACAAGGAGAGGCAGACAGTCAGGAGGCAAAAAAAGAGGGCAAGCAGGCTCTGTGTCTGGGGGCAACAGTGCTGGTCGTGGACGCGGTGCATTGTCATCAGCACATGGCCATGGGACACGCTTGTCCTTCTTTTCGGCAGCTGGACATGTTGAGCCACATCATGCCGAAGACTTGGTAGAGTGGATGACCAAGCCCACCTCATACTCCTCATCCTCTCTCACCCAGGCTCAGGGTACTGGCAAAGCAGCTGCCAAAGCGTCCTCTTCTCTGGTATCATTATCTTCATTAGTCAATCCTTCCCTAGACCCACCATGTCCTCCTCCTGAGGAGTCCCCCGAACTGTTTGAGCACAGTGTTGGGTACATGCTCCAGGAGGATGCCCAGCGTTTGGAAGGATCTGATGATGATACCCAGCTAGAGGAAGGCAGCAGCGTGAGAGCAGAGAGAGGGGATGCTCAAGAAGGACACCAATCTGGCAGTCATGCTCCAGCAGCTGCAGCATACTGCCAGATTGGCTCCAGTGATGAGGAGGGAGGGGATGATGAGGTCACTGACTCCACGTGGGTGCCTAATAGGAGAGAGGAGGAGGAGGAGGAGGATGAGGAGGAGGCACATCTCCAACGAGGCAGGATGCCCTTGAGTGGCCAGCGTATGGGCAGCACACCGACGGAATCACACCGCAGAGCTCCGCCTGTGCAGGGCGCTGCCTCTGCCCGTCATTCAAAAAGTTCTTTGGTGTGGGCCTTTTTTGAGGCGAGTGCATCAGATCGCACAGCTGCTGTTTGCAACATATGTCTCAAGCGTATATCGCGTGGCCAAAACATCAGCCGCTTGGGCACCACATGCTTGATCAGACATATGTTGACCTGCCATGCAGCTCGTTGGCAAGCCTACCTTAAAGACCCACACCAAAGAACAAAGCTGACCTCTTCTTGCACCGCATCAGCTGGGATCTCCAACCCCACTATACCTTCACTCCTCTCTGAAACATGCTCTGAGAGGAATGAAGGTGTAGAATTAGGTGTGTCACAGGCAAGTACTTGCGGGCACTCTGCTAGCAGTACACCAACGTCCGATTCTAGCAGGCAAATTTCCCTGCCCCAGCTGCTGGACCGTCGAAAGAAGTTGACTCCCAGCCATCCACATGCCCAGCGGTTGAATGCTAGCTTGGCTAAATTGCTAGCGCTTCAACTGCTGCCTTTTCAGTTGGTAGACTCGGCCCCCTTCCGTGAGTTTGTGCAATGTGCGGTTCCTCAGTGGCAGGTTCCCAAACGCCACTTTTTCGCACGGAAGGCGATTCCGGCTCTCTACAGGCATGTGGAAGGCAATGTCTTGGCCTCGCTGGACAGGGCGGTCAGCGGTAAGGTGCATATTACCGCTGACTCATGGTCCAGCAGGCATGGACAGGGACGTTACCTTTCTTTCACGGCCCATTGGGTCACTCTTTTGGCAGCTGGGAAGGATGCAGGACAAGGTGCAGTAGTGTTGGAGGTTGTTCCACCGCCACGCCTCCAAAATTCTACTACTGGTTGTGACACACCTCTCTCCTCCACCCCCTCCTCTTCTTCTTCCTCCATGGCCTCTTCCTGTGGTTTGTCCTCGGAACCAGCGGTGCTCCGTAGGCGTTCAAGGGGCTACGCAAGTACGCAGGCAAAAAGATGCCATGCCGTGCTTGCGCTGGTGTGTTGGGGGGACAGAAGCCACACTGGGGCAGAGGTCCTGTCTTCTCTGCAGGGGCAGGCCGAGAGGTGGCTGACGCCACGCCAGCTTAAGCCAGGAATGGTGGTTTGCGACAATGGCACCAACCTCCTCTCCGCCCTCCGACAGGGACAACTGACCCATGTGCCCTGTATGGCTCACGTCCTTAACCTGGTGGTGCAGCGGTTCTTGGGCAGGTACCCGGGCTTACAGGATGTCCTGAGGCAGGCCAGGAAAAGTCTGTGTGCATTTCCGCAGATCTTATAATGCCAGTGCTCGCCTGGCTGAGCTGCAAAAGGAGTTGAACCTGCCCAAGAACCGCCTTATATGTGACATGCCCACCAGGTGGAACTCAACGTTGGCCATGCTGCAGAGGGCCATCAATGAGTACCTGTGCGACTACGGCACCAGGACAGGGTCAGGGGAGCTCGGGTTTTTTTCACCACGCCAGTGGGGCATGATCAGGGATGCATGCACTGTCCTGGCACCATTTGAGGAGGCCACGAGGATGGTGAGCAGTGACAGTGCATGCATCAGTGACACTGTACCTCTTGTCCACCTGTTGGAGCACACGCTGCGTGGAATAATGGACAGGGCACTTGAGGCAGAACAGAGGCAGGAAGAGGAGGACTTCCTTGCCTCTCAAGGCCCCCTTTACCCAGACAGTGTTCCTTCTGTCCCACCCATCGCACAGGAAGAGGAGGAGGAGGAGGAGGATTGTGTCAGCATGGAGGTGGAGGCTGGCACTCAGCATCATCAGCAGCAGTCTTTTAGGGATGATTTACAGTCCCAAGAAACCAGTGGACTTGTACGTGGCTGGGAGGAGGTGGCTGCGGATCATGTCGTCCTTAGTGACCCAGAGGACTCCGGACTGAATGCCTCAGCTAACCTACGCTGCATGGCCTCCCTGATCCTGCAAAGTCTGCGGAAGGATCCTCGTATTCTTCGGATCAAGGAGAGGGACCATTACTGGCTGGCCACTCTCCTTGATCCACGGTACAAGGGTAAGGTTGCGGACCTTATCTTACCGTCGCAGAGGGAGCAGAGGATGAGACAACTCCGGGAGGCCTTGCAGAAAGGTCTGTGCAACGCGTTCCCAGAGACTGGGAGGTTACAAACTCCTGGTCCTGGACAACGAGTTGTTGAGGCTTCGGGCAGTCAAAGAAGGAGCAGTGGGGAAGGTGGCCGTCTGACCGATGCGTTCAGACAATTCTTTAGTCCGCAGCCCCAAAGTATGATCGGTTCCAGCAACCATCGCCAGCGTCTGATATACATGGTCCAGGAATACCTAGGGGAAAGGTCAGACTTGGACACCTTCCCCACCGAAAATCCTCTGGCTTACTGGGTCTTGAGGATGGATCACTGGCCAGAGCTTGCACAGTATGCAATTGAGCTACTGGCCTGTCCTGCATCCAGCGTTCTTTCAGAACGCACATTCAGTGCTGCTGGAGGATTTGTCACGGATCACAGGGTGCGCCTGTCCACCGACTCGGTTGATCGACTGACTTTCATCAAGATGAACCAGTCTTGGATCACCACCAGCTACCACACACCTGATGCTGATATAACAGACTAAATGATTTTAAAATGTCACATCCCTTCAAGACTGATGCTGATGCTGAGTGCCTGTGCTGTTATGTTGACTGGCTATCCTCCTCCTCCTCCTCAATGATACGATTAATGATGATAGCTTGGAAGATCATTTTGGTTTATGGGTGACGCCACCAGTGGCTAAGGCCCAATTTTTCAGCCCCTGTTTAAAAGGGGCGTGTAATTAAAATTTTTGATGCAATATTTTGCAACAGGCCTCATTGCTGTGCTCCAAGTACAGTATCTGTGAGGGGTTGCAGTGTTGTGCCACCAGTGCCTAAGGCCCAATTTTTAAGCCCCTGTTCAACAGGGGCATGCAATTATAATTATTGATCTAATAATTCACAGCAGGGCCCATTGCTGCGCCCACCAAGAGTAACTGTCAGGCCTTACAGTGTTGTGGCACCAGCACCACCATCACCACCACCACCAAAGGCCCAATTTTTCAGCCCCTGTTCAACAGGGGCATGCAATTATAATTATTGATCGAATAATTCACAGCAGGGCCCATTGCTGCGCCCACCAAGAGTAACTGTCAGGCCTTACAGTGTTGTGGCACCAGCACCACCATCACCACCACCACCACCAAAGGCCCAATTTTTCAGCCCCTATTCAACAGGGGCATGCAATTATAATTATTGATCTAATAATTCACAGCAGGGCCCATTGCTGCGCCCACCAAGAGTAACTGTCAGGCCTTACAGTGTTGTGGCACCAGCACCACCATCACCACCACCACCACCACCAAAGGCCCAATTTTTCAGCCCCTATTCAACAGGGGCATGCAATTATAATTATTGATCGAATAATTCACAGCAGGGCCCATTGCTGCGCCCACCAAGAGTAACTGTCAAGCCTTACAGTGTTCTGGCACCAGCACCATCATCAAAGGCCCAATTTTTACTACCACTGATCAACAATTATATGTTATTACAATTCCTGATATAATAGTTGACAGCAGGGCGTTCCAGCACCCACCAAGAGTAACTGTGAGGGCTTACAGTGTTGTGCCAACACCAACACCTAAGGGGCCAATTTCTGCAGAGTATATACGGCAGGTCCCTACTTTCAAACATCCAACTTACAAACTACTACTACTTGCAAACGAAAGAAGACAACAGGAAGTGAGAGGAAATCTACCCCTTGGAAGGAAAATTCTCTCCTGTAAGAATTAATATGGGAGAAAGGTGTCTCCTATCTACTGATGCTTTATCACCAATCCTTGTTTCAATAAAAACACCACATTTCAAAAACAGTTGTCATTGGGACGCAAAGTGAGGTGAAATGTTCTGAACAGGGGCACAGACAGCAAAAAAAATGTGACAGGGGTGATAACCGTTCCCTATGTTTTACAAAAAGCTAAAAAAAAGGAATTTGGCATGGAGCTACACTTAAACAATGCAGCTGTTCAAAATTACAAACAGATTCTACATAAGAACAAACCTACAGTCCCTGTCTTGTATGCACCGCCTGTATACGGCTGTTCAGAGTATATAGGTCCTTTTTTATTTTGTGTGCGGGGTTCCCCTTAATATCCATACAAGACCCAAAGGGGCTGGTAATGGGCTGGGGTGGGGGGGGGATGGTGATGGGGTAGCTATGCCATTTTTCCTAAAGATTTTCATCCATATTACCGGGACCAGACATTGCATTAAAGCCGCATGCACTTTTAAATGGCTTTTTTTCCTTTAGAAATGTTATTTTGTGCAGGGACAGTTCTAAACACGGGAAACACGTGGCACTTCACAGGCATACTTTAGACACCCCCCAGGTACAATATTTAAAGGAATATTTGACTTTTTTTTTTCACTTTATGCATCATTAAAATTACTGCTCCCGGAAAACGTCCGTTTTTAAAACTTCTTTTTGCATTGATACATGTCCCCTGGTGCAGAACCCGGGTTCCCAAACTCTGTTTCGGACAATAACATGGATAATAGTCGTTATAATTAGCAATTTAGAATCCGAACGTTCGCATCCATTGTATTTAATAGGGTTCTAATGTTCGTGCGAACTTTCGGTCCGTTCGCGGGTTCTGGTGCGAACCGAACCCGGGGCTGTTCGGCTCATCACTACTCAGGGGGAATGAGGTTCCCAATATAACCTGTAAACTGAATCAGGAAGCATTTTTCTAGCTTTGCAAGGTGGCAGATAAGTGCAAGTTAACCACTTAAGCCCCGGACCATTTGGTAGCTAGAGGACCAGAGGTGAATTCAGAATTTTGCACTGCGCTGCTTTAACTGTAAATTGTGCGGACATGCAATGTTGTACCCAAACGAAATTTGCGTCCTTTTCTTCCCACAAATAGAGCTTTCTTTTAATGGTATTTGATTGCCTCTGCGATTTTTATTTTTTGCGATATAAACGGAAAAAGACCGAAAATTTTGAAAAAAAATGATATTTTCTACTTTTTGTTATAAGAAAAATCGAATAAACTCAATTGTAGTCATACATTTAGGCCAAAATGTATTCAGCCACATGTTTTTAGTAAAAAAAATGTCAATAAGCGTATATTTATTGGTTTGCGCAAAAGTTATAGAGTTTACAAACTAGGGTACATTTTCTGAAATTTACACAGCTTTAAATTTATGACTGCCTATCTCATTTCTTGAGGTGCTAAAATGACAGGGCAGTACAAAACCCCCCCCCCCCCCCAAATGACCCCATTTTGGAAAGTAGACACCCCAAGGAAATTGCTGAGAGGCATGTTGAGCCCATTGAATTTTTTATTTTTTTGTCCCAAGTGATTGAATAATGACTAAAAAAAAAAAAAATTACAAAAAGTTGTCACTAAATGATATATTGCTCACACATGCCATGGTTATATGTGGAATTTCACCCCAAAATACATTTTGCTGCTTCTCCTGAGTACGGGGATACCACATGTGTGGGACTTTTTGGGAGCCTAGCCGCGTACGGGACCCCGGAAACCATGCACCGCCTTCAGGATTTCTAAGGGCGCAAATTTTTGATTTCACTCCTCACTACCTATCACAGTTTCGAAGGCCATAAAATGCCAAAATAGCACAAAACCCCCCCAAATGACCCCATTTTAGAAAGTAGACACCCCAAGGAAATTGCTGAGAGGCCTGTTGAGCCCATTGAATATAATTTTTTTGTCCCAAGTGATTGAATAATGACAAAAAAAAAAAAAAATTACAAAAAGTTGTCACTAAATGATATATTGCTCACACATGCCATGGTTATATGTGGAATTACACCCCAAAATACATTTTTCTGCTTCTCCTGAGTACGGGGATACCACATGTGTGGGACTTTTTAGGAGCCTAGCCGCGTACGGGACCCCGAAAACCAAGCACCGCCTTCAGGATTTCTAGGCACAAATTTTTGATTTCACTCCTCACTACCTATCACAGTTTCGAAGGCCATAAAATGCCAAAATCGCACAAAACCCCCCCAAATGACCCCATTTTGGAATATAGACACCCCAAGCTATTTGCTGAGAGGAATGGCGAGTATTTTACAGGTCTCATTTGTTTTTGAAAATGAAGAAAGAAAATATATATATATATATATTTTTTTTTCAATTTTCAAAACTTTGTGACAAAAAGCGAGATCTGCAAAATACTCACAATACCTCTCAGCAAATAGCTTGGGGTGTCTACTTTCCAAAATGGGGTCATTTGGGGGGGTTTTGTGCTATCTGGGCATTCCATGGCCTCCGAAACTGTGATAGGCAGTGAGAAGTGAAATCAAAAATTTACACCCTTAGAAAGCCTGAAGGCGGTGCTTGGTTTTTGGGGTCCCGTACATGGCTAGGCTCCCAAAAAGTCTCACACATGTGGTATCACCGTACTCAGGAGAAGCAACAGAATGTATTTTGGGGTGTAATTCCACATATGCCCATGGCATGTTTGAGCAATATATCATTTAGTGACAACTTTGTGCAAAAAAAAATAAAAAAATTGTCGTTTTTCCGCAACTTGTGTCAACATATAAAATATTCCATGGACTCGACATGCCTCTCAGTATATAGCTTGGGGTGTCTACTTTCCAAAATGGGGTCATTTGGGGGGGTTTTGAACTGTTCTGGCATTTTATACACAACATTAGGAAGCTTACATCCACTCTTCTAACCACTTGAAGACAAAGCCCTTTTTGACACTTTTTGTTTACATGAAAACATTTTTTTTTTTTGCAAGAAAATTATGTTGAACCCCCAAACATTATATATATTTTTAAAGCAAAGGCCCTACAGATTAAAATGGTGGGTGTTGCATTTTTTTTTTCTACACAGTATTTGCGCAGCGATTTTTCAAACGCATTTTTTGGGTTAAAAAATACACTTTTTTTAATTTTAATGCACTAAAACACACTATATTGCCCAAATGTTTGATGAAATAAAAAATATGATCTTAGGCCGAGTACATAGATACCAAACACGACATGCTTTAAAATTTCGCACAAACGCGCATTGGCGACAAACTACATACATTTTTAAAAGCCTTTACAGGTTACCCCAGTAGATTTACAGAGGAGGTCTTCTACTAAAATGATTGCCCTCGATCTGACCTTCGCGGTGATACCTCACATGCATGGTGCAATTGCTGTTTACATATGACGCCAGACCGACGCTTGCGTTCGCCATTGGGCAAGAGCAGGGCAGGACAGGGGTGCTTTTTTTTTTTTTTTTTATTATTAATTTTGCTTTTTTATTTTATTTTTAAATTGTTCCTTCCAAGTATTTTTTTTTTTTAGCATTTTTATTGTTATCTCAGGGAATGTAAATATCCCCTATGATAGCAATAGGTAGTGACAGGTACTCTTTTTTTGAAAAAACTGGGGTCTTCTAGACCCTAGATTTTTCCTCTGCCCTCAAAGCATCTGACCACACCAAGATCGGTGTGATAAAATGCTTTCCCAATTTCCCAATGGCGCTTTTTATATCCGGGGGGGGCATTCCCTCCCACTGCTTGTAAAAGCAGTCCAGAGGCTAATTAGCCGCTAGGATTGCTTTTACATGAAAGCCGGCCGCAGGCTGAAAAGAATGATACCAAGATGATACCTAAACCCGCAGGCATCATTCTGGTATAAACATTCAAAGTCCAGCAACATACCAGTACGTTGCTGGTCCTTGTTGGACATGTATTGTAATCTTTTTATTTCATGCAGCCAGTTGGCTGAACGAAAAAAGAGATTGATCGGTGGGTATGCCCACCATTAGAATACCGTCCTTCATCCACCCACTTCCAATGATGGGCATACACGCACCATTTATATATGCCGAAGCATGGGGACATCCTCCCGCAAAAAAGTTATGCCGCACACACATGGTCGGACTTTTCCACGGGCAAGCCTCCGTCGGAATTTCGACCGTATGTACGCGGCATTAGGAGCAAAATCGCTCCTCCGCCCCTGCTGCCCCAATGCTTCGGCATATTTGCTTTTTTTTTTTTAACTGTGGTGGTGAAATCACCTCCTACAGCACTGGAGTCGCAGGGATCAGGCCTGTCTCTGCGAACGCTGCAGTTATGTGTGTTTTTGTTTTGTAAGTGACAGTGATCGATCGATACTGCACTTGGGTGGCCTGGGCTGGACGGAGGGGCAAAACGCAGGTGCCAGCAGGTATCTGGGCTGATCCCGCTAACACTGCGTTTTTGGGAACCCTAAACTGCTGGGGACGCTAGTATAGATCTGATCAGATCAGATATTGATCTGTTCAGATACTATACCACTAAGGGGGGTGTATGCTTCACGCGTGGGTGTTAGCGTTACTGGCACTAACCTGACGCTGCCTGGGGTGTGACTCAGACCCTCTCTGATGCTAAAACCTAATTGATATCACCCGCCGGGCGATCAGGGGGTTAAACCTTTATTGGGTTATATACACGGCGGGTGCCCTGACACTATAAAAAGCAAACTAACTAACCAGCGTCACCCGTAACACTTATATGGTGATCACTGGTGAAAGGGTTAACTAGGGGCAATCAGGGGGTTAAAACCTTTATTAGATAATATATGGGGGTACCTGACGCTATAAAAACCTGCGGCGAACCTAAAAAAAATTACCAGCTACCGATCTGCATCACCGACACTAAGACAGCGTTTAGAAAAACGATTGCTTAGCGACAGTGGTGATGGGGGTGAAAGGGTTACCTGGGGGGGCGATCAAGGGGGTTAAACCTTTATTAGATAATATATGGGGTACCTGACGCTATAAAAACATGCGGCGAACCTAAAAAAAAATACTGGCTACGATCTGCATCACCGACACTAAGATAGCGTTTAGAAAAACAATTGCTTAGCGACAGTGGTGATAGGGGGTGAAAGGGTTACCTGGGGGGCGATCAAGGGGGTTAAACCTTTATTAGATAATATATTGGGGTACCTGACGCTATAAAAACCTGCGGCGAACCTAAAAAAAATTACCGGCTACCGATCTGCATCACAGACACTAAGACAGCGTTTAGAAAAACGATCGCTTAGTGACAGTGGTGATAGGGGGTGAAAGGGTTACCTGGGGGGCGATCAAGGGGGTTAAACCTTTATTAGATAATTTATGGGGGTACCTGACGCTATAAAAACATGCGGCGAACCTAAAAAAAATTACTGGCTACGATCTGCATCATGGACACTAAGACAGCGTTTAGAAAAACAATTGCTTAGTGATAGTGGTGATAGGGGGTGAAAGGGTTACCTGGGGGGCGATCAAGGGGGTTAAACCTTTATTAGATAATATATTGGGGTACCTGACGCTATAAAAACCTGCGGCGAACCTAAAAAAAATTACTGGCTGCCGATCGGCATCACTGACGCTAAGACAGCGATCAGAAAAATGATCGCTAAGCGACAGTGGTGATAGGGGGTGAAAGGGTTATCTGGGGGGTGATCAGGGGGTTAAACCTTTATTAGGGGGGGTTAGGGGGCTACACTGGACCTAAGACTAAACTTTGGTGACACTTTTACAGTCACAAATGTCACTGATTGCAGTGATCACTAAATAAATGGTCACTGCAATCAGTGACACTGTGACTGGGGGCTGGGGGGGTGATCTGGGGTGTCTGGGGGGGCCTGGGGGGGCGATTTATGTCCCTATGTGTCCTGGTGTCAGTGTAGTGTTGTGTGCACTGACCTGATATCTTCTCTTGTACGGCGCTCGGTATATGTGAGCGCCGCACCAGAGATGACATCACTTCCTCCTGCTCCCTCTGTCTGACACAGACAGAGGGGGCATTTCCATTCGCCGGGAGCGATCGCGAGGGGGTGGCCAGAAACGAATGGCTGCCCCCTCATCCCGGAACGCTCCCGGACACTTAGCCACCGCTCACTGTACAGAAGGGGGGTCCGATTGGACCCCCCAACTGTACAAACGCAATCACGTACAGTCTATGTGATTGTGCCTGTCGGTGCAATTCTGCCGACGTATATATACAGTGAGCGGTCGTTAAGTGGTTAAAAGACTAACAAAGAATTACAAAGGAAATGGTACCCAATGGAACCCAAATAGGAAAATGTGTGACTCTTAGGTGAAAGATATGTAAATCTTGCATGAAAACATTTATAAATAGACCCATTTAAAAAGCAGCAATCGTGATTTTCACTAATCATTTACTGGTGGTAAATCAGTCACTGCCACTTAACTGCTTCAGCCCTGGAAGATTTTACCCCCTTCCTGACCAGAGCACTTTTTAGAATTTGCCACTGCGTGGCTTTAACTGACAATTGCGCGGTCGTGCGATGCTGTACCCAAACAAAATTTGCGTCCCTTTTCCCCACAAATAGAGCTTTCTTTTGGTGGTATTTTATCACCTCTGCGGTTTTTATTTTTTGCGCTATAAACAAAAGAACAGCGACAATTTTGAAAAAAACACTATCTTTTACCTTTTGCTATAATAAATATCCCACATTTAAAAAAAAAAAAAAACAATTTTTCCTCAGTTTAGGCCGATATGTATTCTTTTACATATTTTTGGTAAAAAAAAATCGCAATAAGCGTATATTGATTGGTTTGCACAAAAGTTATAGCGTCCCAAAATAGGGGATAGAATTATGGCATTTTTATTATTATTTATTTTTTTACAAGTAATGTCGGCGATTTTTATCGGGACTGCGATATTATGGCAGACAGATCAGACACTTTTGACACATTTTTGGGACTATTGACAATTGTACAGCGATTAGTGCTATAAAAATGCACTGATTACTGTAAAAATGTCACTGGCAGGGAAGGAGTTAACACTAGGGGGCGATCAAGGGGTTAATTGTGTTCCCTCTGCATGTTCTAACTGAAGGGGGGATGGGACTTACTAGGGGAAATTACAGATTGTTGTTCATACATTGTATGAACAGCCGATCAGTCATTTCTCCCCTAAAGGCCCGTACACACGGTCGGACGTTTGCCCAACAAACTTAGTTTTAAGCAAGTTGGACCAACAATCCGACCGTGTGTACGCTCCATCGGACAAACTTTTTTGAGTTTGGTTTTGTTTTCATCGGACAAAAGTTGGGTCTGCGAACGGACAAACTTTTGCCCAACAAAAGTCCGATGGAGCAAAGTCCTACCGTGTGTACAGAAAACCATAGGACTTTTGTCCGATGGACAAAACAACCAATGTTAAAATCAACCAACAATAGCAGGAGTTGACCAAAGGGTGGCAGTAAAGATCAGAAAAGAGCAGAAAAAACAAGTGATGTTGTAAGAAGTTTTAAGAAAGTTTGCAGAAAAGTCCTGTGGTGTGTATGCTATGGGTGTTCCCGACCAACTCCGTTCGGACAAAAATCCACGGAAAAGTCAGATGGAAGTCCGACCGTGTGTACGAGGCTTTAGAGAACAGGGAGCTGTGTGTTTACGCACACAGCTCCCAGTTCTCGCTGTGTCACGAGCGATCGCGGGTGCCCATCGGTCATCGTGCCCGCCGGGCACTCGCATCGGCTTCGGGGGCAAGCAGGGGACACATGCGAGTGCCTCCGGCGGCGCGTGCATGCCCCTAGTGGCCACAGGGCGAAGCGACGTAACACAACGTAGTTTCGCCTAGCCGAGCCATGTTGCCACAGTAAAGCTGCGGCGGCTGGTCGGCAAGTGGTTAAAACACATGGACCTAGAAAATACACCTGCACTAAATGTTTGATGATTGTTGGATATACTGTTATTTATATATGCCCCATAATTACATGAATACAAAACAAGTTGAATATTAAAAATATTGAGTTTTGTTTTAGCTCCCAAGCTCTGCAGAGCAGTGAATAACATCACAACGCTGAGGGACTATGGCTGTCAGTCTCAAGAGAATGTTCCATATTGTGATGGTGTTTGCATTACAAAGCCGTGAGTATTATAAATTATTACATACTAGCCATACTGTGAAATTGCATTGTCTGCTTACATTCGTACACGCAATGTGGATTAATATCCTTTGTGACTACTGAGGGGTATACCTAAATGAAAGTGTCTGCTGTTCATCTTTAATTTAGTGTAGCGGGTATATACATTTAAGGGGCAGCATCTGGGTGGTAGCATGACCCAGATGCACTGATTGTTAGAGTATGCTATTTATTTGTGTGAAGATATCAGTGGTGTCAGTTCCCTGTGGCCCAGTGGGTGGCGCTGTCGCCTTGGGCCGGGGTTGAACAACCACTGCAGTGCCGTGCCCTTTGTGACCTCTCGCAGCAGTTGTACGGCGGGGCTTGGAACCCGCTGTGCTTGCTGGGAGAGGGTATAAAGGGGGCGGACATCTTGCACACGAGGTCGAAGTCCCAGGCACCTTCAGCCTGTGGGCTGCTGTCCACGGTCGGTGTCCAGGCGCCCTTGGCCTGGACACGTGGAGTTCGAGTTCCATCCCAGACACCTTAAGTCTGGGGTGAGGTACTTTACAGAAGGCCTGGGGCCCAGTACCTTCCACTGGGTCCCGCGAGGGATGGAACATACCTAAGGTGCCCCAGGTACAGGTGCCTGAATCCAGGGCGTAAGGGACAGGAGATGTGTCCCTCCCGAAGACCCGGTGCAGCATATTGCCGGTGACGGGTGGGCCTCTGGAGACCGTCTCTCAAGGAAGGTAGTTCACGTGCTTATGGTCGGTGGCAGCGACCCAACTAAACCCAGGTCGGTGGCAGGGACCTACACTCAGGTCTGTGGCAGAGGCCTCAACGTTCACCAAGGTTTGTGGCAGGAACCAAATTTACAATCGGTGGCAGCGATTGTGCGCCAAGCCTATTTGCACTGTATGGAATAGGAGAGAGCTTGTGCCTGGACCTACTCGTACCCACACCCTGTCTGTTTGTGTCAAGTTCAACCGGTACTGTTCATTGCTACAAGATAAATAAATAAGTGTTGGACTGTTCATGGTGTGGAACTCTATTACTGCCAGCAAAGTGCTCTGTCTCTAGCGGTGGTAAATCAACCTCCACGTATGGAACGCAGACCCGAAAGGTAAACTTGAACTTAGCTCAAACCTCACACACACATGAGGTGAGAGCTGGTATTAGTGTTCCTCACCCTCCTCCCTAAAACCCCTAGACAAGCCAGCCGTATTATATCAAGGGAGTAGGGGGAGAGGCCGCTATATTAGCTACACGAGTTTAATATTTTAAAGTGTTATTCCACTTTCATGAAAAAATATAGTGTAGCACACGGACCCTTTTCTCTACCTTTGGCTCACTTGCAGGAAAAGGGCACACCGTACTATATGCCCGTACCCTCCTGGTTGAGGAGGTTGAGCGGTGTAATGTATTTGGGTCCCACAGCTAGGTTATCCCGTCAGTTGGTTCTCATCTCCTAGGATATAGGGACAAGTCTCTGTTTTCCCCCCAAGTAATTCCAATGTCCACACCACTCTAAACTCCAACGTTGAGTTTATTTTTCTTCAATGTTCAGCAGATAGGAAAGAGTGGATAAGAGACAAGACAGCAAGGTTTTGGGAGGTAGGTCCAGGCACAAGTAAATTTTACACTCACCACTCTATCCCAGAGTGGGTTCAGCTCATCCGGATAGTCTCCTGTAAAAGTGGATCCTAGCAGCCGCAGTGATGCTCGGACGCTTAATTAGGTTCTTTTCCTAGATACAATCGGGAGACTCTCTGCCACAGAATCTATCATGTCCCTCTTTCATCTTTTGTAATGCAAGGACAGGTACCAGCGACAGCACATTACTAGGCCCTTGGTGGATAGATGAATCCCTCCAGAAAGATACTGGGCCCCTTCCTTCACCGTGAACTCTCACCGGTCCTTCAGAAAGGTCCTCCTCCAGCCTCCTCTTCTTAGAAGCGGGCTCCCTCGCAAGGGACACCCTGGGATTCCTCTTCCCAGAAGTGGGCTCCAGCTAAAGGTGCTGGGCCCAGTGCTGAAGTTGCAGCCCCAGGGCTAAAGGTGTCTGGGACTGATGCGCACGTGGCCCCATGGCCTGGAGGGCCGGGCGCCACGCACCTGGACTCCGACTCCTCTCGCAATCTCCAGAAAGCGACCACTCCCAGGCGGCGTCTGCTCCTTATGTATCCTCTCCCAGCATGCACAGGAGGCCAACCACGCCCACTGTACCGCTGCCGAGAGAGGACACCCTAAGGCACAGCACTATTACTGATGGTTCAACACTGACCTGTCATGGCAGTGCCACCTACAGGACACAGGGAACTGCACACCAGTATACCACCTGGAGAAATAAAGTAGCACAACCTATCAATGAGAACGGTCTGAGCCTAACTACTAACTCAGACCAGCCCCCTAAATTTGGGTATCTAGCACCCCTAAAAGGGGTGGGCGCTACATGCACCCCCCTCGAAAGGAGACACTGTCCCCAGTGTCTGGCATAAACCCACGCTCCTCAAGCCTGAGCCAGCGCAGATTTATCTCCAAACTATTTACAAATTTGAAATCCTTGTGCCGGAATCAACATAATGGGAAAGGGACATGAATAAAAGAGATGAAGGAAGGATTAACAAGGATACAAACATGGACATCCCATACTCAATGTCACATTCACATAGCACAATATATTATCAATCCCACCCCTCTAGACTAACTATTCCACCCATTCTCCGGCAGTTGCTAGTAGTCCACCTGCAGAGGGAGAGAAAACACACAGAACAAATAAACATCCTACCAATATCTATATGTACATGAAGTGAACCATCTTTCCGAGAAAAGATGACTCCCTTCAACTAAAGTTGCATATACTAGGCCTAGCGTATGTAATAACGTTTCTCAAGGGAGATGCATAATTAAAAAAAGTCCTGCAAATCACCGCCATCTGGTGGTAGTGCGACCGTCATAGCACTTGACATTGCCTAACATGGTAAGGTATAGACTTGTGCAAAAGGAAAAAAATTGTTTTGTTACGTTTCGTGTTAATTAATTTCACTTAGTTCGATTCCTTAAATTCGTTTAATTCGTTTTCGGATTTCGTTTCGTTTTCGACCGAATTCGAAAAATCGGTCGCATTCAAAAATATTTCAACCGAATTCTAAAATATTTCTACCGGATTCGAAACTATTTCAACCGGATTGGAAAAAATTTCAACCAGATTCGATAATATTTCAATCGGATTTTTTGCAGATTACTATTTATTTCCATCAGATCTCCTACAGTATATTAACATCTATTTCATATTTTTTTTTTGCAGGTCTCATCCGAAACAAATAGTAATCTGCATTTTTTTTTTTTTTTATGAAATAGATAGTATCTATATTCTATTCTGTTCTATTGTTTTTCTAGTCTATTTTCTATTTCTATTCTAATATTTTCTAATTGGAATTCGAAAAATCGGTCGCATTCGAAAATATTTCTACCGGATTCGATAATATTTCATCCGCATTCGTTAATATTTCAACCAAATTCAATAATATTTCAACCGGATTCGAAATTATTCCAACCGAATAGAAAAGACCATGTTCCGACATTCGAATTTCGTATAGAATGAATTTAAATTCCAATTAGAAAAGATTAGAATAGAAATAGAAAATAGACTAGAAATAGACTAGACTGGGGAAATGGCTGCTAATAGTTTGCAGGAGACCTGCAAAAACAAATGAAACAGATGCTTATAGTCTGCAGATCTGATGAGAAAATGAAATGGATACTAATAGTCTGCAGAAGATCTGCAAAAAAAATTATATAAATGCTAATAGTCTGCAGGAGATCGGATGGAAATAAATAGTAATCTGAAAAAAAAATGAAATAGGTGCTAATAGTCTGCAGGAGATCTGCTGAAATAAAAGAAATGGCTGCTCTATTGCAAAAGAAAAAGAAATGAAAAATGAAATAGATGCTAATAGTCTGCAGGAGATCTGCAAAAAATGAAATAAATGTTAATATACTGCAGGAGATCTGATGGAAAAAAATAGTAATCTGCAAAAAAAAATGAAATAGATGCTATTTATTTCCATCATATCTCCTACAGTATATTAACATCTATTTCATTTTTTTGCAGATCTCCTGCAGACTATTAGCATCTATTTCATTTTTCTTTTTCTTTTTTTGCATTAGAGCAGCCATTTCCTTTATTTCAGCAGATCTCCTGCAGACTATTAGCATCTATTTAATTTTTTATTTTTTTTGCAGATTACTATTTTTTTTTTTTACTAATTTTTTTTGCAGATCTCCTGCAGACTATTAGTATCTATTTCGTTTTCTCATCAGATCTGCAGACTATAAGCATCTATTTCATATTTTTTTAGCAGGTCTCCTGCAAACTATTAGCAGCCATTTCCCTAGTCTAGTCTATTTCTAGTCTATTTTCTATTTCTATTCTAATCTTTTCTAATTGCAATTTGAATTCATTCTATACAAAATTCGAATGTCGGAACATGGTTTATTATAATCTTTTCTATTCGGTTGGAATAATTTTGAATCCGGTTGAAATATTATCGAATTTGGTTGAAATATTAACGAATGCGGATGAAATATCGAATCCGGTAGAAATATTTTCGAATTTGGTTGAAATATTTTCGAATGCGACCGATTTTTCGAATTCCAATTAGAAAAGATTAGAATAGAAATAGAAAATAGACTAGAAAAAAATAGAACAGAATAGAATAAAATATAATATATATATATTGTATTTTATTCTATTCTGTTCTATTGTTTTTCTATTCGATTCTTTCCAATATTTTCGATTCTATTGTAATTTTTTTCAAATTCGATTTGACTAAAAAAAATTCCGAATTTGATTCAAATTTTTTTTTAATTTGATTAGAATTTCATCCGTGGTTTTTTGATCCGAAACGTTATTTCGGATTCGGTTGAATTCGTTAGCATTGTAATTCGTTAATTCGGATGCATCCGAACGTCTGAATAATGAAAATTCGTCCGAATTTCGATTCGGAACTAAACGAAATGCACATGCCTAGTAAGGTACCACTGTTACACATTCCCCATTTTGAACATGATGATCTCAACGGTGAACCTAGCTACATCTACCCCAAAGTTCAGTTCTCTTGTGGTACTGTAAGTGGAGAGAAACAGAAACAGCTCTCCTGACTCTCGGCAGAGCAAAGTACCCCAAGCAGTGAAGAGCAAAGTCATTTAGTTTCCAACAGAATAAACTTCCAGAAGACAAAGGAAAAAAACAGTCTTGTCTTTAAAGGTAGAAGCGAGGATCTGGTAAAACAAGGAGTTTACATTTTGTGTCAAAGGTCTCTACAGAGTATACGGAATCTTCTCGCTCCTTGTTACAAATGACCACCCGATCCGCATGTATGTGCCGGCTATAATTCCATTCCTGTCTGCATTCTTTAAACCGTTCAGTCATAGCAGCGGAGCACACAAAGTATCTGCGGGCGTTAGGCACTTTTAGGTTGTTCTAAACAAAGTCCGCATACCACCTCTCATGATATGTTTCGACTTCAAACAATAGGTCCCTAGGAACATAGGGATACTCCCAGCCGTATTCGACGGTCACTTTCTTATTAAAGAGCCGTTACAGTCTCAAAAGAGGAGGAAGGGTTGCACGGTCTCCTGCGCCTGGCAAAACAAGGGCATCCGGGGACCTAGGCACTTTCACTGCCTCAAGTTTTGGCAAAGGGGGCCGCAGTGGCACACGTCCAGCCATAGCATCAGGCGCTGGCAATGGGGGTGCGGACAATGCAGGCACGGGAACATCTCCTTCCTCACATATAGGGGCCTTCACCCGGGGTGCAGTCTCCCCAGAATCCATGGGCGATCCCTGTCTAATGCTTCGGGGTGCGGACAACAGGGTTTTGTCCCATCCCTTCCTGGCAAACAGTTCATCCACCTCAAAATCATCTCCCACGTCGGAAGACGACTCCAAAGGTGTCACACTCCTCCGCTGGCGGGTAGTTTTTAGTTGACATCAAACGTTCCCGCGGGTCAGGCACCCAAGCGTCCCCTGTAGTACGGACACTGAGCCTCTTCCCTTTCCCCGGCAAACTTTTCACTGTCATGACCCCAGCCTCCTTACTGTCGCCTGCCGTGGATCTCCTGGAGGTCCATCCGGGTTGGAGCTCCGGTTCAGGTAGATGCTGGGGTGTACCTCGACCGTGGCCGCGGGAGGCTTTCACATAGTCCACCTTCCGCTTGGGAGGTGGAATGGAAGTCTCGGTAGCAACAGAGAAAGCATCCGCCGGGTTCTCCGTCTCCGGGTCCACAGTATCCGGAATCTCAAGCTTGACTTGTCAGTCACAGTGGTGCGCGTGGGGGTGGTTGTGGAAATGCAGGTTTCCTCCTCTGGATTGGTGGCGCCTGTTAAGCAATTCACTCGGTAGGCCCGAGGCTTTCCCGTGGGCTGATCCACCTCAAATAGGAACTCTCCACATCTAGCACATATCCCAAAAGGCCGAAGGTGCACCGCCAGTCCCTGGCACGCGGGACAGACCATCCCCAAGGCCTCCGCATCTCGGCACGTGTACAGTGCAAAGCGGCCCCGAGGCTTCAACCAAATCCCTGTATCTGTCAGAGGGGCAGCTAATGAGGCAACGCCCATGGTGGGAGCAGAAACCAAACTCCATGGGACAGCAGACATGTTGCTCACTCACTATTTCCAGCACGCACTGTCCACTTGGCGCCGAAGTCACTACGTGCAACTAACGATATGTCGGGGCGCCTCCCCCTTTCTTCTTGTTGCACACAGCTCGCTGGCTTTTCTTGTTGAGACACGCCCACGAACTACGCAGCCAGAAATACAGTTTTGGCCTGTACCTCCATTACTCTCATCAGTGGCGCAGTTTAAAATTCACTAAAATGGCCGACCTCCACGGAACCACATGGGAAGTCCAACTTCTGGGGGGGGACTATAGCTGCAGAATCCCGGACTCGAGCCCCCACGTGTAGCACACGGACCCTTATTTAGCCGTATTATATCAAGGGAGTAGGGGGAGAGGCCGCTATATTAGCTATACAAGTTTAATATTTTAAAGGGTTATTCCACTTTCATGAAAAAATATAGTGTAGCACACGGACCCTTTTCTCTACCTTTGGCTCACTTGCAGGAAAAGGGCACACCGTACTATATGCCCGTGCCCTCCTGGTTGAGGAGGTTGAGCGGTGTAATGTATTTGGGTCCCACAGCTAGGTTATCCCGTCAGTTGGTTCTCATCTCCTAGGATATAGGGACAAGTCTCTGTTTTCCCCCCAAGTAATTCCAATGTCCACACCACTCTAAACTCCAACGTTGAGTTTATTTTTCTTCAATGTTCAGCAGATAGGAAAGAGTGGATAAGAGACAAGACAGCAAGGTTTTGGGAGGTAGGTCCAGGCACAAGTAAATTTTACACTCACCACTCTATCCCAGAGTGGGTTCAGCTCATCCGGATAGTCTCCTGTAAAAGTGGATCCTAGCAGCCGCAGTGATGCTCGGACGCTTAATTAGGTTCTTTTCCTAGATAGATTCTGTGGCAGAGAGTCTCCCGACTGTATCATGTCCCGAACCTTTCATCTTTTGTAATGCAAGAACAGGTACCAGCGACAGCACATTACTAGGCCCTTGGTGGATAGATGAATCCCTCCAGAAAGTTACCGGGCCCCTTCCTTCACCGTGAACTCTCACCGGTCCTTCAGAAAGGTCCTCCCCCGGCCTCCTCTTCTTAGAAGCGGGCTCCCTCGCAAGGGACACCCTGGGATTCCTCTTCCCAGAAGTGGGCTCCAGCTAAAGGTGCTGGGCCCAGTGCTGAAGTTGCAGCCCCAGGGCTAAAGGTGCCTGGGACTGATGCGCACACGGCCCCATGGCCTGGAGGGCTGGGCGCCACGCACCTGGACTCCGACTCCTCTCGCAAACTCCAGAGAGTGACCACTCCTAGGCGGCGTCTACCCCTTATGTATCCTCTCCCAGCATGCACAGCAGGCCAACCACGCCCACTGCACCGCTGCCGAGAGACGACACCCCAAGGCACAGCACTATTACTGATGGTTCAACCCTGACCTGTCATGGCAGTGCCACCTGCAGGCCACAGGGAACTGCACATCAGTATATACCACCTGGAGAAATAAAGTAGCACAGCCTATCATTGAGAATGGTCTGAGCCTAACTACTAACTCAGACCAGCCCCCTAAATTTGGGTATATAGCACCCCTAAAAGGGGTGGGCGCTACAACAGTAAATAAAATATTCCTAGAATATACAATTGCTACACAAGAGATGTTGGATTTCAACGTTGTTAAAAATTACCCTTCGTTTTTAACCACTTCCCGCCCGGCCTATAGCAGAATGACGGCCGGGCGGTGGTTCAGATATCCTGACTAGGCATTATATGACATCCAGCAGGATAACAGGGGCACGCATCGCGGTGATCGGTGGTGCGGTGTGTCAGTCTGATGGAGGCTCTTTACCACGTGATCAGACGTGTCCAATCATGGCTAATCACGATGTAAACAGAAAGAGCCATTGGTTGGCTTTCCCCACTCGTGTCTGAACAGACACGAGTAGAGGAGAGTCGATCGTAAGCTCTCCTCACAGGGGGGGTCTGTGCTGATTGTTTATCAGTGCAGCCCCCCCTCGGATGCCCTCCCAGGACCGCCAGGACCACCAGGGATGGCCATCACACTGGACCACCAGGTATGCACCCTAGAACACCAGGGAAATGCCAATCAGTGCCTATGCAGCTGCTAATCAGTGCCCATCCCCATTACCTGCCAGTGCCATCAGTGATGCCCACTAGTGCCACATATCAGTGCCACGTATCAATGCCCAGCAGTGCCGCCTATCAATGCCCATCTGTGCCCAGCAGTGCTGGGGATTATTATTATTGCCACTAAAACTAATGTTGGGGCTTATTTTTTTACCACTTTCTTTTCAGTATACCAATCAATGTCCCTTAGCAAAGTGAAAAAGGTGTCACACTACAAGGTATACGTTGTGAAGTGTCACTCACTTTATAACCTACGCCCAATCCCTCAAGGTGTCGTTTCCCTTAATATTTTTAAATGTTGGTAACTATGCAAGAGATAGATAAAAAGTAGCTCAGGGATGCTAACAGATTCATATGCTAAATTCACTCTCCCTGCACAAAGTTTCTGCTTCTGTCCTCCCTTCACTGGCCAAATCCACTCCCTCCCCCAGCATACATGATTCTTACATTTATAATTGGTACTAATGGTTATATTTATGCATGGGGGAGAGGGGAGTGTTAACAAATGATTTGCCCTGGTGTCAGATATGCTAGGAACTTCACTAGGTGGTGTATCAATCACCTACTGATTAGATAAAATTACAAACCCATATATATGCATATTTTATCCGTGTATTCGTTTTGCCTGGAGTTAAAGTTTATAGCCCAGCTCTGGGCAGAAAAGGAACCCGAGCTAGTGTTGGAAATAAAAAAAGCAGCTCTAGATGCAATACTCACCTCCTGTCTGGTGTTGTCCCCAGCAGTCACTTTTCTCTATCACAGGATGTCCTCAATCTTCCAGGTTAAATAATTTCCAGTGTCATTTAACCTGAATGGGAGGACATGTACCTGATTTTTACAGATACCCGCTCCCACTTCTGCTTCTATTGCCTTAGGCGATCGGAAGAGGAAGTTTTCCTTCCCTCCTCCCTCCTGAAGTCTTCTGGGACACATGACAGATCCCAGAAGACTTTGAGGTCAGTCACAGAGCGGGTTGCCATTCACGCATGCACAGTGGGCACCCAGCTGTGAAGCTGCAAGCTGTTACAGCCGGGGGCCCATAGTGAAGATGTCAGCGAGGGAGGAGAACACAACTGGGGTGAGCACTGCGCTGGATCGTAGGACAGGTGAGTGGCTGTTTATTAATAGTCAGCAGCTACAGTTTTTTTTAGCTGTTGACTTTTAATTTTCACTTCAGAGACTGGAGCTCTGCTTTAGGCTTCATTGAACTTTTTCAGATTGTGAGCATGTATCTGTAACTATATTTTCATTGAGCAACTTCTTTCTTTGCAGAGTTCCCATGGTATCTTCAGGCAAAGACAGGCTATGTTTGTGTTGTGGTATACAGAAGTCAAGTATAAGAACAGTGAAACTAAAGTGTCCTGATGGAAAAACAATAGACCACAAATATGAATACATTGAACAATGTGGCTGCGACACTATGCTGTGCTCGTATTCATAGTTTTTGAGATGTTTACTAAAGAAAAAATGCACACTAGAAATGTAAATGAATACAAAATGTATGCTGCTTGACGCTTTTTATACATTTCCTATTCTTTAAGCTACTTTCTTTAAAGGTCTTAGGTTGATTTGATTTTAAAGTTCGGCCTGTTTTACTATACTGCATCATACAAGCATAGTCTACTGTGTGCGCCTTCAGTGTGTGTGTAATGCATACTTCAGCAAACTCCTTCACATGGTTGCAGATACACCTTTCTCCAAAGCCTTTAGACTACTTTTTATGCAACATTATCTCCACGTGATCCTGAAATTAAAATCAAAACCTTACAATTGCCTCACTATAAATTGGTAACAGCGAGTGATCTGTGATTAGGTGAGCATTTACACTACATACATAGTAAAATATGAATAGATTCAGATTTTAGATTACTAATTATTCAAAACAAACTACAGTATATAAACATGTCACATTGTGCAAGCACAGAACATAAAACTATGTTCCCAAAATATTAAATATTCATTCCGATTTGATTTCTTATCAGCCTTAAGTCTATATGTAGACTAGATAGTTAAAGTTAGTAGTTATAGTTATTTGCGCTATGGCTGTGCCCAATGTCCCTCGAAATTAAGTTACAATTACAAAATGCTTGCAATTTTAGGTAAAAAATAAAGTATGGCCACAAGCGTCAGCCGATGTTCTGGAAATTTACAACAAAGATATTTAACTGCTTTAAGAATCACATTTTCACAACTGCCCAACCTTTTAAAATTCTTAGGTAATTGGTTCACTGTCACTAGTGGCAGGCATGTGGTGGAAGATTTTTAAATGTATGCAATGAACTTTTAGTTCCAGACACATTTTAATGTTTGTAAACCATAACCTTTGGATATTTCAGATGTATTGTGTCCATGTTATGTTACATATTGAGGTTTGAAGTAACTGTAGTTTTGAAAGTTTCACATTCAATGTGATAAAACATGATGATGAATAAATTAAATTGCATTTAAATCATAGGAAAATCATTTATTGAGATTGTGAAAACAATGCATAGATTTCAATGTTGCTTTTTCAACATGTAATAAAACTGACTGCTGATGAAATCAGACTCAAATATTGTCTTCAGACCATGTATGTCATACATAAAAACCTATCTAAATCCGGATAAGTTTATAGTATCAGCAGACATTGTTTGGGGTTCAAGAACAACGGAGACCCAATTTTGTCATGTACACATTTTGTGCCCAAAACCCTTGATTCTTAGGACAAGCTCACACAAGGTGATTAAACATATCTAGGTCAACTAAACACATCAGGCATAGAGGACTTTGCAAGGGGCAAACTTTTGACATACGTATTGGAGTTAAATAAGCCCTGTCCAGGAGATACACTTGTGTGAGGCGGTCTGATACCTTAGTGGACGACCCTTTGCAATTAGCCAGAGCTTTGCCCCATTCCTAACCATCTATGTTTATTTCCCAGGAGATTTCAGGTGAGTAGGCAATTATGGGGGCTAAGTAACAAGCTGTAAAACATTGAATTCAGTTTTTTTGGGGTCACTACCACTTGTAACCTCTATTATGGGAACAGGTGTAGGTATTGGGTATGTGTTGGAGAATTGGGCTCTTAGGGCATTCCTCAACCAGAGGTAGAAAAATAGCATGAAGTGTAAATTCATCCTTCAAGTGGTTGTAAACCGCTGAACATTTTTTATTTTTTTTTACCTTGCAAGTGAAAGGCATAATATGATAGTATGCATCGCATACTAGCACATTATGTTAAACTTGCTTTAAAAGAAAGCCCTCCCGCGCCAAGATATCCGATCTGGAAACTGCTTCAATCTTCACTGGTCTTGCTTCCGGGTTCGCGGTTTCCGGCTCTGTGACTGGGCGGATCCACAATGACGCCACTCCCGCGCATCCACACAGTAGCCGCCGGGTGCCCGTTCCTTCGGAGTGCAGGCTCACCTATAGGTAAATGTCATGCATGGAACTTAACTTCAATTTCATTACCTCAGATGTCTTAATACTCCTTGTGTCAGTCAGATGATAGATATAGTATTTTCCCTTAGAGGCTAACAAATCTGAGTCTGATATTGTTAAAAGTTCAGATAAATGTTTAGTATGCTAGAAGGGGAGGAAATTGTGGATCATGGGGTATTTGATTTCAACATAACCAGGTCCCAAACCTGTTTGTGGTGATAAAAAAGACTAGTTTGGTTATCAGCTGTGAAGGATCTCCATACCCCTCCTAGCACCTCACACAGAGGATGTGGTGTGGTAGATGTACAGTAGATGATCTACAGATCAGGGATAAATAACAGAGATCAAATTTATCTACGTGATTAAAATGGGACAGTTGAGCTGCAAATTAATATATGCTAAAGTGCAGTACGTTCTAAAGAGGTCAGATTCTTTAAAGTGCACCAGGGTAGTTTGTCTGCTATTGTCCCAGACAAAAGACTGAAGTATGGTGTCCATAGTCTTAAAGAATTTAAGAGGTATATATACAGGGGAATGCCAGAGAATATACAAAATTATGGGTAATAAGATCATCTTAATTAAAAAGATTCTACCCATCATGCCGCGTACACACGACCGTTTTTCTCAACGAGAAAAACTGCATTAAAAACGACGAGAAAAATTAGAACCTGCTCTAATTTTTCTCGCCGTTTTGCACGTCGTCGTTTTTCTCGTCATGAAAAATGATCGTGTCTAGGCTTTAACGACGTGAAAAAAGCGCGCATGATCAGAAGCAAGTAAGGAGAAGGGAGCGCTCGTTCTGGTAAAACTACTGTTCTGAATGGAGATGGCACATTCGTCATGCATGAAATTATTACATCGTTTAATGCAGCGCATTATTTTCTTCGTTCTAATGCTGCAATAATCCAATTCTCTTGCTGCTGATATTCTCCCAGAGTTATGAAAAAGTTTGGTCTTTAGTATTTATTGTTTTATCATGATTAATCTATATTTTTTGTAAGCCAGATCTCCCTAAATACCCAAAAATTTGGACTTTACATTTTTTTGTGCATTTTTTTATTTTAACATTTTTGGTATTAGATTTTAGACTGTTTTTTCATATTATTTGCTATTTTGGAGTGTGTCAAGTTACCACAACATTATTATTTATTCTAATTTACCCTCAATGAGGTTAGTGTCCCTTGTTAATTTCACAATTTTTTAGCCACTGTCCCTGCCTACTCACTACCAAACTGGCTATTTAGAATAAAAACACATGTTAATTTTGTATCTTCAAACAAAAATTCAATTTATTATGGCCTAAAAACAAATTAAAAGGTAAGCCAAAACAAAACCATATGTAAAGTAAAAATAAAGAAGCCAGGAAGACAGCACTGGAGACCCTGCTGAAATTAGTGCAGACCCAGATCACCACAGCAAACACCAAAGGATGTGAAGACGAAAATTGGGCCCATCTGAGGCACATATCCTGGGCTCATTTGCTGTTTTTTTTTCCCCTTCCCTGCAGCCTTCCCTGCAGCCTTCCTTGGAGGCTGTGTCCGTGGAGGAGGGACTGGAGCAGGAGCAGGGACTGGGACAGGAGCAGGGACTGGGACAGGAGCAGGGACTGGGACAGGAGCATGGAGTGGGGCAGGAACTTGAGCAAACAAATTTGAAAGGTCCACAACGTCGGTGAAATCCTTCAGTTTGCCAAACATGCCCATATTTACCACCTTCAATATCAGTGTCTCATTTTTAAGCCTCTGGTCCAGTTCCATTTGGGGCAGTTTCTCCCCAATAAGGGCAGCAAATCCCTCTGCAGCGGTGGGGGGCTCTCTGAGTGCTGCAGTAGCCTCCCTAATTAGGGCCTGGGTCTCCTCCTCCATTTGAAGCAGCCTCCTTGACCTTTTTGCTGGAATCCGCAGCGGAGGGATCTGGGGCCTGGTGTTGTGCTGGGTCCCACTGGGGCCTGCCTCTTCCTGGGTCCCACTGGGGCCTGCCTCCTCCTGGCTTCCAGTGGCACCTGCCTCCTCGTGGGTCCCACTGGGGCCTGCCTCCTCCTGGGTTCCACTGGGGCCTGCCTCCTCATCCTGTTAAAAAAAGGTACATAGAGTTATTTTCGCCTTCATCTTTCACACACATTTGTCACCTCATGACATTTGCTAATTGAATGCTACTAAATATTAAAGTTAATCATTCTGACATCAGCATTTTTCTTTTTTGTGCCCTTAATTTTTGGCCACTGCTGTCTATTGATATGTCAGACACTTTGGTTTAACTGGTAACATTTTTCACACATTTTTTTAAACTTTGACAACATTCAACTTTTATTACTCTAAATATTTTGTGAAATATTATACCTGGCTCCAAATATTTAAATCAGGCTCCTCCAGGAGTTGAGGTTGTTCCTCCAAAGAGACCTCAACTTGGCTGGAGGCTTGGCTGCAGGGAATGCTGGAGGGAAGGCTGGAGGGTTGGCTGCAAGGAAGGCTGGAGGGTTGGCTGCAGGGAAGGCTGGAGGTCGTTCTGGGTGGAAGGGTGGAAAGGGATTCCCTGGATTCCAGGTGTTCATCGAGGAAACTCAGGTGCTGGTAGTACCAAAGATTAGGGATGTATCGGTCCTCTGCACCTGCTCCTGACCACAGCGATTTTTGGACTTTATTACGCTGAGCCCGGTATGTGCCCCTAATGGTCCCAATTTTATTCTTCACATCCTGTAGTGTTGCTGTGGGGATCTGAGTTTGCACAAATTCCAGCAAGGTCTCCAGTGCTCTCTTCCTGGCTTCTTTATTTTTATTTTGTTTATTTTTTGTCTCCCATAAAATTGGAAGATTCTTCCATCTTTGCAGGAATTCAAGCATAAACTCCGGGTCCTTAAATACCTGCATTTTCTCTGCAATTCAAAACCAAAAAAAAAAAAAGGAATGTCAGTCAGGACTACTCCAAATCGTTCTCACCATATATAGGCCACTAACGTAGCAATTGATCAGTCATCATAGAGTTGAGTGAACACCTGGATGTTTGTGTTGAACTCTTTTTTGCAAACTTTGTAAAAAGCTAGAGTTCGTGACCTGACTTTACCCGAACTTGACCCCGAACCCAAACCCCATTAAAGTAAATGTTGCCCTGAAAATCTGGGGACTAAAAGGACTCCCCAAAAATAAAGGAGTACCTTGAACTGTCCCTGCACCAAGTGTCATTTGTGTTTATTCAAAATTAACACAAAATTCACTCCTGGGTATAATGAATTGTTGTCTCCTGTCAAATGCAATATATAGAAAAGTCATTGATACAAACATTGGGAAAGCATTGTGGTTCCCCCAAATATCCATACCAGGCCCTTCAGGTCTGGCAAGGATTTTAAGGGGAACTCCACCCCAAACTAACACAAAAAAGGGCGTGGAGTCCCCCCAAATATCCATACCAGGCCCTTCAGGTCTGGCAAGGATTTTAAGGGGAACTCCACCCCAAACTAACACAAAAAAGGGTGTGGAGTCCCCCCAAATATCCATACCAGGCCCTTCAGGTCTGTCAAGGATTTTAAGGGGAACTCCACCACAAATTCTGGGAAAAAATGGCGTGGAGTCCCCCCCAAAATCCATAACAGACCCTTATCCGAGCACGCAACCTGGCCGGCCACAGGGGAAGAGGGGGGGACGAGAGAGTGCCCCCCCTCCCTCCTGAACCGTACCAGGCCACATGCCCTCAACATGGGGAGGATGTCCCCATGTTGATGGGGACAAGGGCCTCATCCCCACAACCCTTGCCCGGTGGTTGTGGGGGTCTGCGGGCGGGGGGCTTATCGGAATCTGGAAGACCCCTTTAACAAAGGGGACCCCCAGATCCCGCCCCCCCTATGTGAAATGGTAATGGGGTACGGTTCAGGAGGGAGGGGGGGCCGCTCTCTCGTCCCCCCCTCTTCCCCTGCGGCCGGCCAGGTTGCGTGCTCGGATAAAGGGTCTGGTCTGGATTTTTGGGGGGACTCCACGCCATTTTTTTCAGAATTGGGGGTGGAGTTCCCCTTAAAATCCTTGACAGACCTGAAGGGCCTGCAACTCGAATTTGGGGGGACCCCCACATTTTTTTTTTTTAGGTAAAAATGACTTTTCAATGTCTTGCCATTTGCCGGGAGCCAAGAATTCATTATAGCCGCGATTGACTTTTAAATGTTTTTTCAAACTTCAAAAATGACACTTTGTGCACGGCCAGTACTAACAGCACGGGAAGCAAGCGCCAAGTTACATGCATATTGCCCAACCCCGGCCCCGAACATACAGTGAATGTTTAGGTTTATGCTCCTGGACACAGGCAAAATAAAAGGTCTGTACGGTCACTAAATTTGCTGTTCGGGGCCGCTCAACCCTCGACATATCAAGTATGAAAAATGTAACGTACCCGCGATCTACACGTTCGTTGCTTCCGACCTTCTTCCACTCACTGAACGTCGCTTTCAAAGATGTTTTTTGGAGTTATATACAGTGTGCATGAGTGACGCTCCGCACGCTTTCCCGCCCCTGACGTTCGTTAGACTACTTTCCCCGCCCCTTCTCACTCGTCCTTAATGACGGAGAGTGAAAACATGGCGGAGAATCAACGACATGAAGTGGAAAGTGGGGAAGGAAGCAGGCCCAGACCCAGAAGGTATAAAGCCACTAACATGTCTTTTGAGGAGATGGTGGAGATGGTCACCATATTGCTCAGGGAGGATTATGACGCGAAACATGGGCCCTACAAAAAGCCGAATCAAGTGAAGGCCAAGATCATGGATAAAGTGGTCAAAGCGCTCTTCCATAAATTTGGTGTTCGCAGGTCGAAGGAACAGATCCGCAAACGATGGTCGGACATTAAGTTGCGTGAGCCGGAGCAATATAAAAAAATTTAAAAAGTGATCAGAAAAAGTAAGTAGATTTACATTAACTCTGATTTTTGGGAATACCGTGGTGCTGCATGTGCTTTTTATATAATGTATGTAGTACAGTTCAAGATGTCCTGTTTCATGTTTTTGGGCACACGAATCGATCGTAGAAATGGTCGTTCAAACGTTCACTAAATCACAAGCTTTTGGTCCGATTCATTGTTTGAACTACATTTGATCATTCCTAATAATAGGCATGTTCAAATGTAGTTAGCAATGTATTCCACCAAAACATCGTTTGGGTGGTATTGAACGAGGATTTCAACGTTGGATTCTTGTGCCCAAGAACATGAAACAGGACATCTTGAACAGTAAAAGATGTCCTATTTCATGTTTTTGGACACACGAATCGATCGTAGAAATGGTCGTTCAAACGTTCACTAAATCACAAGCTTTTGGTCCGATTCATTGTTTGAACTACATTTGATCATTCCTAATAATAGGCATGTTCAAATGTAGTTAGCAATGTATTCCACCAAAACATCGTTTGGGTGGTATTGAACGAGGATTTCAACGTTGGATTCTTGTGCCCAAGAACATGAAACAGGACGTCTTGAACAGTAAAAGATGTCCTATTTCATGTTTTTGGACACACGAATCGATCGTAGAAATGGTCGTTCAAACGTTCACTAAATCACAAGCTTTTGGTCCGATTCATTGTTTGAACTACATTTGATCATTCCTAATAATAGGCATGTTCAAATGTAGTTAGCAATGTATTCCACCAAAACATCGTTTGGGTGGTATTGAACGAGGATTTCAACGTTGGATTCTTGTGCCCAAGAACATGAAACAGGACATCTTGAACAGTAAAAGATGTCCTATTTCATGTTTTTGGACACACGAATCGATCGTAGAAATGGTCGTTCAAACGTTCACTAAATCACAAGCTTTTGGTCCGATTCATTGTTTGAACTACATTTGATCATTCCTAATAATAGGCATGTTCAAATGTAGTTAGCAATGTATTCCACCAAAACATTGTTTGGGTGGTATTGAACGAGGATTTCAACGTTGGATTCTTGTGCCCAAGAACATGAAACAGGACATCATGAAATGTTGATGTGAGAATTAATTATAAACATGATTGTGTAGGTGTTGGTAATTATATTTAACTAATGTAACTAGATTCAGTGTATGTTTACGAGAGTATGCTCAGCAGCTGCTTACACATCTGGACTCATTAGCACAAGTGTGGGCCACAAGAACAAACTTTTGATGGTGTCACACACAGGTGATCCAGTGGATACCTGGTGTGTTTCCATGTGTGAAACATGACCAAAAGAGATTAATCTACCATCTTGGGAAATGGATACAATCATGTGTTCATCTTCTAAAAAAATTTCCTAAATACAATTGTAACACACTTCCCAAGAATGATTAATATTCCTCTTTCAGGCCTAAATATATTTAGTTACACAAGTCTACCTTTGGGTTATATCTCCTAGGGCTTCAAAGAGCTAAGAGACAGGAGGCTGCAAACCCCGCACCACCAACTCAAGACCTACAACCGCAGGATGTGGCTGAAGAGGGAAATGGCAACTCACCAGGTCAGTGTCATACACCACAGCCTCAGGTAATAGATGTAGGCCTGTATATTTAGTAAGACGTTTTTTCGAATTAAAGGGACTTTAATGCCTGCGGCCCCAGCAACCTTCACCCGACCCACTGCCCAGATCTTGATGAAAGAAGTGAGGGTCTGCTCTCGGGAGGTTGAAAACATAAAAGCCAACCTGTTCCAGATGTGCCAAACAACCAAACTCATGGAGAAAAGACTGAAAAAAATTGAACATATTCTTGGGAGGGTTTAAAACTTGTAGATATTTGAAAAAAGTTTTGTTTAGTTTTTGGGGGGGGGGAATCTTTTATTTCTAAAGTTATATTGTACGTGTTGTACATTTTTGTACAGAGTTTTTTTAAAACAAACAAAAAATTAAAATCCCCAAAAATTTTTTACATTTTTTTATACAAACCAGAAAATTTTTATACTCCTATAAAAAAATTTGAAAACTAAACAATGTGTGGCTTCTTATATCAATGTTGCCCCCCCCCCCCCTAAAAAAATGTGTGTGTTTACACTCTATAAATGATGGTAATTTACTTGTTAGGAAAAAACATGGCACTACAACTGCACTAGTATAACCTAGGATAGTTATGGTGAACCTTGGCACCCCAGATGGTTTGGAACTATATTTCTAATGTTGCTCAGGTTGAGCATCATGGGAAATGGAGTTGCAAAACATCTGGAGTGCCAAGGTTCACCATCACTGACCTAGGAGAAAGAACAAATACAACAAAAGAAAAGCAAGCAAGATGTTTTCATTATATTTTTTTTTATTATGACAATAATTTAGTTAAAAATGATCAGGCATTGCAATGGCCCCCCTACCCATAAAATATTCAAGATAGCGTTGCCGCACATCACGGCCGCTTTGGGGGGCCAAGCCTGTAGGGCCAGCTAACTGGGCTGCCAATGGTTCATCCAAGCACTGTGTGCGCTGAAGGGCAACTGTAGATAGATAATTGTTCGAGTTTTTTATTAAAAAATTGTGGAGTATGGAACAGCACATGATCAAATGGTTCCATTTATACTCCGCCATGTTTATAGCAGTCTGAAAAATGCGGAACCGACTGGCCATGATGCCAAAGGCATTTTCGACCACCCTTCGCGCTCTGGCCAGCCGATAATTAAAGACCCTCCTCTCAGGGGTGAGGGACCTTTGTGGAAAAGGCCTCATCAAATGGGGTCCAAGCGCAAACGCCTCATCTGCCAGGAAAACAAACGGGAGGCCATGTTCATTTTCTTCAGCAGGTGGCAATGCCAGGTCCTCTGAAAGAAGCCGGTCAGCAAACTCGGTCTGGGCGAAAACACCACTGTCAGACATCCGCCCATTTTTCCCAACATCAACATAGAGAAACTCATAGTTGGCAGACACCACCGCCATGAGCACAATACTGTGGAAGCCTTTATAATTATAAAAAAAGGATCCAGAATGGGGTGGTGGCACGATGCGGACGTGCTTGCCATCAATGGCTCCTCCACAGTTGGGAAAGTTCCACCGCTGAGAAAACTCAGATGCCACATTCTGCCATTCCTGTGGCGTCGATGGTAACTGTGGAGTCAAAGCAAAAAAAATAATTAATATACTTTGCTACCTAAACATTGCAAGCATGTTAGCACAAAACACTCTGGGCAAAACATCAGTATAGCATTAATTTGGAAGGAGGATTTTAGAGCGGAGCTACGCAGCCAAAATAATAACAAATTACACAGCAGCTCCAGCTACAGCAGCTGCAGAGGTTTGCTAATTGTACACTTACCTGTCCTGGAGTCCAGCAACGTCCGCAGCAGAGGACGAACAATCGCTCGTCACTCTGCTGCCCCCTCTGCCATCCTCGGTGAGGGAACCAGGAAGAGAAGCCTTGCGGTTTCACTGCCCGGTTCCCAAACGCACATGCACGAGAAGCGCTGCGCAGTTCTGACTGGTCCTCCTGTGTTCTGTGAGACAAGTGTTTCCAAGAACACTACGGGTATTCTGCGGGAAGTGACTTGGCTCCGGCAGATTTGCCGCAGAGATGACTCCCGGATGTGGGTGAAAATACCTGTCTTAAACAGGTATCTTCACCCCCCTCCCCCCTGAAAGGTGACAATTTTGACACCGGGGGAGGGTTACGATGAGCGGACCAAAAAAATTTAGGATGGAGCTCCGCTTTAATAAGAGCTAAAAATGAGCACAAAAAACATCACCCACTCTGATGGACCTGTGAAATTCTTATAGGGTGGGGGGTTGAGATGAGTTGGGGACATCATAAATAAAAGCTCTAGTACTATGTAATTTATTTGGGTAGATTAGACAAAAGAAAATAATTAGGGGGGGGGGGGATTCAGGCAATCTAAGCACTACAATGGAGCGGCCAAAAAAAAATGGGGAGTGACTAGGCTAGGTGTGTTTGGGCCCAGGATATAATGCTGGAGAGCTTTTTTTTAAAAAATATGCATGTAGGCCAAAAAAATTGAACATTCAAAGCTTACAACATGCAGGGGGACAAAGGGGACATTCACAGCATATTCAAATCATGGTAATTAGAGACAGTTCAAAAAATACTATACATTAGCAAGCATACAAAAACATAGATTGTGATGTTTATAAAGGAGAAAACTTACCTTAATATAGTCCTCCTGAAGGACCTGGATAATGGCAGAGCAGGTCTCTGGGATAATGACGCCCAGAGCCTGGGGGGAGATGCCTGTCGAGAACTTGAGGTCCTGCAAGCTTCTCCCAGTCGCAAGGTATCGCAACGTGGCGATGAGCCTCTGCTCAGCAGTAATGGCTTCCTGCATAACGGTGTCCTGCCTGGTGATATAGGGGGACACCAAAGCCAAGAGCTGCTGAAAAACGAGGTCAGACATCCTAAGAAAATTCCTGAAGTCATCAGGGTTATTCTCCCGGATCTCCCGCAGCAGAGGCATATGACATAATTGGTCCCGCTGGAGCAACCAATTCTTGGTCCAAGAACTCCTCCTCACCCTGTTCATGGACCGGATCTGGGACATAGCAACAAGCCCAGCAGCAAGCACAGCACGATCTCGGCGACAAGAACGTACCCGAAACATGGCTTCAAAACGGTTGTCTAATCAGAACGAACTAAAAGAACGCACTGAAGAACAGCAAGGCCTCTGAAGAACGAGCTGAAAAACAGTAACGAGCGGACAAGAACGCACTGCAAAAACAGATACAAACTCACTACACGCACTGAAAGCCAGATACGAACCCACAAGCACAAACTGAACTCCCGAAAACGATCTTTAACCACTTAAGCCCCGGACCATTTGGTAGCTAGAGGACCAGAGGTGAATTCAGAATTTTGCACTGCACTGCTTTAACTGTAAATTGTGCGGACATGCAATGTTGTACCCAAACGAAATTTGCGTCCTTTTCTTCCCACAAATAGAGCTTTCTTTTAATGGTATTTGATTGCCTCTGCGATTTTTATTTTTTGCGATATAAACGGAAAAAGACCGAAAATTTTGAAAAAAAATGATATTTTCTACTTTTTGTTATAAGAAAAATCGAATAAACTCAATTGTAGTCATACATTTAGGCCAAAATGTATTCAGCCACATGTTTTTAGTAAAAAAAATGTCAATAAGCGTATATTTATTGGTTTGCGCAAAAGTTATAGAGTTTACAAACTAGGGTACATTTTCTGAAATTTACACAGCTTTAAATTTATGACTGCCTATCTCATTTCTTGAGGTGCTAAAATGACAGGGCAGTACAAAACCCCCCCAAATGACCCCATTTTGGAAAGTAGACACCCCAAGGAAATTGCTGAGAGGCATGTTGAGCCCATTGAATTTTTTATTTTTTTGTCCCAAGTGATTGAATAATGACTAAAAAAAAATAAAAATTACAAAAAGTTGTCACTAAATGATATATTGCTCACACATGCCATGGTTATATGTGGAATTTCACCCCAAAATACATTTTGCTGCTTCTCCTGAGTACGGGGATACCACATGTGTGGGACTTTTTGGGAGCCTAGCCGCGTACGGGACCCCGGAAACCAAGCACCGCCTTCAGGATTTCTAAGGGCGCAAATTTTTAATTTCACTCCTCACTACCTATCACAGTTTCGAAGGCCATAAAATGCCAAAATAGCACAAAACCCCCCCAAATGACCCCATTTTAGAAAGTAGACACCCCAAGGAAATTGCTGAGAGGCCTGTTGAGCCCATTGAATATAATTTTTTTTTGTCCCAAGTGATTGAATAATGACAAAAAAAAAAAAAAAACCCCCCCAAATGACCCCATTTTGGAATATAGACACCCCAAGCTATTTGCTGAGAGGAATGGCGAGTATTTTACAGCTCTCATTTGTTTTTGAAAATGAAGAAAGAAAATATATATATATATTTTTTTTTTTTTTCAATTTTCAAAACTTTGTGACAAAAAGCGAGATCTGCAAAATACTCACAATACCTCTCAGCAAATAGTTTGGGGTGTCTACTTTCCAAAATGGGGTCATTTGGGGGGGTTTTGTGCTATCTGGGCATTCCATGGCCTCCGAAACTGTGATAGGCAGTGAGTAGTGAAATCAAAAATTTACACCCTTAGAAAGCCTGAAGGCGGTGCTTGGTTTTTGGGGTCCCGTACATGGCTAGGCTCCCAAAAAGTCTCACACATGTGGTATCCCCGTACTCAGGAGAAGCAACAGAATGTATTTTGGGGTGTAATTCCACATATGCCCATGGCATGTTTGAGCAATATATCATTTAGTGACAACTTTGTGCAAAAAAATTTTTTTCGTTTTTCCGCAACTTGTGTCAACATATAAAATATTCCATGGACTCGACATGCCTCTCAGTATATAGCTTGGGGTGTCTACTTTCCAAAATGGGGTCATTTGGGGGGGTTTTGAACTGTTCTGGCATTTTATACACAACATTAGGAAGCTTACATCCACTCTTCTAACCACTTGAAGACAAAGCCCTTTTTGACACTTTTTGTTTACATGAAAACATTTTTTTTTTTTTGCAAGAAAATTATGTTGAACCCCCAAACATTATATATATATTTTTAAAGCAAAGGCCCTACAGATTAAAATGGTGGGTGTTGCATTTTTTTTCTACACAGTATTTGCGCAGCGATTTTTCAAACGCATTTTTTGGGTTAAAAAATACACTTTTTTTAATTTTAATGCACTAAAACACACTATATTGCCCAAATGTTTGATGAAATAAAAAAGATGATCTTAGGCCGAGTACATAGATACCAAACACGACATGCTTTAAAATTTCGCACAAACGCGCATTGGCGACAAACTACATACATTTTTAAAAGCCTTTAAAAGCCTTTACAGGTTACCCCAGTAGATTTACAGAGGAGGTCTACTGCTAAAATGATTGCCCTCGATCTGACCTTCGCGGTGATACCTCACATGCATGGTGCAATTGCTGTTTACATATGACGCCAGACCGACGCTTGCGTTCGCCATTGGGCAAGAGCAGGGCAGGACAGGGGTGCTTTTTTTTTTTTTTTTTTATTATTAATTTTGCTTTTTTATTTTATTTTTAAATTGTTCCTTCCAAGTATTTTTTTTTTTTATCATTTTTATTGTTATCTCAGGGAATGTAAATATCCCCTATGATAGCAATAGGTAGTGACAGGTACTCTTTTTTTGAAAAAACTGGGGTCTTCTAGACCCTAGATTTTTCCTCTGCCCTCAAAGCATCTGACCACACCAAGATCGGTGTGATAAAATGCTTTCCCAATTTCCCAATGGCGCTTTTTATATCCGGGGGGGGGCATTCCCTCCCACTGCTTGTAAAAGCAGTCCAGAGGCTAATTAGCCGCTAGGATTGCTTTTACATGAAAGCCGGCCGCAGGCTGAAAAGAATGATACCAAGATGATACCTAAACCCGCAGGCATCATTCTGGTATAAACATTCAAAGTCCAGCAACATACCAGTACGTTGCTGGTCCTTGTTGGACATGTATTGTAATCTTTTTATTTCATGCAGCCAGTTGGCTGAACGAAAAAAGAGATTGATCGGTGGGTATGCCCACCATTAGAATACCGCCCTTCATCCACCCACTTCCAATGATGGGCATACACGCACCATTTATATATGCCGAAGCATGGGGGCATCCTCCCGCAAAAAAGTTATGCCGCACACACATGGTCGGACTTTTCCACGGGCAAGCCTCCGTCGGAATTTCGACCGTATGTACGCGGCATTAGGAGCAAAATCGCTCCTCCGCCCCTGCTGCCCCAATGCTTCGGCATATTTGCTTTTTTTTTTAACTGTGGTGGTGAAATCACCTCCTACAGCACTGGAGTCGCAGGGATCAGGCCTGTCTCTGCGAACGCTGCAGTTATGTGTGTTTTTGTTTTGTAAGTGACAGTGATCGATCGATACTGCACTTGGGTGGCCTGGGCTGGACGGAGGGGCAAAACGCAGGTGCCAGCAGGTATCTGGGCTGATCCCGCTAACACTGCATTTTTGGGAACCCTAAACTGCTGGGGACGCTAGTATAGATCTGATCAGATCAGATATTGATCTGTTCAGATACTATACCACTAAGGGGGGTGTATGCTTCACGCGTGGGTGTTAGCGTTACTGGCACTAACCTGACGCTGCCTGGGGTGTGACTCAGACCCTCTCTGACGCTAAAACCTAATTGATATCACCCGCCGGGCGATCAGGGGGTTAAACCTTTATTGGGTTATATACACGGCGGGTGCCCTGACACTATAAAAAGCAAACTAACTAACCAGCGTCACCCGTAACACTTATATGTTGATCACTGGTGAAAGGGTTAACTAGGGGCAATCAGGGGGTTAAAACCTTTATTAGATAATATATGGGGGTACCTGACGCTATAAAAACCTGCGGCGAACCTAAAAAAAATTACCAGCTACCGATCTGCATCACCGACACTAAGACAGCGTTTAGAAAAACGATTGCTTAGCGACAGTGGTGATGGGGGTGAAAGGGTTACCTGGGGGGGCGATCAAGGGGGTTAAACCTTTATTAGATAATATATTGGGGTACCTGACGCTATAAAAACCTGCGGCGAACCTAAAAAAAAATACTGGCTACGATCTGCATCACCGACACTAAGACAGCGTTTAGAAAAACAATTGCTTAGCGACAGTGGTGATAGGGGGTGAAAGGGTTACCTGGGGGGCGATCAAGGGGGTTAAACCTTTATTAGATAATATATTGGGGTACCTGACGCTATAAAAACCTGCGGCGAACCTAAAAAAAATTACCGGCTACCGATCTGCATCACAGACACTAAGACAGCGTTTAGAAAAACGATCGCTTAGTGACAGTGGTGATAGGGGGTGAAAGGGTTACCTGGGGGGCGATCAAGGGGGTTAAACCTTTATTAGATAATATATTGGGGTACCTGACGCTATAAAAACATGCGGCGAACCTAAAAAAAATTACTGGCTACGATCTGCATCACCGACACTAAGACAGCGTTTAGAAAAACAATTGCTTAGCGACAGTGGTGATAGGGGGTGAAAGGGTTACCTGGGGGGCGATCAAGGGGGTTAAACCTTTATTAGATAATATATTGGGGTACCTGACGCTATAAAAACCTGCGGCGAACCTAAAAAAAATTACCGGCTACCGATCTGCATCACAGACACTAAGACAGCGTTTAGAAAAACGATCGCTTAGTGATAGTGGTGATAGGGGGTGAAAGGGTTACCTGGGGGGCGATCAAGGGGGTTAAACCTTTATTAGATAATATATTGGGGTACCTGACGCTATAAAAACATGCGGCGAACCTAAAAAAAATTACTGGCTGCCGATCGGCATCACTGACGCTAAGACAGCGATCAGAAAAATGATCGCTAAGCGACAGTGGTGATAGGGGGTGAAAGGGTTATCTGGGGGGTGATCAGGGGGTTAAACCTTTATTAGGGGGGGTTAGGGGGCTACACTGGACCTAAAACTAAACTTTGGTGACACTTTTACAGTCACAAATGTCACTGATTGCAGTGATCACTAAATAAATGGTCACTGCAATCAGTGACACTGTGACTGGGGGCTGGGGGGGTGATCTGGGGGGTGATCTGGGGGGGCCTGGGGGGGCGATTTATGTCCCTATGTGTCCTGGTGTCAGTGTAGTGTTGTGTGCACTGACCTGATATCTTCTCTTGTACGGCGCTCGGTATATGTGAGCGCCGCACCAGAGATGACATCACTTCCTCCTGCTCCCTCTGTCTGACACAGACAGAGGGGGCATTTCTATTCGCCGGGAGCGATCGCGAGGGGGTGGCCAGAAACGAATGGCTGCCCCCTCATCCCGGAACGCTCCCGGACACTTAGCCACCGCTCACTGTATAGAAGGGGGGTCCGATTGGACCCCCCAACTGTACAAAGGCAATCACGTACACTCTACGTGATTGTGCCTGTCGGTGCCATTCTGCCGACGTATATATACAGTGAGCGGTCGTTAAGTGGTTAAAGCACGAAGACTGAAAAGCGCGAATTGTCTCTTCCCAAACTCTTACTAACACGCGGTAACACGAAATCAGCAAAAGCAGCCAAAAGGGTGGCGCGAACAGAATGAAACTTCCCCTTTATAGTGCCGTCGTACGTGTTGGACGTCACCGCGCTTTGCTAGATCATTTTTTTTTCACGATCGTGTGTAGGCAAGGCAGGCTTGAGAGGAAACACGAAAAATAACGTCGAAAAAAACGACGTTTTTTTTCATGACATGAAAAACGGTCGTGTGTACGCGGCATCACTCCTAAAGGAAGTCTGGCCCATGTTTAAGTTTTGGCTTTTAGTAAGGTGAATAGGGGTTCAATGTTCAACAATATGTAGTCTGACGGGGATCTGCTGACATGCACACCTGTAGATTAATGCATAAACATGTAGTATTGAATGCAGTGTTTTTACCTGGCATAAAGCCTTTTTGAAAGGGATAAATTAAAGATGAGATAACTTTATTGAGGCGCATAACCAATACTTTAGATAGGATTTTAATATTCATATGTAATAGGGAGATGGGCCTATATGACTCCGGTAATACCAGATTTTTTGCCTGGCTTCAGAATGAGCAGGATTAGAGCTTCATGCATTGAATTACGGTATGTAATACTGTACTGAGGAGTCAAATATACAATTGAAAAGATCTAATAATTCAGGAATCATTACTTCTCTATAATGTGTGTAAATACAAGTGACAGGCTGTTGGTGCCTAGTACCTGGGTCATTTGCATGTAAACTGTACTATAGAAGCATCAGCTGCTATCTCATCACTTGTGGGTGGCGCATCTAAGAGAGATGCCTGTTCCATTGTTAGACATGGGAACTCAATATGTTGTAAAAAGTTCATCATCTCTGTAGCAGTACATATGACAGTGGAGGAATACAGGTCACAGTAAAATTTTCAAAATTCAGTAATCAGGGTCAGTAATATGACTCCCATCAGGTGTCTATAGAGTAATAACAACAGGCGATCTCTAATCAAGGTGGACCCAATAGGCCATGAGTTTACCAGAGAACATGCCATATTCAAATATACAGTATGCTGTTTACATGCTGTTTTCGTAAAGCAGTTGTTCCGCCATTCCAGTATGCGCAGGCGTGTAGTTTAAAGGACCCCCAGACCACATGGGGACCAGTCAAATCTACATTGGTAGCAAAGAACAACTCCCATTCCCTGCCCAACTCCTCCGAGGCAGACAGGGCCACCAATCAAAAAGGATTAAAGTGCCACAAGGGCAACGGGAGGTGAGTGAATGTGTTTAATGTAATCCAGATCCGTCTCATAATAAGCTAGCGCAAAAGTCCACAGTAAGTTATCTGGGCAATAAGGTCTTTGAAAGGAGAATGAATTCAATACAGAACATGGCAGAATGCGAGGAGGAGAAACATGAGTATGCTTTTGTGTGTTAAAGCTTCCAGTATATCTCCAAGAATCAATTAAGGCAATCACCTGTACAAACCTGGATTATTGGTCAGGGTCAGAGAGCTTGTTGCATCCAACCTATCCAGACTGGGGTTAAAAGTGGTGTTAAAATTGCCCAGCCATGTAGCAGAGATTGTAGGGTGGTGCGTCATATAAGAGAACCCATCACTAAGCACCACAGAGTTGTATGGGGGAGAAACATACTGTAGTATGTAAGGATAAGTAACAGTTGTCCAAATAATAAAGTATACAAAAATACTTTGCCTTGAGGGTCTGATACAATATCCAATGGTTTAAAGTGCAATGATTTAGCTATAAGTATAGAGACACCTCGAGTAATGTAGGAGGCGTGGAAAGCCCATCTGATTAAGGGTCTCCTGTGAGTTGTGCTAGGGAAGTGACTTTTCTCTGTAGAAAAGGCTAATGCCCCATACACACGATAGTTTTTCATGCCGTTAAAAATGCCATTTTTAAAAATGGGCATTAAAACCGATCGTGTGTATGCTCCAGAGCATTTTTAACGACGTGAAAAACGGGCATTAAAAATTTCGAACATGCTCTATTTTTTCACGTCATTTTTCATGTCGTTTTTTTTAACGACGTGAAAAACGATGGTGTGTATGCTTTGACGAGGTGAAAAAAAACACGCATGCTCAGAATCAAGTATGAGACGGGAGCGCACGTTCTGGTAAAACTAGCATTTGTAATGGAGATAGCACATTCGTCACGCTGTAACGGACTGAAAAGCAGGAGGCTGAAAAGCGCGAATCGTCGCTCAACAAACTTTACTAACATGAAGGGTGGCACCATCCGAACGGAACTTCCCCTTTATAGTGCCGTCGTACGTGTTGTACGTCACTGCGCTTTGCTTGAACGTTTTTTAAAATGATCGTGTGTACGCAAGACAGGCTTGAGAGGAAACATGAAAAAAATTACATGAAAAACGATCGTGTGTACGCCGCATTAGGCTAGTAAGAAGGACAGGTGAAGAGGGTCCCCCGGGGGTGACAGACTCAGCTAATGGGCTGTAAATACGGACATGATGGAAGAGCAAGGATAGTTCACGAGCGAAGCTCTGCTCACTTGTGTCGTACTCCATGACACTCCAAGTCATGCCCCCCCCCACATTTTTGCAATGTACATAATTCACCTATATTCAGTTTCATGACTGAGCAAAACTGTAGTTACAATTGTATGTCAAACTCAAATTAAACAGTGGCCTGAACTGAATAGTGGAATAAAGAGGGTCTAAAAATATCTATTGAAGGTCATACCTATTTAATTTCAGAAAGCATTCTAGCACTTTGTTAAATAACATCACACTAACAACTTAAGCTTTTAACATGTTGTACCAGTGAAGAGGTTTATAAATCATTTCTTGAAGTACCAATTACCAGAATTACCTATGGAATGGTAGCTTTTGTCAACTGGGGGAAAGATGGGTGCTTCTTTCAGTTAAAAAGCTTCCTGCTGAGTCAGACTCATAGCTCTACAATCAGGAAAGTCCATACTCCTTGCTATTAGGAAAACTCTGACACAGCATAGGGTGTGTTAAATGCAAAAAAATAAATATACAGTATCTCACAAAAGTTAGAACACTCCCCTCACATTTTTGAAAATATTTTATTCTATCTCTTCATGTGACAACAGTGAAGAAATTACACTTTGCTACAATGTAAAGTAGTGAGTTTGCTGTCCCCTCAAAATAACTCAACACACAGCCATTAATGTTTAAACCACTGGCAACAAAAGTGAGTACATCCCTAAGCGAAAATGTCCTAATTGGGCCCAATTAGCCATTTCCCCTCCCCCGGTGTCATGTGACTTGTTAGTGTTACATGGTCTCAGGTTTGAATGGGGAACAGGTGTGTTAAATTTAGTACTAAAGCAGATCAACCAGCGCAAATAAAATTAACACAAAAAAAAAAAAATTGCAGCTGTGTTAAATTTAGTTTTATCGCTCTCACTCTTTCATACTGATCACTGGGAGTTCTACATGGCACCTCATGGCAAAGAACTCTGAGGATCTGAAAAAAAAATTGTTGCTTTACATAAAGATGGCATAGGCTATAAGAAGATTGCCAAGACCCTGAAACTGAGCTGCAGCACGGTGGCCAGGTTCCACTCAGAACAGGCCTTGCCATGGTCAACCAAAGAAGTTGAGTGCACATGCTCAGCATCATATCTAGAGGTTGTCTTTGGGAAATAGACATATACTGTAAGTGCTTCCAGCATTGCTGCAGAGGTTGAAGGGGTGGGGGGTCATCCCGTCAGTGCTTAGACCATACATCGCACAATGCATCAAATTGGTCTGTATGACTTTTGTCCCAGAAGGAAGCCTCTTCTAAATATGATGCACAAGAAAGCCTGCAAACAGTTTGCTGAAGACAAGCAGACTAATGACATGGATTACTGGAGAAGAGGAGATTAAAAGGGGATATGATCAACATCTACAAATATATAAGGGGTCCATATAGTGAACTTGGTGTTAAGTTATTCACTTTACGGTCAATACAGAGGACACGGGGCACTCTTTACGCCTAGAGGAAAAGAGATTTCATCTCCAAATATGGAAAGGTTTCTTCACAGTAAGAGCTATGAAAATGTGGAATAGACTCCCTCCAGATGTGGTTCTGGCCAGCTCAGTAGATTGCTTTAAGAAAGGTCTGGATACTTTCCTAGATGTACATAATATAACTGAGTACTAACATTTATAGGTATAGTTGATCCAGGGAAAATCCGATTGCCTCTCGGTGGATCAGGAAGGAATTTTTTCCCCTGCTGTAGCAAATTGGAGATTGCTCTGCTGGGGTTTTTTGCCTTCCTCTGGATCAACTGTGGGTATAGAATTGGGTATATGGGATTGTACGATTTTTTTTTTTTATGGTTGAACTAGATGGACTTGTGTCTTTTTTCAACCTGACTAACTATGTAACTATGTCCTGTGGTCTGATGAGACCAAGATAAAATAATTTGGTTCAGATGGTGTCATACGTGTGTGGCGGCAACCAGGTGAGGAGTACAAAGACAAGTGTGTTTTGCCTGCAGTCAAGCATGGTGGTCGGAGAGTCATGGTCTGGGGCTGCATGAGTGCTGCTGGCACTGGGGAGCTTCAGTTCATTGAGGGAACCATGAATGCCAACATTTACTGTGACGTACTGAAGCAGAGCATGATGCCCTTCCTTCAGATACTTGGCCGCAAGGCAGTATTCAAACATGATAATGACTCCAAACACACCTCCAGGATGACCACTGCCTTGCTAAAGAAGCTGAGGGTAAAGGTGATGGACCGGCCAAGCATGTCTCCAGACCTGAACCCTATTTAGCATCTGTGGGGCATCCTCAAACGTAAGGTGGAGGAGCGCAAGGTCTCTAACATCCACCAGCTCCATAATGTTGTCATGGAAAAGTGGAAGAGGACTCCACTGGCAACCTGTGAAGCTCTGGTAAACTCTGTGCCCAAGAGGGTTAAGGCAGTACTGGAAAATAATGGTGGCCACTAGGGATGAGCTTCGTGTTTGAGTCAAACCCATGTTCGACTCGAACATCAGCTGTTCGCCGAATTTCGAACATTATGGGCCGTTCGCGCCAAATTCGAGTGGCGCGTCACGGCCCATAATTCACTGCGGTATCGCAGTGCATTGCTGGCTGATGATTGGCCAAGCATGCACTATGACCCGCATGCTTGGCCAATCACAGCGCCGTAAGTACAAAGAGCCGTAATTGGCCAAAGCCACACTATATAAGGCCGCCTGGAAGTCGACCTTGTGTAGTGTGTTGGCGTTTGTGAAAGAGAGAGTCACAGAGAGAGAGACAGTGTCATTTATATTGAGTTAGATAGAGCAGGCAGGCGAGTCAGTTAGCTGCTGTTACAGTGTGTAGAGGATATATATGCATCCTAGGTGTTGTATATATATTTATACACTATATTTAGTTTAGCTAGATCAGTTACTGCTGTTCTCTATACTGTGACAGGCAGGCAGGTGATTGTGCTAGCTGCAGCAGAGTTTCACTTAGTGTACTGTGTGCTTTGCATAGCGTTCACCTAAAGCTTACCTGAATACAGTTAGTGGTGTTCTCATAATAAAACCACAGGCAGAGTGCTGCATTAATTTCATGTAGTGTACAGCAGTACTTCTGTCCTTTGCAGAGCGTTCACTTAAAGGAACCTGAATAAAATTTGTGGTGTTCTCGTAATAAAACCACAGGCAGAGAGCTGCAAGTATTTTCAGTTAGTGTACGGTGTCCTCTGCACAGTGTTCACCTAAAACTAACTGAAGACCTTTGCTGCTTTTCTCATACTAATACCACAGCAGGCAGTGGAGTCTGATAGCTGCATTATATATATATACAGATATATAGGAAGGCCAGTATGCTGGCCTGAAATTATGGGAGGAGTACGAGGGTTACTTAAGCAGACCATCCACGATGGTCAGTGTCGGCTCTAGTGCGCGGTAATACGACGTCACTGCCCGACGCTTCCCAACTCACAACGCCCGTGAAGTTATGCTCGACAGTTCCAGATCGCTCGTAGTCATTCGTTGGTCTCCGCACCACTCGCTGTTGCAGGTAGGACTGGTCGTTACCATTTGAACGAATCGTAGCACCGGCATACGTTTTTCTCTTTACAAGTATACAACTCAAGTTTACGTTTCCGCATATTGTCGCATTTTCCTACCACAAATCGCTCGTACGATGCATGGTCGCCAAACCCACATCCCGACCATAGTTATCTCTTCCACACTGATGCCCTACACCTCCTACGATACTCTCCCTTCACCCAACTGATGCCCCACACCTCTTACTACACACACCATACACCGAACAGTCTGATCCGAATCTAGTCGCAAAACATCGGCACTACAGTTCGGACCCTCGGCAATCACAAGCCCCCTCACCTTCGAAACACCAGACAGTCGATCCGAGTCCAGTCACATCTCCGGCGCCGTGATTCGGATCCCGGCGCATCAATAACCCCATCCTCACAACACAACCACACCGATCCGAATCCAGTCGTAGCATCGGCTCCAAGATTCGGATCCTCGGCAAACACAACCGGTCCGAACACAGTCGCATCACCGGCTCAATCGGCTCGGATCTCTAGCATCAAACTTCCCTAACCGGTCCGAATCCAGTCGTAGCATCGGCTCTAAGATTCGGATCCTCGGCAAACCCAACCAATCCGAGTCCAGTCGCACCACCGGCTCAAATGACTCGGATCTCCAGCAACAACCTCACTAACCAATCCAAAACACAGTCGTAGCATCGGCTCAACATTTGGATCCCTGGCTAACACTGTCCATCCAAGTCCAGTCGCACCACCGGCTCAATCAGCTCGGATCTCTAGCAAACAAACCTCTAACCGATTCCAAACCCAGTCGTAGCATCGGCTCGAAGTTTCGGATCCTTGGCAAACACAATCGATCCGAGTCCAGTCGCACCACCAGCTCAAACGACTCGGATCTCTAGCAACTAGCACTCTCCAACCGACCCAAATCCAGTCGTAGCATCGGCCCAAAGATTCGAATCTATGGCATACAAACCTCATCGATCGATCCAAGTCCAGTCGCACCACCGACTCAATGACTCGGCTTCCCAGCACAAACAGACCCTTCCAACCGATCTGAACCCAGTCGTAGCATCAGCTCAAACTATTCAGATCGTCGGCAATACAAAGTGCCAAGTCGTTACCAGTCGCATCAGCGTTACGATTACATATGAACCATTCCCCAAACCTCATGCTGTACAAAAATAAATAAATAAATAAATATAAAAAGAAATATATATATATATATATATATATATATATATATATATATATATATATATATATATATATAAATAATAAAAATAAATAAATAATAAATAAATAAATAAATAAATAGAAAAAAATAATTTCTCTTTTTTTTTAAAACCATCAAGCATTTACATACACAACCTACTCCAACTATTCCAGCTTCCTCACGGACGGTTATTCCTACATACTCACAATTCACAAACTTTCCTTCTTTCGCCTTCTCAGTAAGGCTGTGTTCCTCTGTGTTCCTCGCAATCGCTGCGAGCATTCGATAAGTGGTTCAAACATCAGCCACTCATCATCTCCAGTAGCAACACGGCTACTCACCGTTTTCTCTGTCCCTTTCCCCGTGCAGGTCAGTTTGAGTTCCAGTTGGTCCACCCTGCACCAGGTTTGGACAATATTCCCCTCAGGATACAAAAAAAACAAAAAAAAACAGGGGGAAGTATCTTAGGGCTCACATCTTCACCAGGGAGCCAGCTACTGCTCCAAAACAGCTCTCTGCATCCCCCTCACAAAAAAAAAAAAAATGTATTTCCATGTCACCTTACTACAGGTCCCCGGTCGACCCACTTCTCGACCCCAACTGAGACGTCACTACTAGGGTACAAGACAGATGCGTAAATTCAAGGCTCCCCCTTGCTTTCTCCTCGCACTCTTTCACGACACGTTGTACTTCACATACACAATTTGACTTGCTCACCAGGCGTTAGTAACTGTCACATACTTCTGTGCACTGCACTCTGTTTTCGTAGAGCGATCCGAGATCCTTCACCACGCAGACAAGGTCGCCAACATCCACCTTGCTGGCAGTGCAGGAGTTGGCAGACCGACCACACGTCAATGAACTACAGATCGAAACATTCCTACTTAGTATACCAGACTTCAGCTACCCGCCCCAGTACGCCCTGGGGGCTCTGGTTCATCAGTCTGTGCCGAGCACAGACGGCACCTGAGCTATCGGTTACCTAGCCAGTCACCTCCTGGCTCACCTCGGTTGCCACGCACTCTTTTGAGTTTTCTAAATTACACTCAACAGCGCTCGTACGCAAACTAAACTGTCCCCTACGCCTATCGCTCCTTGTCCTGTCCACCCTGCTTTCCTTCTTTCTCCCCGTTTTCTAAATCCTTCTATCCCCTCCAAACTCGCAATCTTATTCTAAACATATGCATTCCCCTCCTTTTAGCTGACGCCATGTCGCGAGCCGACAGCGAAGTCTTCGCCTCTGCCCCGCCGCCACCCTTCGCGGGTCCAGCGGCCTGCGCTACACAGTCCCCCAGAGCTTGGACCATCCCCAGGCTACGGCTGAACTGCGACATAGGGGCATTCCCTGCCTTACCACAGCCATGAGAGCCAAGCTGTTAGGCTGCTGTTTCCATCACCAGCGGCAGCTCTACCAGACACACAAGTTCCGCTGCAGTCGATATCCGCTGCAATTACCCAGCTGCACGCCTTGGTGACCACACTGGCAACTGCAGTCACCGATGTCCAGGCTAGAGTAGGGGGCCCTGGAAACACGATCAGCCGCAACCCTATCAGCCCCAGTCTCCATCGTCGTTACCGAACCCCCCACTTTTAGGTACGCCCGACGCTTGCACCCTTTCCGTCGCACCTTGTCCCAGCGGGCATCAGGAAGGACATCCTAGGCGGCTAGGACGGGATGCTAGCGTCCCTACTCATTTCGGTACAGGTCATAACAGGGAACAAGTCATACGCCTAGGGGGACGTCTCAGTCATCCTAATGGCCAAGGACCCCAGGCTCGCTCGCAAACTCGAAAGTGACAAAGTTTGTGGTAGCCTCTGGAAGGCTTAGAGATGTAACCAGTCCTCCCAGTCAGACTAGGACGTCCAATTCGAGCACCGGGGGGCGCAGCCATCTCCAGCAACTTTAATTTCAAGGGTTGCTTTTACCCCAACTGCAAACTTCTGCAGAACTGCCTCCTGTACCAGAAGGCTCTCCCAAGAAATACCTGCGGCGTCAAGCAGCAGAGTCCAGCTTGACTAGGCCACGTGCATTTCGGGCGGCCCGACTTTTCTCTCCTCACATCCAACTCCCTCTCTAGCAGCCTTTCTAGTGCAGGGGGCACTACAGGGTTCCACACCGGACTCATTACACTGCCTGACTCATTCTAAACATACCCAGTTAAACTCCTTCATACCCTCAGAGGAGTTCTCACAAGAATACTAAACCTCCAGGAGACCTAGAAAATCCAAGAGAGGTCTTTAAAACCTTGACGTGCCCATAACTGAGAAGAAAGTAGAAAGCCCGGCACAGTTCATCTCCTTCCTGGAAATCATTCCAGACAAACGCGCCATGCAGGCTAGCTCACCTCTCGGTAAATTGACCCGCATCAGGACAGTCGTCCATACGTCTACCGACACGCAAGGGTGCACTAACCCACAGCTACAATCCCTACTGTGCATGCTCAACTCACGATGAGGATCGTCCCTCAAGGGCGATCCTTTATCGCACGCTTCTTAGTGTTCCTCTCCCAGGCACAAGACCCTGACCAAGTCATTAAGCTAGACGGATCTGGCCATGTGGGACCAATTCCTTGAGAACTGGATAGGTAGACCCTTGTTCATCCCATCAGCATCCTCTTCGTCACCACAGATAATCACGGACGTAGCAGCTTCCACAAGCTTCGCTGCAATTTTTGGCCATCATTGGTTTACGGGACCGTGACCGTCAGAGATACTCACAATTCCGCGTTTAGTCAGTCCTCCTCTCTGTTTAAGATCTACCCAATAGTCGCAGCGGCTCAAGTATGGGGCAGCACCTGGGCAGGACAGACCGCCACGTTCGCCACAGACAACCAGGCTACAGCCACAGTCATTAACAAAGGCAGGTCAATAAATCGTTGACCATCATGTCCTTCCCACGCAGGCTGTTGCTACTTTCCCTACAACATCAGCTCAGTAGCCTCTGTGTCCACATCCCTGGTCAATGCAATACCTCGGCTGAAGCGCTATCCCGCTTAACCAGGCCACATCCTTTCACAGGAGCCCGGAGCCGACCCGACCATGTCCGGCATCTCACATTAGTCGCAATCAACTCTGGAATCAGGTAGCACCTCCATGGTGCTACCTCCCTCATCAATGCATCCTGATCTTCCAACACACTACAGGTGGCAGCAACCACACTCCAGTACCAAACGCTTAAAAGTGACCAGCGCCATACTCCGGGACATGTCTGCTATCCTTTCACGTTCTCCCTTCGGTCTATGGCCCAGCCTGGTAATTCAAGCAGCCATTTACCTAGCCTTTTACGATTTTACGGCCCAGCGAATTACTGTCACCAGCCCTAAATGCCAAGTACTACTCAGGCACCACCCGACTCGCCACCAGAGTCATTTCATCCTACACCCGACGGTATCAGAAAACGCTACAACCCGGTCCCGGAGTAGACATCAAACTTTTCCAGACGCACAACGCCTGGTGCCCCATGGCCGTTCTAGAGTAATTGGTAAACTCTGCTGTCCGACCCATCAGAGGACAGCCCTCTACTACCTTTCCCAACTGAACCCCTAAGCGGGAACCAGTTCATCAGCCACGTCAGAACGCTCCTGAGCATCTTGGGCCTTGACCCAGGATGTTACTCAGGACTTTCTTTCGCATTGGAGCAGCCTCAGCAACATCACGAAACAGAGTTCCAGACCACGCAATCAGGAAGATGGGCAGGTGGAAATCCACGTGTTTCGCCCGATACGTCCCCAATCCTCAAGCAGAAATATCACGAGTCCTTAACAGACTCGCTCTGTAGTTAATTATCTTACACAACAAATCATTTCCTTCCCTAACCAAGTGTAATTTTGGCCCCTTCTCTTGGCATACCGTCCAGCAGGCCAGGCCACACTTCAGGTCTTATTTGTGTTGTTAGTCTTGTGACGTGTTTATGTGAACCATATCTCTTCAGACAGAGGGCTCCGACCATAAATAGGAAGGCCAGTATGCTGGCCTGAAATTATGGGAGGAGTTAAAAGGGGTACTTAAGCAGACCATCCACGATGGTCAGTGTCGGCTCTAGTGCGCGGTACCTATCCACCCATATCCCCTTTTTAGGGCATTCCTCTCTAAACAGTTCTCAACAGAATTATCCATCACATCTATCTTAAGGTATGGCCCCTTCTCTTGGCATACCGTCCAGCAGGCCAGGCCACACTTCAGGTCTTATTTGTGTTGTTAGTCTTGTGACGTGTTTATGTGATCCATATGTCTTCAGACAGAGGGCTCCAACCATAAATATATATATATATATATATATATATATATATATGTATATACATCCCACCTTTGTGCAGCTACATCTCACTGCAGGCCATCAGTATGTCTGGAAGGCAAACAATGAGAGGAAGACAGTCACGAGGCAAAAAAGGAGGGCAAGCAGGCTCTGTGTCTATAGGCAACAGTGCTGGTTGTGGACACAGTGCATCCTCATCAGCACGTGGCCGTGGGACATGCTTGTCCTTCTTTTCGGCAGCTGGCCATGTTGAGCCGCAACATGCCCATGATTTGGTAGAGTGGATGACCAAGCTGTCCTCATCCTCCTCATCCTCTCTCACCCAGGCTCAGAGTACTTTGTCTGGCAAAGCAGCTGCCAAAGCGGCCTCTTCCCTCGGCTCAATGGCATCAGTCACTCCTTCCCTAGCCCCACCATGTCCTCCTGAGGAGTCCCCTGAACTGTTTGACCACAGTGTTGGGTACATGCTCCAGGAGGATGCCCAGCGTTTTGAAGTCTCCGATGATGGAACCCAGCTGGAGGAAGGCAGTAACGTGAGCCCAGAGAGAGGGGGTAGTAACGTGAGGCCAGAGAGAGGGGGTGCCCAACAAGGACAGATAGCTGGCAGTCATGTTCCCCCATCTGCAGCATTCTGCCAGATTTGCTCCAGTGATGAGGAGAGAGGGGATGATGAGGTCACTGACTCCACATGGGTGCCTGATAGGAGAGAGGAGGAGGAGGAGGAGGAGGCACATCTCCAATGAGGCAGGATGCCCTCCAGGGGCCAGCTTAAGGGCAGCACACCGACTGCATCACACCGCAGAGCTCCGCATGTGCATGACGCTGCTGTTTCTGTGCGATATTCCAAAAGTTCTTTGGTGTGGGCCTTTTTTCAGACGTGTGCAGCAGATCGCACCATTGCCATTTGCAACATATGTCTGAAGCGTATCTCACGTGGCCAAAACCTCAGCCGCTTGGGCACCACGTGCTTGACCAGACATATGTCGACCTGCCATGCAGTCCGTTGGCAGGCGTACCTAAAAGACCCACACCAAAGAACAAAGAGGACCTCTCCTTGCTCCTCATCAGCTGGGATCTCCAACCCCACTATACCTTCAGTCCTCTCAGAAACCTGCACTGAGAGGAATGAAGGTGTAGAATTAGGTGTGTCACAGTCACAGCCAAGTACTTGCGGGCAATCTTCTTTCGGTACACCGACGTCCGATTGTACTAGACAAATTTCCCTGCCCCAGCTGCTGCACCGCCAAAAGAAGTTCGCTCCCAGCCATCCACATGCCCAGCGGTTGAATGCTAGCTTGGCTAAATTGCTAGCACTTTAACTGGCGCCTTTTCAGTTGGTAGACTCTGCCCCCTTCCGTGAGTTTGTTGAATGTGCGGTTCCTCAGTGGCAGGTTCCCAAACGCCACTTTTTCTCACGGAAGGCGATTCCGGCTCTCTACCGGCATGTGGAAGGCAATGTCTAGGCCTCGCTGGGCAGGGCAGTCAGCGGTAAGGTGCATATTACCGCTGACTCATGGTCCAGCAGGCATGGACAGGGACTTTCTCTATCTTTCACGGCCCATTGGGTGACTCTGCTGGCAGCTGGGAAGGATGCAGGACAAGGTGCAGTAGTGTTGGAGGTTGTTCCGCCACCATGCCTCCAAAATGTTACTACTGGTGATTCTGAAACACCTCTCTCCTCCACCCCCTCCTCTTCTTCTTCCTCCATGGCCTCTTCCTGTGCTTTGTCCTCGGAACCAGCGGTGCTCCATAGGCGTTCAAGGGGCTACGCAAGTACGCAGGCAAAAAGATGCCATGCGGTGCTTGAGCTGGTGTGCTTGGGGGACAGGAGCCACACTGGGGCAGAGATTCTGTCAGCTCTGCAGGGGCAGGCTCAGAGGTGGTTGATGCCATGCCAGCTTAAGCCAGGAAAGGTGGTTTCCAACAATGGCACCAACCTCCTCTCTGCCCTCCGACAGGGACAACTGACCCATGTGCCCTGTTTGCCTCACGTCCTTAACTTGGTGGTGCAGCAGTTCTTGGGCAGGTACCCGGGCTTACAGGAGGTCCTGAAGCAGGCCAGGAAACTCTGTGGGCATTTCCGCAGGTCATATAATGCCAGTGCTCGGCTGGCTGACCTGCAAAAGGATTACAACCTGCCCAAGAACCGCCTAATCTGTGACATGCCCACCAGGTGGAACTCTACGTTGGCCATGCTGCAGCAGCTGCACGTGCAGCAGAGGGCCATCAATGAGTATCTGTTGCAATATGGCACCAGGACAGTGTCAGGGGAGCTTGGATTTTTTTCCCCACGCCAGTGGGCCATGATCAGGGATGCATGCACTGTCCTGGCACCATTAGAGGAGGCCACGAGGATGGTGAGCCGTGATTGGAGCACACGCTGCGTGGAATAATGGACAGGGCACTTGAGGCAGAACTGAGGCAGGAAGAGGAGGACTTCCTTACCTCTCAAGGCCCCCTTTATCCAGACAGTGTTTCTGCTGGCTCGGCTATCACACAGGAAGAGGAGGAGGAGGATTATTGTGTCAGCATGGAGGTGGAGCCTAGCATTCAGCATCAGCAGCAGTCTTCAAGGGATCAATTACAGTCCCAAGACACCCATGGACTTGTACGTGGCTGGGAGGAGGTGGGTGCGGATCATGTCGTCCTCAGTGACCCAGAGGACTCTGCACCGAATGCCTCAGCAAACCTACGCTGCATGGCCTCCCTGATCCTGCAAAGCCTGCGCAAGGATCCTCGTATTTGTGCGATCAAGGAGAGGGATCATTACTGGCCAGCAACCCTCCTTGATCCATGTTACAAGGGTAAGGTTGCGGACCTTATCTTGCCGTCACAGAGGAAGCAGAGGATGAAGCATCTTCGGGAGGCCTTTCAGAAAGGTCTGTGCAATGCGTTCCCAGAGACTGGGAGGTTAGAAATTCCTGGTCCTGGACAATGTGTTGCTGAGGCTCCAGTCAGTCAAAGAAGGAGCGGTGGAGAAGGTGGCCATCTGACCGATGCGTTCAAACAATTTTTTAGTACGCAGCCCCAAGGTATGATCGCTTCCAGCAACCATCACCAGTGTCTGGTTTACGTGGTGCAGGAATACCTAGGGGAAAGATCAGACTTTGACACCTTTCCCACCGAAAATCCTCTGGGTTACTGGGTCTTGAGGATGGATCACTGGCCAGAGCTTGCACAGTATGCAATTGAGGTACTGGCCTGTCCTGCATCCAGCGTTATTTCCGGAACGCACATTCCTTGCTGCTGGAGGCTTTGTAACCGATCACAGGGTGCGCCTGTCCACCGACTCAGTCGATCGACTGACCTTCATAAAAATTAATCAGTCTTGGATCACCACCAGCTACCAAGCACCTGATGCCAATGTAACTGAATAATTTTTTTGGAAATGTCAGATCAGTTCAAGACTGCCTATGCTGATGCTGAGTGACTATTCTGTTATGCTGAGTGACTATCCTCTTCCTCCTCAATAATCATGCTGATAGCTTGAAAGAACATTTTTGGTTCTGGGCACTGCCACCAGTGGTTAAGGCCCAATTTTTCAGCCCCTGTTTAACAGGGGCGTGTAATTCTAATTTTTGATGCAATGCTTTGCAGCAGGGCTCATTGCTTTGCTCCAACTACAGTATCTGTGAGGGGTTGCAGTGTTGAGGCACCAGCAGCAGTGCCTAAGGCCCAATTTTTCTGCCCCTGTTTAACAGGGGCGTGTAATTACAATTTGTGATGCAATACTTTGCAACAGGGCTCTTTGCTGCGCTCCAAGTACAGTATCTGTGAGGGGTTGCAGTGTTGTGGCACCAGTGCCTAAGGCACAATTTTTCTGCCCCTGTTCAACAGGGGCATGTAATTACAATTCTTGATCTAATAATTCACATCAGGGCCCATTCCTGCGCCCACCAAGAGTAACTGTGTGGGCTTACAGTGTTGTGGCACCAGCACCACCACCACCACCAAAGGCCCAATTTTTCCTACCGCTGTTCAACAATGGCATGCAATTACAATTCTTGATCTAATATTTAACAGCTGGGCCCATTCCTGCGCCCACCAAGAGTAACTGTGAGGGCTTACAGTGTTGTGGCAACACCAACACCTAAGGGCCAAATTTCTGCAGAGTATATATGGCAGGCCCCTACTTTCAAACATCCCACTGACAAACGACTACTACTTGCAAACAGAAGGAGACAACAGGAAGTGAGAGGAAATCTACCCCTAGGAAGGGAAATTCTCTCCTGTAAGAGTTAAAATTGGAAAAAGGTGTCTCCTCTCCACTGATGCTTTATCACCAATCCTTGTTTCAATAAAAACCCAAAATTTTCAAATAAACATTTGTCATTGGAATGGAAAGTGAGCTGAAATGTTCTGAACTGGTGCACACTGCACAGACAGCAAAACAAATGTTACAGGGGTGTGTTTTGCCATAGCAACACAGGGTGATACCCCTTCCCTATGTTTTCCAAAAAGCTTAAAAATAAATTTTTGGGCTGGAGCTACACTTAAAAAATGTACCTGTTCCAAATTACAAATAGATTCTACTTAAGAACAAACCTACAGTCCCTGTCTTGTTTGCACCGCCTGTATACTGCTGTTCAGAGTATATAGGGCCTTTCTTAATAATTTGGGTGCGGGGTTCCCCTTACTATCCATACAAGACCCAAAGGGGCTGGTAGTGGGCTGGGGGGGTACCCATGCCATTTTTCTCAATGATTTTCATCCATATTGCCGGGACCAGACATCAAATTAAAGCAGGACAATAACTTGCATATTAGCCTTTATATTTAGCACTTTTGATTTTGAACGTTCGCGTCCATTGTATTTAATAGGGTTCTAAAGTTTGCGCGAACTTTCGGTCCGTGCGCAGGTTCTGGTGCGAACCGAACCGGGGGGTGTTCAGCCCATCCCTAGTGGCCACACAAAATATTAACACTTTGGACACAATTTGGACATTTTCACTTAGGGGTGTAATTTTATTGCCAGCAGTTTAGTCATTAATGACTGTGTGTTGAGTGGACAGCAAGTTTACACTGTTATACAAGCTGTACACTCACTACATTGTAGAAAAGTGTAATTTCTTCAGTGTTGTCGTATGAAAAGATTTAATAAAATATTTACAAAAATGTGAGGGGTGTACTTACTTTTGTGAGATACTGTATATAACCTTTTATTAGTGCAGCACTACCACATAATATAAAAAAGTATTAAATATATTCCAATCTTCTATAATAGTGCATATTCATGTATTAAAAAAATTGTGCTATAGTAAATAATGATCAAATAAAGTCCAAAGTAGGTTCTGGTGCGAACCGAACCGGGGGGTGTTCAGCCCATCCCTAGTGGCCACACAAAATATTAACACTTTGGATCCAATTTGGACATTTTCACTTAGGGGTATAATTTTATTGCCAGCAGTTTAGACATTAATGACTGTGTGTTGAGGGGACAGCAAGTTTACACTGTTATACAATCTGTACACTCACTACATTGTAGAAAAGTGTAATTTCTTCAGTGTTGTCGTATGAAAAGATTTAATAAAATATTTACAAAAATGTGAGGGGTGTACTTACTTTTGTGAGATACTGCATATAACTTTTTATTAGTGCAGAACTACCACATAATATAAAAAGTATTAAATATATTCCAATCTTCTATAATAGTGCATATTCATGTATTAAAAAAATTGTGCTATAGTAAATAATGATCAAATAAAGTCCGAAGTAGAATTCATGAAATAGTTCATCCAAAGATCCCAAACACCTTCTAGGGCAGTGATGGCGAACCTTTTTGAGCCCGAGTGCCCAAACCGCGACGCAAAACCAACTTATTTCTTTCAAAGTGCCAACACAGAATTAAACCTACCAGCGGCTCTGTACAGAGGATGGGACTGATCATCCCTCTCTGAATGAACCCTAAGGGACCAAAAATGTAAAATTCTGCCAGATTCACTCAGAATGCAGGGATCAGGAATGCGTTGTGCTCAGAATATACACTGTGCAATATACACTGACCTACCTGACACATGCACTGACCTACCTGACCATTACACTTACCTGACCATTACACTTACCTGACCATAACACTCACCTACTTGACCATTGCACTCACCTACTTGACCATTGCACTCGCCTACTTGACCATTGCACTCACCTACTTGACCATTGCACTCGCCTACTTGACCATTGCACTCGCCTACTTGACCATTGCACTCGCCTACTTGACCATTGCACTCGCCTACTTGACCATTGCACTCGCCTACCTGACCATTACACTCGCCTACCTGACCATTACACTCGCCTACCTGACACATGCTTTCTACTCACATTCCCATCCCCCCCACACACAGTACAATGTAGCACATGGAACAAGATGACTGGCTGTCCAACACCCTGCCAACGTCACTGGCACAAATGCAAGGAAGGGAGCCGGCTCCTCCGAGACTGCACCGTCAGTGCAAGTGACTGCCTGGCTGGGGGATTCCCCTGGCGTGCCAACAGAGAGGGCTTGGTGTGCCAGCTGTGGCATGCGTGCCACAGGTTCGCCATCACTGTTCTAGGGAATGTGCAGTCCCATAAAAAACAGTATATAAGTCTCTTCTCAGAAATTGCTCTTCACTCCAAATCACCACAATGCCCTTGACTCCACCTCATGGCAGACATCCCAACCTGCAAAATCTAATTTCAGGGAGGTGGCAAACTAATTTCAGGGAGGTGACGCTCTGGGCACACATCAGGCACGGGGCACACAGCGGGGCATGGGGCACACATCAGGACATGAGGCACACAGCAGGGCACGGGGCACACAGAGAGGCATGGGGCACACTTCAGGACATGGGGCACACAACAGGGCATGGGTCACACAGCAGGGCACGAGGCATACAGGAGGGCACACATCAGGGCACATCATGGGGCACACATCAGGACATGGGGCATACAGCAGGGCATGGGGCACACAGCAGGGCACACAGCAGGGCACATGGGGCACACATCAGGACATGGGACACACAGCAGGGTAATGGGCACACAGAGGGGCACTGGGCACACATCAGGACATGGCGCACACAGCAGGGCATGGGACACCTAATGGGGCACACAGCAGGGCACAGATCAGGGCACGAGGCATACAGCAGGCATGGGGCACAAATCAGGACATGGGGCACACAGCAGGTCAGGGGGCACACATCTGGGCACAGGGAACATCATGGGGCATACATCAGGACACAGGGCACACAGCAGGACATGGGACAAACAGCAGGGCATACAGCGTGGCATAGGGCACACGGCAGGACACTGGGCACACAGCGGGGCATGGGGCATAGAGCAGGGCAAACAGCGGGTCATGGGATGCACAGCAGGGCACTATGCACAAAGCAGGGCAGGGGGCACATAATGGGGCACACAGTAGGTTACACATCACAGCACTGGGCACATCACAGCAAGGCACTGGGCACACCATGGGACACACAATGGGGGAAACACATCAGCAAGACTCAAGCAGCTGTTGTTTACATTACTTGCAGAGCAGCGTGAGAAGTGGCTGTCATTAGACCTCTCGTGGCATGCTCCTCCCCGTCGGCTCCTCCTCTCTTCTAATCCATCCCAGGTGATGACAGATCTGGTCCCTGCAAAGCAGCGGTCATTTTACCTCTCATGGCACACTCCTCCCTGCCGGCCCCTCCTTCTCTCCCGTCCACCCCAGAAGCACCTGGGGTGGACGGGAGGGAAGGAGGGGCCGACGGGAAGGAGCACGCTATGAGAGGTCTAATGACAGCCGCTTTGCAGGTGCCAGATCTACCCGTCAACTAGGCTGTGATTGACGGGTGGATTGCAGTCATGGGGACCCCTATTGGCAACGTGCCACCTCATCAGTGCCTACCAGCGCAGCCTCAGTGTCCACCAGCAAGCAGAGCGCTCCCGGCTCTGTTTTGCCCCCTCCCCAGGCCACAGACAGAAGGAGCAGCTCGAGCGGCCGCCGCAGCCGTACTCCAATTCGGCCGCTCGGGCTGCTCTCTCTGTGGCTGAGTGACAGGCCCAGCCGGGAGATCGCCCGGTGCTCGCGGGTGCCCGGGAGCCTGCAGTCAAATGCAGGAGAATCCCGTGACTCATGGAAGACTTGAGATGTCTGTGATGGGTGTCCTCTCACCTACTCCACTTGACCTCACTATGCTACAGGAGGTCAAATGCACTTTTTTTTTTTTTTTTATTGTTTATTTATAAGTCTTATAAGCATATTACAAAATAGTGCAATTAAAGAGAAGGCATTTTGACTGTCAATAATACGAAAATATACAAGACAAAGCAAAGGATATCAAAGAAAACATAGTATGGACACATGTACATTGCATTGAAGTACTCTCCAACTTAGGGACAATAACGCATATATAACATACTGGGGCTGATTTACCAAACGTTTGCGTCATGAGTATTGGCGCATCTGCGTGCGCAATGGCTGTTTTGGTATTTACAAAACATTAGCGCCGGTAGCGCAGCCCTATTTCCCATTTACTATAGTGTTCTCTGCGCCCGGGAGGAGGCGCTCAGTGCGCTACTATGGACCTGGCGCACAGCATGTTAAAAAAATGACGTGCGGGTTCCCCCCAAATATCCAAACCAGGCCCTTCAGATCTGGCATGGATTTTAAGGGGAACTCCACCCCAAATTTAAAAAAATGGCGTGGAGTTCCACCAAAAATCCACACCAGACCCTTATCCGAGCACATAACCTGGCTGGCCGCAGGGGAAGAGGGGGGACGAGAGCGGCCCCCCCTCCCTCCTGAACCGTACCAGGCCACATGCCCTCAACATGGGGAGGATGTCCCCATGTTGATGGGGACAAGGGCCTCATCCCCACAACCCTTGCCCGGTGGTTGTGGGGGTCTGCGGGCGGGGGGCTTATCGGAATCTGGAAGACCCCTTTAACAAAGGGGACCCCCAGATCCCGCCCCCCCCTGTGTGAAATGGTAATGGGGTACAATTGTACCCCTACCATTTCACAAGGAAAGTGTAAAAAATTTAAAAAATGACAAGAGCCGGTTTTTGAGAATTCCTTTATTAATGTCTTTTCTTTTCTTCCATCTTCTTCTTCCTTCTTCTTCTTCCATCTTCTTCTTTTCTCCATTCGGGTTTCTTCCTCCATCCTCATCTTCCTCTTCATCTTTATCTTCATCTTCCTTCGGTGTTCTCGTCCAGCATCTTGCCCCGCCGTCTTCCCTTCTTCCGCTCCGTTTGAATTGGAGGTTCCCGCTGTGCGACGCTTCAGTTCCCCACTTGGTCCGCTTACACCCGGTGGCTCCGCCCCCCTCTGTCAGCACGGGGAAAGTCCCCGTGAAATCCATGTGCGTCAGAGGGGGGCGGGGTCACCGGGTGTAAGTGGACCCAGAGGAGAACTGAAGCGTCGCACAGCGGGAACCTCCAATTCAAACGGAGCGGCCGGAGAAGAAAGAAGAAGGGAAGACGCCGGGGCAAGATGCGGACGAGAACACCGAAGGAAGAAGGAAGATGAAGATGAAGATGAAGATGGAGGAAGAAACACGAATGGAGAAAATAAGAAGATGGAAGAAGAAGACGGAAGAAGAAGATGGAAGAAGATGGAAGAAGAAGAAGAAGATGGAAGAAAGGAGAAGACATTAATAAAGGAATTGTCAAAAACCGGCTCTTGTCATTTTTTACATTTTTGACACTTTCCTTGTGAAATGGTAGGGGTACATTTGTACCCCATTACCATTTCACACGGGGGGGGGGGCGGGATCTGGGGGTCCCCTTTGTTAAAGGGATCTTCCAGATTCCGATAAGCCCCCCGCCCGCAGACCCCCACAACCACCGGGCAAGGGTTGTGGGGATGAGGCCCTTGTCCCCATCAACATGGGGACATCCTCCCCATGTTGAGGGCATGTGGCCTAGTACGGTTCAGGAGGGAGGGGGGGGCGCTCTCTCGTCCCCCCCTCTTCCCCTGCGGCCGGTCAGGTTATGTGCTCGAATAAGGGTCTGGTATGGATTTTTAGGGGGACTCCACGCCATTTTTTTTTTAAATTTGGGGTGGAGTTCCCCTTAAAATCCATGCCAGATCTGAAGGGCCTGGTTTGGATATTTGGGGGGAACCCCACGTCATTTTTTTTTCAAATTTGCAGCGGGGTTCCCCTTAATATCCATTCCAGACCTGAAGGGCCTGGTTATGGAATTTGGGGGGACCCCCACGCTTTTTTTTTTTGGTTAGCAAAGACTTTCAATGACTTTTATCTGTATTGACAGGAACCAGCAATTCATTACAGCCGCAAGGACTTTTAAATGACAATTATTTTACTTTAGAAATGTCATTTTGCTCTCCAACTGTTATAAACATGGAAAGCATGTGCTACTTTACAGGCATACTATAGACACCCCCCGGGGATGATATTTAGGGCCAGTTCACACCGGATGCAGTGCAGTGCGTTTTTTTGATGCCTGAAAAACGCAAAGAAAGTTGATCACATTAATGCCAATGGCATAGTTCACACCACTGCAGTCCGTTCCAGTGCATTTCAGAAAGCCAAAAAATAATTGGTCATGCTGCATTTTTTAGGTACAAAACTGTACTGGACCCCAGTAAAACACATCAAAAACGCGACGGAACGTACCAAAAATGCACTGGAATGCACCGGAACGCACCTAAATGCACCCAAGACGCACTGCAACACACTTGTCCTAAGTGAAAAGAGGGGGGAAAAAACACTGGACTGCATCAAAAACGCCTCAAAAATGCACTGGAATGTGTCAAAAACGCGCATGCAGAAAAGCACCTGGAACGCACCCAGACTGCGTTTCTATAGTTTGAACTAGGGCCAGTTCACACCATAGAAACGCAATCCGGATGCGTTCCAGGTGCTTTTCTGCATGCACGTTTTTCATGCGTTCCAGTGCATTTTTGGTAAGTTTTTGATGCAGTCCAGTGCTTTGTTTTCACCCCTCTTTTTTATTAACCATAGATAAGGACAAGTATGTTCCAGTGCGTTTTTTGTGCATTTAGGTGTGTTCCTGTGCGTTTATGATGCGTTTTGATGCGTTCCAGTACAGTCCAGTGCAGGTAAAATGCAGAATGTTCTACTTTTTTGGTGGAACTGGAACGCACTGGAACAAACACTGCCATTTAGAACCATATAACCAACTTTCCATGCATTTTGGATGCATAAAAAACGCAATGGACTGTATGTGGTGTGAAATGGCCCTTAAGCAATTTGGCATATTTAAAGGCACTTCTCCTTGTTTTGTTTTTGGTGTTTTCCAAATTGGTGACATTGATATATGTCCCTTAGGGTGGGACCTGGGCCCCCATTTTAAGGCCAATAACTACTAGAAGATAAGCCAGCCAAGTGGGGACTATCAAAATTAACAAGTCAGTTCCCATAGACTGCAATGGTATTTGTTGGTGGGGGGGAGGGGTGATTGTCCCATCTCTAATTTTGTAGCATGCTGGATGATGTGCTTAATTTTGGACGGGGGAGGGGGGGTTATTTTTTGCTAGCTGCATTGGTGTTGTTCTGCACATGCCCAGCCAGTTAGTTATTTTTTTGCGTGCTTTTTGTGTGTGAACAGCGCCTGGATATTTCTGGGCATGCTCAGAGGGAGTGTGTTTTTTGGGTTAGTAATTGAAGGACATCCTTAACAGGTGTACCCACTTTGAAGTTCAGTCTCTACATTGAGGCCTGGTTCACACTGGGGCGACAAACGCTCCGACATTGGGAGCTCATGTCGCATGACGTGTGAAAATCAATGTTTCCCTATGAGAGCCGTCTTAACTGGTCCGACACATGTCGGTCCGACTTTGAAAATGCTCCCTGTACTACTTTGGTCCGACTTTGATCCGACTTCAGCCCATTGACTATCATTGAAGTCGGATCAAAGTCGGACCGCAGTCTTGCATGATCCGACTTTGGCATGCGACTTGTGCTGTACTGCTCTTGAGGGGGAACTCCAGGCCAAATTTTAAATAAAAAACCGGCATGGGTTCCCCCTCCAGAGGCATACCAGGCCCTTGGGTCTGGTCTGGATTTGAAGGGCGCCCCTACGCCGAAAAAACGGCGTGGGGTTCCCCCCAAAGTCCAAACCAGACCCTTATCCGAGCACACAACCTGGCCGGCCGCAGGGGAAGAGGGGGGGACGAGAGAGCGGCCCCCTCCCTCCTGAACCGTACCAGGCCGCATGCCCTCAACATGGGGGTTTTGGTGCTCTGGGGCAGGGGGGCGACCTGCGGCCCCCCCCACCCCAGAGCACCCTGCCCCAATGTTGATGAGGACAGGGCCTCTTCCCGACAACCCTGGCCGTTGGTTGTCGGGGTCTGCGGGTGGGGGGCTTATCGGAATCCGGAAGCCCCCTTTAATAAAGGGGCCCCTGGATCCCGGCCCCCCCACCCTATGTGAATGAGTATGGGGTACATCGTACCCCTACCCATTCACCTGGTGGAAAAAAATTGCAATAAAAAAAACACACAGCTTTTTAAAGTATTTTATTGCACAGCTCCGGGGGTCTTCTTCCGACTTCGGGGGTCTCCGGTGTCGTCGCCGCGGTCTCCGGTTCTTTCTTCTGCCGGGCCTCCGCTAACTTCTTTTTAGCTCTTTTGCTAACGGAGGCCCGGTCTTCTCCGTCGCCTTCTTCTTCTCCCGCTCTCCGGTTCTTCTCCCGCTCTCCGGTTCTTTCTTCCGCCGGGCCTCCGCTAACTTATTTTTAGCTCTTTTGCTAACGGAGGCCCGGTCTTCTCCGTCGTCTCGTCCGGCTCTCCGTTGTCCTTCTGCCGGCCCCTCCACTAACTTCTTTAGCTCTTTTGCTAGTGGAGGGGCCGGTCTTCTCGTCGTCGCCGTCGGCGTCTTCTTCCCTCTTCTCCTTCTCGATGTTGATGCGTCGCTTCCTCCCGCTGTAATACTGGCTCTCCGCTCCGCTCCGCATTAATATAGGCTTCCCATGACGTCACAGTCACATGTTCCCATGACGTCACAGTCACATGCTCCGGGGCCATGTGCCCCAGAACATGTGACTGTGACGTCATGAGAAGCCTATATTAATGCGGAGCGGAGCGGAGAGCCAGTATTACAGCGGGAGGAAGCGACGCGTCAACATCGAGAAGGAGAAGAGGGAAGAAGACGCCGATGGCGACGATGGGAAGACCGGCCCCTCCACTAGCAAAAGAGCTAAAGAAGTTAGTGGAGGGGCTGGCAGAAGGACAACGGAGAGCCGGACGAGACGATGGAGAAGACCGGGCCTCCGTTAGCAAAAGAGCTAAAAAGAAGTTAGCGGAGGCCCGGCAGAAGAAAGAACCGGAGAGCGCGGCGACGACACCGGAGACCCCCGAAGTCGGAAGAAGACCCCCGGAGCTGTGCAATAAAATACTTTAAAAAGCTGTGTGTTTTTTTTATTGCAATTTTTTTCCACCAGGTGAATGGGTAGGGGTACGATGTACCCCATACTCATTCACATAGGGTGGGGGGGCCGGGATCCGGGGGCCCCTTTATTAAAGGGGGCTCCCGGATTCCGATAAGCCCCCCACCCGCAGACCCCGACAACCAACGGCCAGGGTTGTCGGGAAGAGGCCCTGTCCTCATCAACATGGGGGCAGGGTGCTCTGGGGTGGGGGGGCCGTAGGTCGCCCCCCTGCCCCAGAGCACCAAACCCCCCATGTTGAGGGCATGTGGCCTGGTACGGTTCAGGAGGGAGGGGGGCCGCTCTCTCGTCCCCCCCTCTTCCCCTGCGGCCGGCCAGGTTGTGTGCTCGGATAAGGGTCTGGTTTGGATTTTGGGGGGATCTCCACGCCGTTTTTTCGGGCGTAGGAGTGCCCCTTCAAATCCAGGCCAGACCCAAGGGCTTGGTATGCCTCTGGAGGGGGAACCCATGCCGGTTTTTTATTTAAAATTTGGCGTGGAGTTCCCCCTCAAGAGCAGTACAGCACAAGTCGCATGCCAAAGTCGGATCATGCAAGACTGCGGTCCGACTTTGATCCGACTTCAATGATAGTCAATGGGCTGAAGTCGGATCAAAGTCGGACCGAAGTAGTACAGGGAGCATTTTCAAAGTCGGACCGACATGTGTCGGACCAGTTAAGACGGCTCCCATAGGGAAACATTGATTTTCACACGTCATGCGACATGAGCCCCCAATGCCGGAGCATTTGTCGCCCCAGTGTGAACCAGACCTTAGGCTGGGTTCACACTGATACGACACGACATTCATCCGACTTTCATCCTACTTTGCTCTGCGACATCAGTCCTACATTGATCCTACATTGGTCCGACATCCATCCGACATTCATGAACAGGATACTACTTTGATCCGACTTTGTGCTAGTCTGACTTGTCCTTTGACCAATCAAAACAATCCCAGGGTGAGATAAATTCCTTTTACTGCTGCTGTAATCACCATGTCGGATGTCAAATGTCGGACGGTTAGGACAAGGATCCTACTTTGATCCGACTTTAATGATATTCAATGGGCTGAAGTAGGATCAAAGTCGGACCAAAGTAGGACAGGGAGCATTTTTAATGTCGGACCGACTTGTGTCGGACCAGTTAAGATGGCTCTCATAGGGATTCATTGATTTTCACACGTCATGCGACATGAGCTCCTAATGTCGGAGCGTTTGTCGGACAAGTGTGAACCAGGCCTCAGTGAACTTGCATTTTGGGTGTTTCATGGACTGTGCATGTGTTTTCAATTGCCTCATTAGCACACAAACATATGTTATATAAAGCTCACAGAGCATTCGGTCGATTGCCTTAAGAAGAGGCAAGTGTGTGGGGGGGCAAAATGTACATGTTAGTGTCCTTATCGCGTTTGTAACACATATTTTATTTGTTATGTCTTTGCAAAACAAGTGATTGGTTAACTTTTGTTGATTGTATATTTTTGGTGTGGGGGAGATATGTTCCCCTGAAATAATTCTGATGTTGTTAATGTGTGTTGTTTGTTCACTTTGATTTAATTGTCTGCTGCATTTTTTTGGCCAAAAATTGCTCAAGATGTTGAGTCTGTAACTGTTTCAAATTGACCATGTTTTTTATTTTGCCTTCCCTTTTGTTTTGTTGAACAATAAAATTAGATGCAAAATTTTGATGTTTGTTTTGTGTTTTCTTTGCAACAAATGTGACAGCTGATTGGCATGTCAAAACAGAACAGGTGTGATTTGTCTAATCTGGTGCCGTCATGGTAGTATATGCATGGATTGTATTGTGTGCTGCCATGGAGTGTCACCAGGAAATGAAATACAGAGCGGTAAGTATTCAATTTTCCTTTTTTACTGCAGTGGTTCTGAGCCTCAGTCCTAAAGTACCCACAACAGGACATGTTTTGTGAATTTATCTTATCGAGAATTGCTGTCCAAAAATCAAAACCATTGACTGTGATTTAAAGCACATGTGCAAGATGAAGGAAAACCTGCAAACATGGCCTGTTGGGGGTACTTGAGAAGCACTGATTGAGAGCACTGCACTTAAAAATAGCTCAAGGCCATACAATTCTAATTGTGGGCATTTTGAGGGAAACGAAGTGTTAGAACCCCTGCATGTGTTTTTTTTTTTGTAGTTTGGCCTTTGTCTCCTTTTCTTAACATTGGTTTCACTTCCTGTCACACAGCTAAACAGGAAGTAAAGGTAAAACCCTACCAATGTCTTTTCTTGGGGACACACAGATCAGTCTAACTAGTGTCCCCATTAAGCAAATTGCACTCTAGCACTTTGTGTACACTCCAAATCATTGGGTAGTTTGGGGTTTAGTAAAGACAAATCCACTCTGCAGTAAAAGTGTAGCTGCTGAAAATCTGAGGGCAAGTACTGGTGATTGGATGTTACAATCATGTAAAAGCAAAGATGTTTTTTTTTTTGGCTTGCATGTCCCCCTCAGATATACAGCAAGTGCACTTGTAGTGCAAAGTAGATTTGCCTTTAGTAAATAAACCCCACAGTCCAAACTACCTAATAAATTGTGGTGTACCCTGCAATATGCTCGAGTGCAATGTGCATAATGGGGAAAGTATTTAGACTGACCTGTGTGTCCCCAAGGAAAGACATTGTTAGGGATTTTCCCTCACTTCCTGTGTGGCTATGTGACAGGAAGTGAATTATTTGGAAGGATAAATTGGCCAAATTATTTAGTTTAACTTTTCAAAGACTCATTCCTAAGTTGAATTGTGACGCATGTCAATGGCCCATTTTGACCCTCTTTAATCACTTGAGATCAGCGCTATAACTGATCGACGGCCACAGCATGGTCCTTAATTGCCGGGAGTCCGTCAATAAACGTCCTCCCCTTTGCGCGCGCTGTGGTCACAGAGTCACTGAGACTCGGGTGATGACAGATCCGAGTAAGGGGCTGATCCCTGCCCTTTACCATGTGATCAGCTGTCAGCCAATGACAGCTGATCACGTGATGTAAACAAAAGCTGGGTAATGGTTTTTGTTTTCTCCTTGTGACGACAGCGTGAGCATAAAAAAAGGCAATCACCGGCTTATGTGCAAGGGACATGGGGCCCGAAGAGGAAGAGGCAATTCTGCATCATCTGTGACAATTAGTAGCCCCTGCCAGTGCCACCTATCAATGCCCACCACTGGTGCCAATCAGTGGCACCTAGCAGTGCTGCCAGTGCCCATCACTGCCAACTATCATTGCCACCTAGCAGTGCCACTTCTCACTGCCCACCAGTGCCAAATAGCAATGCCACCTCAGTGCCCACCCTTGCCACCTTATCGGTGCCCATCAGTGCAGTCTCATCAGTGTACATCAATGAAGAAGAAAAATTACCTTTTTAAAAAATATTAACCAGTTTCCTACCGCCCACCGTCAAATGACATCCTTGGCTTTGGGCGGTGACATGTGAATGATGCAGGCATCATTCAGATATCATTCTTTTCAGCCGGCGATTCTGTGCACGATAAAAACGATCATAGTGGCAGTTCCGCCGCTTGATCGTTCTTATAGGCGGGGAGGGGACGTTCCCCCCCCCTCTTGCTGCCATCCGGTGCTTCTTCGGGCTCTCCCGTGCCATCTGGGGCTCGGAGAACGATTTGGAGATGACTGGTGACCAGATGGTCATCAGTCATCTCTATGACCGTCGGAGGCGCGGGCACGACGTTATGACATCACGCCGTGTTCCCGTATGTTAACCAAGCCGTGATCTTGACTGTCAGCATGAGATTGGTGATTTTTTGGAACAATATCATGCTTTCCAGCCTGGAGGAGAGATGTGGGGTCTTATTGACCCTGCATCTCTCCATAAAGAGGACCTGTCACACACATTCCTATTACAAGGGATGTTTACATTCCTTGTAATAGGAATAAAAGAGATCCCAAAAAATTAAAAAAAAAAATCAAAAAGAGTAAGAAATACAAAAAAGTCAAAAAAAAAAAAAAAATTAGAAAAAACGCCCATGTCCCCGGTAGCTCGCGCTCAGAAGCGAACACACACGTAAGTCCCGCCCACATATGTAAACGCAGTTCAAACCACACATGTGAGTTATTGCTGCGTGCGTTAGAATGAGTGCAACAATTCTAGCACTAGACCTCCTCTGTAATGCCAAAATGGTAACGTGTAAAAAAAATTTAAGCATCGCCTAGGGAGATTTTTAATTACTGAAGTTTGGTGTCATGCCATGCGTGTGCGCAATTTTAAAGCGTGACGTGTTAGGTATCTATTTACTCAGCATAACAACATCTTTCACATTATACCAAAAAATTGGCCGTAACTTTACTGTTTTGTAATATTTTTAGCAAACAAAAGGCGTTTGAAAATTTATTGCGCAAATACCGAGCGAGATAAAAATTTGCAATGACCGCCATCTTATTCCCTAGGGTGTCTGCTCCAAAAAAATATATAATGTTTGGTGTTTTGAAGTAATTTTATAGCCATAAATTTATGATTTTTACATGAAGGAGAGAAGTGCCAGAATAGGCCCAGTGCTGAAGTGGGTAAAATATCCATTTATTTATTTTTTAAACTCGGTCTTTTGTATTTATAGAAAAAAAAACAAAAAAAAAACACAAAGGTGATCAAATAGCACCAAAAGCAAGCTCTATTTGTGTGCCAACAAATAAAACATTTTCATTGGGTTACAGTGTTGTATGAGCGCGCAATTGTCATTAAAAGTGCATCAGCGCTGAAATGTGAAACTTGGTCTGGGCAGTGCGCAAGTGGTTAATATAAGGCTACATGCACACGGACATTTTTCCAGCCGCTTGTTTGAGCGTTTTTTGCAGCTTAAAAACATCTCTCCATGTTAGCCTATGGCCTCATGGCCACCATGGCGTTTTGGAGCTGTAAATGGCATAGGCGTTTTTAGGCCCCATGTAGACGGGACGCTGGTGCAAAGTGTTCAGAAGTAAGGTTGAAAGTGGCGTTTAGAAAGGCGCGCTTTGTGGCGTTTGCATGCCGTGTTTTACCACATTTGCGTGTATATGATAAGGAGCCGCCCTAAGCTCCAAAAACAGTATTATTTACGATTTTAGCTATTTAGTGAGACCAGAGTGATATCAGCAGCTGAGAGCAGCAGTGTAGTTGTATTTAGCGTGTCACTTGCCACATCACTTGCCACAAGTTGTGGATTGTCCACTTGCCACGTCAGCTGCCCCAAGTTGTGGATTGTCCACAATGCAATGGAAGCAATTATATATATATATATATATATATATATATATATATATATTATGTTTTTTCCTCATTTGCTATAAATTTGGAGTATATCAATGTAAAAAAAAAGGTCACCTTTAAAAACGCTTCTAAACTAAAACGCGGCTAAACGCTGGTACCGCGTCTGAAACGTGGAAATCTTTGGCGTCTGAAGGCATTTTGAGGGTTTGTGAAAAACGATTTTAAACGCAACTGCAGATTTTTTTTGCCAGGACAAAAACAGTGTTTTGGATGTAATAGAATTCAATGGACCCGCATCCAAAACGCAAGTACTGCAATTTTGCGGCGATTTTTTGTTTGACCTGTTTATGGCTGGTTGTTAAAGGAAATGTAAAAAAACAAAAAAAAATGGTTCAAAAAACAAAACCAAAAAAAAAACAGCGTGGGGTCCCCCCACAGGTCCATACCAGGCCCTTAGGTCTAGTATGGATTCAAAGGGGACCCCCCCCCCCCAAAAAAAATGAAAAAAAAATGGCGTGGGGGTCCCCCCAGGTCCATACCAGGCCCTTGGGTCTAGTATGGATTCAAAGGGGACCCCCCCCCCCCGCAAAAAAATGAAAAAAAAATGGCGTGGGGGTCCCCCCAGAGTCCATACCAGGCCCTTCAGGTCTGGCATGTATTTTAAGGGGAACCCCGCACCAAAAACAAAAATTGCGTGGGGTCCCCTTAGAATACACACCAGACCCTTTATCCGAGCACTCAACCTGGCAGGCCGCAGGGGAAAAGGGGGGCGAGAGAGCGGCCCCCCCTCCCTCCTGAACCGTACCAGGCCGCATGGCCGCATGCCATCAACATGGGGAGTTTGGTGCTCTGGGGCAGGGGGGCAACCTGCAGCCCCCCACCCCAGAGCACCCTGCCCCCATGTTGATGAGGACAAGGGCCTCTTCCCGACAACCCTGGCCGTTGGTTGTCGGGGTCTGCGGGCGGGGGGCTTATCGGAATCCGGGAGCCCCCTTTAATAAAGGGGCCCCCGGATCCCGGCCCCCCACCCTATGTGAATGAGTATGGGGTACATCCCATTCACCTGGTGGAAAAAAATTGCAATAAAAAAACCACACAGATTTTTAAAGTATTTTATTGCACAGCTCCGGGGGTCTTCTTCCGACTTCGGGGGTCTCCGGTGTCGTCGCCGCCGCTCTCCGGTTTTCTTCTGCCGGGCCACCGCTAACTTCTTTAGCTCTTTTGCTAGCGGAGGCCCGGTCTTCTCCGTCGTCTTCTCCCCTCTTCTCCTCTCCGGTTCTTCCTTTCTTCTGCCGGGCCTCCGCTAACTTCTTTTAGCTCTTTTGCTAGCGGAGGCCCGGTCTTCTCCGTCGCCTTCTTCTTCTCCCGCTATCCGGTTCTTCTCCCGCTTCTTTCTTCTGCCGCCCCCCCACTAACTTCTTTAGCTCTTTTGCTAGTGGAGGGGCCGGTCTTCTCCGTCGCCTTCTTCTTCTCCCGCTCTCCGGTTCTTCTCCCGGTTCTTCTCCTGCTTCTTTCTTCTGCCGGCCCCTCCACTAACTTCTTTAGCTCTTTTGCTAGTGGAGGGGCCGGTCTTCTCCGTCGTCGCCGTCGGCGTCTTCTTCTCTCTTCTCCTCCTTGATGTTGACTCGTCGCTTCCTCTCGCAGTAATGTTAAATTTTCGGTCCGCAGAGATTAATATAGGCTTCTCATGACGTCACAGTCACATGTTCCCATGACGTCACACTCACATGCTCCGGGGCCATGTGCCCCGGAACATGTGACTGTGACATCATGAGAAGCCTATATTAATCTCTGCGGACCGAAAATTTAGCATTACTGCGAGAGGAAGCGACGAGTCAACATCGAGGAGGAGAAGAGAGAAGAAGACGCCGACGGCGACGACGGAGAAGACCGGCCCCTCCACTAGCAAAAGAGCTAAAGAAGTTAGTGGAGGGGCCGGCAGCAGAAAGAAGCGGGAGAAGAACCGGATAGCGGGAGAAGAAGAAGGCGACAGAGAAGACCGGGCCTCCGCTAGCAAAAGAGCTAAAAGAAGTTAGCGGAGGCCCGGCAGAAGAAAGGAAGAACCGGAGAGGAGAAGAGGGGAGAAGACGATGGAGAAGACCGGGCCTCCGCTAGCAAAAGAGCTAAAGAAGTTAGCGGTGGCCCGGCAGAAGAAAACCGGAGAGCGGCGGCGACGACACCGGAGACCCCCGAAGTCGGAAGAAGACCCCCGGAGCTGTGCAATAAAATACTTTAAAAATCTGTGTGTTTTTTTTATTGCAATTTTTTTCCACCAGGTGAATGGGTAGGGGTACGATGTACCCCATACTCATTCACATAGGGTGGGGGGCTGGTATCCGGGGGCCCCTTTATTAAAGGGGGCTCCCGGATTCCGATAAGCCCCCCGCCCGCAGACCCCGACAACCAATGGCCAGGGTTGTCGGGAAGAGGCCCTTGTCCCCATCAACATGTGGGCAGGGTGCTTTGGGGTGGGGGGGCCACAGGTCGCCCCCCTGCCCCGAAGCACCAAACCCCCCATGTTGAGGGCATGCGGCCTGGTACGGTTCAGGAGGGAGGGGGGGCCGCTCTCGTCCCCCCCCTTTTCCCCTGCGGCCTGCCAGGTTGCGTGCTCGGATAAGGGTCTGGTTTGGATTTTGGGGGGACCCCCACGCCATTTTTCGGCTTGAGGGGTTCACCTTAAAATCCAGACCAGACCTAAGGGTCTGGTTTGGATTTTGGGGGGACCCCCATGCCATTTTTCGGCTTAGGGGGTTCACCTTAGAATCCAGACCAGACCTAAGGGCCTGGTATGCTCCTGAAGGGGAACCCATGCCGGTTTTTTCATTAAAATTTGGCCTGGAGTTCCCCTTCATGATTCATACCAAACATGGGACAGCGAGGCTGCCGAGGACCAGCACGATCACATTCTCGGCCGGCTAGTCGCCTCTAGGACACGACTTGAGCGGCTGCTGCACGCTCAGGTCGTGTCCAGATCGCCTCGCAAAGTCGCGTTGTCCCTGTGTCAGCCGGCACACGAGTTGCCCGCAAGTCGGATCCGACTTCCCGGGCGACCTCTATTCAAATCAATGGACTCCCATAGGGAACCATTCATTTTCAATAGAGCGCCACTGACATTTCTATTTACTATAACAGTGCGCCGCTGCTTCTTGCGCCCAGTGAAGGAGTTATCCGGCGCACCAATTAAGGTTAGAACCAGCGCAGCGCACTGTTATTAGTAAATCAGCCCCACAGTGTCATAAGACAATATGGCATGGGAGGGAAAAATGGTTACAGCTCTGAGGTAATTGGAAAGAGAGGATGATAGGGGATAACACCTTAGGTAAACATAATCAGTGAGATCAGACATCATGAAGCCTTTCATATTCACAAGAAAACTCTGATTTATCCCAAGGTTCCCAGATTTTGTCAAAAATAGGTAAGGTTTCTTCTATCTTAGCAGTCATATGTTCCATTCTACTTGTGTCAGACAATAATGATAGAGCAAGGTGGAACGTAGGAGGAGAGGTAGAGAGCCAGCACCTAGGGATGGCTCTCTTAGCAGCCAGAAGGACAAAAGACATAAGTTTCTTCAAAGCTTTTGATATGTCGTGGAGAGGTAGGCCTAGAAGGAAGTGTATTGGAGTTAAAGGAATAGGGGTAAGCAATGACTTTTGTAGAAGCTCCTGGATTTCAGTTCAAAAGGGAGTAATGAGAGGGCAGTCCCAAAAAATGTGAAAAAGGGAACCCACAGACTTGCCACGCCTCCAGCAAAATTTGGAGAGGGAGGGGTCACGAGCATGTAACAAGTCCGGGGTCCTATACCAAAACATCAGAACTTTAAAAGCAGTTTCCTTCTGTACTACAAAATGTGAGATCTTGCACGTAGAGTCCCATATCTTACCCCAATCCAATAATGAAATTGGACGTTGTAGTATGTGTGACCATTTTTTCATATAGCTATGGGTGGAATCCGTTAGAGGTGGATTTTCGTGGAGGATCTTATATATGGACGAGATTTGTTTGGAGTCATAGGGACCATTAGCACATATAATTTCAAAGCCTGTGGGTTTTTCTAAAAAAAGTGTAGGAGATTTGGCAAGAAAAAAATGTTTAAATTGAATGTAAGAATAGTGAAGTGAGGCTGGGAGATCGTGTTTTTTCTGTAGCTCTGAGAAAGATAAGAGTTTACGAGTGACCGGATGCACAATATGTCGCAACTGAAATATCCCCGCCCGAGTCCACGGATACATCCTTGCATAAGACAGTCCATCAGGGATGTCTGGGTTGAACAGTAAATTCAGAAGGGGGGGACATTTGGAAGTTAGAGAATAACGCTCTGCACATCTTTTCCAAATAGTAAGGGTAAAAAGCATTGGTGCCAAGCAGAGGGATCTCAACTGAGGCATGAATTTAGAAGAGTGAGGCCATAGCATAGAGCAGAGATGGACCGGAACAGTAATTCCCATCTCAATCTCGGCCCATCTGCTAGATGCCTTTCTAGAAATCCAAGTAGTTAGTTCTCTTAAGTGGGAGGCATAGTAGTATTTGATGATATCTGGTGCTGCCAGACCACCCCTATGCTTAGGAGCAAAAACAACTGATTGTGCTATCCTATGAGAAGCATTGTTCCATATGAACTTGAGGCATCGTCTCTGGAGAATTTTCAATTGCGACATTGGCACCGGAATCGGAAGCGTTTCAAACAGGTAAAGCAACTTGGGAAGTATCGACATCTTAAGGACATTAATCCTACCTAAGAGAGAGATCGGGAGAGAGGTCCAATGATTCAGAAGACGTGTTATTTCTGCAAACATAGGGGGAAAATTAGCTTGATATAGGGACGTGTATGAAGGGGTAATGTATACCCCTAAATATTTAAGTGTGGAAGGACTCCAACGGTACCGAAAAGAGTCTTGGAGAGATTTAAGCAATTCGGGTGAAATGTTTATGGGTAAGGCCTGTGTCTTTGACTGGTTAATCTTAAACCCTGAGATAGCTGCAAATGCGGATAGAGTGTTGTGTAAAATGGGTAAAGAGGTGATGGGTTAGGTAAGGGTTAGTAGTATATCATCAGCAAAAAGTGATAATTTATAGTCCTGTTTTCGCAGCACAACCCCCCGTATATCTGGATGGGACCTGACGGCAAGCGTCAAAGGCTCCAAACATAGAATAAACATCAGAGGTGACAAAGGACACCCCTGCCTGGTACCATTACTGAGGGGGAACCGCTGCGACAGATAGGAAGACATCTGGACCTGAGACGTAGAAGTAGAGTATAGGGCATGTAAAGCTTTTATAAAAGAACCTGAGAATCCGTATCTGGAAAGGACAGCAAACATGAAAGGCCAGCTAAGGCGGTCAAACGCTTTCTGCGCATCAAGACTCAGGACAATAGCAGGATGTTTGGTTCTATTTAAGAGGTCAATCAGGTCTACAGTCCATCTGGTATTGTCACCCGCGTTTCTTGTAGGTACAAACCCCACTTGATCTCTGTGAATCAGTGTCATCAGTGATGGGGATAGTCTGTTAGCCAATAATTTAGTAAAGATCTTATAGTCTGAATTTAGTAAGGCAATGGGGCGATAATTATCAGGTAATGAGTGATCCTTACCCGGTTTAGGAATGACAGTTATGAATGCGTGTAAAAATTGTGAATGTGGGATGGAACCAGCAAGTAAAGAGGAAAATAAAGATAGTAAATGGGGGTTGAGAATATCAGAGAAAGTCTTATAGTAGGAATAGGGGAGTCCATCTGGTCCTGGTGACTTATGAGTTGGTAGGGCTTTTATCACCGTCGCTATCTCCTCAATAGTAACAGGGGCATTAAGCGCAGAATTCTGGGCACTTGACAATTTAGGTAGGTCTAAAACTCTTCAAATTTATCCTGGGAGAACTGGGACGTCGGGTTTAGACAGTTATACAATCTCTTATAAAAATTTCCAAAAACCTGGGACATAGTCTTAGGACAGTATGTAGGAAGTCCATCTGGATGTATCAGGTGGTCAGGGATTGAAAGGAAGGGACGTGGCTTCAGTCTGTTAACAAGCATTCTATGTGGCTTATTGGCATACTCATAGAATTTTTGTCTGGCCCATAACATAGATTTAGATATCTTACTTAGGTTAAATGATTTGATACGGTTACGAACTGAAGTCACAAGTCTCAGTCAGGCCCGGACTGGGACAAAAAATAGGCCCGGGCAATTTAGACTGAGCAGCCTGGGGGGGAGGGGCGGTGGTGCTTTGCGGCGGCGGTTAATAATGGGATGTGGGGTTCCAGCACCTTGTACCTCTGGACCCCTTTACATTACACAGCACCCTGCACCTCTGGGCCCCTTTACATTACACAGCACTCTGGACCCCTTTACATTACACAGCACCTTGCACCTCTGGACCCCTTTACATTACACAGCACCTTGCACCTCTGGACCCTTTTACATTACACAGCACCCTGCACCTCTGGACCCCTTTACATTACACAGCACCCTGCACCCCTTTACATTACACAGCACCCTACACCCCTTTACATTACACAGCACCCTGCACCTCTGGACCCTTTTACATTACACAGCACCCTGCACCTCTGGACCCCTTTACATTACATAGCACCGCACCTCTGGACCCCTTTACATTACACAGCCCCCCACAGTTTGTTACACAGACACCCCCTAACAGTTCTGGACCCCCTGCATGTTACACAGACCCCCTACAATACAGAACCCCCTACAATACAGAAACCCCCTACATTACAGAACCCACCTACATTACAGAACCCACCTACATTTCAAACCCCCCTACAATACAGAACCCCCCCTACATTTCAGACCCCCCTACATTTCAGACCCCCCTACAATACAGAACCCCCCTACATTACAGAACCCCCCCCTATGTAGTGACATGTGCAGCAGTAACTTACAGCATGTCTGGAGATGAAGACACTCTGGCTGCTGTGTCCTCCTTTCTTTCTCCTTCAGCTGAGTGAACGAGTCTGTGGGAGGAGTGGAGGGGGCAGCCACACCCCCAGCTCCGCCCACCAACCCCGGCTGCCTCCAGAGACATTGGAGATGATGGGGAGCAGGGGAGGGCTGGCAGCCTTAGGCCTGGGGGGCAAGTCCAGTCAAGTGGCACTTTGAAACACCAAATAAGCTCACCATCCCCAGTGCCCATCAGCGCAGCCTCACCAGTGCCCATCAGCGTAGCCTCACTAGTGCCCATCAGCACAGTCTGTTCAGTGCATGGGGATTAGAGAGGAGAGTAGCCGGATTACACAGAGCGGAGATCTCCCACTTGCCCAGCGTGGCCATGATGGAAGTCATCAGTGTGCTGTCTATCATAAGAGCCAGTCCAGGAGGCGGGACTTTGTATGACAGTGGCCGCCAGGTAAGTGGGAGATCCCCGCTCTGTGAAATCTGGTGGCGCTCCCCCTCCGAGGCAGCCCAATGGGCACAGACCCTGGGCGCCCTCTCACTGCCCCATCTCGCAGTGCACCCGCTCCCAATTGGCCATACTTGGTCCAGGGACAGTGTCCTCAGTCCGGGGATGTCTGGTCACCCTAGGCTAGTGGCCAGCAGGACCCACAGGTCAGTGGTCAGCAGGACCCACAGGTCAATGGCCAGCAGGACCCCCAGGTCAGTGGCCAGCAGGACCCCCAGGTCCGTGGCCAGCTCCCAGCAGGACCCACACATGTGGGTCTTGCTGGGATCTGCCTGTGCACCTGGGGGTCCTGCTGGCTGCGGAACTGTGGGTCCTGCTGGCTATGGCCTGTGGGTCCTGCTGGCCATGGCCAGCTCCCAGCAGGACCCACAGTGTTGAGGGCGATTTATAAGTTACTGGGTGGGCACTTGCCTGGGGCAGGGTAAATAGGGTGTATGGGGGGGGTAGATGGGATGTGGGGTTCAGCTGTGGGTGTCAGGGTCTCTCACCTCAGTGATGGCAGCTGCCCTTACCAGAACCAGCTCAGCAGGTCCTTGCATGGCCTCCTCCGATCCTGGGGGTGTGAAGTGATGCTCCTGTCCTGGGGTCAAGTAAACTTGCAGCCCAAGCCAGTCATGTGGGTCCCAACTCCCTTGCTGCCCAGGGGTAGACTGACAACACCCAGAGCCCCCAGACCAAATAAAGCAAGGGCCCCCTGTCAGGCCCTGCCCATGACCCATTCCTGGCCCTATCATGACCCACCCCTGGCCCCGCTCCTTCAATTTGTACAAAGTACTACCTTTTAAAAAAAAAACACTGTTTAACAACAGAGTCTAATGGGACCTGGAGGGGGGTCTTTTTCTAACAGTGTCCCATGGACAGTCTGTTAGAAAGTGTCCCCTCCAGGCCCCATTAGGGACTAGAACAGAGTCTAATGGGACCCCCTCTTTGTGCCATGACTCTAACCCCTGCCCCAACCTCTCACAAAGTAGAAATAAAATTGTAGCACTACTCTTACCTTAACTATGGGTGCTGTAGCTGTGGCTGGCTCCCGCATCCCCTGAGGCTGGTTCCTGTGGGTGGCTAGCTGGCACCTGTTGGTGGCTGGCCGGCACCCTGCTGTGGCTGGCTGGATCCCTGGTGTGGGTGGGTAACCGTGGGTGGCTGGCTGGCATCCTGCTGTGGATAGTCACTGTGGCTGGTTTGCTTCTGTGGGTGGCTGGCTGGCTCCCTGCTGTGGGTGGGTCACCGTGGCTGGCTGGCTCCTGTGGGTGGTTGGCTGGTTTGCTGGTGTGGGTGGGTCACCGTGAATGGCTGGCTGGCACCCTGGCCCTGCTGTGGATGAGTCACCATGGGTGGCTGGCACCCTGGCCCTGCTCTGGGTGGGTCACTGTGGGTGGCTGGCTTCTGTGGGTGGCTGCCTGGCACCCTGCTGTTGGTGGCTGGCCTGGCTCTCTGCCGTGGGTCAGTGGGTGGGTCGGTGGCTGGCTGGCACGGTGCAGCATGCTGTGGGTGACTGGCCTGGCTCCCTGCTGTGGGTGGCTTGCACTGTGCAACCTGCTGTGGGTGACTGGCCTGGCTCCCTGCTGTGGGTCAGTGGGTGGGTGGGTGGCTGGTTGGCACAGTGCACTCTGCTGCTGGTGGCTGGCCTGGCTCCCTGCTGTGGGTCAGTGGCTGGCTTGCACGGTGCACCCTGCTGTGGGTCAGTGGCTGGCTTGCACGGTGCACCCTGCTGTGGGTTAGTGGCTGGCTTGCACGGTGCACCCTGCTGTGGGTCAGTGGCTGGCTTGCACAGTGCACCCTGCTGTGGGTGGGTGGGTGCTGGCCTGGCTCCCTGCTGTGGGTCAGTGGCTGGCTTGCATGGTGCACCCTGCTGTGGGTCAGTGGCTGGCTTGCACGGTGCACCCTGCTGTGGGTGGGTGGGTGCTGGCCTGGCTCCCTGCTGTGGGTCAGTGGGTGGGTGGCTGGCTGACTTGCACAGTGCACCCTGCTGCAGGTGGCTGGCCTGGCTCCCTGCTGTGGCAGACAGAGAGGGGGTGGGCTGACAGAGGGGGGAGTGAGCTGACAGAGGGGGGGTGGACTGACAGGGGGGAGCTGATAGAGGAGGGGTGGGCTGAGAGTGGGGGTGGGCTGACAGAGCAGGGCTGACGGGGGTGGGCTGAGATGGGGGGGTGGACTGACAGAGGGGGGGACTGACAGAGGGGGGGGGTGGGCTGACAGAGGGGAGCTGATAGAGGAGGGGTGGGCTGACAGAGCAGGGCTGTTGGGGTGGGCTGAGATAGGGGCTGGGCTGACAGAGAGGAGGTGGGCTGACAAAGGGGGGGTGGGCTGACAGAGAGGAGGTGGGTTAACAGTGAGGAGGCTAGGGGAGGGGCGCTGACAGAGAGGGGGGGTAGATGAGACTTAGAGACCTCAGAAACATGCAGAGACCTAGGACTCCAGCAAGTGGTCACGACCAGCCCCGTTTGGCCGCATCCACATGTGACCAGCTCCGCCGATCCATTTGCAGGGCGCGCGCAACACAAACGCCCTGTGATTGGCTGAACAGGGTCATGTGCGGCCGCACGCTGTGGAATTCTGGGACTTGTAGTCATGATGCGAGACTCGCATCATGACTTATGATGCGAGTCTCGCATCATGACTACAAGTCCCAGAATTCCACAGCGTGCGGCCGCACATGACCCTGTTCGGCCAATCACAGGGCGTTTGTGTAGCCTGCTGCCTACAAGTCCCAGAATGCCACAGCATGCGGCCGTGCATCTGGCCGACTTCATTAAAAAAAAAATGGCAGCGAGGGCCCCTTGCATTCCGGCCCAGCCCGCCCCTGATGGGGAGACGTGACATGCTGTCCGGCGGCCTGAGGGCCGCCACGGGACGCTGCGGGACACCGGCGGCCCGCGGGCCGAAGTTGTCCACCGGCGGCCCGCGGGCCGCCGCAGCCCACCGGGCATTTGCCCGGTATGCCCCATGGCCAGTCCGGGCCTGGTCTCAGTCGTTCCACCGTGGGGGATTCAAGTAAGCGCATCTCGGCAGTTCTCAACTGAGCGAGAAGATCAGCTTTCAGCTTCAGTGAGTCTTGCTTAAGACGAGAGCCCGAAGCGATGCACTCACCCCTGAAAAAAGCTTTATGAGCTTCCCACAGGATGGAGGCATCTGACACCGAACCCTCGTTTAATTGAAAAAAATCAGACAGTTTCTGCTGCAATTGGGGCTGAACGATCGGGTCTTTGAGTAACGACTCGTTAAGGCGCCAATGACATATCTTAGGGGTAGTAGAGGTAAGTACATGATCAAGTTCAATGGGTGCATGGTCCGACCAGGTGATTGAGTCAATCTCAGAGGAGACAACATAAGGAAGCAGGGGGGCCGTTACAAAAAAGTGGTATAATCTGGAATAAAGCTTATGGGGAGGAGAATAAAACGTAAAACTTTTTTGAGTTGGATGTTTCACTCGCCACATGTCAAAAAGGTTGTATGATCTCGTCAGCTTACGAAATGAAGCTGACATTTTCTGGCCGGCTATACGTGGTGTGTCCCGAAATAATGCCCGTCTATCTTTGGTCGGGGACATGCACACATTGAAATCACCTCCTATGATCTTAAAAGGTTGAGAATCTAGTTGTATTTTCTCAAAGACTGTTGTGAGAAAGCTAATCTGACTGGCATTTGGGGCATAAACATTAGCCAAAGTAAGTTGGGTGTTCAAGTGAGTACAATTCAGGAGTACATATCGACCCTTGGGGTCCAGATAGGAGGAAAGGACACGGATCGGGCAAGAACGTTTGATGAGGATTGCCACCCCGGCCTTTCCAGAGGGGTCAGAAGCCACATATGCTGTGGGAAAGTGTCTGGAAGCAAATTTAAAGGATCCCCCAGGTCTAAAGTGAGTCTCTTGAACCATAATCACATCCGCATTAGAGGACCTGAATTCTTTCAGAGCTTGCCATCTTTTACCAATGGAATTCAGGCCTTTACAGGAGTACACTTTCCGAGCCATAACCTATCAGAGTTGTACTTAGCTAGCGTAGCATATGTAACAAAAAACATTCAAGTAACCATGATATAGAGCATATTTTAGCTAAAAGGCTTATAAGTCGAAATAATGCCATGAGGGCAGCATTAGTAACCTGAGTAGGGGCAACAACAAAAAAGACCTCTAATAAAACATACATTACTTACACAAAAGAAGGAAAAATAAAAAAAGAGTAAAAAAAAATGAACAAAAAACAAGTGAAAGGCCCTGATGAAGAAAAAAACATCAGGGAGCCAAGACAGCAGTCTGGGAAATGGAGGAGCATAGCAACTTGCAAGAACCAGCGGGGGGTTACCGTCACATCAAGGTAAACAGTCATCACCATTCTATAAGTGGGCATGAGTCAAAGTATCAGGTCGTTTATCAAAGAGGCAGTTATCGGTTAAACTAAAGAGAAAACGAAAACTGGAACATGTAGACTGCATGAATCAGGAAAGCGTCATTCTTGAAAAAAAAATAAGGGACAACAAGGGTGATCCATACTCACAGGATCACCAGCACAGCCAAGGTAAACAGCAACCGGCTGTGGTAGTGGAAAAGTAGACTACTGGATCCAAAAGCAGCTTCAGGTCAGGAATCTGGGAGAGTCAGCGCGTTGAGGGGTGGAGAAGGTTTTTCGTGATCGACGTTGAACGGGGGTCCAAATCTTGGCAGGAGTTGCAAGAGGCTTGGCATTCAAAGCGGGTAGCTGGAGGTCCTCCTCAGGGATGAGGGGAAGACCCAGATTGCGGAGGAAGGCCTCACTTTCAAAAAGATCTCTTAGTGAATGTTGAACTCCATCTTTAGTAACTGTCAGGCGAAAAGGGAATCCCCAACGATAAGGCACTTGGAGATTTTGCAGGTGGGTGGTAACAGGGCGGAAGCTCCTTCTTTTCGCCAGGATGATAGGGGAGAGATCACTGAATATCTGGATCTTGGCCGTTTTAAATTTTATGCGAGATTTATTACGTGCTGCGATAGTGAGGGCTTCTTTACTTTCATAAAAGTGAAAGCGAACAATAATGTCTCTGGGGTTGGAGCCAGGAGGAGGCTTAGGGGCCAGAGATCTATGGGCCCAGTCAAGACACCAGTCAATGTCCGGAATATGGGGTGCCAAAGTGACAAAGAGACCTAGCAGGTATGGGAGCAGTTCCTTGTCAGAGACCGACTCAGGCATCCCGCGGATACGGAGGTTCTGACGTCTTTCCCTGTTCTCCAGGTCCTCCTGCTGTACCTGGAGTTGGGAAACTGTGTGCTTCAGGGCCACATTGTCTTCCTCCAAAACATGTACATATTGGGTGAGATCGTCAAATTTGGTCTCTAAGGTGTTTATTCGCTCCCCCAATTGAGCTATCTCCCCCCTGAGTTCATGTGAAATTTTACCCACCTCCTTGGCTATGTTGTGGGTCAGATCCTGAAGCAGCGATTGTAGCTTGAGATCCAGCACAGCCACCGCCACCATCGCTGCAGCATCTGTGGATTGGGATTGCTGGGATCCATAGTCCGCCGGTGGCGTAGTATCGGACGCTTGGCTGGCATCAGCGTGATCCGGCGGGCCGGCGGCTATACTCGAGGCCGGGGATTGCGGCCTATACAGGAAGCGCTCCATAGCGTGACTAGGCTTCGAGGATGACGGCGGGACAAAGCCTCGGTATATATCTTTCTGAAATCCGATTTTGCCCATAAGCTGCCCAGGGGCGTCAGGCTAACTTTGGTGTTGCTCCTGGTGCTATTGTAGCTGTGGAAGCGGAGCAGGAGCCGCGAACAGGGAGACGGGGACCGGAGCTCTTCTCTCACGCGTCCGCCATCCTACAAGCCGCGCATGCGCCTTCAAATGCACTTTTTAATATTACAGGAACACTGCTCCACTTGATGCCTCGATCATCAGCTCCTCAATGTTAAGCGGTATATAAAGAAAGCAAGAAGAAAGCCTAATAGTTTAGATCGCTCATCAAGTTTATTAACATAATTTTAAAACGACTCATATGTCGGAAGTTAGGGTGTCGTAAACCTCTGCAGAGAGATCGCTGCTTCCACACTGAGAACATAGGCCCTTCTTTACTTGCTGGCAGGGGACAGTTTTTTTTTTTTTCTACTGAGAATGCAGCTGCTTTCTATAGAAAATGAAAGCAGTATTAAACCTCCAAAGCTAACATTTATTATATTGCAGCTTAATAATTCTTAGATGTGATGGCTGCATTCATTTTCTTTTTAAGGCTTTCTTTCTTCTATTTTCACCTGGTGATCCAGCCAGTAAGTATGTTTTTTGTTTTTTTTCAAAAGAATAAGCTCTCTCTCTCAGATGTATCAGTTTACAGGAATGAGAAAAAACATTTAACACTGACAGGGGTGCTTAAAATGATCAGCTTTTACATATGTGTTGTAACTAATTATAAAATGTGAGCTGGTGTTTGCCTTCGATAGTGTATCTAAATCTGCTAGTACCGAACATGCCTCTCCCCCCCCCCACCCCCAGACTGACAATGCTTCTGTGCACTGTGCCCCTGTGTTCATTCATCCAGAGTGGGGGCACTCTATTACAGGAGGTGTGTTACTGACCAGATCACTAGGTGAAAGCACAGGGAAAAAGAAAACTAATGCAGCCACCACATCTAATGATTGGTAAGTTGTATTAATGTACATTTTTGGTTTAGGGTTTAATACCGCTTTAACTTCAAGACTTTGCATCCTTTTTTTTTTTTTGCTGCACCTAGAATGTATTTAGGGTTGCCACCCGTCTGGGATTCACCCAGAGAGTCCGGGTTTTGAATCATGTGTCCAGTTTTAAGACCTAAAACCCAGACACATTATTCAGACAAGACTGTGGCTCCCCAAGTAGCCAAGGGCCACAAGTGCCAAATGCAATGGCGTGTGCATAGGCTGGGTGTCCTAGGCACTCCCTAATCACTAGGGTTACCAACTGTCTGGAGGTTTAGGAGCAGTTGTCTAAGCTGATGCCGCGTACACACGATCGATTTTCTCGACGGTGAAAACACCGTCGAGAAAATCGACGGGAAAAACGAGGGAACGGCTTGGTTCCCTACACACGGCCGTTTTAAATTACATTTTTTTTTGGGTCGAAAAAAACGACCGTGTGTGGGCTCCCCGGCAGTGTTTCCCTATGGGAAAGCTGCCGCGGCAAAAAACGACGGGAATCACGACGAGAAAAATTAGAGCATGTTCTAATTTTTCTCGTCGTGATTAATGCCGTTTTTCCCATCGAGAAAAATGACAAAAAGACCACAGACGATCGTTTTTCTCGTCCAAAGGGAAAAATGAAATTTTTCTCGACGGGAAAATGATCGTGTGTACGCGGCATTTCCCTATGGGAAAACTGCAGCGGAAAAAAATGACGGGAATCACGACGAGAAAAATTAGAGCATGTTCTAATTTTTCTCGTCGTGATTAATGCCGTTTTTCCCGTCGAGAAAAATGACAAAAAGACCACAGACGATCGTTTTTCTCGTCCAAAGGGAAAAATGAAATTTTTCTCGACGGGAAAATGATCGTGTGTACGCGGCATTTCCCTATGGGAAAACTGCAGCGGAAAAAAATGACGGCAATCACGACGAGAAAAATTAGAGCATGTTCTAATTTTTCTCGTCGTGATTAATGCCGTTTTTCCCGTCGAGAAAAATGACAAAAAGACCACAGACGATCGTTTTTCTCGTCCAAAGGGAAAAATGTAATTTTTCTCGACGGGAAGATGATCGTGTGTACGCGGCATTTCCCTATGGGAAAACTGCAGCGGAAAAAAATGACGGGAATCACGACGAGAAAAATTAGAGCATGTTCTAATTTTTCTCATCGTGATTAATGCTCCCAAAAAGTCTCACACATGTGGTATCCCCGTACTCAGGAGAAGCAGCAAAATGTATTTTGGGGTGTAATTCCACATATGCCTATGGCATGTTTGAGCAATATATCATTTAGTGACAACTTTGTGCAAAAAAAAAATAAAAAATAAATAAATTGTCTTTTTTCCGCAACTTGTCAACATATAAAATATTCCATGGACTCGACATGCCTCTCAGTATATAGCTTGGGGTGTCTACTTTCCAAAATGGGGTAATTTGTGGGGGTTTTGAACTGTTCTGGCATTTTATACACAACATTAGGAAGCTTACATCCACTCTTCTAACCACTTGAAGACTAATGCCCCGTACACACGATCGTTTTTCATGCCGTTAAAACTGCCATTTTAAAAAATGGCCCTGAAAAATGATCGTGTGTGGGCTCTAGAGCATTTTTAACGACGTGAAAAACGGCCATTAAAAATTCCGGACATGCTCTCTTTTTTCACGTCGTTTTTCATGTCGTTTTTTTTAACGACGTGAAAAACGATAGTGTGTATGCTTTAACGACGTGAAAAAAAACGCGCATGCTCAGAATCAAGTATGAGACGGGAGCGCTCGTTCTGGTAAATCTAGCGTTCGTAATGGAGATAGCACATTCATTACACAGTAACGGACTGAAAAGCGCGAATCGTCGCTCAACAAACTTTACTAACATGAAGGGTGGCGCCATTCGAACGGAACTTCCCCTTTATAGTGCCGTCGTACGTGTTGAACGTCACTGCGCTTTGCTTGATCGTTTTTTTAATGATGGTGTGTACGCAAGGCAGGCTTGAGAGGAAACATGAAAAAAAACGAGGAGAAAAACGTCGGTTTAAAAAATTACATTAAAAACGATCGTGTGTACGGGGCATAAGCCCTTTTTGACACTTTTTGTTTACATGAAAACATATTTTTTTTTGCAAGATAATTATGTTGAACCCCCAAACATTATATATATTTTTAAAGCAAAGGCCCTACAGATTAAAATGGTGGGTGTTGCATTTTTTTTTCTACACAGTATTTGCGCAGCGATTTTTCAAACGCAGTTTTTTTGGGGGAAAAATACACTTTTTTTAATTTTAACCTCCCTAGCGGTAATCCCGAGCGTGACTCGGGGTTGTTTTTTTATGCTAGGATCGGTAACCCCGAGTCACGCTCGGGGTAGACATTGCAGAGCTCGCAGCGGAGTTTCCTTACCTTCTCCTGGCGATCCAGCGATGATGTCCTCTGCTGTGATCGCCAGCGAGACCTCCGGCGAGTGTCGGCACTTTCGACCCCATCTGACTTCCTAGTTCCGTTCCCTGCGAGCCGCAGCGGCGCATGGGAGCGGAACTGGGCGGCAAATTCAAAAAGGTAAACACACAGTATACATACAGTATACTGTAATCTTACTGATTACAGTACTGTATGTAATAATTACACACCCCCTTTGTCCCTAGTGGTCTGCCCAGTGTCCTGCATGCACTTTTATATAATAAAAATCGTTCTTTCTGCCTGTAAACTGGAGATTGTCCATAGCAACTAAAAAGTGTCCCTTTATGTCAAAAGTGGTTTTAGACCAGCTAGAAAGCAGCGATAATAAATTAGAATCACTCGCAGAATTGAGCGATAGCGATTTGTGGGGAAATTCGTCATCAAACACTAAATCTAATGACAGCAACAATTCTGCAACTGAGCAAATTTCAGTGTTTTTGATTTGATTACATTATTGAATAATTTTTATTATAATTAGATTACTATTTTTTATAATTTTTTATAGTTATTCATTATATTATAATTTATAATTTTGTGTTTCATATTTATCATACCCGGGATGTTTACTAGACTCTGGTTTGCTCAGGTTTAAGTAAGTAATTACTAAGAATCGCAGGCCTATAATACATAACACCAAATTTTCATGCAAAATAATTGTACCGCTTTTGGTACATAATTCCAGAAAGAATCATACCGCCAGGGAGGTTAATGCACTAAAACACACTATATTGCCCAAATGTTTGATGAAATAAAAAAGATGATCTTAGGCCGAGTACATAGATACCAAACACGACATGCTTTAAAATTTCGCACAAACGCGCATTGGCGACAAACTACATACATTTTTAAAAGCTTTTAAAAGCCTTTACAGGTTACCCCGTTAGATTTACAGAGGAGGTCTACTGCTAAAATTACTGCCCTCGATCTGACCTTCGCGGTGATACCTCACATGCATGGTGCAATTGCTGTTTACATATGACGCCAGACCGACGCTTGCGTTCGCCATTGGGCAAGAGCAGGGCAGGACAGGGGTGCTTTTTTTATTTTTTTTTTATTTTTTTTATTTTGCTTTTTTATTTTATTTTTAAATTGTTCCTTCCATATTTTTTTTATTTTTATCATTTTTATTGTTATCTCAGGGAATGTAAATATCCCCTATGATAGCAATAGGTAGTGACAGGTACTCTTTTTTGAAAAAACTGGGGTCTTCTAGACCCTAGATCTTTCCTCTGCCCTCAAAGCATCTGACCACACCAAGATCGGTGTGATAAAATGCTTTCCCAATTTCCCAATGGCGCTTTTTATATCCGGGGGCTAATTAGCCACTAGGATTGCTTTTACATGAAAGCCGGCCGCTGGCTGAAAAGAATGATACCAAGATGATACCTAAACCCGCAGGCATCATTCTGGTATAAACATTCAAAATCCAGCAACATACCAGTACGTTACTGGTCCTTGTTGGACATGTATTGTAATCTTTTTTTTTCATGCAGCCAGTTGGCTGAACGACAAAAGAGATTGATCGGTGGGTATGCCCACTAGGGATGAGCTCGGTGTTTGAGTCGAACATACGTTCGACTCGAACATCGACTGTTCGATCGTTCGACGAAGATCGAACGATTTGGGCCGTTCGCGCCTAATTCGAGTGACGCGAACGGCCCACAATGCACTACGCCATCGCAGTGTCATCCAGGCGCTGTGATTGGCCAAGCATGCACTGTGACCCCGCATGCTTGGGCAATCACAGCGCCGGGAGCGAGGAGAGCAATGATTGGCCACAGGCAGGATGCCTGTGGTCAATTATTGCTGAGGGTGTTTAGTACACGCCCCACACTATAAAAGGCCGCCAGCACGGCGGCCTAGTGTAGTGTGTTCCGGAGCAGTTTTCTAGGGACAGAAAACTATAGGTAGGGAGAGTGTCAGTGTGTTTTACTGTGATAATCCTTGTTTCTAGGGACAGGGAAGGACAGTGAGGGAAATTCTCCTTGTGCTATAGTGTGCTAAAGCATTGATCATCAACCATCTTTAAAAAAACATTTTTTCTAGGGACAGAAAACTATAGGTAGGGAGAGTGTCAGTGTGTTTTACTGTGCTAATCCTTGTTTCTAGGGACAGGGAAGGACAGTGAGGGAAATTCTCCTTGTGCTATACTGTGCTAAAGCATTTTCATCAACCATCTTTAAAAAAACATTTTTTCTAGGGACAGAAAACTATAGGTAGGAAGAGTGTTAGTTTATTTCACTGTGATAATCCTTGTTTCTAGGGACAGGGAAGGACAGTGAGGGAAATTCTCCTTGTGCTATAGTGTGCTAAAGCATTGATCATCAACCATCTTTAAAAAACATTTTTTCTAGGGACAGAAAACTATAGGTAGGAAGAGTGTCAGTTTCTTTCACTGTGATAATCCTTGTTTCTAGGGACAGGGAAGGACAGTGAGGGAAATTCTCCTTGTGCTATAGTGTGCTAAAGCATTGATCATCAACCATCTTTAAAAAAACATTTTTTCTAGGGACAGAAAACTATAGGTAGGAAGAGTGTCAGTTTCTTTCACTGTGATAATCCTTGTTTCTAGGGACAGGGAAGGACAGTGAGGGAAATTCTCCTTGTGCTATAGTGTGCTAAAGCATTGATCATCAACCGTCTTTAAAAAAACATTTTTTCTAGGGACAGAAAACTATAGGTAGGAAGAGTGTCAGTTTCTTTCACTGTGATAATCCTTGTTTCTAGGGACAGGGAAGGACAGTGAGGGAAATTCTCCTTGTGCTATAGTGTGCTAAAGCATTGATCATCAACCGTCTTTAAAAAAACATTTTTTCTAGGGACAGAAAACTATAGGTAGGAAGAGTGTCAGTTTCTTTCACTGTGATAATCCTTGTTTCTAGGGACAGGGAAGGACAGTGAGGGAAATTCTCCTTGTGCTATAGTGTGCTAAAGCATTGATCATCAACTGTCTTTAAAAAAACATTTTTTCTAGGGACAGAAAACTATAGGTAGGAAGAGTGTCAGTTTCTTTCACTGTGATAATCCTTGTTTCTAGGGACAGGGAAGGACAGTGAGGGAAATTCTCCTTGTGCTATATTGTGCTAAAGCATTGATCATCAACCGTCTTTAAAAAAACATTTTTTCTAGGGACAGAAAACTATAGGTAGGAAGAGTGTCAGTTTCTTTCACTGTGATAATCCTTGTTTCTAGGGACAGGGAAGGACAGTGAGGGAAATTCTCCTTGTGCTATAGTGTGCTAAAGCATTGATCATCAACCGTCTTTAAAAAAACATTTTTTCTAGGGACAGAAAACTATAGGTAGGAAGAGTGTCAGTTTCTTTCACTGTGATAATCCTTGTTTCTAGGGACAGGGAAGGACAGTGAGGGAAATTCTCCTTGTGCTATAGTGTGCTAAAGCATTGATCATCAACCGTCTTTGAAAAAACATTTGATCTAGGGACAGAAAACTATAGGTAGGAAGAGTGTCAGTTTCTTTCACTGTGATAATCCTTGTTTCTAGGGACAGGGAAGGACAGTGAGGGAAATTCTCCTTGTGCTATAGTGTGCTAAAGCATTGATCATCAACCGTCTTTAAAAAAAACATTTTTTCTAGGGACAGAAAACTATAGGTAGTGTGACAGCAGGAAGGTAAAGTCACCTGGTTGCATCCAGGGGGGTAGATATATTTCGCCCAGATTCAGGCTTTACGCCGATTTATACAGCTAGGTGGAGAGTTGTATAAGCCCAGCTGAGACTAGTGGGCTCATTGATGACTCATACCTCTAGGGAGAGGGCTGGGCGTCGTGCAGACAGGGAGTTGATGAGGCCAGCTGAAGCTTGTCAGCTCATTTAGGCCTCTATAAAAAACTCCCAGCTTCATTAGATGTTAGCTCATGCCTGGAAGCAGACCTGTGTGGACTGTCTAGGGAGAGTGAACCCCTGTGCGGTGAGAGAAAGCCTGTGTGGCTATATTTTGCTTGGACATTTAAAACCAGGGACTAGGACAGCACTAGGCTGATCCCAGTCGTTAGTTAGGAAACCTGTAAGTTTAGTCAGAGGTCAAGTTGACCAGGATTTATTTTGTGTTTGTTTTTTTTGCCTTGCTGTGTTTTTGTCACTGTAAATAGAAAATAAACCGCACCTTTTTTTTGATTTTGAAAACCACAACCTCCGTCTGCTGGGCCTGTTTTTGGGTGGGGAGCCCATCCCGGGGGTCACACATACCCGCTGCCGAGCTAGCCCCCTCACAGTTGGTGGAGAACCAGTGGCAGTTTTTTTTTAAGCCAGCATGGAGGAGATACTGAAACAGCTGGCTCTAGCAAATGCCAATCAACAGCAGACAAATGCAGGTTTGCAAAGGAGCCTTGCAGCCCAGCAGCAAGCTCATCAACAGAGCCTTGCAACTTTACAACAGAGTCTGGAGGCTCAGCAACAAGCCCAACAGCAATCTGAGGCCCGCTTCATAGACCTGTTGCAGAAGCAAGAGCAGAGACTACAACAACAGATGGAAGCAGTAATGCAGCAACGTCCGCAGACCGGTGAGGAAAGCCGTCCCACTAATACCGCGTCCTTTGGGGTGAGTCGTTTATTGACAAAAATGACTGGAGAGGATGATCCAGAGGTATTTTTGACCACATTTGAAAGGACCGCTGAAAGAGAAAAGTGGCCTGAGGAGCAGTGGGCTGGACTGGTGGCTCCTCTGTTAACGGGTGAATCGCAGAAAGCTTACTATGACCTAGAGCCTGACCAAGCAAAAGACTATGTGATGCTAAAAGCTGAAATATTGGCAAGGCTGGGTGTCACCCTGGCTGTCCGGGCTCAGCGTGTGCATAACTGGACTTTCCAGCTTGGAAAACCCCCCAGGTCTCAAATGTATGATCTCATTCACCTGAGCAGAAAGTGGCTACAGCCAGAGACTTTGTCCGCACCAAAGATTGTGGAACGTGTTGTAATGGATCGGTTTTTGAGAGCTCTTCCTACTGCCATCCAAAAGTGGGTAAGCCATGGAGACCCAGAGACGGCCGATGGTCTTGTGGATCGTGTGGAGAAATACTTGGCTACAGAGAACCTGACGGCCTCTTCCAGAGACACTCGGACTTTCCACCCTAAGACCAGACCATCCCCAGGGGCGGATAAGATGATTCCAAGGGGTAAGGGTGGAGAGAGTGAGAGGGTGGGAGCTCTACCCCAAGTTTGGCGAGAACAGCCTGGGAAATCAGCGGCTCAAGAGGCGGCAAGAAGGATCATTTGCTACCGCTGCCGGCAAGCGGGACATATTGCAGCAAATTGCCCGGTTTTGGAGGAACCCATGCAGTGTGACTTTCTGACGGGCAGACGTCAGTCGCTGTGTGCGACAGTCGCATGCACTGCCATTCGGGGAACTGAGAAACATTTATGCAAAATGTGTATTAATGGTAGAAATGTTGTGGTATTGCTGGATTCAGGTAGCCTTGTGACCCTGATAAAGGCTGAGTTAGTTAAAACAGAGGTCTCTGGGAATAGCAAGGTAGCCGTTATTTGTGTGCATGGGGACACCCGAGAGTATCCAGTGACTACAGTGTGTTTCGAGACCCCCAAAGGTACCCTTTCTCATCCAGTGGGCTTAGTGTCTCAGTTACCGCATGACGCCATTGTGGGAAGGGATTTTCCGAAGTTCTGGGAACTGTGGGATGATCATGAGCCCCCCACTGGTGCCCCTATGTACCAGGAATATGATAGCCAGAACTCCTCTGAGAGTGGTGAGGACTCTCCCGAATTTCCCTTGTCAGTATTGGCAGGGGAGACTCAAGAAACTGGAGAGGAGCCCACCTCCTCAGACGAAAACCTACCGTCTGTGGAGTTTTCTGATCTTGAGGTTCACAGGGAAAACTTTGCCACAGAACAGTTGAAAGACCCCGCCCTAATAAAGGCACGGGAAAACGTAGTGAAAATAGATGGCGAGTTAGTGAACCCAGATAATACCTGCACTTACCCATACTTCAGCGTAGAGAAGGACCTACTGTATCGGGTGGCAAAAAGGGCAGAAGAAACCGTTGAGCAGCTGGTGGTGCCCAAACCTTACAGGAAGTTGGTGTTGGAGTTGGCCCATGGGCACATTCTTGGAGGTCATCTGGGGACAGAGAAAACCCGAGAGAGGGTATTACAGAGATTCTATTGGCCTGGGGTGATGAAGGACATAGAAAATTATTGTTCCTCCTGCCCTGTGTGTCAGAGGTCGGCCCCGATGTCACACTTCCGTAGCCCGCTGGTCCCTCTACCCATCATTGAGGTCCCGTTTGAGAGAATCGCAATGGATTTGGTAGGTCCTATAATCAAGTCCGCTAGGGGGCACCAGTACATATTGGTTATAATGGACTATGCCACCCGTTATCCAGAAGCGATCCCTCTCAGAAATACCTCGGCCAAAACCATAGCCAAAGAGCTATCTCTTGTTTTTAGCCGGGTGGGTATTTGTAAAGAACTGCTTACGGACCAAGGTACACCCTTTATGTCCCGGGTTATGAAGGAGCTGTGTAAATTGTTCAAAGTGACGCAATTACGTACATCTGTGTATCACCCCCAAACCGATGGGCTGGTTGAAAGATTCAACAAAACCCTAAAACAAATGTTGAAGAAAGTGGTGGATAGGGATGGAAAGGATTGGGACTGTCTACTTCCTTATTTGATGTTTGCTATTAGGGAGGTGCCCCAATCCTCTACGGGATTCTCCCCCTTTGAGTTACTGTATGGGAGACACCCAAGAGGGCTGTTGGATATTGCCAAGGAAACTTGGGAAAGTGAGAGTTCTCCCCACAGGAGTGTGATTGAGCATGTCGCCCTGATGCAAGATCGAATTGCACAGGTAATGCCCATCGTGAAGGAACATTTGGCCCAAGCGCAGTTGGCACAGCAGAGAGTGTACAACCGTGGAGCCAAGACCCGTACCTTTTCCCCGGGGGATAGGATATTGGTACTTGTCCCTACGGTTGAAAGTAAATTCCTTGCCAAATGGCAAGGCCCCTACGAGATAATGGAAAAAGTGAGCGAAGTGAATTACAAGGTCAGACAACCAGGAAGGCGAAAGCCCGAACAGATCTATCACGTTAATCTGTTGAAAGCCTGGAGGGATAGAGAGTCCCTAGTCGCAGACACTTGGTCACCAGCTCAAACTGGTTGCGTGATTCCTGAGGTTGGAATCGCAGCCACCTTGTCACAACCCCAACAACAGGAGGTTAAGGAGTTTGTGCTTCGCAACAAGGAGGTATTCTCTGAGCTGCCGGGACAAACATCTGGGGTAGAGCATGACATTATTACCCCGCCCGGTGAAAGGGTGAAGTTAAAACCCTATCGGATCCCAGAGGCCCGACGGGAGGCAATACGGGAGGAAGTACAGAAAATGCTGAACTTAGGGGTGATAGAGGAGTCCCAAAGTGATTGGTCTAGTCCCATTGTGTTGGTGCCTAAACCGGATGGGAGCTGGCGATTTTGTAACGATTTTCGTCAGTTGAACAAAGTTACAAAATTTGACACCTACCCCATGCCACGTATAGATGAGTTGATCGACCGGCTGGGAACAGCCCGATACATGACGACTCTTGACCTCACAAAAGGGTATTGGCAAATCCCCCTGGCCAAGTCAGCCAAAGAGAAAACCGCATTTGTAACCCCAGACGGGGCGTTCCAATATAAAAGAATGCCGTTCGGGTTACAGAATGCGCCGGCCACATTCCAGCGGAAAATGGACCAGATGCTGAGGCCCCATCGGAAGTATGCTGCGGCTTACCTGGATGACGTAATTGTCCATAGCACAGATTGGGCCTCACATCTGCCAAAAGTGCAAGCAGTCCTGGACTCTGTTCGGGAAGCAGGGTTTACGGCTAACCCCAAGAAGTGTACCATTGGGCAGGAGGAGGCCAAATATCTTGGGTACACCATTGGGAGGGGAGTAATAAAACCCCAACTCAACAAAGTCGAGGCCATCCAGAGTTGGCCACGTCCCAACAGCAAGAAGCAGGTACGAGCCTTTCTGGGAATCGCTGGGTATTATCGGCGATTCATTCCCCACTTTGCTTCTAAGGCTGTGCCCCTAACCAACCTGACGAAGGGGAAAGGGTCGGTCATGATTAAATGGACCCCCGAGGCTGAGGCAGCATTCCAATTCTTGAAACAAGCCTTATGTAGCCAGCCAGTGTTGTACTCACCCGACTTCTCTAAAGACTTTGTCGTACAAAGTGATGCGTCAGATGTGGGGTTAGGAGCAGTATTGTCCCAGGTCTGGAACGGGGAAGAGCACCCAGTCATTTACCTCAGCAGGAAGTTGAAGTCCCATGAGGTAAATTACGCCACCGTTGAAAAGGAGTGTTTAGCGGTGAAGTGGGCTCTAGATTCCCTTCGGTACTACCTGCTAGGTAGGCACTTTGACATGGTTACGGATCACGCTCCGTTAAAGTGGATGGCTCAAAACAAGGAAACAAATAGAAGAGTGAATAGGTGGTTCCTGGCCCTCCAGGAATTCAACTTCACAGTAAAGCATCGCCCTGGCGTTCAAATGGGGAATGTGGATGCTTTGTCTCGAGTACATGAATGCCTGATTGCTGGTGTTCCAACCCCGAGGTTAAAACAAGAGGGGGGGGTATGTGACAGCAGGAAGGTAAAGTCACCTGGTTGCATCCAGGGGGGTAGATATATTTCGCCCAGATTCAGGCTTTACGCCGATTTATACAGCTAGGTGGAGAGTTGTATAAGCCCAGCTGAGACTAGTGGGCTCATTGATGACTCATACCTCTAGGGAGAGGGCTGGGCGTCGTGCAGACAGGGAGTTGATGAGGCCAGCTGAAGCTTGTCAGCTCATTTAGGCCTCTATAAAAAACTCCCAGCTTCATTAGATGTTAGCTCATGCCTGGAAGCAGACCTGTGTGGACTGTCTAGGGAGAGTGAACCCCTGTGCGGTGAGAGAAAGCCTGTGTGGCTATATTTTGCTTGGACATTTAAAACCAGGGACTAGGACAGCACTAGGCTGATCCCAGTCGTTAGTTAGGAAACCTGTAAGTTTAGTCAGAGGTCAAGTTGACCAGGATTTATTTTGTGTTTGTTTTTTTTGCCTTGCTGTGTTTTTGTCACTGTAAATAGAAAATAAACCGCACCTTTTTTTTGATTTTGAAAACCACAACCTCCGTCTGCTGGGCCTGTTTTTGGGTGGGGAGCCCATCCCGGGGGTCACACATACCCGCTGCCGAGCTAGCCCCCTCACAGTAGGAAGAGTGTCAGTTTCTTTCACTGTGATAATCCTTGTTTCTAGGGACAGGGAAGGACAGTGAGGGAAATTCTCCTTGTGCTATAGTGTGCTAAAGCATTGATCATCAACCGTCTTTAAAAAAACATTTTTTCTAGGGACAGAAAACTATAGGTAGGAAGAGTGTCAGTTTCTTTCACTGTGATAATCCTTGTTTCTAGGGACAGGGAAGGACAGTGAGGGAAATTCTCCTTGTGCTATAGTGTGCTAAAGCATTGATCATCAACCGTCTTTAAAAAAACATTTTTTCTAGGGACAGAAAACTATAGGTAGGAAGAGTGTCAGTTTCTTTCACTGTGATAATCCTTGTTTCTAGGGACAGGGAAGGACAGTGAGGGAAATTCTCCTTGTGCTATAGTGTGCTAAAGCATTGATCATCAACCGTCTTTAAAAAAACATTTTTTCTAGGGACAGAAAACTATAGGTAGGAAGAGTGTCAGTTTCTTTCACTGTGATAATCCTTGTTTCTAGGGACAGGGAAGGACAGTGAGGGAAATTCTCCTTGTGCTATAGTGTGCTAAAGCATTGATCATCAACCATCTTTAAAAAAACATTTTTTCTAGGGACAGAAAACTATAGGTAGGAAGAGTGTCAGTTTCTTTCACTGTGATAATCCTTGTTTCTAGGGACAGGGAAGGACAGTGAGGGAAATTCTCCTTGTGCTATAGTGTGCTAAAGCATTGATCATCAACCGTCTTTAAAAAAACATTTTTTCTAGGGACAGAAAACTATAGGTAGGAAGAGTGTCAGTTTCTTTCACTGTGATAATCCTTGTTTCTAGGGACAGGGAAGGACAGTGAGGGAAATTCTCCTTGTGCTATAGTGTGCTAAAGCATTGATCATCAACCGTCTTTAAAAAAACATTTTTTCTAGGGACAGAAAACTATAGGTAGGAAGAGTGTCAGTTTCTTTCACTGTGATAATCCTTGTTTCTAGGGACAGGGAAGGACAGTGAGGGAAATTCTCCTTGTGCTATAGTGTGCTAAAGCATTGATCATCAACCGTCTTTAAAAAAACATTTTTTCTAGGGACAGAAAACTATAGGTAGGAAGAGTGTCAGTTTCTTTCACTGTGATAATCCTTGTTTCTAGGGACAGGGAAGGACAGTGAGGGAAATTCTCCTTGTGCTATAGTGTGCTAAAGCATTCCTCATCAACCATCTTTGAAATCCTTGTTTTTTGGACAGTCAGGGAAATTGTCGTTGTGCTATTCTGTGCGAAAGCAATCATCCTCAACCATATTTAGAAATCCTTAAGTAAAGGGACAGAGAAGGACACCTGAAGGTAGCCCTTATTGCTTTTTTCCCATCTCCCTGCAGGCCATCTATTAGAATGTCTGGAAGGCAAACAAGGAGAGGCAGACAGTCAGGAGGCAATAAAAGAGGGCAAGCAGGCTCTGTGTCTGGGGGCAACAGTGCTGGTCGTGGACGCGGTGCATTGTCATCAGCACATGGCCATGGGACACGCTTGTCCTTCTTTTCGGCAGCTGGACATGTTGAGCCACATCATGCCGAAGACTTGGTAGAGTGGATGACCAAGCCCTCCTCCTCCTCCTCATCCTCTCTCACCCAGGCTCAGGGTACTGGCAAAGCAGCTGCCAAAGCGTCCTCTTCCCTGGTATCAATGTCAGACTCATCATCAGTCACTCCTTCCCTAGACCCACCATGTCCTCCTCCTGAGGAGTCCCCCGAACTGTTTGAGCACAGTGTTGGGTACATGCTCCAGGAGGATGCCCAGCGTTTCGAAGGGTCTGATGATGAAACCCAGCTACAGGAAGGCAGTAGCGTGAGAGCAGACAGAGGGGATGCTCAAGAAGGACACCAATCTGGCAGTCATGTTCCAGCAGCTGCAGCATACTGCCAGATTGGCTCCAGTGATGAGGAGGGAGGGGATGATGAGGTCACTGACTCCACGTGGGTGCCTAATAGGAGAGAGGAGGAGGAGGAGGATGAGGAGGAGGCACATCTCCAACGAGGCAGGATGCCCTTTGGTGGCCAGCGTAAGGGCAGTACACCGACGGAATCACACCGCAGAGCTCCGCCTGTGCAGGGCGCTGCCTCTGCCCGTCATTCAAAAAGTTCTTTGGTGTGGGCCTTTTTTGAGGCTAGGGCATCAGATCGCACAGCTGCTGTTTGCAACATATGTCTTAAGCGTATATCGCGTGGCCAAAACATCAGCCGCTTGGGTACCACATGCCTGACCAGACATATGTTGACCTGCCATGCAGCTCGTTGGCAAGCCTACCTCAAAGACCCACACCAAAGAACAAAGCGGACCTCTCCTTGCACCGCATCAGCTGGGATCTCCAACCCCACTATAACTTCAGTCCTCTCTGAAACATGCACTGAGAGGAATGAAGGTGTAGAATTAGGTGTGTCACAGCCAAGCAGTTGCGGCCACTCTGCTAGCAGTACACCGACGTCCGATTCTAGCAGGCAAATTTCCCTGCCCCAGCTGCTGGACCGTCGAAAGAAGTTCACTCCCAGCCATCCACATGCCCAGCGGTTGAATGCTAGCTTGGCTAAATTGCTAGCGCTTCAACTGCTGCCTTTTCAGTTGGTAGACTCGGCCCCCTTCCGTGAGTTTGTGCAATGTGCGGTTCCTCAGTGGCAGGTTCCCAAACGCCACTTTTTCTCACGGAAGGCTATTCCGGCTCTCTACCGGCATGTGGAAGGCAATGTCTTGGCCTCGCTGGACAGGGCGGTCAGCGGTAAGGTGCATATTACCGCTGACTCATGGTCCAGCAGGCATGGACAGGGACGTTACCTTTCTTTCACGGCCCATTGGGTCACTCTTTTGGCAGCTGGGAAGGATGCAGGACAAGGTGCAGTAGTGTTGGAGGTTGTTCCACCGCCACGCCTCCAAAATGCTACTACTGGTTGTGACACACCTCTCTCCTCCACCCCCTCCTCTTCTTCTTCCTCCATGGCCTCTTCCTGTGGTTTGTCCTCTGAACCAGCGGTGCTCCGTAGCCGTTCAAGGGGCTACGCAAGTACGCAGGCAAAAAGATGCCATGCCGTGCTTGCGCTGGTGTGTTTGGGGGACAGAAGCCACACTGGGGCAGAGGTCCTGTCTGCTCTGCAGGGCCAGGCCGAGAGGTGGTTGACGCCACGCCAGCTTAAGCCAGGAATGGTGGTTTGCGACAATGGCACCAACCTCCTCTCCGCCCTCCGACAGGGACAACTGACCCATGTGCCCTGTGTGGCTCACGTCCTTAACCTGGTGGTGCAGCGGTTCTTGGGCAGGTACCCGGGCTTACAGGATGTCCTGAGGCAGGCCAGGAAAGTCTGTGTGCATTTCCGCAGATCTTATAATGCCAGTGCTCGCCTGGCTGAGCTGCAAAAGGAGTTGAACCTGCCCAAGAACCGCCTTATATGTGACATGCCCACCAGGTGGAACTCAACGTTGGCCATGCTGCAGCGGCTGCACACGCAGCAGAGGGCCATCAATGAGTACCTGTGCGACTACGGCACCAGGACAGGGTCAGGGGAGCTTGTTTTTTTTCTCCACGCCAGTGGGGCATGATCAGGGATGCATGCACTGTCCTGGCACCATTTGAGGAGGCCACGAGGATGGTGAGCAGTAACAGTGCATGCATCAGTGACACTGTACCTCTTGTCCACCTGTTGGAGCACACGCTGCGTGGAATAATGGACAGGGCACTTGAGGCAGAACAGAGGCAGGAAGAGGAGGACTTCCTTGCCTCTCAAGGCCCCCTTTACCCAGACAGTGTTCCTTCTGTCCCACCCATCGCACAGGAAGAGGAGGAGGAGGAGGAGGAGGATTGTGTCAGCATGGAGGTGGAGGCTGGCACTCAGCATCATCAGCAGCAGTCTTTTAGGGATGATTTACAGTCCCAAGAAACCAGTGGACTTGTACGTGGCTGGGAGGAGGTGGCTGCGGATCATGTCGTCCTTAGTGACCCAGAGGACTCCGGACCGAATGCCTCAGCAAACCTACGCTGCATGGCCTCCCTGATCCTGCAAAGTCTGCGGAAGGATCCTCGTATTCTTCGGATCAAGGAGAGGGACCATTACTGGCTGGCCACTCTCCTTGATCCACGGTACAAGGGTAAGGTTGCGGACCTTATGTTACCGTCGCAGAGGGAGCAGAGGATGAGACAACTCCGGGAGGCCTTGCAGAAAGGTCTGTGCAACGCGTTCCCAGAGACTGGGAGGTTACAAACTCCTGGTCCTGGACAACGAGTTGCTGAGGCTTCGGCCAGTCAAAGAAGGAGCGGTGGGGAAGGTGGCCGTCTGACCGATGCGTTCAGACAATTCTTTAGTCCGCAGCCCCAAAGTATGATCGGTTCCAGCAACCATCGCCAGCGTCTGATAAACATGGTGCAGGAATATCTAGGGGCAAGGTCAGACTTGGACACCTTCCCCACCGAAAATCCTCTGGCTTACTGGGTCTTGAGGATGGATCACTGGCCAGAGCTTGCACAGTATGCAATTGAGCTACTGGCCTGTCCTGCATCCAGCGTTCTTTCGGAACGCACATTCAGTGCTGCTGGAGGATTTGTCACGGATCACAGGGTGCGCCTGTCCACCGACTCGGTTGATCGACTGACTTTCATCAAGATGAACCAGTCTTGGATCACCACCAGCTACCACACACCTGATGCTGATATAACAGACTAATTGATTTTAACATGTCACATCCCTTCAAGACTGATGCTGATGCTGAGTAGGGATGAGCTTCTTGTTCGAGTCGAACATACGTTCGACTCGAACATCGGCTGTTCGATCGTTCGACGAAGATCGAACGATTTGGGCCGTTCGCGCCAAATTCGAGTGATGCGAACGGCCCACAATGCACTACGCCATCGCAGTGTCATCCAGGCGCTGTGATTGGCCAACCATGCACTGTGACCCCGCATGCTTGGCCAATCACAGCGCCGGCAACGAGGAGAGCAATGATTGGCCACAGGCAGGATGCCTGTGGCCAATTATTGCTGAGGGTGTTTAGTACACGCCCCACACTATAAAAGGCCGCCAGCACGGCGGCCTAGTGTAGTGTGTTCCGGAGCAGGGAAAGACAAGCATAGGCAGGGACAGTGACATTTATTTCTTTCTTGCTTAACCTGGATTCCTTTAGTTTAGGGAAAGAGAAGGATAGGTAGGGAGAGTGTCAGTGTGTTTTACTGTGCGAGTCCTTGTTTCTAGGGACAAAGAAGGAAAGTGAGGGGAATTCTCCTTGTGCTATAGTGTGCTTTAAAAAAACATTTTTTATAGGGACAGAAAACTGTAGGTAGGGAGAGTGTCAGTTTCTTTCACTGTGCCAGTCCTTGTTTCTAGGGACAAAGAAGGAAAGTGAGGGGATTTCTCCTTGTGCTATAGTGTGCTTTAAAAAAACATTTTTTCTAGGGACAGAAAACTGTAGGTAGGGAGAGTGTCAGTTTCTTTCACTGTGCCAGTCCTTGTTTCTAGGGACAAAGAAGGAAAGTGAGGGGATTTCTCCTTGTGCTATAGTGTGCTTTAAAAAAACATTTTTTCTAGGGACAGAAAACTGTAGGTAGGGAGAGTGTCAGTTTCTTTCACTGTGCCAGTCCTTGTTTCTAGGGACAAAGAAGGAAAGTGAGGGGATTTCTCCTTGTGCTATAGTGTGCTTTAAAAAAACATTTTTTCTAGGGACAGAAAACTGTAGGTAGGGAGAGTGTCAGTTTCTTTCACTGTGCCAGTCCTTGTTTCTAGGGACAAAGAAGGAAAGTGAGGGGATTTCTCCTTGTGCTATAGTGTGCTTTAAAAAAACATTTTTTCTAGGGACAGAAAACTGTAGGTAGGGAGAGTGTCAGTTTCTTTCACTGTGCCAGTCCTTGTTTCTAGGGACAAAGAAGGAAAGTGAGGGGATTTCTCCTTGTGCTATAGTGTGCTTTAAAAAAACATTTTTTCTAGGGACAGAAAACTGTAGGTAGGGAGAGTGTCAGTTTCTTTCACTGTGCCAGTCCTTGTTTCTAGGGACAAAGAAGGAAAGTGAGGGGATTTCTCCTTGTGCTATAGTGTTCTTTAAAAAAACATTTTTTCTAGGGACAGAAAACTGTAGGTAGGGAGAGTGTCAGTTTCTTTCACTGTGCCAGTCCTTGTTTCTAGGGACAAAGAAGGAAAGTGAGGGGATTTCTCCTTGTGCTATAGTGTGCTTTAAAAAAACATTTTTTCTAGAGACAGAAAACTGTAGGTAGGGAGAGTGTCAGTTTCTTTCACTGTGCCAGTCCTTGTTTCTAGGGACAAAGAAGGAAAGTGAGGGGATTTCTCCTTGTGCTATAGTGTGCTTTAAAAAAACATTTTTTCTAGGGACAGAAAACTGTAGGTAGGGAGAGTGTCAGTTTCTTTCACTGTGCCAGTCCTTGTTTCTAGGGACAAAGAAGGAAAGTGAGGGGATTTCTCCTTGTGCTATAGTGTGCTTTAAAAAAACATTTTTTCTAGGGACAGAAAACTGTAGGTAGGGAGAGTGTCAGTTTCTTTCACTGTGCCAGTCCTTGTTTCTAGGGACAAAGAAGGAAAGTGAGGGGAATTCTCCTTGTGCTATAGTGTGCTTTAAAAAAACATTTTTTCTAGGGACAGAAAACTGTAGGTAGGGAGAGTGTCAGTTTCTTTCACTGTGCCAGTCCTTGTTTCTAGGGACAAAGAAGGAAAGTGAGGGATTTCTCCTTGTGCTATAGTGTGCTTTAAAAAAACATTTTTTCTAGGGACAGAAAACTGTAGGTAGGGAGAGTGTCAGTTTCTTTCACTGTGCCAGTCCTTGTTTCTAGGGACAAAGAAGGAAAGTGAGGGGAATTCTCCTTGTGCTATAGTGTGCTTTAAAAAACATTTTTTCTAGGGACAGAAAACTGTAGGTAGGGAGAGTGTCAGTTTCTTTCACTGTGCCAGTCCTTGTTTCTAGGGACAAAGAAGGAAAGTGAGGGGATTTCTCCTTGTGCTATAGTGTGCTTTAAAAAAAAAATTTTCTAGGGACAGAAAACTGTAGGTAGGGAGAGTGTCAGTTTCTTTCACTGTGCCAGTCCTTGTTTCTAGGGACAAAGAAGGAAAGTGAGGGGAATTCTCCTTGTGCTATAGTGTGCTTTAAAAAAACATTTTTTCTAGGGACAGAAAACTGTAGGTAGGGAGAGTGTCAGTTTCTTTCACTGTGCCAGTCCTTGTTTCTAGGGACAAAAAAGGAAAGTGAGGGGATTTCTCCTTGTGCTATAGTGTGCTTTAAAAAAACATTTTTTCTAGGGACAGAAAACTGTAGGTAGGGAGAGTGTCAGTTTCTTTCACTGTGCCAGTCCTTGTTTCTAGGGACAAAGAAGGAAAGTGAGGGGATTTCTCCTTGTGCTATAGTGTGCTTTAAAAAAACATTTTTTCTAGGGACAGAAAACTGTAGGTAGGGAGAGTGTCAGTTTCTTTCACTGTGCCAGTCCTTGTTTCTAGGGACAAAGAAGGAAAGTGAGGGGATTTCTCCTTGTGCTATAGTGTGCTTTAAAAAAACATTTTTTCTAGGGACAGAAAACTGTAGGTAGGGAGAGTGTCAGTTTCTTTCACTGTGCCAGTCCTTGTTTCTAGGGACAAAGAAGGAAAGTGAGGGGATTTCTCCTTGTGCTATAGTGTGCTTTAAAAAAACATTTTTTCTAGGGACAGAAAACTGTAGGTAGGGAGAGTGTCAGTTTCTTTCACTGTGCCAGTCCTTGTTTCTAGGGACAAAGAAGGAAAGTGAGGGGAATTCTCCTTGTGCTATAGTGTGCTTTAAAAAAACATTTTTTCTAGGGACAGAAAACTGTAGGTCAGGGAGAGTGTCAGTTTCTTTCACTGTGCCAGTCCTTGTTTCTAGGGACAAAGAAGGAAAGTGAGGGGATTTCTCCTTGTGCTATAGTGTGCTTTAAAAAAACATTTTTTCTAGGGACAGAAAACTGTAGGTAGGGAGAGTGTCAGTTTCTTTCACTGTGCCAGTCCTTGTTTCTAGGGACAAAGAAGGAAAGTGAGGGGATTTCTCCTTGTGCTATAGTGTGCTTTAAAAAAACATTTTTTCTAGGGACAGAAAACTGTAGGTAGGGAGAGTGTCAGTTTCTTTCACTGTGCCAGTCCTTGTTTCTAGGGACAAAGAAGGAAAGTGAGGGGATTTCTCCTTGTGCTATAGTGTGCTTTAAAAAAACATTTTTTCTAGGGACAGAAAACTGTAGGTAGGGAGATTGTCAGTTTCTTTCACTGTGCCAGTCCTTGTTTCTAGGGACAAAGAAGGAAAGTGAGGGGATTTCTCCTTGTGCTATAGTGTGCTTTAAAAAAACATTTTTCTAGGGACAGAAAACTGTAGGTAGGGAGAGTGTCAGTTTCTTTCACTGTGCCAGTCCTTGTTTCTAGGGACAAAGAAGGAAAGTGAGGGGATTTCTCCTTGTGCTATAGTGTGCTTTAAAAAAACATTTTTTCTAGGGACAGAAAAACTGTAGGTAGGGAGAGTGTCAGTTTCTTTCACTGTGCCAGTCCTTGTTTCTAGGGACAAAGAAGGAAAGTGAGGGGATTTCTCCTTGTGCTATAGTGTGCTTTAAAAAAACATTTTTTCTAGGGACAGAAAACTGTAGGTAGGGAGAGTGTCAGTTTCTTTCACTGTGCCAGTCCTTGTTTCTAGGGACAAAGAAGGAAAGTGAGGGGAATTCTCCTTGTGCTATAGTGTGCTTTAAAAAAACATTTTTTCTAGGGACAGAAAACTGTAGGTAGGGAGAGTGTCAGTTTCTTTCACTGTGCCAGTCCTTGTTTCTAGGGACAAAGAAGGAAAGTGAGGGGATTTCTCCTTGTGCTATAGTGTGCTTTAAAAAAACATTTTTTCTAGGGACAGAAAACTGTAGGTAGGGAGAGTGTCAGTTTCTTTCACTGTGCCAGTCCTTGTTTCTAGGGACAAAGAAGGAAAGTGAGGGGATTTCTCCTTGTGCTATAGTGTGCTTTAAAAAAACATTTTTTCTAGGGACAGAAAACTGTAGGTAGGGAGAGTGTCAGTTTCTTTCACTGTGCCAGTCCTTGTTTCTAGGGACAAAGAAGGAAAGTGAGGGGATTTCTCCTTGTGCTATAGTGTGCTTTAAAAAAACATTTTTTCTAGGGACAGAAAACTGTAGGTAGGGAGAGTGTCAGTTTCTTTCACTGTGCCAGTCCTTGTTTCTAGGGACAAAGAAGGAAAGTGAGGGGATTTCTCCTTGTGCTATAGTGTGCTTTAAAAAAACATTTTTTCTAGGGACAGAAAACTGTAGGTAGGGAGAGTGTCAGTTTCTTTCACTGTGCCAGTCCTTGTTTCTAGGGACAAAGAAGGAAAGTGAGGGGATTTCTCCTTGTGCTATAGTGTGCTTTAAAAAAACATTTTTTCTAGGGACAGAAAACTGTAGGTAGGGAGAGTGTCAGTTTCTTTCACTGTGCCAGTCCTTGTTTCTAGGGACAAAGAAGGAAAGTGAGGGGATTTCTCCTTGTGCTATAGTGTGCTTTAAAAAAACATTTTTTCTAGGGACAGAAAACTGTAGGTAGGGAGAGTGTCAGTTTCTTTCACTGTGCCAGTCCTTGTTTCTAGGGACAAAGAAGGAAAGTGAGGGGATTTCTCCTTGTGCTATAGTGTGCTTTAAAAAAACATTTTTTCTAGGGACAGAAAACTGTAGGTAGGGAGAGTGTCAGTTTCTTTCACTGTGCCAGTCCTTGTTTCTAGGGACAAAGAAGGAAAGTGAGGGGAATTCTCCTTGTGCTATAGTGTGCTTTAAAAAACATTTTTTATAGGGACAGAAAACTGTAGGTAGGGAGAGTGTCAGTTTCTTTCACTGTGCCAGTCCTTGTTTCTAGGGACAAAGAAGGAAAGTGAGGGGATTTCTCCTTGTGCTATAGTGTGCTTTAAAAAACATTTTTTCTAGGGACAGAAAACTGTAGGTAGGGAGAGTGTCAGTTTCTTTCACTGTGCCAGTCCTTGTTTCTAGGGACAAAGAAGGAAAGTGAGGGGAATTCTCCTTGTGCTATAGTGTGCTTTAAAAAACATTTTTTATAGGGACAGAAAACTGTAGGTAGGGAGAGTGTCAGTTTCTTTCACTGTGCCAGTCCTTGTTTCTAGGGACAAAGAAGGAAAGTGAGGGGATTTCTCCTTGGTGCTATAGTGTGCTTTAAAAAAACATTTTTTCTAGGGACAGAAAACTGTAGGTAGGGAGAGTGTCAGTTTCTTTCACTGTGCCAGTCCTTGTTTCTAGGGACAAAGAAGGAAAGTGAGGGGATTTCTCCTTGTGCTATAGTGTGCTTTAAAAAAAACATTTTTTCTAGGGACAGAAAACTGTAGGTAGGGAGAGTGTCAGTTTCTTTCACTGTGCCAGTCCTTGTTTCTAGGGACAAAGAAGGAAAGTGAGGGGATTTCTCCTTGTGCTATAGTGTGCTTTAAAAAAAAAATTTTTCTAGGGACAGAAAACTGTAGGTAGGGAGAGTGTCAGTTTCTTTCACTGTGCCAGTCCTTGTTTCTAGGGACAAAGAAGGAAAGTGAGGGGATTTCTCCTTGTGCTATAGTGTGCTTTAAAAAAACATTTTTTCTAGGGACAGAAAACTGTAGGTAGGGAGAGTGTCAGTTTCTTTCACTGTGCCAGTCCTTGTTTCTAGGGACAAAGAAGGAAAGTGAGGGGAATTCTCCTTGTGCTATAGTGTGCTTTAAAAAAACATTTTTTCTAGGGACAGAAAACTGTAGGTAGGGAGAGTGTCAGTTTCTTTCACTGTGCCAGTCCTTGTTTCTAGGGACAAAGAAGGAAAGTGAGGGGAATTCTCCTTGTGCTATAGTGTGCTTTAAAAAAACATTTTTTATAGGGACAGAAAACTGTAGGTAGGGAGAGTGTCAGTTTCTTTCACTGTGCCAGTCCTTGTTTCTAGGGACAAAGATGGAAAGTGAGGGGATTTCTCCTTGTGCTATAGTGTGCTTTAAAAAAACATTTTTTCTAGGGACAGAAAACTGTAGGTAGGGAGAGTGTCAGTTTCTTTCACTGTGCCAGTCCTTGTTTCTAGGGACAAAGAAGGAAAGTGAGGGGATTTCTCCTTGTGCTATAGTGTGCTTTAAAAAAACATTTTTTCTAGGGACAGAAAACTGTAGGTAGGGAGAGTGTCAGTTTCTTTCACTGTGCCAGTCCTTGTTTCTAGGGACAAAGATGGAAAGTGAGGGGATTTCTCCTTGTGCTATAGTGTGCTTTAAAAAAACATTTTTTCTAGGGACAGAAAACTGTAGGTAGGGAGAGTGTCAGTTTCTTTCACTGTGCCAGTCCTTGTTTCTAGGGACAAAGAAGGAAAGTGAGGGGAATTCTCCTTGTGCTATAGTGTGCTTTAAAAAAACATTTTTTCTAGGGACAGAAAACTGTAGGTAGGGAGAGTGTCAGTTTCTTTCACTGTGCCAGTCCTTGTTTCTAGGGACAAAGAAGGAAAGTGAGGGGATTTCTCCTTGTGCTATAGTGTGCTTTAAAAAAACATTTTTTCTAGGGACAGAAAACTGTAGGTAGGGAGAGTGTCAGTTTCTTTCACTGTGCCAGTCCTTGTTTCTAGGGACAAAGAAGGAAAGTGAGGGGAATTCTCCTTGTGCTATAGTGTGCTTTAAAAAAACATTTTTTCTAGGGACAGAAAACTGTAGGTAGGGAGAGTGTCAGTTTCTTTCACTGTGCCAGTCCTTGTTTCTAGGGACAAAGAAGGAAAGTGAGGGGAATTCTCCTTGTGCTATAGTGTGCTTTAAAAAAACATTTTTTATAGGGACAGAAAACTGTAGGTAGGGAGAGTGTCAGTTTCTTTCACTGTGCCAGTCCTTGTTTCTAGGGACAAAGAAGGAAAGTGAGGGGATTTCTCCTTGTGCTATAGTGTGCTTTAAAAAAACATTTTTTCTAGGGACAGAAAACTGTAGGTAGGGAGAGTGTCAGTTTCTTTCACTGTGCCAGTCCTTGTTTCTAGGGACAAAGAAGGAAAGTGAGGGGATTTCTCCTTGTGCTATAGTGTGCTTTAAAAAAACATTTTTTCTAGGGACAGAAAACTGTAGGTAGGGAGAGTGTCAGTTTCTTTCACTGTGCCAGTCCTTGTTTCTAGGGACAAAGAAGGAAAGTGAGGGGATTTCTCCTTGTGCTATAGTGTGCTTTAAAAAAACATTTTTTCTAGGGACAGAAAACTGTAGGTAGGGAGAGTGTCAGTTTCTTTCACTGTGCCAGTCCTTGTTTCTAGGGACAAAGAAGGAAAGTGAGGGGATTTCTCCTTGTGCTATAGTGTGCTTTAAAAAAACATTTTTTCTAGGGACAGAAAACTGTAGGTAGGGAGAGTGTCAGTTTCTTTCACTGTGCCAGTCCTTGTTTCTAGGGACAAAGAAGGAAAGTGAGGGGATTTCTCCTTGTGCTATAGTGTGCTTTAAAAAAACATTTTTTCTAGGGACAGAAAACTGTAGGTAGGGAGAGTGTCAGTTTCTTTCACTGTGCCAGTCCTTGTTTCTAGGGACAAAGAAGGAAAGTGAGGGGAATTCTCCTTGTGCTATAGTGTGCTTTAAAAAAACATTTTTTCTAGGGACAGAAAACTGTAGGTAGGGAGAGTGTCAGTTTCTTTCACTGTGCCAGTCCTTGTTTCTAGGGACAAAGAAGGAAAGTGAGGGGATTTCTCCTTGTGCTATAGTGTGCTTTAAAAAAACATTTTTTCTAGGGACAGAAAACTGTAGGTAGGGAGAGTGTCAGTTTCTTTCACTGTGCCAGTCCTTGTTTCTAGGGACAAAGAAGGAAAGTGAGGGGAATTCTCCTTGTGCTATAGTGTGCTTTAAAAAAACATTTTTTCTAGGGACAGAAAACTGTAGGTAGGGAGAGTGTCAGTTTCTTTCACTGTGCCAGTCCTTGTTTCTAGGGACAAAGAAGGAAAGTGAGGGGATTTCTCCTTGTGCTATAGTGTGCTTTAAAAAAACATTTTTTCTAGGGACAGAAAACTGTAGGTAGGGAGAGTGTCAGTTTCTTTCACTGTGCCAGTCCTTGTTTCTAGGGACAAAGAAGGAAAGTGAGGGGATTTCTCCTTGTGCTATAGTGTGCTTTAAAAAAACATTTTTTCTAGGGACAGAAAACTGTAGGTAGGGAGAGTGTCAGTTTCTTTCACTGTGTCAGTCCTTGTTTCTAGGGACAAAGAAGGAAAGTGAGGGGATTTCTCCTTGTGCTATAGTGTGCTTTAAAAAAACATTTTTTCTAGGGACAGAAAACTGTAGGTAGGGAGAGTGTCAGTTTCTTTCACTGTGCCAGTCCTTGTTTCTAGGGACAAAGAAGGAAAGTGAGGGGATTTCTCCTTGTGCTATAGTGTGCTTTAAAAAAACATTTTTTCTAGGGACAGAAAACTGTAGGTAGGGAGAGTGTCAGTTTCTTTCACTGTGCCAGTCCTTGTTTCTAGGGACAAAGAAGGAAAGTGAGGGGATTTCTCCTTGTGCTATAGTGTGCTTTAAAAAAACTTTTTTTCTAGGGACAGAAAACTGTAGGTAGGGAGAGTGTCAGTTTCTTTCACTGTGCCAGTCCTTGTTTCTAGGGACAAAGAAGGAAAGTGAGGGGATTTCTCCTTGTGCTATAGTGTGCTTTAAAAAAACATTTTTTCTAGGGACAGAAAACTGTAGGTAGGGAGAGTGTCAGTTTCTTTCACTGTGCCAATTCTTGTTTCTAGGGACAAAGAAGGAAAGTGAGGGGAATTCTCCTTGTGCTATAGTGTGCTTTAAAAAAACATTTTTTCTAGGGACAGAAAACTGTAGGTAGGGAGAGTGTCAGTTTCTTTCACTGTGCCAGTCCTTGTTTCTAGGGACAAAGAAGGAAAGTGAGGGGATTTCTCCTTGTGCTATAGTGTGCTTTAAAAAAACATTTTTTCTAGGGACAGAAAACTGTAGGTAGGGAGAGTGTCAGTTTCTTTCACTGTGCCAGTCCTTGTTTCTAGGGACAAAGAAGGAAAGTGAGGGGATTTCTCCTTGTGCTATAGTGTGCTTTAAAAAAACATTTTTTCTAGGGACAGAAAACTGTAGGTAGGGAGAGTGTCAGTTTCTTTCACTGTGCCAGTCCTTGTTTCTAGGGACAAAGAAGGAAAGTGAGGGGAATTCTCCTTGTGCTATAGTGTGCTTTAAAAAAACATTTTTTCTAGGGACAGAAAACTGTAGGTAGGGAGAGTGTCAGTTTCTTTCACTGTGCCAGTCCTTGTTTCTAGGGACAAAGAAGGAAAGTGAGGGGAATTCTCCTTGTGCTATAGTGTGCCAAAGCATTCCTCATCAACCATCTTTGAAATCCTTGTTTTTTGGACAGTCAGGGAAATTGTCGTTGTGCTATTCTGTGCAAAAGCAATAATCCTCAACCATATTTAGAAATCCTTAAGTAAAGGGACAGAGAAGGACACCTGAAGGTAGCCCTTATTGCTTTTTTCCCATCTCCCTGCAGGCCATCTATTAGAATGTCTGGAAGGCAAACAAGGAGAGGCAGACAGTCAGGAGGCAATAAAAGAGGGCAAGCAGGCTCTGTGTCTGGGGGCAACAGTGCTGGTCGTGGACGCGGTGCATTGTCATCAGCACATGGCCATGGGACACGCTTGTCCTTCTTTTCGGCAGCTGGACATGTTGAGCCACATCATGCCGAAGACTTGGTAGAGTGGATGACCAAGCCCTCCTCCTCCTCCTCATCCTCTCTCACCCAGACTCAGGGTACTGGCAAAGCAGCTGCCAAAGCGTCCTCTTCCCTGGTATCAATGTCAGACTCATCATCAGTCACTCCTTCCCTAGACCCACCATGTCCTCCTCCTGAGGAGTCCCCCGAACTGTTTGAGCACAGTGTTGGGTACATGCTCCAGGAGGATGCCCAGCGTTTCGAAGGGTCTGATGATGAAACCCAGCTACAGGAAGGCAGTAGCGTGAGAGCAGACAGAGGGGATGCTCAAGAAGGACACCAATCTGGCAGTCATGTTCCAGCAGCTGCAGCATACTGCCAGATTGGCTCCAGTGATGAGGAGGGAGGGGATGATGAGGTCACTGACTCCACGTGGGTGCCTAATAGGAGAGAGGAGGAGGAGGAGGATGAGGAGGAGGCACATCTCCAACGAGGCAGGATGCCCTTTGGTGGCCAGCGTAAGGGCAGTACACCGACGGAATCACACCGCAGAGCTCCGCCTGTGCAGGGCGCTGCCTCTGCCCGTCATTCAAAAAGTTCCTTGGTGTGGGCCTTTTTTGAGGCTAGTGCATCAGATCGCACAGCTGCTGTTTGCAACATATGTCTCAAGCGTATATCGCGTGGCCAAAACATCAGCCGCTTGGGTACCACATGCCTGACCAGACATATGTTGACCTGCCATGCAGCTCGTTGGCAAGCCTACCTCAAAGACCCACACCAAAGAACAAAGCGGACCTCTCCTTGCACCGCATCAGCTGGGATCTCCAACCCCACTATAACTTCAGTCCTCTCTGAAACATGCACTGAGAGGAATGAAGATGTAGAATTAGGTGTGTCACAGCCAAGTACTTGCGGCCACTCTGCTAGCAGTACACCGACGTCCGATTCTAGCAGGCAAATTTCCCTGCCCCAGCTGCTGGACCGTCGAAAGAAGTTCACTCCCAGCCATCCACATGCCCAGCGGTTGAATGCTAGCTTGGCTAAATTGCTAGCGCTTCAACTGCTGCCTTTTCAGTTGGTAGACTCGGCCCCCTTCCGTGAGTTTGTGCAATGTGCGGTTCCTCAGTGGCAGGTTCCCAAACGCCACTTTTTCTCACAAGAGGCTATTCCGGCTCTCTACCGGCATGTGGAAGGCAATGTCTTGGCCTCGCTGGACAGGGCGGTCAGCGGTAAGGTGCATATTACCGCTGACTCATGGTCCAGCAGGCATGGACAGGGACGTTACCTTTCTTTCACGGCCCATTGGGTCACTCTTTTGGCAGCTGGGAAGGATGCAGGACAAGGTGCAGTAGTGTTGGAGGTTGTTCCACCGCCACGCCTCCAAAATGCTACTACTGGTTGTGACACACCTCTCTCCTCCACCCCCTCCTCTTCTTCTTCCTCCATGGCCTCTTCCTGTGGTTTGTCCTATGAACCAGCGGTGCTCCGTAGCCGTTCACGGGGCTACGCAAGTACGCAGGCAAAAAGATGCCATGCCGTGCTTGCGCTGGTGTGTTTGGGGGACAGAAGCCACACTGGGGCAGAGGTCCTGTCTGCTCTGCAGGGCCAGGCCGAGAGGTGGTTGACGCCACGCCAGCTTAAGCCAGGAATGGTGGTTTGCGACAATGGCACCAACCTCCTCTCCGCCCTCCGACAGGGACAACTGACCCATGTGCCCTGTGTGGCTCACGTCCTTAACCTGGTGGTGCAGCGGTTCTTGGGCAGGTACCCGGGCTTACAGGATGTCCTGAGGCAGGCCAGGAAAGTCTGTGTGCATTTCCGCAGATCTTATAATGCCAGTGCTCGCCTGGCTGAGCTGCAAAAGGAGTTGAACCTGCCCAAGAACCGCCTTATATGTGACATGCCCACCAGGTGGAACTCAACGTTGGCCATGCTGCAGCGGCTGCACACGCAGCAGAGGGCCATCAATGAGTACCTGTGCGACTACGGCACCAGGACAGGGTCAGGGGAGCTTGGTTTTTTTTCTCCACGCCAGTGGGGCATGATCAGGGATGCATGCACTGTCCTGGCACCATTTGAGGAGGCCACGAGGATGGTGAGCAGTGACAGTGCATGCATCAGTGACACTGTACCTCTTGTCCACCTGTTGGAGCACACGCTGCATGGAATAATGGACAGGGCACTTGAGGCAGAACAGAGGCAGGAAGAGGAGGACTTCCTTGCCTCTCAAGGCCCCCTTTACCCAGACAGTGTTCCTTCTGTCCCACCCATCGCACAGGAAGAGGAAGAGGAGGAGGAGGAGGAGGAGGAGGAGGATTGTGTCAGCATGGAGGTGGAGGCTGGCACTCAGCATCATCAGCAGCAGTCTTTTAGGGATGATTTACAGTCCCAAGAAACCAGTGGACTTGTACGTGGCTGGGAGGAGGTGGCTGCGGATCATGTCGTCCTTAGTGACCCAGAGGACTCCGGAGCGAATGCCTCAGCAAACCTACGCTGCATGGCCTCCCTGATCCTGCAAAGTCTGCGGAAGATCCTCGTATTCTTCGGATCAAGGAGAGGGACCATTACTGGCTGGCCACTCTCCTTGATCCACGGTACAAGGGTAAGGTTGCGGACCTTATGTTACCTTCGCAGAGAGAGCAGAGGATGAGACAACTCCGGGAGGCCTTGCAGAAAGGTCTGTGCAACGCGTTCCCAGAGACTGGGAGGTTATAAACTCCTGGTCGTGGACAACGAGTTGCTGAGGCTTCGGCCAGTCAAAGAAGGAGCGGTGGGGAAGGTGGCCGTCTGACCGATGCGTTCAGACAATTCTTTAGTCCGCAGCCCCAAAGTATGATCGGTTCCAGCAACCATCGCCAGCGTCTGATAAACATGGTGCAGGAATATCTAGGGGCAAGGTCAGACTTGGACACCTTCCCCACCGAAAATCCTCTGGCTTACTGGGTCTTGAGGATGGATCACTGGCCAGAGCTTGCACAGTATGCAATTGAGCTACTGGCCTGTCCTGCATCCAGCGTTCTTTCGGAACGCACATTCAGTGCTGCTGGAGGATTTGTCACGGATCACAGGGTGCGCCTGTCCACCGACTCGGTTGATCGACTGACTTTCATCAAGATGAACCAGTCTTGGATCACCACCAGCTACCACACACCTGATGCTGATATAACAGACTAATTGATTTTAACATGTCACATCCCTTCAAGACTGATGCTGATGCTGAGTGCCTGTGCTGTTATGTTGACTGGCTATCCTCCTCCTCCGAGTCCTCAATGATACGATTGATGATGATAGCTTGGAAGATCATTTTTGTTTATGGGTGCCGCCACCAGTGGCTAAGGCCCAATTTTTCAGCCCCTGTTTTACAGGGGCGTGTAATTACAATTTTTTTAGCAATAATTTGCCATAGGGCTCATTGCTGTGCTCCAAGTACAGTATCTGTGAGGGGTTGGAGTGTTGTGGCACCAGTGCCTAAGGCCCAATTTTTCAGCCCCTGTTTAACAGGGGCGTGTCATTACAATTTTTGAAGCAATACTTTGCAACAGGGCTCATTGCTGTGCTCCAAGTAACGTATCTGTGAGGGGTTGTAGTGTTGTGCCACCAGTGCCTAAGGCCCAATTTTTTAGCCCCTGTTCAACAGGGAGATGCAATTACAATTCTTGATCTAATAATTCACAGCAGGGCCCATTGCTGCACCCACCAAGAGTAACTCTGAGGGCTTACAGTGTTGTGGCAACGCCACCACCACCACCACCACCACGAAAGGCCCAATTTTTCAGCCCCTGTTTAAAAGGGGCATGTAATTACAATTCTTGATCTAATAATTCACAGCAGGGCCCATTCCTGCACCCACCAAGAGTAACTCTGAGGGCTTACAGTGTTGTGGCAACACCACCACCCCCACCACCACCACGAAAGGCCCAATTTTTCAGCCCCTGTTCAACAGGGGCATGCAATTACAATTCTTGATCTAATAATTCACAGCAGGGCCCATTGCTGCACCCACCAAGAGTAACTGTCAGGGCTTACAGTGTTGTGGCACCAGCACCACCATCAAAGGCCCAATTTTTACTACCACTGTTCAACAATTATATGTAATTAAAATTCCTGATATAATAGTTGACAGCAGGGCGTTCCAGCACCAACCAAGAGTAACTGTGAGTGCTTACAGTGTTGTGCCAACACCAACAACTAAGGGGCCTATTTCTGCAGAGTATATACGGCAGGTCCCTACTTTCAAACATCCAACTTACAAACGACTCCTACTTGCAAACGCAAGAAGACAACAGGAAGTGAGAGGAAATCTACCCCTAGGAAGGAAAATTCTCTCCTGTAAGAATAAATATGGGAGAAAGGTGTCTCCTCTGTACTGATGCTTTATCAGCAATCCTTGTTTCAAGAAAAACACCACATTTCAAAAACAGTTGACATTGGGACGGAAAATGAGGTGAAATGTTCTGAACAGGGGCACAGACAGCAAAACAAATGTTACAGGGGTGATAACCCTTACCTATGTTTTCCAAAAAGTTTAAAAATAGATTTTTGGGCTGGAGCTACACTTCAACAATGTACCTGTTCAAAATTACAAACAGATTCTACATAAGAACAAACCTACAGTCCCTGTCTTGTATGCACCGCCTGTATACGGCTGTTCAGAGTATATAGGGCCTTTTTTATTTTATGTGCGGGGTTCCCCTTAATATCCATACAAGACCCAAAGGGGCTGGTAATGGGCTGGGGTAGGGGGGGGGGTCATGGGGTAGCTATGCCATTTTTCTTAAAGATTTTCATCCATATTACCGGGACCAGACATTACATTAAAGCCGCAAGCAGTTTTAAATGGCTTTTTTTCCCTTTAGAAGTGTCATTTTGTGCAGGGACAGTTCTAAACACGGGAAACACGTGGCACTTCACAGGCATACTTTAGACACCCCCCAGGTACGATATTTAAAGGAATATTTGACTTTTTTTTTTCACTTTATGCATCATTAAAATGACTGCTCCCGAAAAACGACCGTTTTTAAAACTTCTTTTTGCATTGATACATGTCCCCTGGTGCAGAACCCGGGTTCCCAAACCCTTTTTAGGACAATAACATGCATAATAGTTGTTATAATTAGCACTTTAGAATTCGAACGTTCGCATCCATTGTATTTAATAGGGTTCTAATGTTCGTACGAACTTTCGGTCCGTTCGCGGGTTCTGGTGCGAACCGAACCCGGGGGTGTTCGGCTCATCACTAATGCTGAGTGCCTGTGCTGTTATGTTGACTGGCTATCCTCCTCCTCCGAGTCCTCAATGATACGATTGATGATGATAGCTTGGAAGATCATTTTTTTTTATGGGTGCCGCCACCAGTGGCTAAGGCCCAATTTTTCAGCCCCTGTTTTACAGGGGCGTGTAATTACAATTTTTTTAGCAATAATTTGCCATAGGGCTCATTGCTGTGCTCCAAGTACAGTATCTGTGAGGGGTTGGAGTGTTGTGCTACCAGTGCCTAAGGCCCAATTTTTCAGCCCCTGTTCAACAGGGGCATGTAATTACAATTCTTGATCTAATAATTCACAGCAGGGCCCATTGCTGCACCCACCAAGAGTAACTCTGAGGGCTTACAGTGTTGTGGCAACGCCACCACCACCACGAAAGGCCCAATTTTTCAGCCCCTGTTCAAAAGGGGCATGTAATTACAATTCTCGATCTAATAATTCACAGCAGGGCCCATTCCTGCACCCACCAAGAGTAACTCTGAGGGCTTACAGTGTTGTGGCAACACCACCACCACCACCACCACCACGAAAGGCCCAATTTTTCAGCCCCTGTTCAACAGGGGCATGCAATTACAATTCTTGATCTAATAATTCACAGCAGGGCCCATTGCTGCACCCACCAAGAGTAACTGTCAGGGCTTACAGTGTTGTGGCACCAGCACCACCATCAAAGGCCCAATTTTTACTACCACTGTTCAACAATTATATGTAATTAAAATTCCTGATATAATAGTTGACAGCAGGGCGTTCCAGCACCAACCAAGAGTAACTGTGAGTGCTTACAGTGTTGTGCCAACACCAACAACTAAGGGGCCTATTTCTGCAGAGTATATACGGCAGGTCCCTACTTTCAAACATCCAACTTACAAACGACTCCTACTTGCAAACGCAAGAAGACAACAGGAAGTGAGAGGAAATCTACCCCTTGGAAGGAAAATTCTCTCCTGTAAGAATTAATATGGGAGAAAGGTGTCTCCTCTGTACTGATGCTTTATCAGCAATCCTTGTTTCAAGAAAAACACCACATTTCAAAAACAGTTGTCATTGGGACGGAAAGTGAGGTGAAATGTTCTGAACAGGGGCACAGACAGCAAAACAAATGTTACAGGGGTGATAACCCTTACCTATGTTTTCCAAAAAGTTTAAAAATAGATTTTTGGGCTGGAGCTACACTTAAACAATGTACCTGTTCAAAATTACAAACAGATTCTACATAAGAACAAACCTACAGTCCCTGTCTTGTATGCACCGCCTGTATACGGCTGTTCAGAGTATATAGGGCCTTTTTTATTTTATGTGCGGGGTTCCCCTTAATATCCATACAAGACCCAAAGGGGCTGGTAATGGGCTGGGGTAGGGGGGGGGGGTCATGGGGTAGCTATGCCATTTTTCTTAAAGATTTTCATCCATATTACCGGGACCAGACATTACATTAAAGCCGCAAGCAGTTTTAAATGGCTTTTTTTTCCTTTAGAAGTGTCATTTTGTGCAGGGACAGTTCTAAACACGGGAAACACGTGGCACTTCACAGGCATACTTTAGACACCCCCCAGGTACGATATTTAAAGGAATATTTGACTTTTTTTTTTTCACTTTATGCATCATTAAAATGACTGCTCCCGAAAAACGACCGTTTTTAAAACTTCTTTTTGCATTGATACATGTCCCCTGGTGCAGAACCCGGGTTCCCAAACCCTTTTTAGGACAATAACATGCATAATAGTCGTTATAATTAGCACTTTAGAATTCGAACGTTCGCATCCATTGTATTTAATAGGGTTCTAATGTTCGTACGAACTTTCGGTCCGTTCGCGGTTTCTGGTGCGAACCGAACCCGGGGGTGTTCGGCTCATCACTAATGCCCACCATTAGAATACCGCCCTTCATCCACCCACTTCTATTG